>CM066587.1:6310000-6910000 GCA_033816785.1 Picus viridis | reverse complement strand
CTGCTCCCAGACTGCCCCTTCCAAAGCAAAGGTGGACAATGGATGATGGCACTTGGACATGAATGTGTTTTCTCCATGTCACCCTTCTCCCACTAGAACAAAGGGCTGGAGCTTGGGAAGCTCCATGATGGAGCTGAGCTTTGGAAGAGGCAGTTTGGGTCACAGAGGTGCAGAAATGATGGTGACACTTGGACATGAATCTGTCTTCTCCACACATCCCTTCAGTCAGAGCCATCTTTCAGCTTTCTTCCATAAGTAACCTGTGTGGTTGCTCCAGCTTGAACCTGAATGGGTTGGGAGGGAAGACTGAGAGGGGATTTAATCAATGGTTATCAATATCTGAGGGATGGGGGTCAAGAGGGAGGGGACAGGCTCTGCTCACTTGCACCCTGGGACAGGACAGTGGAGATGGCAGATCCCTTCAGACACAGAAGAGGTCCTTGCTGTAGCAAGGAGGTTTAATAAGGCAATAACCTTGGGTCTAAGCCAGAGCTGTAGTCCTTATGCTCCTGGACGTAGCACTGGAAACCAGTACCAGGCTGCACTTCAACAATGTGGTTAATTTCCTAGGTCATAGAGCAGGAGCACAGCAGATGTTTATTTTTCATGATTAGCTGTTGCTGGCCAAGAGACCTGCTGATAACAGAGTCATAAAGCAGGAGCTCCTGCTTCCTCCTTCCCTATCACACACACCTCCCCCTCAGTGTCCTCAGCATTGTGGCTTCAGTAGAAGCTATACCTTTAAACACTACATGTCACACAATCCCAACATGGTGAGGTTGGAAGGGACCTCTGGAGATCATCCACTCCAACCCCCCTGCTACACCAGGGGCACCCCCAGCAGCTTGCCCAGCAGCACAATGCCCAGCTGGCTTTGGAAGCTCTCCAGAGAAGGAGACTCCACAACCTCTCTGGGCAGCCTGCTCCAGGCCTCCAGCACCCTCACACCAAACCACTTTCTCCTCATCTTCAGGTGGAACCTCCTGGCTTTCAGTTTGTGCCCATTGCCCTTTTGCCCTGTCCCTGGGCACCACTGACAAGAGTCTGGTCCCATCCTCTTGCCCTCTACAGGTCCTTTAGCTCTTGCTGAGCATTGATCAGATCCCCTCTGGGGCTGCTCTTCTCTAGGCTCAACAGCTCAGCAGCAGCTAACAGCTCAGCAACAGCTAACAGCATCTAACTGGGATGCCAATCATCTCAGCAACTCTTCATCACCTCAGATCCACAACCTAGGGACTAGTTACCAGGCTGCTGCAAAGCAGCCTCTGAGCTTCAGCTGGAGCATCCATGGAGCCTAGCTAGGAGGACACAGCCTTTGCCACCACTATCCATGAAGCCTATCTAGGTGGACACAACCTTTGCCACCTCTATCCATGGAGCCTATCCAGGTGGACACAGCCTTTGCCACCTTTGTTCATGCATCCTCTCCAGGAGGACACAGCCTTTGCCACCTCTATCCATGGAGCCTATCCAGGAGGACACCAACCTTTGCCACCTCCATCCATGAAGCCTACCCAAGAGGACACAGCCTTTGCCACCTCTATCCATGAAGCCTATCTAGGTGGACACAGCCTTTTCCACCTTTGTCCATGCATCCTCTCCAGGAGGACACAGCCTTTTCCACCTTCATCCCTGTCAAACTGCTCCCCATGAATAAATGAAGCCACCGAACGCTTCGTAACGTGGAGCAGGGAATGAAATCTCAATGACCCCTCCGTAGCAGGGAGCCAGTCACCAACCTCTGCCTCCATTAACAGAGAGCAGGATATTGCATGACAAAAATGAATCATCCCAGGTTGCAGGGCAGAGCTGTCCCTTCATGAGCTCTCCCCAGATGTTTGGCACCGAGAAGAAAACGAGAAGGTTTTGCTCTGCAGGGGCAAAAGGGCCCCCACGGGCCCCCAGGGATGCAAGAAGAGAAGTAATAAACCCTCATTTTACTGGCAAATCTCTTCTGGTTTGGCTATTTTTAGCTGCTTTCGAGTCACCAACACAACCTCGGGGCCATGCAACAAAAGGTTTAGCTCTGGACAACAAAGACACAACAACGTCGAGGCCAAGAGAAGCCCCCAGAGCCAGGGAAGGTCACCAAAGTCACACTCATGAGTCAAAGGAACGATAACACTTCAAACAGCTGGAATTCTCATCCTTATTAGGCAATCCCAGCTCCAAGAGGTCTCATACCTTAATGAACACAGTTAAAAGACGGAAAAAAAACAAAGACCAAGCTGCTGGGCAACATTATTTGGGGAAGCTGGCTCAGAATAGCATGGGTTGGGCTGATCCCAAAAGTTTAAGTGGTAAGAAAGGTTATTGTCATTCCCCTCTTAAGCTCTTGATGCCTTCTTTCCATCCCACTTCCTAAGACTTCCCTCTAATCCAGGCCAAACCTGAGAACTTGCCCCACCTGGAGACCATCATTCTCCAGGCCCCAACAAAGCCAGAAGTAAAACTCCCCTTTAGCAGGGCTGTGCTTGAAAGCCAGCAGCAGAGCCCACACCCTTCTTCATCCTCCATACCCAGCTGACATCTCCCACCATCCCCAACCTAGCTTGCATGGAGAGGAGTTGTCACCAAGTGCAGGAAAACATCACCCCCAACCTAGCTTGCATGGAGAGGAGTTGTCACCAAGTGCAGGAAAACATCACCCCCCAGCCTAACCTATATGCAGAAGAGCTGCTACCAGGTGTAGAAACTGAACAGCCCAAGCATAACTTGTATGGAGAGGAATTGCCACCAAGTGCAGGAAAACATCACCCCCAGCCTAACCTACATGGAGAGAAGCTGCTACCAGGTGTAGAAACTGAACAGCCCAACCTAACTTGTATGGAGGAGAATTGCCCACCATACTCAGCACTGGTTAGGCCACACCTTGAGTCCTGTGTCCAGTTCTGGGCCCCTCAGTTTAGGAAAGATGTTGAGTTGCTGGAAGGTGTCCAGAGAAGGGCAACAAAGCTGGGGAGGGGTCTGGAGCACAGCCCTGTGAGGAGAGGCTGAGGGAGCTGGGGTTGCTTCGCCTGGAGAAGAGAAGGCTCAGGGGAGACCTCATTGCTCTCTCCAACTCCCTGAAGGGAGGTTGTAGCCAGGTGGGGGTTGGTCTCTTCTCCCAGGCAAGCAGCACCAGAACAAGAGGACACAGTCTCAAGCTGTGCCAAAGGAGGTTCAGGCTGGATGTTAGGAAGAAGTTCTTCCCAGAAGGAGAGATTGGCCATTGGAATGTGCTGCCCAGGGAGGTGGTGGAGTCACCATCCCTGGAGGTGTTCAAGAGAGGATTGGATGTGGCACTTGGAGCCATGATTTAGTTAGCTATGAGGTGTTGGGTGATAGGTTGGACTTGATGATCTCTGAGGTCTCTTCCAGCCTGGTCTATTCTATTCTATTCTATTCTATTCTATTCTATTCTATTCTATTCTATTCTATTCTATTCTATTCTACTCTGTTCTATTCTATTCTATTCTATTCTATTCTATTCTATTCTATTCTATTCTATTCTACTCTATTCTGTTCTATTCTATTCTATTCTATTCTATTCTATTCTATTCTATTCTATTCTATTCTATTCTATTCTATTCTATTCTACTCTATTCTGTTCTATTCTATTCTATTCTATTCTATTCTATTCTATTCTATTCTATTCTATTCTATTCTAAAATATCACCCCCAGCCTAATCTATATGCAGAGGAGCTACTACGAGATGTTGAAACTGAACGCCCCAAGCACAGCTTGTATGGAGAGGAGTTGCTACCAGGTGTAGGAAATCAGTACCACCCCATCCTCCTCCCTGCAAAGCTGCAGCTGTGAAGGGTGACATTAAAAGCATTAAAGCCTGATAAATAATATTTCTGCAGAAGATGTCCCTCCTCACTTGCCCCAGAGCTGGGCTTTTCCTACTTACTATCTGGAACAACACTCCTGATCTTGCATCTTCCCAGTTCAAGCACTCAAAAGGACACCATCATCATCACCATCATCACATCATCATCATCATCATCATCATCATCATCATCATCATCATCATCATCATTTTATGGCATTATTCTTCTCAAAGTGAAGGGAAATAAACCCCAAACCCCAACAGCCAAGATGCCTTCAACTTCAAAAGTGACAAATCCCCAGGGTATTTGGGTGGGTGATTAATCATTAGCAAACAACTTGTTCATTAAGGCTGCTGATTAAAAGGCTGTAAACATCAAAGCTGCACCTGCTTTCCAAATCGATCTCCCCCCTCAAAGTGTAAATATTTTATCTATACAAGATGGGAAAACAGAATGTCACCAGTGTTTAATCTGCTCCACTCATTACAGCCTCAGATTAACCTTTAGAGCAGCAGCGACTTCATCCCAGGCTTCAGGTGGAGCCATGGGGGAGAGCGAGACCCAAGTCCATTAAAAATTGAAGGATGGGGCTGTGCTGAAGGCCAGATCATCATCATCATCATCATAGTCACCACGGGCTGGGGTCAGAGTGGCTGAGAGCTGCCAAACAGAAAGGGACCTGGAGGTGCTGATCGACAGCTGGCTGAACATGAGCCAGCAGTGTGCCCAGGTGGCCAAGAAGGCCAATGGCATCCTGGCCTGCATCAGGAATGGTGTGGCCAGCAGGAGCAGGGAAGTCATTGTGCCCTGTGCTCAGCAGTGGTTAGGCCACACCTTGAGTCCTGTGTTCAGTTCTGGGCCCCTCAGTTGAAGAAGGACATTGAGACTCTTGAACGTGTCCAGAGAAGGGCAACGAGGCTGGGGAGGGGTCTGGAGCACAGCCCTGTGAGGAGAGGCTGAGGGAGCTGGGGTTGCTTAGCCTGGAGAAGAGGAGGCTCAGGGGAGACCTTGCTCTCTACAACTCCCCAAAGGGAGGTTGCAGCCAGGTGGGGGTTGGTCTCTTCTCCCAGAAAACCTGTGTAAGAACAAGAGGACACAGTCTCAAGCTGTGCCAGGGGAGGTTTCATCTGGAGGTGAGGAAAAAGTTCTTCACAGAGAGTTGTTGGCCATTGGAATGTGCTGCCCTGGGAGGTGGTGGAGTCACCATCCCTGGCGGTGTTCAAGAGGGGATTGGACTTGGTGCCATGGTTTACTCATGAGGTCTGCACTGACAGGTTGGACTTGATGATCTTTGAGCTCTCTTCCAGCCTTGGTGACTCTGTGATTACACCATCACCACAGCTAAAGCCAAAGCAGGGCTTTCCTCTGGTGCGATCTTGTCGTGCAGATAGAACTTCAAACCACAAGTTCCAACTGGGCTAAGTGTCGGGTCCTGAACCCGGGGAAGAACAAACCCCTGCACTGGTACAAGTGAGGGGGTGACCTGCTGGGAAGGAGCTCCAGGGAGAAGGACTTGGCAGCTCCTGGTGGACTATAAGTTCCCCATGAGCCAGCAATGTGCCGAAGAAGGCTAATGATATCCTGCAGTGCGTTCAGAGGAGTGCAGCCAGCGGGTCAAGGGAGGTTCTTCTTCCCCTCTACTCTGCCCCAGTCTGGAGTCCTGGGTCCAGATCTGAGCTCCCCAGTTCCAGAGGGACAGGGAACTGCTGGAGAGAGTCCAGGGGAGGCTCTGAAGATGCTGAGGGGCCTGGAGCAGCTCTGTGAGGAGGAAAGGCTGAGAGCCCTGGGGCTGTGGAGCCTGGAGAAGAGCAGCCCCAGAGGGGATCTGAGCAATGATCAGCAAGAGACAAAGGACCTGTGGGGGGCAAGAGGATGGGACCACACTCTTGTCAATGGTGCCCAGGGACAGGGCACTGGGCACAAACTGGAAGCCAGGAGGTTGCACCTGAAGGTGAGGAGAAAGTTGCTTGGTGAGAGGGTGCTGGAGGCTTGGAACAGGCTGTCCAGAGAGGTTGTGGAGTCTCCTTCTCTGGAGATCTTCCAACCCCAGCTGGCCATTGTGCTGCTGGGCAAGCTGCTGGGGGTGCCCCTGGTGTAGCAGTGAGGGTTGGAGTGGATGATCTCCAGAGGTTCCTTCCAACCCCCCCCCCCCCCATGCTGGGAGTCTGGGATTTGGTGTGGACAGCTTTTTAAAGGCAGGCAGTGGGCAGGCTGTGGGTGTCACTTTGTGAGTTCTTCACCCATGCAGCTCCTCAGTGAACAGGGCAAACAAAGTCAGTGTGACCTGCACTTAAAGCAGCAGCTCGTGCCTTGTAGCAGAGGCCCTCAGAAGCCAGACTCTGATCCTTCCCCCGCCCTGGCAGGCGTAAGCAGCCTGCAGGCTGGTGGAACGAGCACAGCCCTGCACTTAGTGTCAATAATTTATTTGTTCATTACTGTATCCAGCTTGGGTCCTGGGCTTCATTCACAGTGCTGCCTGACCAAGTGACAGCTGTGACAGCTGACGAGCAGATGCTGCAAGTGCTTCTGCCAGCACGGGGCAGATGCAGCTCCTGCTGCCTGTTGCGGCTCATAGAATCACAGAATTGTCAGGGTGGGAAGGGACCTCAAGGATCAGCCAGTTCCAACCCCCTGCCATGGCCAGGGACACCTCACACCACAGCAGGCTGCTCACAGCCACATCCAGCCTGGCTGCAAACATCTCCAGGGATGAGGCTTCCACCACCTCCCTGGGCAACCTGTGCCAGGCTCTCACCACCCTCATGGGGAACAACTTCTTCCCAACATCCAATCTCAATCTACCCATTTCTATTTCTGTTCCATTCCCCCCAGTCCTATCACTCCCTGACACCCTCAAAAGTCCCTCCCCAGCTTTCTTGGAGCCCCCTGCAGATCCTGGAAGGCCACAATGAGGTCTCCTGGGAGCCTTCTCTTCTCCAGACTGAACAGCCCCAACTCCTTCAGTCTGTCCTCAGAGCAGAGCAGCTCCAGCCCTCTGCTCATCCTCGTGGCCCTTCTCTGGCCACCTTCCAGCACCTCCAGATCCTTCCTGTGCTAGGGACTCCAGAACTGGACGCAGGACTCCCAGTGGGGTCTCACCAGAGTGGAGCAGAGGGGGAGAATCACCTCTTTTGACCTGCTTGCTATGCTGGTCTTGATGCAGCCCAGGCTCTGGTTGGCTTTGTGGGCTGCAAGTGCTCACTGCTGGCTGCTGTTGAGCTTCTCATCTCCCAGCACCCCCAAGTCCCTTTCTTCAGGGCTGACTCCTGTTCCTTTGGTACATGGCTTCCCAGAAAGGATCATTTTGCCCAAAGTAGGCAAGAGCAGAGAATTGTGGAATTGTTCTGGTTGGAAGATCACTGAGTCCAAATGTTAAGCCACCACGGTCCTCAGCACCACATCTTACAGAATCACATAACTGTTGAGGCTGGAAAAGACCTCTGAGACCATCAAGTCCAGCCTAGGACCCAACACCACCACATCAGCTAAACCCTGCCACCAACTGCCACCTCCAAGCTTTTCTTCCAGACCTCCAGAGACAGCGACTCCACCACCTCCCTGGGCAGTCGAGCCCAGTGCCCCATCAGCCTTTCTGTGAGGAACTGCTTCCTAATACCCAACCTAAACCTCCCCTGGTGCAGCTTCACACCATGCCCTCTTGTCCTGTCACTGCTTGCCTGGCTGAAGAGCCTGACCCCCACCTGACTAGAGCTTCCTTTTAGGTAGTGTAGAGAATGATAAGATCCCCCTAAGTCTCCTCTTCTCCAGGCTGAACACCCCCAGCTCCTCATCAGACTTTCCCTCCAGGTCAGGTTGTTTGGGGCTCTGAGCAACCTGTTCTAGTTGCAGATGTCCCTGCTGAGTGCAGGGAGTTGGACTAGATGAGCTTCAAAGGTCCCTTCCCACCCAAACCATTCTGTGATTCTACATGAAAGCCTTGCAGTCACAGGTTGCCACCCCCTTGGTTGCAGGGACCTATACAAACTCAAAGCTTTTAACAAGCTTACTTTCTATAACCATGAACAATGGTGAGACAATTTGTTTGAGGGGAGAGGTTAAACATGTGGTTGTAGCCAGGAGGGGGTTGGTCTCTTCTCCCAGGTACCCAGCACCAGAACAAGAGGACACAGTCTCAAGCTGTGCCAGGGGAAGTTTAGGCTCGAGGTGAGGAGAAAGTTCTTCACTGAGAGAGTCGTTGGCCATTGGAATGTGCTGCCCAGGGAGGTGGTGGAGTCACCATCCCTGGAGGTGTTCAAGAGGGGATTGGATGTGGCACTTGGTGCCATGGTCTAGTAGTCATGAGGTCTTGGGTGACAGGTTGGACTTGATGATCTTTGAGGTCTCTTCCAACCTTGGTGATTCTGTGATTCTGTGATGAAAGCCTTGCAGTCACAGGTTGCCACCCCTTGGTTGCAGGGACCTTCTTGATTCCTCCTGGCACTGAAGTGACCTCTTCATGCCAGTCACAGCAAGGTGCTCTATGGGAAACCAGAACCAGGTCCTCTCTTGAACCACACTGAGCCATCTTTACATTGAGAGTGGTGAGACCCTGGAACAGGTTGCCCAGGGAGGCTGTGGATGATCTCTCCCTGGAGGTGTTCAAGGCCAGGCTGGATGAGGCCCTGAGCGACCTGGGCTGGTGGGAGGTATCCCTGCCCATGACATTGGGTTGGACCTGGATGATCTTGAAGGTCCCTTCCAACTCAACCCAATCTAGGATGATTTGATGATGATCTCTGGATGGTGTTAAGCATCTGGACACTGAGAAGGGATGCACCAAGGGACCATCCAGCTATTTCCAGACCATTGCTAGTTGCTCTGCAGATAAATCTGGGTGAGGGATTTAGGCCTGCAGCCAGGAGCAATGGAGACAAGTAGTCACAAAGGAATAAAGAGAGAAAGGCTGCTCTTCTTAATGAGTGTAATAAGCCAATAAAAGTGCAATTATGCAGTAAAACTATTGTCATTTTGGGGGTGGAAGATAATGTACTAGGCAATCAGACTCATTTCAGCCTGGGTTTGCAGGCATCTCTCAGCCTCTGATGCTGCCATTATGTTCTACTATCTCATCCCTGCATCTCCTCATCTTTATGGGTTCTGTTCTAACAGCAGTGTCAGCTCTGGAAATTCTGAACACTCAGAGAATCCCAGACTCCCAGCATGGGGGGGCTTGGAAGGGACCTCTGGAGATCATCCACTCCAACCTCCCCCTGATACACCAGGGGCACCCACAGCAGCTTGTCCAGGATCACAATCTCCAGATGGCTTTGGAAGCTCTCCAGAGAAGGAGACTCCACAACCTCTCTGGGCAGCCTGCTCCAGGGCTCCAGCACCCTCACACCAAGCAACTTTCCCTTCATCTTCAGATGGAACCTCCTGGATTGCAATTTGTTCCTGTTGCCCCTTGTCCTGTCCCTGGGGACCACTGACAAGAGTCCGGCCCCAGCCTCTTCGCTCCCAACAGGAACTTGCCTTCCAAACCAGATCTCAGGTTGCTGGACTCAGGCTAGGAGGCAGAAGTCAAGACAGAAGCCACATAAAAACCATACAAAAGCCATCCATAAGATAGGACCACAAACATGAACATAATACAAACATAACTTCACAGTTCAGAATTAAGAATAAGAGCATCTGAGAAGAGACCAACTGCTGTGCTTTGCCTTAACACTTTAATTTCTGCTGATTATGATTTTTCTTCTCCAGGTAGTGTGATGCTCACAGTGATGAACCATTTTCCTTCCTGTGCTGCTATGGTTCACAGAATCATAGAATTGTTTGGGTTGGAAAAGACCTCCAAGATCATCGAGTCCAACCATCAACCCACCACTGCCATGGCCACTAAACCATGTCCCAAAGTGCCATGGCCACAGGTTTCTTGAACACCTCCAGGGATGGTGACTCCACCACCTCCCTGGGCAGCCTCTTCCAGTGCCTGACCACTCCTGCAGCTAAGAAATTGTTCCTAAACTCCAGCCCAGCCACCAATCACCTCACAAAACCTTCACTTCACCACCCTGCACAAAAGAAGAGCGGTGAAGCCACCTAGAAGCAGGTAATGAAAAGGTCAATAATGTCACTTAACTGGAGATTAGGAAGAAATTCTTTGCAGTGGGGGTGCTGAGGCACTGGAACAGGGAGGTTGTGGATGTCCCCTCCTGGAGATGTTCAAGGCTGGGTTGGATGAGGCCTTGAGCAACCTGGGCTGGTGGAAGGTGTTCCTGCCCGTGGCAGGGGATTGGAAGTAGGTGATCTTTAAGGTCCCTTCCAACTCACAGAATCACACAGAATCACAGAATCCCCAAGGTTGGAAGAGACCTCAAAGATCATTAAGTCCAACCTGGCACCACAGACCTCATGACTAAACCATGGCACCAAGTGCCACGTCCAGTCCCCTCTTGAACACCTCCAGGGATGGTGACTCCACCACCTCCCTGGGGAGCACATTCCCATGGCTAACGACTCTCTCTGGGAAGAACTTCTTCCTCACCTCCAGCCTAAACTTCCCCTGGCACAGCTTGAGACTGTGTCCTCTTGTTCTGGTGCTGCTTGCCTGGGAGAAGAGACCAACCCCCACCTGGCTACAACCTCCCTTCTGTGAATTTATGATGCCATAGAAGTGTTCACTTCTCATCTCAGGTTCCCAGGTTGCTTCATGGGATAACTGGGTGCTGTCATCACTGCCCTGTGGCACAGCTGGCAGAGTAGGGGTGAGGGCAGCAACCACGCTGAGATACCCCAGAGTGGTAGCTGAAAGGATCTTCTGTCTGGCAGCCAAGGATATTGTGTCCTCATATGCTTGGTCCTGCAATGTAATGTTTAAAAAGAGCCTCTCCAATGTGCTGGAGAGTGGGGAAGTTGATATTCAGGACAGCCAGGAAAACAATGCATTATTCAAAAGGTTTCTTGAGTGTTCAGATCTCTGCTAGATGCCAAAACAGAGCTCTCCAGATTTTCTTCTTTCAGCTGAGTCCAGGAGCTGCAAGAAAGGAAGAAGAAAGGACTCAATAACCCAAAGCTGTGCCATGAAAGGGAGCATTCAAAATAGGATAGAATCATAGAATCACAGAATTGTTAGGGTGGGAAGGGAGCTCAAGGATCAGCCAGTTCCAACCCCCCTGCCATGGGCAGGGACACCTCACACTACAGCAGGTTGCTCACAGCCACATCCAGCCTGGCTGCAAACACCTCCAGGCAGGAGGCTTCCACCACCTCCCTGGGCAACCTGTGCCAGGCTCTCACCACCCTCATGGGGAACAACTTCTTCCTCACATCCAATCTCAATCTACCCATTTCTACTTCTGTTCCATCCCCCCACTCCTATCACTCCCTGACACCCTCAAAAGTCCCTCCCCAGCTTTCTTGGAGCCCCCTTCAGATCCTGGAAGGCCACAATGAGGTCTCCTCGGAGCCTTCTCTTCTCCAGACTGAACAGCCCCAACTCCCTCAGCCTGTCCTCAGAGCAGCTCCAGCCCTCTGCTCATCCTCCTGGCCCTTCTCTGGGCACGCTCCAGCCCTCACAATCCCGATGCTGGGGCTCATTTTGAGGAGCTCTCTCTCAGATTCCACGTTTCCCCGTGCCTGCAGACGGCAGCCAGCTTTCCCCCAGACCTCAATAATTCATCAGGAACTGGCTTGGGCTTTGATCAAGACTTGTAATTTGTATTTGCTAGCCCCAAGCCCTCCAGGTACGTGGGCAGATGGCAGTGGAAGGCAGTGTCAAACCCCAGTGTCTTGAATAACTAATTGAAAATAATGACTCGGTGCTGCTGGTGGTGGCCATATGTTCAAAGCTGCCCAACTGGGTGTGAAGGAAGTCAAAATGCAACCCCAACCAGAGAGCTCATTAAAAGGCAGCAGTGAAAAAGGCTGCAGAAGGCAAATGGGTAGTAATAACCTGATCCAAACAACAAAGCTGCTTCCTGGCATCATGGGCATGTTGAAAAGGCCACTGGGAACAGTCTGGCCCCAGCCTCTTGTCCCACCCCAGCCCCCAGGTCCTTTAGCTCTTGCTGAGCATTGCTCAGCTCCCCTCTGGGGCTGCTCTTCTCCAGGCTCCACAGCCCCAGGGCTCTCAGCCTTTGCTCCTCACAGAGCTGCTCCAGGCCCCTCAGCATCATCAGAGCCTCTCTGGCAGTTCCCTGTCTCTCTTGAACTGGGGAGTCCTGATCTGGACTCAGTACTCCAACTGTGGCCTCACCAGGGCAGAGCAGAGGGGAGAAGAGACCCTCCCTTGACCTGCTGGCCACACTCTTCTGAATGCACGACAGGAGACCACTGAATTTCTTAGCCACAAGGGCACATTGCTGGCCACCGGGGAACTCGTTGTCCATCAGCACTGCCAGGTCCTTCTCCATGGATCTGCTTCCCAGCAGGCCACCCCCTCACCTGTAGAGGTGCAGGGAGTTCTTCCTCCCCATGTCAGGACCCTCCTCTTGTTCTCATCGAACTCCATGAGGTTCCCTTCCCCCCACAGCTCTCCAGCCTGGGCAAGTCTGGCTGAATGGCAGCACATCCTGACTGGGTGTCAGCCATTCCTCCCAGTTTGGTACCACCATGGTCATCATTGTCTATCAAATCATTAATTACAAAGCTGGAAGATGTTAGAAGAACAAAGACATGGCTGGAATGATCTGAGGCATTTGTTTCCAGCAGGAGGTCAGCTGGCAGCATAAGCAAGAGGCAGGCTGTGGATGCACATCAGGAGCACTGAAGTCCCACAAACAATCACCTGTGATGATGATGGTGGTGCTTGAATGGAAACGCCTGTGGAAGCTGGGCAAGCATGAAGGTGGTTCCATGCCAGCCAAAGAGCTGCCTGCAGCAAGGGGCTCTCACAGCCAACTACTAATTGAATCACTCAGCCAACAGAGAGGGACCTAAAACATTGAGTCTGCCAAGCTGCAAGTTATTGGCCAGGTTGGATGGGGCTTGGAGCAACCTGCTCTAGTGGAAGGTGTCCCTGCTCACTGCAGGGGGCTTGGACTAGAAGAGCTTTAAAAGTCTCTTTCAACCCAAACCATTCTATGATTCCCTAATTCTGAGATTCTGTGATACAGCTCCTCAGATTCAACCACTTCTGTAGGCAACCCGAAATGGCAGGAGAAAGGAGCAGAGAGGCTGGTGCTGGGTCATCCACTCCAACCCCTCTGCCACAGCAGGGGCACCCACAGCAGCTTGCCCAGCATCACAATGGCCAGCTGGCTCTGGAAGCTCTCCAGAGAAGGAGACTCCACAGCCTCTCTGAGCAGCCTGCCCCAGGGTTCTGGCATCCTCAAAGACAACAAAGTTGCTCCTGATGTCACCTCCTGGCTTCCAGTTTGTGCTCATTGCCCCTTGTCCTGTCCCTGGGCACCGCTGACAAGGGCCTGGCCCCAGCCTCCTGCCCCCCCCCCCCTTCAGGTAATGCCAGCTGGGACCAGGGTGGTCAGAGGGTAGTGAGACCATTGTCTGCTCCATGCCCAGGATCAGGCCCCACACTGGGCACTGGTTGTAGACTTTTTAGGCTGGTGGTGGGCCAGTGGGCACTATGACCACCATCTCTTGAAGCAGGACTTGATACCAGGCAGGATGTGTCGCCATGATCAAACCACACCTTCTGAGCTGGCTTCGACAGCGGGCAGGGCCAGCAGCTTTCTGAATGGCAAACCACATCAAGGGCTACATGAGCCTGAAGGTTGCCCAGGGAGGTGGTGGAGTCCCCATCCCTGGAGGTGTGGAAGAACCATGTGGCCATGGCACTTGGGGACGTGGTTTAATGGCCATGGTGGTGCTGGGTTGAGAGTTGGATTTGATAATCTTGAAGGTCTCCTCCAAACAAAGCAATTTGGAATGGAATGGAATGGAATGGAATGGAATGGAATGGAATGGAATGGAATGGAATGGAATGGAATGGAGTGGAGTGGAGTGGAGTGGAGTGGAATGGAATGGAATGGAATGGAATGGAATGGAAAGGAATGGAATGGAATGGAATGGAATGGAATGGAATGGAATAGAATAGAATAGAATAGAATAGAATAGAAGAATAGAATAGAATAGAATAGAATAGAATAGAATAGAATAGAATAGAATAGAATAGAAGAATAGAATAGAATAGAATAGAATAGAATAGAATAGAATTAACCAGGTTGGAAAAGACCTTTGAGATCATCAAGTCCAACCTATCACCGAACACCACCTCAGCAACTCAACCATGGCACCAAGGGCCTCATCCAGGCTCTTCCTAAACACCTCCAGTGATGGGGACTCCACCACCTCCCTGGGCAGCACATCCCAATGGCCAATCTCTCTTGCTGGGAAGAACTTCTTCCTAACCTCCAGCCTAAACCTCCCCTGGCACAGCTTGAGACTGTGTCCTCTTGTTCTGGTGCTGCTTGCCTGGCAGAAGAGACCAACCCTCACCTGGCTACAACCTCCCAGGTAGGTGTAGAGAGCAAGAAGGTCTCCTCTGAGCCTCCTCTTCTCCAGGCTAAGCAACCCCAGCTCCCTCAGCCTCTCCTCATAGGGCTTGTGCTCCAACCCCTTCCCAGCTTTGTTGCCCTTCTCTGGACCAGTTCCTCAGACCAGCCCAGGTCTGAAGTAGAAGAACTTGGAGGTGCCCAAAGATGTGTTTTTCAGACACTTGTTTCTGTACACCATCAGCCAAGCTGCTTGGGCCACGTTCCTGAGTTTAGCTGGGTCAAGTCCAGCCTAATTGCACTCTCTGGATCTCAGTCCAAGAGTTTCCAATCAGTAAAGAATTTAAACTCAGCGTGGAAGAGCCAGGGGTAAACAAAGAGGTCACAGCTCTGGTGGTTTCTTGCTTTTGTAATAAAAAGCAGCATTGAGGCTCTCCCACAAATGCCTTTTCCATGAACAGTATTTTACATCCCCCTAAAGGCTCCTCCTGGTGGAAGCTCTGGGGATGGACCAGCTGGAGGAGAGCAGCCCCGCGGCCAGCTTTGCACCACAGGGATGTGGTGAGCCCAAGCTCACAGAATGCGTTCAGGCTGGAAAGGACCCTCAAAGCTCATCTCTTCCAGCCCCCCTACAGGCAGCAGGGATGTCTCCAACCAGATCAGATTGCTTAGGGCCCCATCAAGTTTGGTCTTGAATGTCTCCAGGGATGCCCCATCCCTCCACATCCCTCAGCAACCTGTTCCAGTGTCTCACCACCCTCATTGTGAAGCACTTCCTCCTGATGTCCAGCTTAAATCTACCCTGCTCCAGGACCTTCTAAACAGTCCCTCCCCAGCCTTCCTCTAGGTCCCCTTCAGATACTGCAATGCAGCTCTAAGGTCCCCCTGAAGCCTTCTCTTCTCCAGGCTGAAATCCACCAACTCTCCCAGCCTGTTCCCATAGCAGAGGCACTCCAGCCTTCTGATCACCTTTGTGGTCCTCCTCTGGACCTTCTCCAGCAGCTCCATGTCCTTCTTGTGTTGGGGACCCTATAGCTGGACACATCCCTCCAGGTGTGGTCTCAGCAGAGCAGAGTGGCAGAATCCCCTCCCTCCATCTGCTGGCCACACTCCTTTTAGAATGAACCAGGTTGGAAAAGACCTTGGAGATCATCGAGTCAAACCCATCACCCAACACCATCTAACCAACTAAACCCCAGGATGCCAGTGGCCTTCTGGGCTGCAAGTGCCCTCCTCTGGCTCATGTCCAGCTTCTCACCCACCAGCACCTCCAAGTCCTTCTCTGCAGGGCTGCTCTCAATCTCAGCAATCCCCCAGCCTGGATTGATATTGAGGACCGCCCCAAAGGTCTTTGAGTTTGCTGTGCCACACCTACCTGGTCCTCAAGTCCTAGCTAATAAAGAATAGAATAGAGTAGAGTAGAGTAGAGTAGAGTAGAGTAGAGTAGAGTAGAATAGAATAGAATAGAATAGAATAGAATAGAATAGAATAGAATAGAATAGAATAGAATAGAATAGAATAGACCAGGTTGAAATAGACCTTCAAGATCATCGTGTCCAACCCATCAACCAATCCAACCCACCCAAGCAACTAACCCATGGCACCAAGCACCCCATCAAGTCTTCTTCTGAACACCTCCAATGAAGGGGACTCCACCACCTCCCCGGGCAGCCCATTCCAATGGGCAATCACTCTCTCTGTATAGAACTTCTTCCTAACATCCAGCCTAAACCTCCCCTGGTGCAGCCTGAGACTGTGTCCTCTTGTTCTGGTACTGGCTGCCTGGGAGAAGAGACCAACCTCTGCCTGGCTACAACCTCCCTTCAGGGAGTTGTAGAGAGCAATAAGGTCACCCCTGAGTCTCCTCCTCTCCAGGCTAAGCCACCCCAGCTCCCTCAGCTTCTCCTCATAGGGCTTGTGTTCCAAACCCCTCACCAACTGCGTTGCCCTTCTCTGGACACGTTCCAGCAAGTCAACAACCTTCCTAAACTGAGGAGCTGGTGCCTGACACAATTGGGATTCATGTCCTTGCCCATCCAGCTGACGTGGACTTTGGAGCGTGGCTCTGAATGTCCACTGATAGCAGCCTGTGGCTGAGAGCTGACGCTGAACCGGCAGCAGCACCACAAGCTCGTGGCACACCAGATGCTCTGCTGCTTGACCTGCTGGGCCCTCTGACTGCTTTGATGCTTTGAAGAGCACCAGAGTGACAAGGAACTCATCTCCAGCGTCGGCATTGTCCTTGAAGATGCGAAGCTGCTGCCTGGTTTAAAGGAGGACGCAACCGACTGCCAAATGGTGCAGAGCAACGAACGCCGTGGAACCACCCCAGCACCACCCCAGCCAGCTGCTCCAGATGCCAACTGTTAAACACAGGAGGATCTGGTTTGTGCTTTAGATAATCATCAAATAAAGCCCAGATTTGATGGAGGAAGTGCTCTCATGTTGCAGCAGAAGCTCCTAATTTGGAGATAAACCACTTTCAGGACGAGGGGGAGGGACAGTCATCAGCAGATGGATTATCTCCACATTTGTCCCTACAGCCATTTGCAGCTCTGGCTGAGTCACCAACAGGTTCAGAAGCAGCCTGTGAGCAAAACATCTCCTGCTCATCCATTGTCATCAGGGAGGTGACAGGATGCTATCCATCTACCTTAGCTTGTGAGGATCACGCAGAGGCTCCTCCTAACAGCTTGGATGAAGATGGAAAGCGGGAATATGCAAGGGGAGGGAGGGAAGATAAATCCCTCCATGAAAAATATTAAGAGCAGAGGATCACAAGATATTAGGGGTTAGAAGGGACCTCCAAAGATCACCAAGTCCAACCCCCTGCCAGAGCAGGAGCATAGAATCCAGCACAGGTCACACAAGAACACATCCAGATGGGGCTGGAAACTCTCCAGAGGAGGCTTCACAACGCCTCTGGGCAGCCTGTTCCAGTGCTCTGTGACCCTCACAGTGAAGAAGTTCCTCCTCATGTTGATGGGCCAAGATCTTCTGCCAGGACCCAGCATCCAAACCTTCACTTACCAGTGCATCTTGACCTCCTCAAAGTAAGGATGGTAGAACCAGAGAAACAGGGCCCCAAGCCCCTGTTGTGGTGTCACAGCACCAGCTTACACTCTGCAGCCCCCATTCCTAAGCTCCAGCCTGCAGGATGTAAACAGAGCTGGTTCCATCCCAGCAAGATGCCTCCAACATCAGGCTTTGGAGGAACCTGAGGCACCTTCTCCCAGCTGCTTCTTCTCATGCAGTTGTCCTCCACAGAAGTAAACATTGCTCAGAGACTGGAGCCCAGCTGTCCCAGCATCCATCACCACCACTGCTCTTTGTCAGTCCAATCAGACAAAACGACCTGCACAAGGAATGAGAGACAGGTCACAGAATCACAGATCTGTCAGGGTTGGAAGGGACCTCAAGGATCAGACAGTTCCAACCCCCCTGCCGTGGCCAGGGACCCCTTACACTGCCTCATGTTGCTCACAGCCACATCCAGCCTGGCTGCAAACACCTCCAGGCAGGAGGCTTCCACCACCTCCCTGGGCAGCCTGTGCCAGTCTCTCACCACCCTCATGGGGAACAACTTCTTCCTAACATCCAATCTGAATCTACCCATTTCCAGTTTTGTTCCATCCCCCCAAGCCCTATCACTCCCTGACCCCCTCAGAAGTCCCTCCCCAACCAGTCACCAGATTCCCTGGTGACATCTGGCATCCTCCCCTGCCACCAAATTCTCTGGGACATGGGAATTTCCTGCACTTCCATCAACCACAAGCCAAGACCTGGGGTTTTCCACCCTAACCCTCCTAACTTCATCATGGGTCTCCCTGTTGCTGTTAGTTGTTTTCAGAGTTGTTCATGGTCTGCTCCAAGGGGGTGTACTGCAAGTCCTCAGTTCAGCTCCAAAGCTCTGTAGATGTAGTCCTCAAGCACCAGGAGGCTAAGAGGCAATGGAAAGCACCCTTGAAGTTCTGACATATAATCAACTTCATGCCTTATAGAATCATAGAAGGGTTTAGGCTGGAAAAGACCTCTCAGGTCATCAAGTCCAACCATTAACCCAGCACTGCCAGCTCACCACAGCCCTTAGCATAATGCTCCTCAGCCTAGTGGCCCTCAGCACCACATCTACACAACCCTGAAACCCCTCCAGGGACAGGGACTCTACCACTGCCCTGGGCAGCCTGGGCCAGGCCTTGACAACCATTTCAGGGAAGAAATTGTTTCTCATGTCCAGCCTCAACCTGCCCTGGAGCAACTTGAGGCCATTTCCTCTTGTTCCTTGGGAGAAGAGACCAACCCCTAACACGTCTGTGTGGAGCTTTACAATCCATCCTCATTTAAAAATGATTCCTTTCCACCCCAAATTCTGTTGCTCAGTGGAATTCTGAGATGACTGAGACCCAGCAAGTAGCTGTCACTGATCTAGCTAGGTGTGAAAGACCATGGAATTAGGGAACCACAGAAGGGCTTGGGTGGGAAGGGACTATAAAGAACATCTAGTTCCAACCCCCCTGCCATGGGCAGGGACACCTTCCACTAGCCCAGGTTGCTCAAGGCCCCATCCAACCTGGCATTGAATGCTTCTGGGCTTGGACCTTCCACACCTTCCCTGGGCAAGCTGTTCCAGTGTCTCACCACCTACACGGGGAAGAATTTCTTCCTCATGTCTCACCTAAATCCAGGTTCTTCCAGGCTAAAGCCATTACCTCTTGACCTCTCACTCCATGCCTTTGTCAAAAGTCCCTCTGCAGCTTTCCTGGAGCCACTTCCATCTACTTTCCTCAGTGTTTAAGGCACTGCTTTAGTATCAGCCTAGGTCATTAAGCTGGAGAGTGTGAGAGGGTCAAGAGATGCCCATGGTGATGGGACAGTGGTCCAAGGCTCCAAGTAACTCACTCCAAGCATGAAAGGGTTTGGGGTGGTTTTTGTCTGTTTGAAAACAGCAAATTCAGCAATTCTTGGATAAAATCAGAGCTCTGCTCTTATTAATGCTTAGCTCTGAGTTATTAATGTTTAGCTCTGAGTTATTAATGATTAGTTCATTAATTAATTGCTTTTAAAGAAGCTGTATGCTGGCTCATCAAACTTCCCCATGAGCTTTCCCACTTCTCTCCTTTCCTGCTTTTTGCCCCTTCCCTACCAATGCATTTGATGGTTTATTACACAGCTGGATGGGGTTTTACTTGCAGCTCTCAGTTCTTTCTTGTTTAGATTCCACTGCAGACATCCCACAGAGGTTAACAGCAAATTTTGTAAGAATAATTACATTTTTGGGCCTCTCTAACTGAGATAGATAAAATTAGCAGACACAGATGTAGGCTCCTCTTGCCAAGGAGTGTAGCCAAGCTCGGTCACAAAGTTCCTCAAGAATAAACCCTCATTGTTTCCTGCTATTTGCAGCAACAGGAACAGGGAACAAGTGAGAAAATCTTGTTGTTAGCATAGATTACAGAATTGTCTGGGTTGGAAAAGACCTCCAAGATCACCCAGTCCAACCATCAATCCAACACCACCGTGGCCACTAAACTATGTCCCCAAGTGCCATGGTCTCACATTTCTTGACCACCTCCAGGGATGGTGACTCCACCACCTCCCTGGGCAGCCTGTTCCAGTGCCTGACCACTCTTGCAGCAAAGAAATTGTTCCTCATCTCCAACCTAGACCTTCCCTGGCCCAGTTTCAGGCCATTTCCTCTCATTCTGTCACCTGATGCTAGGGAGAAGAGACCAACCCCCACCTGGCTCCAGCCTCCTTTCAGGGAGCTGTAGAGAGCAATGAGGTCTCCCCTCAGCCTCCTCTTCTCCATTCTAAACACCCCCAGTTCCCTCAGCTGCTCCTCCCCAGCCCTGTTCTCCAGACCCTTCCCCAGCATTCTTGCCCTTCTCTGGACCTGCTCCTGACCTTCAATGTCCTTCTTGGAGTGAGTGGGTCCAAAACTGAACCCGGGACTCAAGGTGTGATCACATCAGTGTCCAGTACAGGGGCACAATCACTTCCCTACTCCTGCTGGCCACACCATTGCTGATCTAAGCCAAGATGCTGGTGGCTTTCTTGGCCACCTGTGCACACTGCTGGCTCATCTTCACCTGCTGTCAACCTCTTCCACCAGGCAGTTTTCAGCCTCTCTGCCCCAGGCCTGGAGCATTCATGAAGTCGTTGTGACCCAAGTGCATGACCTAGCACTTGGCCTTGTTGAACCTCATCCTACTGACATCAGCTCAAGGATCCAGCCTGCCCAGGTCTCTCTGCAGAGCCTTCCTAGCCTCCAACAGATCAACACTATCCTGTTTGGTGTCATCTGCAAACTTACAGAGGGTCTTACAGAGGGTGCCCTCAATCCCCTCACTGTTGTGTTACTGGATGTGATTGTCTGTGTGAAGCAGAGGAGCAAACAGCTACTGATGGTGATCTCTCCCATAAATAGTTGGGGTTTGCCTTTCCCCCCCCCAGAAATAAGGGCTTGGGTTTGCTCTAATCATTGGATATCATTACAGTGAATTATGGAGGCATTAAGACCTGCATCATCCACCTGTAAAGAGTGATTCATTTGGGATCCATCATGTTCTCCCCAGCCCCAGGAACCTGCTGTCCATACTAAGCAAGTCCTGATGGGAGCCCTTCTGGAGCCTGATTTAAAATGCAAGCAATGTCCATGAGCAGCAGCCATGCAATTAAATATGACTACAGTGCTCCTGAGACAACTGCCTGTGGTGTCCCCAAGGTGCTGAGCAGAGCTTCACGGGCAATACTTTCCTGCTGTTAAAATCAACAGCAAAAGGCCTAGGCATGCCATTCCCAGATAATTTATTCCCCAGACACTCCCTTCTTATATACTTCATTCCCCAGACACTTCATTCCCAGATATTTCATCCCTCAGACATTCCCTGCCCAGATATTTCATTCCCAGATATTTCATTCCCCAGACTCTCCCTTCCCATATATTTTATTCCCAGACACTTCTTACCCAGACATTTCATTCCCCAGATTCTCCTTTCCCAGATATTTCACTCCTCAGGCACTTCACTCCCAGATATTTCATTCCCCACACATTTCTTTCCCAGATATTTCATTCCTCAGACATTTCATTCCCAGATATTTCATTCCCCAGACTGCCCATTCCCAGATATTTCAATCCCCACACATTTCTTTACCAGATATTTCATTCCTCAGACATTTCATTCCCAGACATTTCATTCCCCAGACTGTCCATTCCCAGATATTTCATTCCCCAGACTGTCCATTCCCAGACATTTCATTCCCTAGACTCTCTCTTCCCAGATATTTCACTCCCCACACTCTCCCGTCCCAGGTATTCAATCCCCACACATTTCTTTACCAGATATTTCATTCCTCAGACATTTCATTCCCAGACATTTCATTCCCCAGACTCTCCCTTCCCAGACATTTCATTCCCCAGACTCTCCCTTCCCAGACATTTCATTCCCCAGACTCTCCCTTCCCAGACATTTCATTCCCCAGACTCTCCCTTCCCAGACATTTCATTCCCCAGACTCTCCCTTCCCAGACATTTCATTCCCCAGACTCTCCCTTCCCAGATATTTCATTCCCCAGACTCTCCCTTCTCAGATATTTCATTCCCCAGACTCTCCCTTCCCAGACATTTCATTCCCCAGACTCTCCATTCCCAGACATTTCATTCCCCAGACTCTCCCTTCTCAGATATTTCATTCCCCAGACTGTTCATTCCCTGACATTTCATTCCCTAGACTCTCCCTTCCCAGATATTTCACTCCCCACACTCTCCCTTCCCAGGTATTCATTCCCCACACATTTCATTCCCAGATATTTCATTCCCAGATATTTCATTTCATTTCCTTTCATGTCATCTTTCTTTCCCCTCCCCTACTTCCCTTCATTTCTGCAGGGTTGGTTTGTTTCTGTGGGTTGCTTCGCTTTGGGTTTTGGTGGCGGTGGTGTTGGGGTTTGGGCTGGTTGGTTTTGGTTGGTTTGTTTTGTGAGGGCTTGGTCTGTTTGGGGGTTTGTTGCTTTGTTTGGGTGTTTCATTTGGGTTTGTCTGTTTGGTGGGTTTTGTCTCCAAACAATTCATAAATCTCTGGTGGCTCAGCCTGGAGCAGCTGTTAGGGACCAGCTGAGGTCCTGCCCATGCTCAGAGCCATTCTCTCAGGGCACATTTACACTCTTGGATGTCCTGATCTGAGCTGGAGCAGAACCAGTTCTGCTCAGGGCTGGGACTTCCCAGCTCAGGCTCTGCTCACTGAGGCACTTGATGAAGTCCAGGGCAGGGTGGCACAGCCAGGGGCTGCTTCTACCAGGCGGAAGCTGATGGGAGAGGTCCTGCCAAGGGCTGCCTGCAGAAAGGCTCTGCCTGAGACTTGCTCCTCTGCACACCAAGGGCACTGCCACAGCTTCTGCCACACTTTGGGGGGCAGCAAGGCAGAGGTGGCAGCTGTGGGGAGGAGCAGCCAGGACAGGGGACCCTCAGGTGCCCAACAAGGGATTGCAGCCCATGGATGGCATCTTCAGGAGCAAGCTGAGGGATGCCCAGGCCCAAGCCTGGCTTGGTGTCCCAGCAGGACTCTGTCCCTTCTGCCTTCCATCCCCATCCCTCTGTTCCTGAATCCGCTTCCAGAATCCAGCTCCTGACTCTGGTTCCCATCTGCTGCTGATTCCAGGCTGGGACTTGCCCAGTGCCTGCCCCCAGCACCAGTGGTGCCAATGGTGCCCTCATGGCCATCAGGGGTTGGGTTCCATGTTGGTTTGTGTCTCTTTGTCTCTCTCCCATGACACTGTTCTTCTTTCCACCCCAGCTGGTTGTGTTTCTTTCCCAGCCCATCAGTCTCTCTCCCTTCCTCTCCTCTTCCCTTTAGTAGGCAGAGGGCTTTATGGAGAGCCTCTGGCACTGCTCTCATGGCCCAGCCCTCTCCCTTGGCATCATGTTAGACACAGTCATGAAATTCAGGTATCAATGTTTCTCATTCAGCCATTCATTAAGGCAGAGCCTAATGACCCCACGTGGGTCCCCTGCTCTCACACGTTCCCTTCTGGCAGTGCCACCTCCAGAGCACAACCCTTTTCCCACAGGCCCTGTGTCATCAGCTGAGCCCAAACTGGGATGCTCTGGCTTCAGCCAGGCGCAAACATGATGAAACACTGCAGAGGTTCCTTGGCACATCGCAAGGGGAAAGCAGGAGTGCCACCAGCGCTGTGTGTCCTTCAGCCAATGCCCTGCCCACAGCTGCTGTCCTCACCCCTGCCCTCCCTCAGGCTGGAGGATTATTTTTGGGTTCTATATTTACCTCTTGTCCTCCTCCACTCCATGGGATCCATATGACAGCTTCTCCTAACTTCTGAGTGATAGGGTCCCAGCTGTGTCTGTCTAAGGACACAAGGAGCAGGACCTGCTTGGAATGCAAGTCCTGCAAATGAGTCCACCCTGCCCTGCCTGCCAGCTGTCCCCAGCTCCAGAGCTGTGACAGAAGTGACAACTGTTATTCTCCACCACGAGTATCTGGGGTTTAACAACGACTTGAGAACAGTGTAGGGATCCTGCACCTGGGGAATAAGAACCTCCTGCACCAGTACAGGTGAGGAGGTGACCTGCTAGAAGGCAGCTCTGCAGAGAAGGACCTGGGAATGCTGCTGGATACCAAGTCTCCTATGAGCTAGCAATGTGCCATTGTGGCCAAGAAGGACAATAGTGTCCTGGGGTGCAGGAAAAGGATTGTGGGCAGCAGGTCAAGGGAGGTCCTCCTCTCTCTTTGCTCTACCCTAGTCAGGCTACACCTAGAGTTGTGTGTCCAGTTCTGGGCTCCCCAGTTCAAGAGAGACAGGGAACTGCTGGAGAGAGTCTGCTGAAAGCTATGAAGATGCTGAGGGGCCTGGAGCATCTCTGTGAGGAGGAAAGGCTGAGAGCTCTGGGGCTGTGGAGTCTGAAGAGCAGCCCCAGAGGGGATCTGATCAGTGCTCAGCAAGAGCTAAAGGAGCTGAGGGGGGCAAGAGGCTGAGGCCTCACTCTTGGTCAGTGGTGCCCAGGGACAGGAGAAGGGCCAATGGGCACAAACTGGAAGCCAGGAGGTTCCATCTGAAGGTGAGGAGAACCATGTTTGGTGTGAGGGTGCTGGAGCCTGGAGGAGGCTGCCCAGAGAGGTTGTGGAGTCTCTTTCTCTCAAAAGCTTCCAACCCCCTGGCCACCGTGCTGCTGGGCAAGCTGCTGTGAGTGCCTCTGCTTGAGCAGGGGGGCTTGGACTGGATGGTCTCCAGAGGTCCCTTCCAACCCCCACCGTGGGATTCTTTGAAACAATCCAAGCAATGACCACCACTTTTGGCGCATGCTGTGGATTTCACATGCGGCTTCCGCTGTTAGAGCAGTGCTTCATCACTCCAGGAGGGGAAGCGTGGTTGGCGACTCATCTTCCAAACTTCTGCTAGGGAACAGCACTGCCCAGCTGCCAAGAGTCATAAAAGATGAGTGCCTGAATTCAAAAGGCCAATCTGCAGGATAATGCATCGTTCCCAAGTATAAATCATGACTGTTAATCCAGCAGAAATGGAAGAGTTTAAGGGGAAGCATCATTAAAAGCTGGCTGTTGGTCTTCCTTTATCTCCTTGAACGCCGTAAATGCTCTTATTGTCTCCTGGGTCCACCTAATTGCAACTCAAAAGCTGTTGCCATGGATGCACCGAGGTGGGCAGATGCTGGGTTCTAATTTGTGTGTGTGTGTTTCAGTGCTTCTTTGTAGGACGCAGGTGGAAGCACCTCTGGAATCCCAATGAGCAGTGAGGTGACACTTTGCCCCCAGGAGCAGAAAGCAGCCCTTCTGTGCTGCCTGCAAAGCCTCCCGTGGGCCTTCAGCTGCTCAGTCAGCAAAGGATGCTCTAGGAAGAGGAATTCAGAGGAATGGAGCAAAACTAGCAATGGGAAGATTCAGACTGGATGTCAGGAAGAAGTTGTTCCCCATGAGGGTGGTGAGAGCCTGGCACAGGTTGCCCAGGGAGGTGGTGGAAGCCTCCTGCCTGGAGGTGTTTGCAGCCAGGCTGGATGTGGCTGTGAGCAACCTGCTGTAGTGTGAGGTGTCCCTGGCCATAGCAGGGGGTTGGAACTGTCTGATCCTTGAGGTCCCTTCCAACCCTAACAGTTCTATGAGTCTATGATCCAGAGGAGGACCCTATGGGTGTGGGGTGACTTGCTGTCAACCCATGGCAGCAGCTGCTGGGTTGGGAGACCTCATTGCTCTCTACAATTCCCTGAAAGGAGGTTGGAGTGAGGTAGGGTTTGGTCTCTTCCCCCTAGTATCAGGTGATAGAAGGAGAGGAAATGGCCTCAAATTGTGCCGGGCTGGCACCAGGTTGGATCTTAGGAGACTGATGGAGCAATAGCTTCACTGAAAGTGCAGCCAGCGATTGCTCACTGGTGCTGAGCTTCATGTCCGGAGCTGCACCCATGGTCTAATAGCTGAACACAGCTTTGGGCTGCCATCCTGAGTCCCATCTCCTCACCTTGCATTAATGAGCTGGTGCCAGGGCATGGTGAAAGGAGAATCACAGAATCACAGAATTGGTGGGGCTGGAAAAGACCTCCACCATCATCAAGTCCAACCATCAACCCAGCACCACCATGGCCATCAAATCATGTCCCAAAGTGCCATGGCCACAGGTTTCTTGAACACCTCCAGGGGTGGTGACTCCTCCACCTCCCTGGGCAGCCTGGTCCAATGCCTGACCACTCTTGCAGCAAAGAAATTGTTCCTCATCTCCAACCTAAACCTCCCCTGGTGAAACTTGAGGACATTTCCACTCAATCTATCACCTGATAGTAGGCAGAATAGACCAACCCCCACCTTACTCCCACTTCCTTTCAGGGAGCTGTAGAGAGCAAGGAGGTCTCCCCTCAGCCTCCTCTTCTCCAGACTATACAACCCCAGCTCTCTCAGCTGCTCCTCCCCAGCCCTGTTCTCCAGACCCTTCGTTGCCCTTCTCTGGACACATTCCAGCAGCTCAATGTCTTCTTGGAACGAGTGACCTAAAACTGAACCCAGTTCCTGGCACCTTCTCCCTGAGCAGAGCCAGATTTTCTCTGTAGCTCTAAGCCTTCTCTCAGCACCCATCTTTCTGGAAGCACAGGGCAATGACAGTTGATACATTCCAATTGTGTGTCACCAAAAGAGTGTTGAGAGGTAAGGCTGTCATGCTTGGGGGCATCATCATCTCTCCTGGCTTCTTTTTCACTCATTTGTGGGTTGCAACTTGATCTCTCAGCCCCAGTCATTCCACACAATATCATCCCCATGGCCATGTCCATAACATCTTTACAGAGAGGGTGCTGAGGCACCAGTAAGACAAGAAACAACAGGTTCAAGCTTGAAGCATAGAAGGTTTCACCTCAACATGAGGAGAAACTTCTTTACAGTGAGGGTGACAGAGCCCTGGAGCAGGCTGCCCATTGAGACTGTGGAGTCTCCTTCTCTGGAGACTTTCAAAACCCACCAGGATTCATTCCTGTGTGGACTACCCTAAGTGATGCTGCTCTGGCTGGGGGGGTGGACCTAATGACCTCCTGAGCTCCCTTCCAATCTCTAATGTACTACATGATCTTAGAGGTCTTTGGGGAGTGGGTGTCAAGTGGAGGGGGCCAAGCTCTTTCTGGTGGTGTGCAGTAATAAGAAACAACAGGTTCAAGCTTGAACACAGAAGTTTTGAGCTCAACATCAGAAGAAACTTCTTACAGTGAGGGTGACAGAGCCCTGGAGCAGGCTGCCCAGAGAGGTTGTGGAGTCTTCTTCTATGGAGACTTTCAAACCCACCTGGATGCATTCCCAGCAGGAGCAGAGAAGTCATTCTGCCCTGTACTCAGCACTGTTAGGTCACACCTTGAGTCCTGTGGCCAGTTCTGGGCCCCTCAGTTTATGAAAGATGTTGAGGTGCTGGAAGGTGTCCAGAGAAGGGCAACAAAGCTGGGGAGGGGTCTGGAGCACAGCCCTGTGAGGAGAGGCTGAGGGAGCTGGGGTTGCTTAGCCTGGAGAAGGGGAGGCTCAGGGGAGACCTTCTTGCTCTCTCCAATTCCCTGAAGGGAGGTTGTAGCCAGGTGGGGGTTGGTCTCTTCTGCCAGGCAAGCAGCACCAGAACAAGAGGACACAGTCTCAAGCTGTGCCAGGGGAGGTTCAGGCTGGATGTTAGGAAGAAGTTCTTCACAGAAAGAATTATTAGTCATTGGAATGTGCTGCCCAGGGAGGTGGTGGAGTCCCCATCCCTGGAGGTGTTTAGGAAGAGCCTGGATGAGGACCTTGAGTGCCATGGTTTAGTTGATTAAATGGTGTTGGGTGATAGGCTGGACTTGATGATCTCAAAAGTCTTTTCCAGCCTGGCTAATTCAATTCAATTCAATTCAATTCTATTCTATTCTATTCTATTCTATTCTATTCTATTCTATTCTATTCTATTCTATTCTATTCTATTCTATTCTATTCTATTCTATTCTATTCTATTCTATTCTATTCCATTCCATTCCATTCCATTCCATTCCATTCCAGGGCAGACTGCCCTCAGTGATCCTGCTCTGGCAGGGGGGTTGGCTTCAATGATCTCTTGAGCTGCCTTCCAATCTCTGATGCACTGTGATGCTGTGTGAGACACTGGAGCAGGTTGCCCAGGGTGGTTACGGCTGTCCCCTCCCTGGAGGTGCTCAGGACCAGATTGAACGAGGCCTTGAGCAACCTGGGTTAGGGAAAGGTGTCCTGCCCATAGCAGGGGGATTACAACTGGATCATCTTAAAGATCCCTTCCAACCCAACCCATTCTGGGATCCTATCCTTCGAAGTTGCTTCCCTATTCCTTCCCCGAAGCCCTTCTCTGCACATCCTACAGAGTGTCCACAGGGGGGGGGGGGGGAGGTTTTTTCTTCTTTATTTTTTTTCTTTCTGTTGGTTTTCTTTTTAATTTCTCCCCTCCCCCCTTGAAAGTTTATTTTTAGGCTCTTGCAAATAATTCCCAGATTTGGATTAAACTTCCCTCTCCGTGGCGCTGGGAAGCAGTTGGCGTACGCGGAGCGTCTGTCGCCGGGAAGCGTGACCTACAAAATACTGGGTGATCATATCCTAAAGCAATGAATTATTCAGCTGCTTGCACATGCTGGAGATGTAAGAAGGGCTTGGGAAATCCAGACTGAGCTTTTGATCCCACCACTCCTCCCCCTTCTGGCGCTTGGCCCCTGCTGCAGTCAGGGAAAGGGCTACGAGAGGCCAACGGAAAGCACAACGAGGAGCAGCTGAGGGAGCTGGGGGTGTTCAGCCTGGAGAAGAGGAGGCTGAGGGAGACCTCACTGCTCTCTACAGCTCCCTGGAAAGAGGTTGGAGTAAGGTAGGTTTTGGTCTCTTTTTCCTAGTATCAAGCAATAGGTCAAGAGGTAGCGTCCTTACCTCCCAGGGGAGGTAGGTTATGTGTGGTAGATGCTCATTTTAACACCTGGGCTGACAGAAGATGTCCTGTGCTGCAAAATGCTTCCTAAAATATAGGGGGTCTTAACTTGGTCCTTCAGAGATTAGTCTTCACAGGCTCACAGGGTGTTAGGGGTTGGAAGGGACCTCCAGAGCTCATTGAGCCCAACCCCCTGCCAGAGCAGGAGCATAGAATCCAGCACAGGTCACACAGGAACACATCCAGATGGGGCTGGAAAGGCTCCAGAGATGGAGACTCCACAACCCCTCTGGGGAGCCTGTTCCAGTGCTCTGTGACCCTCCCAGTGAAGAAGCTCCTCCTCATGTTGAGGTGGAACCTCCTGTGCTGGAGTATCTATCCATTGCCCCTTGTCCTAGTTTGGCTATCACAGTTGGACTCTGCAATCTTGAAGGCACCACAGTGAGCCTGGCTCAACGCAAGGAGCTGCTCACGATGATGGGGCCACATCATTTGCAACTGAGCAACATAATCACCCTGCGGCTACCCTGGCCTGAAACTGGGCCAGGGGAGGTTTAGTTTGGACATGAGGGACAATTTCTTTGCTGCAAGAGTGGTCAGGCACTGGACCAGGCTGCCCAGGGAGGTGGTGGAGTCACGGGTGGTGGAGGTGTTCAAGAAATGTGTGGTCATGGCACTCTGGGACATGGTTAATGGCCGTGGTGGTGCTGGGTCAATAGTTGACCTTGATGACCTTGGAGGTCATTTCCAAGCAAAACAACTCTATGATTCCATGAGAATCGTCGAATCATTTGGGTTGGAAAAGAACCTTAAGATCATCCAGTCCAACCATTCTCTACGTCTCCAGAAGCTGGTGCTGAACCATGGCCCTCGGCACCACATCTCTGTATCACTGAGAGACCTCCAGGGACGGGGATTCAGCCACCTCCCTGGGCAGCCTGGTCCAGTGCTTGAGAACCCTTTCAGTGAAGAAGTCTCTTCTAATCTCCAACCTAAACCCTGCCTTGTGCATCTTGAGGCCATTTCCTCTTGTCCTGTTCCTTGGGAGAAAAGACCAACCCCCACCTGGCTCCAACCTCCTTTCAGGGAGCTGTAGAGAGCAATGAGGTCTCCCCCCTCAGCCTCCTCTTCTCCAGGCTAAACAATCCCAGCTCCCTCAGCTGCTCCTCCCCAGCCCTGTTCTCCAGACCCTTCCCCAGCTTGGTTGCCCTTCTCTGGACCTCCTGATTTGGCCATCAGCCTGCTCAGGAAGCCTGTGCAAAGACCTCAGCCTGGAAGCCATGCAGAGGACTGTGTAGTAAAATATTTCTTTAACTAAGCTGATGCCTGCAAGGCACCATTATGACTTCTAAATTTTCCTCCACTTTTTCCTTTCCTCCTGGAAACTAAGCCTGGGGCTTGCTTTCATTTGCATTTTCTTCTGCTAATTGCACTGGGGGAGAATGAGCAAGTTGTCCTCAAAAGCTGCAGGTGAAACATGCAATGCTCTCTTAGCTCATTAATTCTTCACTCCCTCCACGCTAAATGAGAATTTCTTGTTCCTTCAGACATTCAAAAGATGCCTTCTTTGTCCTGCTTTGCCAGCAATGAAATATTGGCTGTGTCTATCCTGAGATGCTCACCAATTTGTTTTTCAAGCAATAAAAAAACCCACCTCAGAAAAACAGCCAGTGCAGCAAAACCTGGAGAAGAAAGCAATAGTGGAGCTCCTGGTGGGAGAATGGAGTGGGCTGCCCAGGGAGGAGGTGGAGTCACCATCACTGGAGGTATCACAGAATCACCAAGGTTGGAAGAGACCTCAAAGATCATCAAGTCCAACCTGGCACCACAGACCTCATGACTAGACCATGGCACCAAGTGCCACATCCAATCCCTTCTTGAACACCTCCAGGGATGGTGACTCCACCACCTCCCTGGGCAGCACATCCCAATGGCTGAAAACTCTCTCTGGGAAGAACTTTCTCCTCACCTCCAGCCTAAACCTCCCCTGGCACAGCTTGAGACTGTGTCCTCTTGTTCTGGTGCTGCTTGCCTGGGAGAAGAGACCAACCCCCACCTGGCTACAACCTCCCTTCAGGTAGTTGTAGAGAGTAATGAGGTCACCCCTGAGCCTCCTCTTCTCCAAGCTAAACAATCCCAGCTCCCTCAGCCTCTCCTCACAGGGTGTTTAGGAAGAGCCTGGCTGAGGCACTTGGTGCCATGGTTTAGTTGATGAGATGGTGTTGGGTGATAGGTTGGACTTGATGATCTCAAAGGTCTTTTCCAGCCTGGTTAATTCTGTATTCTGTATTCAGTGTCTGGCTTAGGAGCTCAGGAGTCAGTTTGGTTGCTTCATCTCACAGGGAATTGCTGGCTGCAGCCACCACAGAGTGATCACTGCCAAGGAGAGGAGCACAAATGAAGGACTGGATGGGCATGGAGACACTTTGGAAGGCAACCATCTTGGATTATTGTGTTAAAGTACCCCATGGCAGCAGGGAGGAGTGAAATACTTGTATCCAGAGACAAAATGTTCTCAGATTTCTGCCACATGCCCTAAATGTAAGCTCCTTGTCCCTGGATGATTTTGTCTCTGCTGGAGCTACTGAAGAATCATAGAATCATTTTGGCTGGAAAAGACCAACTCTGGGGCCTCCAACACAAGGGCATGGACCTGCTGGGGCAGGTCCAGCGGAGGCCACAAAGATGCTCAGAGGGCTGGAGCACCTCTGCTAGGAAGACAGGCTGGGAGAGTTGGGGCTCCAGGGAGACCTTAGAGCTTCTCAGTATCTGAAGGGGACCTACAGGAAGGCTGGGGGGCACTGTTCAGAAGGGCCTGTGGGGCTAGGACAAGGGGCAGTGGTTTGAAAGTGAAGCAGGGTAGATTTAGGTTGGACACTGGGAGGAAGCTATGCGCAACGAGAGTGGCGGAACACTGGAACAGGTTGCTCAGAGTTGCGGCGGAGGCCCCATCCCTGAAGACATACAAGGTCAAACTTGACACGGCCCTGGGCAGCCTGCTCCAGTTGGAGATGTCCCTGCTGACTGCAGGGAGGGTTGGGCAAGATGACCTTTGAGGGTCCCAGTGCATTCTGTGATTCTGTGACCTTTAAGATGATCCAGTCCAAGTCTAACCATTACCTAACTCTCCCCAGTCCGGTGGTAAATCGTGTGCAGCGCAGCGCACCACGAGAGAACCCCACAAGAGAACCTTGGGCGAGAGGCTGATCAGCACATTGAGTAGAACAAGCAGTAATTAAACTCCCCTTCCACCATCTTCCAGCCAGCTGTAGGATCCACATTGAAAGGAGACAATTTGCAATCACTTCAGCTTTTTAGTTCAGAGATGACGCCGCCAAAAGCCATTGGCAGCGATCGTGATCTAAGACGGTCATGGTCCAACCTTCCATGCCATCATAAGCTGTGGCTTCAGATGGCTTTCAGATGTTTATTTATAACCTATTGTCTTTGAGGTCCTGCAGTGTACTTGTGCTCTTCACTCCTTCCCAGTCTGCAGCAAAAACAATAGCTCTGATGGGCAATCAGCACCCGTCAGGGTCTTGATGGTGCCGTGTGATGATCACAATAATTCAGAAGTAATCTTGGCAGAAGACAAATTAAAGCCCCCAAAAAAATCTTCACTCTGGGATTCAGGGAGAAGCTCTGGCAGGGAAAACCTTTTTTGCATTTAAAGCAAGTTGGAGTCCTGGAGTCCTAAAGTCCTAAAGGTTGGAGTCTTGAAGTCCTAAATGACAGAGTCCTGAAGTGCTAAAGTCCTAAAGGCTGGAGTCCTGAAGACCTAAAGGGCAGAGTCCTGAACTGCTAAAGTCCTAAAGGCTGGAGTCCTGAAGTCCTAAAGGGCAGAGTCCTGAAGTGCTAAAGTCCTAAAGGCTGAAGTCCTGAAGTCTTAAAGGGCAGAGTCCTGAAGTGCTAAAGTCCTAAAGGCTGAAGTCCTGAAGTCTTAAAGGGCAGAGTGCTGAAGTGCTAAAGTCCTAAAGGCTGAAGTCCTGAAGTCTTAAAGGGCAGAGTCCTGAAGTGCTAAAGTCCTAAAGGCTGAAGTCTTAAAGGGCAGAGTGCTGAAGTGCTAAAGTCCTAAAGGCTGAAGTCCTGAAGTCTTAAAGGGCAGAGTCCTGAACTGCTAAAGTCCTAAAGGCTGGAGTCCTGAAGTCCTAAAGGGCAGAGTCCTGAAGTGCTAAAGTCCTAAAGGCTGAAGTCCTGAAGTCTTAAAGGGCAGAGTCCTGAAGTGCTAAAGTCCTAAAGGCTGAAGTCCTGAAGTCTTAAAGGGCAGAGTCCTGAAGTGCTAAAGTCCTAAAGGCTGAAGTCCTGAAGTCTTAAAGGGCAGAGTCCTGAAGTGCTAAAGTCCTAAAGGCTGAAGTCTTAAAGGGCAGAGTCCTGAAGTGCTAAAGTCCTAAAGGCTGGAGTCCTGAAGACCTAAAGGTCAGAGTCCTGAACTGCTAAAGTCCTAAAGGCTGGAGTCCTGAAGTCCTAAAGGGTAGAGTCCTGAAGTACTAAAGTCCTAAAGGCTGGAGTCCTGAAGACCTAAAGGGCAGAGTCCTGAAGTGCTAAAGTCCTAAAGGCTGGAGTCCTGAAGACCTAAAAGTCAGAGTCCTGAAGACCTAAAAGTCAGAGTCCTGAAGTGCCAAAGTCCTAAAAGCTGGAGTCCTGAAGACCTAAAGGTCAGAGTCCTGAAGACCTAAAGGTCAGAGTCCTGAAGTGCTAAAGTCCTAAAGGCTGGAGTCCTGAAGACCTAAAGGTCAGAGTCCTGAAGTGCTAAAGTCCTAAAGGCTGGAGTCCTGAAGACCTAAAGGTCAGAGTCCTGAAGTGCTAAAGTCCTAAAGGCTGGAGTCCTGAAGTCCTAAAGGGCAGAGTCCTGAAGTGCTAAAGTCCTAAAGGCTGGAGTCCTGAAGACCTAAAAGTCAGAGTCCTGAAGTGCTAAAGTCCTAAAGGCTGGAGTCCTGAAGTCCTAAAGGGCAGAGTCCTGAAGTGCTAGTCCTAAAGGCTAGAGTCCTGAAGTGCTAAAGTCCTAAAGGCTGTGGTCCTGAAGTCCTAAAGGGCAGAGTCCTGAAGTGCTAAAGTCCTAAAGGCTGGAGTCCTGAAGTCCTAAAGGGCAGAGTCCTGAAGTGCTAAAGTCCTAAAGGCTGGAGTCCTGAAGACCTAAATGTCAGAGTCCTGAACTGCTAAAGTCCTAAAGGCTGGAGTCCTAAAGTCCTAAAGGCTGGAGTCCTGAAGACCTAAAGGTCAGAGTCCTGAAGTGCTAAAGTCCTAAAGGCTGGAGTCCTGAAGTCCTAAATGTCAGAGTCCTGAAGTGCTAAAGTCCTAAAGGCTGGAGTCCTGAAGACCTAAAGGTCAGAGTCCTGAACTGCTAAAGTCCTAAAGGCTAGAGTCCTGAAGACCTAAAGGGCAGAGTCCTGAAGTGCTAAAGTCCTAAAGGCTGGAGTCCTGAAGACCTAAAAGTCAGAGTCCTGAAGACCTAAAGGGCAGAGTACTGAAGTGCTAAAGTCCTAAAGGCTGAAGTCCTGAAGTCTTAAAGGGCAGAGTCCTGAAGTGCTAAAGTCCTAAAGGCTGAAGTCCTGAAGTCTTAAAGGGCAGAGTCCTGAAGTGCTAAAGTCCTAAAGGCTGAAGTCTTAAAGGGCAGAGTCCTGAAGTGCTAAAGTCCTAAAGGCTGGAGTCCTGAAGACCTAAAGGTCAGAGTCCTGAACTGCTAAAGTCCTAAAGGCTGGAGTCCTGAAGTCCTAAAGGGTAGAGTCCTGAAGTACTAAAGTCCTAAAGGCTGGAGTCCTGAAGACCTAAAGGGCAGAGTCCTGAAGTGCTAAAGTCCTAAAGGCTGGAGTCCTGAAGACCTAAATGTCAGAGTCCTGAAGACCTAAAAGTCAGAGTCCTGAAGTGCCAAAGTCCTAAAAGCTGGAGTCCTGAAGACCTAAAGGTCAGAGTCCTGAAGACCTAAAGGTCAGAGTCCTGAAGTGCTAAAGTCCTAAAGGCTGGAGTCCTGAAGACCTAAAGGTCAGAGTCCTGAAGTGCTAAAGTCCTAAAGGCTGGAGTCCTGAAGACCTAAAGGTCAGAGTCCTGAAGTGCTAAAGTCCTAAAGGCTGGAGTCCTGAAGTCCTAAAGGGCAGAGTCCTGAAGTGCTAAAGTCCTAAAGGCTGGAGTCCTGAAGACCTAAAAGTCAGAGTCCTGAAGTGCTAAAGTCCTAAAGGCTGGAGTCCTGAAGTCCTAAAGGGCAGAGTCCTGAAGTGCTAAAGTCCTAAAGGCTGGAGTCCTGAAGTCCTAAAGGGCAGAGTCCTGAAGTGCTAGTCCTAAAGGCTAGAGTCCTGAAGTGCTAAAGTCCTAAAGGCTGTGGTCCTGAAGTCCTAAAGGGCAGAGTCCTGAAGTGCTAAAGTCCTAAAGGCTGGAGTCCTGAAGTCCTAAAGGGCAGAGTCCTGAAGTGCTAAAGTCCTAAAGGCTGGAGTCCTGAAGACCTAAATGTCAGAGTCCTGAACTGCTAAAGTCCTAAAGGCTGGAGTCCTAAAGTCCTAAAGGCTGGAGTCCTGAAGACCTAAAGGGCAGAGTCCTGAACTGCTAAAGTCCTAAAGGCTAGAGTCCTGAAGACCTAAAGGGCAGAGTCCTGAAGTGCTAAAGTCCTAAAGGCTGGAGTCCTGAAGACCTAAAAGTCAGAGTCCTGAAGACCTAAAGGGCAGAGTCCTGAAGTGCTAAAGTCCTAAAGGCTGAAGTCCTGAAGTCTTAAAGGGCAGAGTCCTGAAGTGCTAAAGTCCTAAAGGCTGGAGTCCTGAAGACCTAAAGGGCAGAGTCCTGAAGTGCTAAAGTCCTAAAGGCTGGAGTCCTGAAGACCTAAAGGTCAGAGTCCTGAACTGCTAAAGTCCTAAAGGCTGGAGTCCTGAAGACCTAAAGGGCAGAGTCCTGAAGTGCTAAAGTCCTAAAGGCTGGAGTCCTGAAGACCTAAAGGTCAGAGTCCTGAAGTGCTAAAGTCCTAAAGGTTGGAGTCCTGAAGTCCTAAATGTCAGAGTCCTGAAGTCCTAGAGGTTGGAATCCTTCGAGATCGAGTTCAACCACTCACCAGAGCTCACAATGCCACCACAACTGCTAAGCCTCTGCCACTAAACCACATCCCTCAGCACCACATTCGGACATCTTTTAAATGCCTCCAGGTATGGTGAATCCACCAGGGCCTGAGAGCCCTTTCTGGAAAGATGTTTCTCCTCATATCTAGCCTGAACCTCCCCTGGCACAACTTGAGGCTGTAAAGTAGGCTTTGATACGTCAGGTTGGCACAGTCAGCTGTTTACCAGGAAATCCCTCACCTCTGAAGTCACCATCAAACACTTCTCTAAACCCACATTTTGGGCAAGGTGAGTGTTCTGAAGGGTTTGTGCTCCACATGAAGATGCACAGCCAGCAGAAGTAGTTGGTAGCAGAGGGCTGTGGAGCAGGCTGCCCAGAGAGGTTGTGGAGTCTCCTTCTCTGGAGAGCTTCCAAACCCAGCTGGACATTGTGAAGCGGGCAAGATGCTGATGGTGACCCTGCTTCAGCAGGGGGGTTGGACTGGAGGATCAACCAGCAACAGAACAAGGGGACACAGTTTCAAGCTGTGCCAGGGGAAGTTTAGGCTGGAGATGAGGAGAAAGTTCTTCCCAGCAAGAGAGCTTGGCCATTGGAATGTGCTGCCCAGGGAGGTGGTGGAGTCACCATCCCTGGAGGTGTTCATAAAAGGACTGGATGTGGCAGTTGGAGCCATGGTTCACTTGCAAGGAGGTGTTAGGTATTAGCTAATAGGTTGGACTTGATGATCTCTGAGGTCTTTTCCAACCTGGTTGATTCTGTGATTCTATGATTCTGTGATGATTCTATGATTCCATCTCCAGAGGTCTCTTCCAACCTTCACCATTCTAGGATTTCATGGTCTCCATGCTGCCCAGGCTGTGAGCAAACCCAACATACCAGCAGGGGAAAAGAAAGCAAACAGTGAAAATGTACCTGAAATGTTTAACTTTTAATTGTTGCCATCACTGTTGGAGTTGCCTCCAACAGAGTTTTCCAGCCGTGCATTAGGAAGAGCGGCGAAGCTGCTGAGCAGTGCCAACAGCAAGCAGGTGTCCAGGTAACATTTGGTCCTCTCAAAGTGATTTTGTGTTTTCCATCCCACACTGTGCAGATTGCCAGAACGTTTGAACAGGATGGGGGAAACAAAAGAATGAAGCAGGACCCAAAAGTTTACAGCGATGCAGGGTGAAATTTGCTCGTGACAAGAAAGGTCTTCTCTGCAGGGAGGTTAGCAAACAGCTCAGTCCAAGTCAAATGAAAGGCTCATAGGAAAAGTTAGTCATCCTATGAGCTGGAAGGAAGCATGGAAGGATGACCAGCTGTGAAATGCTGGCTTGTGGTCGAGGGATAGGACTGGGCTGGCCACCAGAGGCTCTCCATGAGGGCCTCTCCCTTCCCAAAGGGAAGAATGGAATGGAATGGAATGGAATGGAATGGAATGGAATGGAATGGAATGGATCATAGAATCATAGAATCATAGAATCATAGAATCATAGAATCATAGAATCATAGAATCATAGAATCAACAAGGTTGGAAAAGACCTCAAAGATAGGATAGGATAGGATAGGATAGGATAGGATAGGATAGGATAGGATAGGATAGGATAGGATAGGATAGGATAGGAAAGGATAGGAAGAAGGAAGAAATAGAAATAGAAATAGAAATAGAAATAGAAATAGAAATAGAAATAGAAATAGAAATAGAAATAGAAATAGAAATAGAAATAGAAATAGAAATAGAAATAGAAATAGAAATAGAAATAGAAATAGAAATAGACCAGACCAGGTTGGAAGAGACCTTTGAGACCATCATGTCCAACCCATCATCCAACACCACCTAATCAACTAAACCATGGCACCAAGCACCCTGTCAAGTCTCCTCCTAAACACCTCCAGGGATGGTGACTCCACCACCTCCCTGGGCAGCACATTCCAATGGCCAATCTCTCTTGCTGGGAAGAACTTCTTCCTAACATCCAGCCTGAACCTCCCCTGGTGCAGCTTGAGACTGTGTTCTCTTGTTCTGGTGCTGGTTGCCTGGGAGAAGAGACCAACCTCCACCTGGCTACAGCCTCCCTTCAGGGAGTTGTAGAGAGCAAGAAGGTCTTCCCTGAGCCTCCTCTTCTCCAGGCTAAGCTAAGCTATGAGAAAGGCTAAGCTTCCCTAAGAGAAAGGGAATAATGGAGAGAGACTGATGGGGAGAGAAAGAAACCCAGCCAGCTGGGATAGAAAGAACAATCCCACAGAAGAGAGAAGATTTAAGACAGAAGATTTCAACTGGAGATTAGGAAGAAATTCTTTCTGGTGAGGGTGGTGAGACACTGGAACAGGTTGCCCAGGGAGGCTGTGGATGCCCCCTCCCTGGAGGTGTTCAAGGCCAGGTTGGATGAGGCCTTGAGCAATCAGGGCTGGTGGGAGGTGTCCCTGCCCATGGGAAGGGTGTTGAAACTGGATGATCTTTAAGATCCCTTCCCACCCAAATTCATTCTATGAAATAGACAAAGAGACACAAACCAGTGTGGAACCCAGTCCCTGATGGCCATGACATCACTGTTGTCACCACTGGTGCTGATTAGAGAACATCCACCAGTAAACTGGATGGGGTTTTTTTGGTAACATCTGATCATCTGTTGCCTTGGTGACCTTTGTTCCTCAAAGCAAGCCTGGACAAGGTGCAATGGATATAAGCTGCAGCACAGGAGGTTCCACCTCAATGTGAGGAGGAACCAGCAGATAGATCTCTTAAGAGGGACAGGGATCTGCTGGAGAGGGTCCAGTGGAGGGCAAGGAGGATGATTAGGGGAATGGAGCACTGCCTGATGAGGAGAGGCTGGGGGACCTGGGGCTTTTTAGTCTGGAGAAGAGAAGACTTAGAGGGGATTTAATCAATGTTTATAAATGCCTGGGGGCTGGGGCTCAGGAGGGAGGGGACAGGCTCTGCTCACTTGCTGGATGCAAGCTGCGGCACAGGAGGTTCCACCTCAACACAAGGAGGAACTTCTTTACTGTAAGGGTCACAGAGCACTGGAACAGGATCCCCAGAGATGTTGTGGAGTCTTCTTCTCTGGAGAATTTCAAGGGCCATCTGGATGTGTTCCTGTGTGACCTGTTCTGGATTCTATGGTCCTGCTCTGGCAGGGGGGCTGGACTTGATGATCTCTTTGGGTCCCTTCCAACCCCTGAGATCCTGTGATCCTGTGAACTTCTTCACTGTGAGGGTCACAGAGCACTGGAACTGGCTCCCCAGAGGAGCTGTGGAGTCTCCTTCTCTGGAGACTTTCCAGCCCCATCTGGATGTGTTCCTGTGTGACCTGTGCTGGATTCTATGCTCCTGCTCTGGCAGTGAGTTGGAGTTGATGATCTTTGAAGGTCCCTTCCAACCCCTAACATCCTGTGAGCCTGTGATCTTTCCTTAAAACAAAGTCAGAACAGGACTCACTTCAAAGCAAGAGCAGAAGGCATGGCTTAATGGCCATGGTGGTGCTGGGTTGATGGTTGGGCTCAATGATCATAGAGCTCTTTCCCAACCCAAACCACTCTGTGATTCTGTTTTCAAACAGCCCCTGTTAGGTTCTTTTCTTCTGATTTTTCTATCCCAGTTGCCATTAACTTGGACAGGCTGCTGTTGCTTTTCTCTCAGCTCCAGTCCCTCCCTGCTGACAGGTCCCCTGAAGTGATAAGAAACCACCTTCAGAACCAGGCAGAATGTCCAGGCATTGCATGGCTTTTCCTTTTCCAACCCCTAACTCTGTCTGTGAATTAAATGTGAGCTCTGTTGCCCTTTAAGCTTTATCCCCACGCTTTTCTCTCCAGCTTCATTAGTCTCTTTAGGACACATTTCAGGCAGGCTTCAAAGCCTCCTCATGGTGAAAATAACCATTTCAGTTAACCTGCCTTGCTCTTTTCTCCTGATTCCCTCCCCACCCCCTCACATATTGCTGCTTTTGTGTTTTGCTTTGGGGTTTGTGTGTGTGTGTGTGGCTTTCCCCCCACCCCCTTCTATCTCTTGTAGCAAAAGACTTCCAAACCTGCTGGTGGGGAGGGCTGGATGTTGTTCAACAGATGTCATCACTCTTTGTTTTTTAAACATTTCTCTTCAGAGATAGATTTGTTTATTTATTTATTTAAACAACTTTAATCCTCTCTTATGACTTCAGGATTTGGTGGTGTTTTGTTGTTGGTTGGTTGGTTGGTTGGGTTCTCTCCCCCCCCCACCAATAGTCCATTTTTATTTCTAGCACTTGCTAGTGATGAAATAGGGATTATTTGCCTTAAATCCATGAATTCATCAGCTATACAGCAGCAGGATCAAGCAGTGAGCATTACTGATCTGTGTTTCGTGAGGGGATTTTGATGAGACAAAAGAAGCATATGAAAACAATAAAGTGGGAGGCACCAAGTATTGAGCACAAACCCCCTCCTTCATTAGCTCTATCAAGATCAATAATCAGTCACTCCCATCCAGTTTGAACCAGGATCTTGCTAAAATGCAAACCAGGTGGGGAAAGTCCAACATTATCCATGCCAGACCTGCAAACACACAGGGATTATCCACCTGGGAGGGAGAACTCAACCTGGGAACAACACACACCCCCACAAGCTACCCAAGGTGGGTATCAGTTATTGGTTTCAGTTGTATTTTGCCTTAACTTATTAAAAACTGCCTCAAATTCTTCATGTAATGGACTGGAGCATGTCTGTAAGGAGGAAAGGCTGAAAGACCTGGGGCTGGTGAGCCTGGAGAAGAGCAGCCCGAGAAGGGGGCTGTCTTCTCAATGCTGATCAGTATCTGCGGGTTGAAAAGATGGGGCCACATTCTTGTCAGTGGTGCTCAGTGACAGGACAAGGGACAACAGGCACAAACTGGGAGCCAGGAGGTTCCATCGGAAGAGGAAGAGAAAGTTGTTTGGTGTGAGGGTGCTGGAGGCCTGTGTCTCGATCCGGAGAGGGAAAGAGATTGAGGTTTTTAATGAATATTCCCGTGCTGTGAAATTAGAGGCACAAACGAGGCCAAAATATCAACAGCTAGACTATTTATTACATAAATAAAGTGGATGGACATAAATAAAGTGGAGGGATCAGAAGGGGAGAGAGAGAGAATAGGAAGAGAGAGAAGAAAGGGAGAAGAGGGAAAGAATTATATTACCACACCCTCACCCCCAAGACAGTTTGAGTCTGTGGAGGAAAGGTGCTGCAGGAGATGTTGGGTCTGTAGAGAAACGGTGCTGCAGGAGATGTTGGGTCTGTAGAGGAAGGGTGCTGAGGCTTTGGCTGTAGAAGGGATGAGGTCCTCTGGGCAGCTTCTTCAGCTCCATGAGTTGCAGCAGGCGGAACTTAGGGCACGGAGAGTCCAAGATCCATTGTGTTGGCCCCGGGATGTTTCCAGCGTGTGCTGCCGTCAGCTTTCTTCTGCATCTTGCTTCTCCAATTTTCTCCTCCTCAAGCCAGTAGCTGCTCCACTCTTTTATACATTTTTTTAGCCCTTAGGCAAGTGTCCAGGTGTTGTTCCCCAGGATATCGTTCTGGGAAATCATCTTTAGGTCCAGGTATCGTTCCCCAGGAAATCTTTCTGTGTACTCAGGTGAGTTTGGGCAGCCACTGGATAGAGGGGGGAAGGCCTCCGCCTCCTCCTGCTCCATCTTGCTACCCACACACTCTTTTCACATCAGGAACCATTGTCCTTTCCTGGGGTATCTGATGGCTGGAAATGATCTTGTCCTGAAGGTGTGAATGCTGGGCCCTTGGGCCATTGTTGTAGGCCAGCTGCAGTCCCGTGAGCAATGTTATCTTTGCACCTTCCAAGAGTCCTTCCAGTGGCTCTGCCCAACGCACATCAGCTATTGTCTGGACAAACAGCAAGTGATTTTATCTTTGTTGAGTCACCAGGAGAGATAAGCTTTAGTCTCTCACAGCCTGGAGCAGGCTGCCCAGAGAGGTTGTGGAGTCTCCTTTACAATACAATACAATAGAATACACCAGGTTGGAAGAGACCTTCAAAATCATCGCGTCCAACCCATCAAACAATCCAACCCAGCTAAACAACTAACCCATGGCACCAAGCACCCCATCAAGTCTTCTCCTGAACACCTCCAGTGAAGGTGACTCCACCACCTCCCTGGGCAGCACATTCCAATGGGCAATCACTCTCTCTGTATAGAACTTCTTCCTAACATCCAGCCTAAACCTCCCCTGGTGCAGCTTGAGACTGTGTCCTCTTGTTCTGGTGCTGGCTGTCTGGGAGAAGAGACCAACCTCCACCTGTCCACAACCTCCCTTCAGGTAGTTGCAGAGAGCAATAAGGTCACCCCTGAGTCTCCTCTTCTCCAGGCTAAGCAACCCCAGCTCCCTCAGCCTCTCCTCATAGGGCTTGTGTTCCAAACCCCTCACCAGCTTTGTTGCCCTTCTCTGGACACGTTCCAGCAAGACAACATCCTTCCTAAACTGAGGGGCCCAGAACTGGACTTCTTTTGAGAGATTCCAAACCCAGTTGGACACTGTGGCATGGGCAAGATGCTGTTGGTGACCCTGCTTCAGCAGGGGGTTGGACTGGAGGATCAACCAGCAACAGAATTAGGGACACAGTTTCAAGCTGTGCCAGGGGAAGTTCATAAAAGGACTGGATGTGGCAGTTGGAGCCATGGTTCACTTGCAAGGAGGTGTTAGGTATTAGGTAATAGGTTGGATTTGAACTCTGAGGTCTTTTCCAACCTGGGTGATTCAGTGATTCTATGATTCTGTGATGATTCTATGATTCCATCTCCAGAGGTCTCCTCCAACCTCCACCATTCTAGGATTCCATGGTCTCCATGCTGCCCAGGCTGTGAGCACACCCAACATACCAGCAGGGGAAAGAAAGCAAACAGTGAAAATGTACCTGAAATGTTAAACTTCTAATTGTTGCCATCATTAAAAAGTTGCCTCCAACAGAGTTTTCCAGCCGTGCATTAGGAAGAGCAGCGAAGCTGCTGAGCAGTGCCAACAGCAAGCAGGTGTCCAGGTAACATTTGGTCCTCTCAAAGCCTCTCAGAGCAGGCTGCCCAGAGAGATTGTGGAGTCTCCTTCTCTGGACAGATTCCAAACCCACCTGGAGGTTGTGATCCTGGACAAGGTGCTGGGGGTGGACTAGATGATCTCCAGAGGTCCTTTCCAGTCCTCACCGTGCTGGGCTTCTGGGATTTGGCACCAGGTTTACAGTGTGCTGCTCCTCAAGGTGCCCAACACCTCAACTCTTCCCTTCCTGAGCTGACAGAGAAGTAGGAATTTTACTGATTACCCCAGAACCTGAGTTCTTCAGGCTCCCAAGTTCCCCCAAAGGATGTCAGGAAATGGATATTTCCACTATCAAGATGCTGAGAGGATGTTTCAGGCTCCCTCAACAAAGCCTTATGAGGAGAGGCTGAGGGAGCTGGGGTTGCTTAGCCTGGAGAAGAGGAGGCTCAGGGCAGACCTTATTGATCTCTACAACTACCTGAAGGGAGGTTGCAGACAGGCAGAGGTTGGTCTCTTCTCCCAGGCAAGCAGCACCAGAACAAGAGTACACAGTCTCAAGCTGTGCCAGGAGAGGTTTAGGCTGGAGGTTAGGAAGAAGTTCTATACAGAGAGAGTGATTGGCCATTGGAATGTGCTGCCCAGGGGAGGTGGTGGAGTCACCATCCCTGGAGGTGTTTAGGAGGAGACTTGATGGGGTGCTTGGTTGCATGGTTTAGATGATTAGATGGTGTTAGATGATGGGTTGGACATGATGATCTTGAATATCTCTTCCAACCTGGTCTATTCTATTCTATTCTATTCTATTCTATTCTATTCTATTCTATTCTATTCTATTCTATTCTATTCCATTCCATTCCATTCCATTCCATTCCATTCCATTCCATTCCATTCCATTCCATTCCATTTCATTCCATTCTATCCTGTCCTATCCTATCCTATCCTATCCTATCCTATCCTATCCTATCCTATCCTATCCTATCCTATCCTATCCTATCCTATCCTATCCTGTCCTATCCTACCCTATTCTATTCTATTCTAAAGATGACAGCTCATTTCTAAAGGCATTCCTGTTCTAGCTGTTTTCTGGCACAGAGCACTCCCTAGCAATAACACCACTGCCATTTTTTTGCATTTCCAGACAAAAAGGTTGCTTTGCTCTGGTTAGTTTTCCGTAATTCAGGCTGATCTGAATCCAATCTGCTCCACAGTGACAGCGTGATTGGAAGCAGAACACAATCATGATAACATCCAACAGCATGAAACAAACCCCCAGGGTTATTCAATCAAAATACATTGCTGGAAAAATTGAATAAAGAGTCAAAATGAGGGAAAATTCTTCAGAGAAAGAGAAGAATAACTTTGGAGCATGGGGCAAGGTTGCCTCCAGAAAGGGACAAGGGTTGTGTGATGAATATATCCAGGCAGTACATAATATCCATCACTAGAACTCACAGAATCACCAAGGTTGGAAGAGACCTCAAAGATCATCAAGTCCAACCTGTCACCACAGACCTCATGACTAGTCCATGGCACCACGTCCAGTCCCCTCTTGAACACCTCCAGGGATGGTGACTCCACCACCTCCCTGGGCAGCACATTCCAATGGTGAACAACTCTCTCAGTCTTTCTCCTCACCTCCAGCCTAAACTTTGTCTGGCACAGCTTGAGACTGTGTCCTCTTCTTCTGGTCCTGGTTGCTAGAGAGAAGAGACCAACTCCCACCTGGCTACAACCTCCCTTCAGGGAGTTGTAGAGAGCAAGAAGGTGTCCCCTGAGCCTCCTCTTCTCCAGGCTAAGCAACCCCAGCTCCCTCAGCCTCTCCTCACAGGGCTGTGCTCAAGGCCTCTCACCAGCCTCATTGCCCTTCTCTGGATACGTGCAAGAGTCTCAATGTCCTTCCTAAACTGAGGGGCCCAGAACTGGACACAGGACTCAAGGTGTGGCCTAACCAGTGCTGAGCAGAGGGCACAATGACCTCCCTGCTCCTGCTGGCCACACCATTCCTAATGCAGGCCAGGATGCCATTGGCCTTCTTGGCTGCCTGGGCACACTGCAGGCTCATGTTCAGCTGCTGTCACCAGCACCCCCAGGTCCCTCTCTGCCTGGCTGCTCTCCAGCCACTCTGACCCCAGCCTGTAGCACTGCCTGGGGTTGTTGTGGCCAAAGTGCAACTCCTTGCAAGGAACAGAAAAAAAACAACCCTAAACAACAAACCCCAAACCCAGCTTTACCACAGCATCAAAACTGTTATTTTAAAAAGCCAAAAAAAAAAAAAAATCAATCCAATTCCTGAATAACTCATGAAGCTCTATTGGGGGGGGGGGGGGGGGCGGAAACAATTAATAATAAATCCTTCTGCATAACTTCAATCCCATCTGTCAGGAAATGATCAGACACAGAGGCAAACCAAGGAGATAACTTTGTGTAGAATCAGGATTTTTATACCTCTTATCTTTAATTATTATCATTTGGAAGTCCAGAGAGGTTTCTTTAACTTAAAGATGGTAGAAACCAATAGTTGTGATCTAGGCAAGAAACGGAACCCACAGTTGCTAAGGCAACGCTGCCTTCAGACCCTCTTTGCTTTCTGCTTGGATATTCTTTCCCCAGGATGAAGCAGGACAGAATTATAGAATCACAGAACTGTCAGGGTGGGGAGGGACCTCAAGGATCAGCCAGTTCCAACCCCCCTGCCATGGCCTGGGACACCTCACACTACAGCAGGTTGCTCACAGCCACATCCAGCCTGGCTGCAAACACCTCCAGGCAGGAGGCTTCCACCACCTCCCTGGGCAACCTGTGCCAGTCTCTCACCACCCTCATGGGGAACAACTTCTTCCCAACATCCAATCTCAATCTACCCATTTCTAGTTTGGTTCCATTCCCCCCAGTCCTATCCCTCCCTGACACCCTCAAAAGTCCCTCCCCAGCTTTCTTGGAGCCCCCTGCAGATCCTGGAAGGCCACAATGAGGTCTCCTCGGAGCCTTCTCTTCTCCAGACTGATCAGCCCCAACTCCCTCAGTCTGTCCTCAGAGCAGAGCAGCTCCAGCCCTCTGCTCATCCTCGTGGCCCTTCTCTGGACACCTTCCAGCACCTCCAGATCCTTCCTGTGCTAGGGACTCCAGAACTGGACACAGGACTCCAGGTGGGGTCTCACCAGAGTGGAGCAGAGGGGAAGAATCACCTCTTTCGACCTGCTTGCTATGCTGGTCTTGCTGCAGCCCAGGCTCTGGTTGGCTTTGTGGGCTGCAAGTGCTCCCTGCTGGCTGCTGTTGAGCTTCTCATCCCCCAGCACCCCCAAGTCCTTTTCTTCTGGGCTGCTCTCCAGCCAGGTCTCTGACATTAAAATAATCATATAAATGCTGATTTGTTTGTTTGTTAGCTATTTGTTTTGGTTTGGTTTCAGGGTCGTTTTGCTGTCTTGGGTTTTTTCCCACTCCTTTACCAGTTTATTAACTGAAACACAAGAGAGCCAAGCTGGAAGCTTCGCTGAGGTTTCCTTATGGATTCAGAGCCTTGCAGCTCATTTTGTGTACAAGCCCTCACCCTGCTGGCCAGAGCTCACATGGAAATTGCTCTGCATTCCCGCTAAAAAACCCCACACTTATACCTAAAAGGACAGATGTCTGGCAAATAGTTGAGAGTGATTTCATATTTAATGGATGTGTAGAAAGCAGAAGTGCATTTCTGAAAGCAAAGTAGGCCACACCTTGAGTCCTGTGGCCAGTTCTGGGCCCCTCAGGTTAGGAAAGATGTTGAGGTGCTGGAAGGTGTCCAGAGAAGGGCAACAAAGCTGGGGAGGGGTTTGGAGCACAGCCCTGGGAGGAGAGGCTGAGGGAGCTGGGGTTGCTTAGCCTGGAGAAGAGGAGGCTCAGGGGAGACCTTCTTGCTCTCTATGACTCCCTGAAGGGAGGTTGTAGCCATGTGGGGGTTGGTCTCTTCTCCCAGGCAAGCAGCACCAGAACAAGAGGACACAGTCTCAAGCTGTGCCAGGGGAGGTTTAGGCTGGATGTTAGGAAGAAGTTCTTCCCAGCAAGAGAGATTGGCCATTGGAATGTGCTGCCCAGGGAGGTGGTGGAGTCACAGTCCCTGGAAGCATTTAAGAAGAGCCTGGCTGAGGCACTTGGTGCCATGGTTTAGTTGATTAGATGGTGTTGGGTGATAGTTTGGGCTGGATGATCTCAAAGGTCTTTTCCAACCTGGTTAATTCTATTCTATTCACTCAACTAATTGTGCTGCCATTCTACTGCTAATGAAACTTAAACACATCTCCTCCCTCATCTTCTGACAAATCCTCTACTTCAAAACAGCAGAAAAACATCAGTACTGGAGTACTGGGTCCAGTTCTGGGCTCCCCAGTTCAAGAGAGACAGGGAAGAGCTGGAGAGAGTCTAGATGCTGAGAGCCCCGGAGCATCTCTATGAGAAGGAAAGGCTGAGAGCCCTGTGGTGTTGAGCCTGGAGAAGAGCAGCTCCAGAGGGGATCTGAGGAATATTCAGCAAGAGCTAAAGAACCTGTGGAGGGCAAGAGGCTGGGGCCAGACCCTTGTGAGTGGTGCCCAGTGTCAGGACGAGGCGTAATGGGCACAAACTGAAACTCAGGGGGTTCTACCTGAAGATGAGGAGAAAGTTGTTTGGTGTGAGGGTGCTGGAGCCCTGGAGCAGGCTGCCCAGAGGGGCTGTGGAGCCTCCTTCTCTGGAGAGCTCCCAACCTCACCTGGCCTTCCTACCCTCATTGACACACAGGCACCAGAACCCCCGAATTCCTCCTCCACACCTTTATTTAAGGCACCAAAGAATGCACAGACCAGAGGCTGTGATCCCTGCCATGCACAGAGGCACACACAGAGTTAAAATCAGACAAGCTGATTGTGTCTTAATCTCCTATCCGCAACCCAAAGAGCCGCAGAGGATACTCAGGAAGAATTTTTTCCCCTTGATCCCACAATCCAAGAAAGATTAGAAGTAAAAAGCAAAGGGTGCTCATTTGTTTCCATCATCCATGCACTCTATAAGACACTTAAAATAGGTCCATATAGAAAAGAGGTCACTGTGGGCTCACCCTGCCCTCGCTCTAAGTGACCTGGACTTGTGCTGTCCCCAAACTGGGAATGAGCCAAGGGGCACTGGTTCCAGCTGGGCACAGCTGCATCCAGCCTCTGAATTAGCTTGAGAGTGGTGCTAACCCTTTGTGCCACAGCTGGAGACTCCTGGGTTGGATTCTGGGCAATGGTTTGAAACTGGAGCAGGGCAGATTTGGGTTGGACATCAGGAAGAAGCTCTGCACAATGAGGGTGGTGAGATACTGGAACAGGTTGTTCAGGGATGTGGTAGAGGTCCCATCCCTGGAGACATTGAAGGTCAAATTGATCTGGCCCTGAGCAGCCTGCTCTAGTTGGAGGTGTCCCTGCTGACTGCAGGGGGTGGACACAATGAGCTTTGAGGTTCCCTTCCAACCCAAACCACTCTCTGACTCCATCATCTTTCTGTACATGGCAAGTGAGAACGTTCACCAGCGAGTTGTGTCAGAGAGTATCACAGTATCACTAAGGTACACTAATGCACGAAGCATGGGTAACAAACAAGAGGAGCTGGAAGCCTTGTTGCAGCAAGAAAGTTATGATGTAGTTGCCATCACAGAGACGTGGTGGGACGACTCGCATGACTGGAGCGCTGCAATTGACGGCTACAGGCTCTTCAGGAGAGACAGGCAAGGAAGAAGGGGTGGAGGGGTGGCCCTGTACGTCAGGGAGGCACTGGATGCTGTTGAGATGGAGATCAGGGATGATAGGGTTGAGTGCTTGTGGGTGAGAATTAGAGGGAAGACCAACAGGGCAGACATCCTGGTTGGCGTCTGTTATAGACCACCCAACCAGGAGGACGATGTCGATGAGGCATTCTATAGGCAGCTTAAGGCTGTCTCAAGATCACCTGACCTCATTCTCATGGGTGACTTCAACCTGCCTGATATCTGTTGGGATCTCAACACAGCAGAGAGGAGGCAGTCTAGGAGGTTCTTAGAGTGCATGGAGGACAGCTTCTTATCCCAGGTGCTGTGTGAGCCTACCAGGGGTAAGGCTATGCTTGACCTCCTCTTCACCAACAGGGAAGGGCTGGTGGGTGATGTGGTGGTCGGAGGGTGTTTAGGCACCAGTGACCACGACATAATAGAGTTTTCAGTATGCAGCCAAGCCAAGAGGGGGAGCAAGAAGACCTCCACTCTAGACTTCCGGAGGGCAGACTTCAGGCTACTCAAGGAACTAATTCAGAAGGTTCCTTGGGAATCAGCCCTCAAAAACAAAGGGGTCCAGGAGAGCTGGACCTACTTCAAGGAAGAACTATTGAAGGTGCAAGAACAGGCTGTGCCGGTGTGCCGGAAGATGAGCCGCCGGGGCAGACGGCCAGCCTGGATGGGCAATGAACTTTTAATAGAACTTAGGGAAAAAAAGAGGGTGTATCATCTTTGGAAGAAAGGGGAGGCAACCTACAGAATGTTTAGGGATGTTGCTAGGTTGTGTAGGAAGAAAATTAGGGAGGCAAAAGCCCATTTAGAACTTAGACTGGCCTCTGCTGTGAAGGACAACAAAAAGTCCTTCTATAAATACATCAATAGCAAGAAGAAGGGCAAGGACAACCTCCACTCCTTGGTTGACACGGAGGGGAACGTTGTAACAAAGAATGAGGAAAAGGCAGAGGTACTTAACACCTTCTTTGCCTCAGTCTTCACTAGCAGGGCAGAACGTCTTCCAGACAGCTGGCCTGCAGAGCTGGCAGAAGGAGCCAGAGAGCTGCATAGTTTCCCACTGCTCCAAGAGGAAGTTAGAGATCTACTGAGCCGCTTGGACCCCCACAAGGCCATGGGACCGGATGGGATCCATCCTAGGGTGCTGAGATTGCTGACAGATGAGCTGTCCAAGCCACTTTCCATCATTTTTCAGCAGTCCTGGCTCACTGGAGAGGTCCCAGAAGACTGGAAGCTGGCCAACGTGGTGCCCATCCACAAGAAGGGCCGGTTGGATGAGCCAGGGAATTATAGGCCTGTCAGCCTGACCTCAGTGCCAGGCAAGATTATGGAACGGCTCATCTCAAGTGCGATCACACAGCACTTACAGGATGACCAGGGGCTCAGGCCTAGCCAGCATGGATTTAGGAGGGGCAGGTCCTGCCTGACCAACCTGATCTCCTTCTATGATCAGGTGACCCGCCTGGTGGATGTGGGGAGGCCTGTGGATGTGGTCTACCTGGACCTCAGCAAGGCCTTTGACACAGTCCCCCACAGCAAACTCCTGGCCAAGCTGGCAGCCCGTGGTTTGGACAGGAGCACACTGCGTTGGGTTAGGAACTGGCTGGAGGGCCGAGCCCAGAGAGTGGTGGTGAATGATGCCACATCCAGCTGGCGGCCTGTCACTAGTGGTGTGCCCCAGGGATCAGTGCTGGGCCCCATGCTCTTCAACATCTTTATTGATGATCTGGATGAGGGCATTGAGTCCATCATCAGTAAATTTGCAGATGACTCCAAACTGGGGGCAGCAGTTGATTTGCTGGAGGGCAGAGAGGCTTTGCAGAGGGACCTCGACAGGCTGGACAGATGGGCAGAGGCCAAGGGCAGGAGATTGAACACATCCAAGTGCCGGGTTCTGCACATTGGTCACAACAACCCCAGGCAGTGCTACAGGCTGGGGTCAGAGTGGCTGGAGAGTGGCCAGGCAGAGAGGGACCTGGGGGTACTGGTTGATTGTAGGCTGAACATGAACCTGCAGTGTGCCCAGGCAGCCAAGAAGGCCAATGGCATCCTGGCTTGCATCAGGAACAGTGTGGCCAGCAGGAGCAGGGAGGTCATTGTGCCCCTGTACACTGCACTGGTTAGGCCACACCTTGAGTACTGTGTCCAGTTCTGGGCCCCTCAGTTTAGGAAGGATGTTGACTTGCTGGAACGTGTCCAGAGAAGGGCAACAAAGCTGGTGAGGGGTTTGGAACACAAGCCCTATGAGGAAAGGCTGAGGGAGCTGGGGTTGCTTAGCCTGGAGAAGAGGAGACTGAGGGGTGACCTTATTGCTCTCTACAACTACCTGAAGGGAGGTTGTAGCCAGGCAGAGGTTGGCCTCTTCTCCCAGGCAGCCAGCACCAGAACAAGAGGACACAGTCTCAGGCTGCGCCAGGGCAGGTTTAGGCTGGATGTTAGGAAGAAGTTCTACACGGAGAGAGTGATTGGCCATTGGAATCGGCTGCCCATGGAGGTGGTGGAGTCACCTTCACTGGAGGTGTTCAGGAGAAGACTTGATGGGGTGCTTGGCTGTATGGTCTAGTTGTTGGGTGGGTTGGATTGGTTGATGGGTTGGACGCGATGATCTTGAAGGTCTCTTCCAACCTGGTGTATTGTATTATTGTATTATTATTGTAAGGTTGGAAGAGACCTCGAAGATCATCGAGTCCAACCTGTCACCACACACCTCATGACTAGACCATGGCACCAAGTGCCACATCCAGTCCCCTCGTGAACTCCTCCAGGGATGGGGACTCCACCACCTCCCTGGGCAGCCCATTCCAATGGTGAATCACTCTCTCAGTGAAGAACTTTCTCCTCACCTCCAGCCTAAACTTCCCCTGGCACAGCTTGAGAATCTGTCCCCTTCTGGTGCTGGTTGCTAGAGAGAAGAGGCCAACCTCTTCCTGGCTACAACCTCCTTTCAGGTAGCTGTAGAGAGCAATGAGGTCGCCCCTCAGCCTCCTCTTCTCCAGGCTAAACAACCCCAGCTCCCTCAGCCTCTCCTCACAGGGCTGTGCTCAAGGCCTCTCACCAGCCTTGTTGCCCTTCTCTGGACACATTCAAGTGTCTCGATGTCCTTTCTAAACTGACACCTCACACTACAGCATGTTGCTCACAGCCACATCCAGCCTGGACATAAAAACCTCCAGGGATGAGGCTTCAGGCACCTCCCTGGGCAACCTGTGCCAGTCTCTTCATCACCCTCATGGGGAAGATCTCCTTCCTGACATCCAATCTGAATCTACACATTCATAGATGATTTTTTCCCATTCCCCCTATTCATAGGGGGAATGGGGAAAAAAATTGGAAGCCTTTTCACAGTCCATTTTGCAGCATGTAGAGCATGGACAGAGGTTTGTCAGGCTTTGCTTGGGGCTTCGGGGAGCTCACAGCCACATCCAAGTCTGGCCCCCCTCAGGCTATGGGCAGGGACACCTCACAACTACAGCAGGTTGCTCACAGCCACATCCAGCCTGGACATAAAAACCTCCAGGGATGAGGCTTCCACCACCTCCCTGGGCAGCCTGTGCCAGTCTCTCATCACCCTCATGGAGAAGATCTCCTTCCTGACATCCAATCTGAATCTAACCATTCACCATAGTATCATAGTATCAGTCAGGGTTGGAAGGGACCACAAGGATCAGCTAGTTCCAACCCCCTGCCATGGCCAGGGACACCCCACACTAGATCAGGCTGGCCAGAACCTCATCCAGCCTGGGCTTAAACACCTCCAGGGACGGGGCCTCAACCATCTCCCTGGATAACCCATTCCAGGGCTTCACCACTCTCATGGGGAAGAATCTCCTCCTCACCTCCAGCCTGAATCTCCCCACCTCCAGCTTCATTCCGTTCCCCCTAGTCCTATCACTACCTAAGAGCCTGAGAAGTCCCTCCCCAGCCTTCTTGGAGCCCCCTTCAGATACTGGAAGGCCACAATGAGGTCACCTCGGAGCCTTCTCCAGACTGAACAGCCCCAACTCCTTCAGTCTGTCCTCACAGGAGAGGTGCTCCAGCCCTCTGCTCATCCTCGTGTGGCCCTTCTCTGGACACCTTCCAGCACCTCCAGATCCCTCTTGTCATAGGGGCTCCAGAACTGGAGGCAGTACTCCAGCTGGGGTCTCACCAGAGCTGAGTAGAGGGGGAGAAGCACCTCCCTTGCCCTGCTGGCCACACTTCTCCTGATGCAGCCCAGGATCTGATTGGCTTTCTGGGCTGCAAGTGCACAATGAGAGCTCCTGTTGAGCTTCTCCTCCCCCAGCACCCCCAAGTCTCTCTCCTCAGGGCTGCTCTCCAGCCAGTCCCTGCCCAGCCTGGATTTGTGCCTGGGATTGCCTCGACCCAGATGCAGGACCCTGCCCTTGGTCTTGTTGAAGCTCATGAGGTTGGCTTGTGCCCACCTCTCCAGCCTGTCCAGGTCCCTCTGGATGGATCCCTTCCCTCCAGCGTGTCTGCTGCACCACACAGCTTGGTGTCATCAGCAACCTTGCTGAGGCTGCACTCGATGCCACTGTCCATGGCACCCACAAAGATGTTGAACAAGACAGGTCCCAGGACTGATCCCTGAGGGACTCTGCTTGTCCCTGGCCTCCACTGGGACATGGACCCGTTGACAGCCACTCTTTGGGTGCAGCCATCAAGCCAGTTCTGTATCCATCTAGTGGTCCATCCATCAAACCCATGTGTCACCAGGAGGTGGTGCGGGACAGTGTCAAAGGCTTTCCTCAGGTCTAGGTAAGTGACACCTCACACTACAGCATGGTGCTCACAGCCACATCCAGCCTGGACATAAAAACCTCCAGGGATGAGGCTTCCACCACCTCCCTGGGCAGCCTGTGCCAGTCTCTCATCACCCTCATGGAGAAGATCTCCTTCCTGACATCCAATCTGAATCTACACATTCATAGATGTTTTTTTTTCCCATTCCCCCATTCATAGGGGGAATGGGGAAAAAAAATTGGAAGCCTTTTCACAGTCCATTTTGCAGCATGTAGAGCATGGACAGAGGTTTGTCAGGCTTTGCTTGGGGCTTCGGGGAGCTCACAGCCACATCCAAGTCTGGCCCCCCTCAGGCTATGGGCAGCAACACAGTATCACAGAGGGAGCAGGTGAGTCAGGATCAAACAGGTCTGTTACTACTTGTTGACGTCTTTATTATTATTACCCTTTGCTATTACTTTTATTTGTACCAATATTAATCACTGGTTTTAAAAGCTACTCCTTTAAGCAACATGAGTCACCTGGATTAGAGAAGTAGTCTGCAGTGTTCTGGGCTCCCCAGTGCAAGAGAGACAGGGAACTGCTGGAGAGAGTCCAGCAGAGGCTCCAAAGCTGCTGAGGGGCCTGCAGCATCTCTGTGAGAAGGAAAGGCTGAGAGACCTGGGGGTGTGCAGCCTGGAGAAGAGCAGCCCCAGAGGGGATTTCCTCAAAGCTTATCAACATCTGAAGGCTGAGGGTCACGATGGGCTCCAGACTCGTCAGTGGTGTCCAGTGACATGGCAAGGGGCAGTGGTCACAAACTGGAAAACTGGAAGCCAGGAGGTTCCATCTGATTGAGATTGGTGTGAGGGTCCTGGAGCCCTGGAGGAGGCTGCCCGGAGAGGTTGTGGAGTCTGTCTGCAGAGGAATCGTCGCTGTGATGGTGGGGCGTGGGACTGGCTGATCTCCAGAGGTCCCTTCCAACCTCCACCCTGCTGGCGCTCTGGGGTCACCGAATCACGGAATGCATAAGGTTGAGAGGGACCCTCGAAGGTCTTCTTGCCCAACCCCTCCTGCAGCGATCAGGGACATTTCCAAGAGCGATGGGCGATCTCTAAGGGTTCTCCCAGGGTGCCAAAGTGGCCACACGCTGTGCAAGATCAACCCAGAGGGCTGCAGAAAGCCATCGTTAGGTCACTGCCGCCCTTCGGTCACGCCGGGCCCGAGCGGGCAGAAGCGGCCCAGGGAGGCGCCATAGGGCTACCTGAGCCTTCTGCCCTCAGACACAGTTCCGACGGCGGAAAGAAGGGGCGGGACAGGCCCATCGCCTCCTCCCGCCATCGCTGCTGCCGCTTCCCCCTCAGGCGGCATCTACCACGGCGCACCCGGCCCGGGGAAGCTCCCTGGCCCCCCGCCCGCCTGCAGCATCCCCACTCGGCACGTACCATCTCGGACCGCCAAGGAAGGGGGCGCAGGCAGCGAGGCCGGGCCCCCGGACCGGCGCCTACCACCCGCAGCACTGCGGAGGGGAGCGAGGCTGCCACCTGCCGGTTTACTTGAACAGGCGGCGAAAACCGCGCTGAACGCTTCTCCCCCCCCTCGCTTCCTTCAGACGCTCTTGGTGCCGTCCGGCTCCTCCAGCCCCGCCCGGCCCACGTGAGCCCTTTCCCAGCATCCCCTCCGCTCGGCCCCCGCCGCAGCCGCTTCCCCCCGCGCTAGCTCCGCGGCCCGGCGGGCCTGCGCTCCGTCCCCGCCGGCAGCGGCCCAGCTTACACCGGGAGGAGCCTTTGATCGCTATCCGCTGCATCCCCGCTCCGGCCAAACCGCCTTTTCCCCGCGGCTTCCCCTCTAGCCCCCGGCGCGGGGCCTCTCCTCTCCATCTCGCCTGGTCCTTCCCGCCGCTAGCGGCTCCGGGCGCCGACGCTAAGGAAGGCGGATAAGAGCTCCTTGCGGCTGGGCCGGCGATCAGGATGTCAGGTGGGGACTCGGCGGCGGCGGCAGCGACCGCCTCCCCTCAGCCGCTCCCGTTCTCCTTGCCGAAGCCCCCTCCCCTCATGCAGCTGACGCCGGGGGACGCCGTCCGGCCCGTCTCTTCCGCCGCGGACCAATCACCGAAGAGCGCTCGGCTGGCGGGCCGCCCGGATTGGCCGACTGGCAAGCCAGTCAGCTTGCTGGCCCCGTTGCTCCCGCCCCGCGGGGAGCCAGAGCCACTCATGCCCTTTGGCCCCTCGTCGCGGCAGCCACTCAGAGGGAGGCTTCTTGGCAGGTGCAGCGGGGGCAGCCTGCTCAGCCCCTCGATGCGGCCTGGCGGCGTCGACCGCGGCTCCCTTATGGTGAGTGAGGGGCGGCGTGGAAAGGGGGTCCGGGTGAGCCGATCTCAGGCCCCGCTGAGCTTCGGTCCGGGGCTGTCTCGCCTTGGCCACGTCCCTCAGTGTCGGGACTGATTTTGTGGTGTGAACAACACGGGGGGAGAGCGCTGAGGGCACTCAGCCTTGGCGGGCTTCCGCCTTCGGAGGCGGTGCGTTGCTTTCGAGCTTCAGGAATGGCTGAGGGAAGTGGAGGCTTAGCAAGTGCGCTTCCCGCCTTGAGAGTTCCCTGCGTCTGGCAGGGAGGCTGGTATGTGACAAGCGGCACCCTCAGAAAGTGAAGGAAAGTTTTGATTAGGCATTGAAAGAGGTTGTCCGGGAAGATGGTGGAGTCACCGTCCCTGGAGGTGTTCAAGAAATGTGTGGACATGGTACCTGTGAACATGGTTTAATGGCCGTGTTGGTCTTAGGTCGATGGTTGGACTGGGTGATCTTGAAGGGTTTTTTCCAAATGAAACAATTCCGTGATTCTGTGGAAACACGTCCTAAGGAGGTTCTGAGGAATCATGGTTCATCTAAGTTGAGTTACTTGGATAGCAGCTGAGACTCTGGAGACAAGAAGGCTGTCACTGCACATCTTGTGAGAGTTACGGATGTGCCAGTGTCAAGTCTTCAAGTCTTCCTAGTTTGTGGTTTCTTGGAGTGAAACACCCACTCCCAGCTTCAGAGTGTCTTCTGGTACCAAAAAAGTCATTGAAAAACTTGGTTTTGAACACGCCAGAGAGAAGCTGTACTTCTTGAATGATACTTTGATTAAGAATTGTTTTCATATTGATTATTGATTTGAAGGTATCCCTGCCTGTGATGGGGGGTTGGAACTAGATGATCTTGAAGGTCCCTTCCAACCCAAACCATTCTATGAATTAGTATCTAGCATGTCTAACAGAGTTTCTAACACTTATCTAACATCCTTCTGTATGTATATATTTAAATTATATATTCTGAGCTCTGTGTACCTTAAGGTACTCTTAGAGTTGTTGCTTCTGACTAGAGTAGAAAATTGTTAACATATTTTGGTGCTTCAAAATAGGGAAAATTGCCATGTCCATTTTTGTACCAACCCTGGGACTATACCAAGTGGTAGAAGAACAGGATCCAGCTGGATCCTTTTCCTATCCAGGAAAAGAACAACAAAACTGTTGAAAGGGTTTAGAGCACAGGTCTGGTGAGGAGCAGCTGAGGGACGTGGGGTTGTTCAGCCTGGAGAAGAGGAGGCTGAGGGGAGACCTCATTGCTCTCTACAGCTCCCTGAAAGGAGGATGGAGCAGGGTGGGGATTGATCTTTTCTCAAGTAGCAAATGATGGGACAAGAAGTGGCCTCAAGTTGCATCACAGGAGGTTCAGGGTTGGGCATGAGGAACAATTTCTTCCCTAAAAGAGTTGTCAAGGCCTAGCCCAGGCTGCCGAGGACAGTGTTGGAGTCCCCATTCCTGAAGGGCTTTGAAAGTCGTGCAGGTGTGGTGTGGAGGGACGTGGTTTAGTGTTGGTTTAATAGCTGGACCTGATGATCTTAAAATTCTTTTCCCAGCCTATGTGATTCCGTGATTCTATCACAATAGAAGGGCAGGGTCGTCATGGCCAGTGTAGGTGTTATTTCAGGCTTGGCCATCGGGAGCAGAAGATAACCTTGTTTCTCTGATTTCAGTGCCAGAGGGTTACCTGAATCAATTGTAATTGTATGGCAATGCACACAGAGGTGGCTGCATTCCTAAACTGAGTGTGGGTTTTGGAGTTTTGGGCTTGGGTTTTTTTTTCCCTCCACTTGGATGTTCAGTTGGAAATTTCAAATGACTTTGTTCATTATAGACTCACAGAGTAGTTTGGATTGGAAGGAACCTTAATGCTCGTCTAGCTTTAACAGCCCTCCCTGGAAGCGTTCAAGGCCAGGTTGGATGAGGCCTTGAGCAACGTGCTCTAGTGGGAAGTGCCCATGGCAGGGGGTGGAACTAGATGATTTTTAAGGTCCTTTCCAACCCAAACTATTCTTTGATATTTAATTAGATCAGGTTGCTTAGAGCCCTAGACACCTGGCTTTGAACTGTTCCAGGGACAGGATATACTGTGATGGGTCACTCTGACCCTAAAAGAGCTGAAGGAGTGAACCATCTTGCTTCCTGTTTGCACTGTCTGTCTGAACTTGACCAAATCATTCCACAAGAGTGGTCAGGCGTTGGAGCAGGCTGCCCAGGGAGGTGGTGGAGTCACCACCCCTCAAGGTGTTCAAGAAATATGTGAATGTGGCATCTGGGGACATAGTTTAATGGTCATGGTGGTGTTGGGTTGATGGTTGGACTTGTTTTGCTTGTAAAAGACATCTAAGATTAATTCTCTGATTCTCAGTTCAGTGCTGAGCCTGTCTTTGCTGTTAACACTTTGGTGTGGGGGTTGTGTTACTGCTCCAGGCTGATATTTTTTTCTCCTCTGTTGCTGGTTTTCAGATGGGACACCCAGGCATGCCACATTATCCCCCCATGGGAATGCACCCTATGGGTCAGAGACCCCCAAATATGCCACCAGTTCCACACGGTATGATGCCTCAGATGATGCCCCCCATGGGAGGACCACCAATGGGGCAGGTAAGGCCGTTCCACAAGGTCTCATTTATTTGCTTTCTTCCTTCCTTCCTTCCTTCCTTCCTTCCTTCCTTCCTTCCTTCCCATAATGAGCAGGTGATCCCAGAGGTGGCTAAGTCTTCTACAGCAACTTGCCTAATGGTAAGGTGAATAAGTCAGGGTGGTTTATGCCACAGTTCCTATCCATGAAGGAGCTCTTCTCATCTGTAACAGGCAATTGATGCACCTTGTATAACTTTACTTGTAAGTGCTTTTAGGTATGAAGCCATAATCTGGTTTTTATGAAAGCTTTTTGATAGTTTTCTTTTGATTTTTGAAGAAACAAGCTTTCCTTGCATACTAGAAACACAGTGGCTCTTCTCAGAGGCAGTAACAATAGAGAGCTTCATGTGTCATTAATTCTTGGCTCTTACATCTACACAGATTAAAATTCTAGGCAGATGAGATTAGAATTCTAGGCAGATGCAAGAGAAGAAATAATTACCATTGGGATTTGTGCAGAATTCCTTCTTGAGTCCCAGCGAGTGACTTATAATTCTGTGTTTCCACAGTTGCTGCCAGTGTCATGGAGTTGTTGAGTTCATTAACCCAAGGGGGCCTACAAGAAAGCTGAGGAGAGACTTTTTACAAGGGCTGTAGTGCTAGGATGAGGGGGAATAGGTTTGAGCTGGAAGAGGGGAGATTGAGACTGAAGATTAGGAAAGAAATGCTTTGCAGTGAGGGTGGTGAGACACTGGAACAGGTTGCCCAGGCAGGTCGTGGATGCCCTCTCCCTGGAGGTGTGCAAGGCCAGGTTGGAAGGTGTCCCTGCCCATGGCAGGGGGTTGGAACCAGATGATCTTGAAGATCCCTTCCAGCCCAACCCATTCTGTGAACCTATGGAACAGTTGTCTTTCTGGATATAAAGAAAGCTCCAGTGATACCTCTTGTGATGGTGGTTTGCATAAGTAGAAATTGAGTGGCATCAACTAGACCACAGGTTTAGAGTAGACCAGAGCAGAGGGAAGCCTGAGACGGATTAACCCCGTGAGAAGAGCTCACAAGGTCATGTTGGCAACACTTTATCTTCCTTTGCAGTACCCTGCATAGAGTGTGAGGTTTTGGGTTGGTTTGGGGTTTTTTTTAACTGGTGTCTGAAGGCTTGGTAGGAATCTTCCAGGTGGTTTTGTAGCCTGATAGAATTTCTGGTGTAAAAATCACGGTTTTAAAATCTGGGCAGGGTTTGAGCATTGGTGTGACAGCTCATAGTGTGAGTTCTAGTTCATTAGAAACTTAAATAGCAATTCTCTATTATGCCTGTCCTGGTTTTGAGTGGATTGTCCTTCTTTCCATCCCAGCTGGTTGAGTTTCTTTCCCAGCCCATCAGTCTCTCTCCCTTCTTTCTTTTCCCTTTGGGAAGGCAGAGAGCTTGATGGAGAGCCTCTGGCATTTCTCTGGTGGCCAGCCCGGCCCTGACCCTTTTCACTTCCTCTACTTAATACTTCTTTTGTAGCTTCTTTTCCACTGTTCTCACTCTCATAGTTTGACTGTTTCAATCTTCAATATTTTGGTGAGCAACATAGAGTACTCAGGACTTACAGGTAGCTGTAGAGCAAAAAGCTAAAGGTTAATGGTGTGCTGGAGGGAGCAGAACAGCGCCTCAGCTACCCAACAGCCCTCAGGATGGGACAGGATGGTGATATTCTCACACCAGAACTGCTGTAGTGGAAACACCAGCCCATGTTGGCTTGTTTCCTTGAAGGAAAAGCTCTTCCTTCAGCAGATACCAGCAGTTTATTTGTGAGGCTTTGCAGGGTGGGATCTTTTGTAGCTTGTTTTCTGAGGTGAACCCTGTAGAAGACAGGTTCTTTGCGTAGCTAACAGCAAGAGCCTCCTGTCAGCATCGTTCAGAGGAAGATCTTTTGGTGAAGAATTAGCTCTTCCTTCCCAGTTTCTGTTCTTTTGCTGACTTTGGGTTAGAGTTCTGCAGAAACCAAGCAGTGCACAAGGTTGCTTCAGGGCCTAAGCCAGGGCTTGGAGGAAATCTCACACACTCAGAGCTGCCTTAGTCACGAGTAGTGGTGGGGCAAGAGTGCTTTTTTCTCCTGCTTCTACAGGATGGCAAGAAATGGAAGTGGATGCCTTCCAGTCTTTCCTTCCTCCCTCACCCACCCATGAAAACCTTGTGGATTTAAGGGTGGAACAGTAGCCCTACCACATATCCCTCTCTCCTCCAGGTAAGGAGAGTGGTAACCTGGTGCTCCCTGATGGTAGAGGGGATGGGGTCACTTGGCCAGCCTGCCAAGGACAATCAAGTGAAAGGGGCATGACTGGAGGATTGAAGAGGGTTGAATCCCTCTCTGGAGATGTTTAAAGCCAGGCTGGATGAGGCCTTGAGCAGCCTGGTCTAGTGGAAAGTGTCTTTGCCCATGGCAAGGGATTGAAACTAGATGATCTTCAAGGTCCCTTCCGACCCAAACCATTCTGTGAGCCTATGACTTTCTGAGACCTGTTTGGGTTGAGTGGTCAAAACTTCATAATAACCTAAATCGTGTGTTTTGCCACTTGTTAGTTCTTCAGTGCCAGGATCAGCAAAAATAATGGGAAACAGGCAAGGTTTTAAACACTTGAAGTAGCATTTTTGACACCTCCTCTGCCTGGATGTGTTCAGGGCTCAGGCTGGATGAGGCCTTGAGCAACGTGGACTAGTGAAAGGTGTCCCTGACCATAGCACTGGGGTGGAGGTCCTCAAGGTCCCTTCCAACCCAAACTAGTCCATGAATCTTTTCAGTCCAACTGCCTGACTGTCTCTTTAAGGCTATAAAAACAAATATTTGAGCAAAGCCTCACTTAGCTTAGCAACAGTTTTGTGGGCTTTTGGTCTCATCAGACCACCCAACAAACCCCAAACACAGGTCTAGACCCACACTTTCTCCCTTTCTGTAGTGTGGTGTGTCCTCATGACCAAGTTTCACACAGTGCATGGTTTAATATGTATCTATTATGGGTTTTTTTTTTAATAAGGCCTTTAAAAAGAGAGTGCAGAATTAGTTTAGAACCTTGATGGTTAATCATTTTCTTCACCTTAAATCATTTGCAGAAATCCATTCTCCTGTTGCCCCTCTAAATTGATTCTTCCTATTTGCAGAGCTAAGAAGTAAGAGAGGCAGGGTGAAAGCTCTCCCAAACTGTGAGCAGAACAGCTAACCTTAGACTCTGCTTTTACCTTTCCTTTGCTTAGTTTGTTCTGTGTGACCTTGGGATTTGGCAGAAATCCTTCTCAACCTTGATTGGTGTTTTTTTTTCCTGCTTCAACTGAAGACTTCAGCAAGAGCTTGCTAACAGATCACAAATCTTCTCATTTACTGCTGTTCTTGTGTAGTTGAACTGGTGCTTTCCATCAATGTTTCCATCTCAGAATTTGGAATGGGGTAGAAATACTACTCCTGAAGTCACTTTTGTAGGAGTGCAATGAAAGGAATTCTCCAAACCTGTTTTATCTTTCCCTTGCCAAGTGTTGAAAATGAAGTTTTTATCAGACTCAAAACTAGGACCAGATAAATGTTTTTAAACAAACCCAAAGCTGCTGTCATATTTTATGTTCCAAATCCTACAAAACATCTCTGAAATGCTATTGAATTACAGATGCCTGGAATGATGCAGTCAGTAATGCCTGGAATGATGATGTCCCACATGTCCCAAGCTGCTATGCAGCCTACAGTTCCAGTGAGTTTCACTTTTTTGGCAGGGGGTCTTGGGAAGTCTTTATTTTTGGGGTGGGGGTTTTGGAAGGTCTGTTTTTTGAGGGATGGGGGGGAGAAGAAGTTCTTCCCCATGAGAGTGGTGAAGCCCTGGAATGGGTTGTCCAGGGAGGTGGTTGAGGCCCCATCCCTGGAGGTGTTTAAGCCCAGGCTGGATGAGGCTCTGGCCAGCCTGATCTAGTGTGGGGTGTCCCTGGCCATGGCAGGGGGGTTGGAACTAGCTGATCCTTGTGGTCCCTTCCAACCCTGACTGATTCTATGATTCTATGAGTCTTGGGAGGTCTTGAGGACCTCCAGTACTCTGTGCACTTGTTAGGCCACACCTTGAGTACTGTGTCCAGTTCTGGGCCCCTCAGTTTAAGAAGGACATTGAGACTCTTGAACGTGTCCAGAGAAGGGCAACGAGGCTGGGGAGAGGCCTTGAGCACAGCCCTGTGAGGAGAGGCTGAGGGAGCTGGGGTTGCTTAGCCTGGAGAAGAGGAGGCTCAGGGGAGACCTTCTTGCTCTCTCCAACTCTCTGAAGGGAGGTTGTGGCCAGGTGGGGGTTGGTCTCTTCTCCCAGGCCAGCAACACCAGAACAAGAGGACACAGTCTCAAGCTGTGCCAGGGGAGGGTTAGGCTGGAGGTGAGGAGAAAGTTCTTCCCTGAGGGAGTTGTTCGCCATTGGGATGTGCTGCCCAGGGAGGTGGTGGAGTCACCATCCCTGGAGGGGTTCAGGAGGGGATTGGATGTGGCACTTGGTGCCATGGTTTAGTCACGAGGTCTGTGGTGACAGGTTGGACTTGATGATCTTTGAGGTCTCTTCCAACCTTGGTGATTCTGTGATTCTGAGGAGGGGAGTTGAGAAGGTGATTTTTGGGGGATTGAGGTGGTCTTTTGAGAGAGGGAGGTTAGAAGGTCTCTTTTTGGGGGGGGAGCTTTAGAAGGTCTTTTTTCAGGGAGGGGTTAGAAGATCTTCTGGATTATTTGCAAGCGGGTTGAATGCAGCTCTTGCACACCCAAAGCCTTTTCCCACATGATTTAACAGGATTTTTTTAAGCTACTCCAGCAGAAATTCAGAATATTTGATTTTTCCTTCCCAACCTCCTCATTTGGGGCATAAAAATGGGTCTGAAAGGATGGCAAAGGATCCCTGGTGTATTTGATTGTATCTTTTGTCTTTCTGAATGCCACCTTGGTCTCCTCAATCCCTTATTTAAGGAGCAGTCTTAACTGAGGGGTTGATGGGAAGACAGGGATCCATCTTTTAGGCAGCAGGTTGTTGATAAAAAGCCTTTTCCACACATTTTCTGTATGTTTGGATGGATTTCATTCTACTTTTTACTCAGCAGTTAAATATCTGTTGCCCTTTTTTTCCTACAGCCAGGAGTGAACAGCATGGATGCACAAGTAGGTGAGTACCAACAGCTTGTTTCCACTTCAAAGGCTTTCACCCAAGACAATGAAAGAAAATGTAATAAAAAAAAAAAACCCAAACCCAAAGAAAATGCAACCAAAAAAAAAAATTCAACAACAACAAAAATTCAACAACAACAAAAAATATTCAACCAAACCCAACAAAATTCAATTACAATTATACTTTCTAGCTTTCACAAAGCCTGGTTTAGCGTTTCACCAGCTGACATCCCCACTCTTTGCCAGGAAGTGGGTTTTTGCCTTTCAAAAACATCGATCAGTGAGAGCTTTACTCCTTTGTGTTTTGTTTTTTTCCATCTAGAAACACATCAAGCATCTAAACTCTCGTTAAATGATTTTTATTTGACTTTCAGGTGTCACACCTCCTGGAACTCAGGTATGTATGAACCAAAATGGGAGAAGATCTTAAGGGCAGGCTGGTTGGTGTCTTGCTTTTCAGGCTTTACAGGGTTAGAAGAAAACTTGGTGTCTTTATTTTCCCTCTGCTAGAGCTGCTTTGCTGACAGCCAGGAATGTTTATAGTTAAATTAGGTGTGTTTGTTGTTATTGCCACCAATTCCCTTCTTCCCCCTTCTTCTTTCTTTCTTTCTTTCTTTTCCCCCCTTCTTTCTTTCTTTCCTTTCCCCCCTTCTTCTTCTTTCTTTCTTTCTTTCCTTTCCCCCCTTCTTCTTTCTTTCTTTCTTTCCTTTCCGCCTTTCTTTCTTTCTTTCTTTCTTTCTTTCTTTCTTTCTTTCTTTCTTTCTTTCTTTCTTTCTTTCTTTCTTTCTTTCTTTCTTTCTTTCTTTCTTTCTTTCTTTCTTTCTTTCTTTCTTTCTTTCTTTCTTTCTTTCTTTCTTTCTTTCTTTCTTTCTTTCTTTCTTTCTTTCTTTCCTTCTTTCCTTCTTTCTTTCCTTCTTTCCTTCTTTCCTTCTTTCTTTCTTTCCTTCTTTCCTTCTTTCCTTCTTTCCTTCTTTCCTTCTTCCTTTCTTCCTTTCTTCCTTTCTTCCTTTCTTCCTTTCTTCCTTTCTTCCTTTCCTCCTTTCCTCCTTTCCTCCTTTCCTCCTTTCCTCCTTTCCTCCTTTCCTCCTTTCCTCCTTTCCTCCTTTCCTCCTTTCCTCCTTTCCTCCTTTCCTCCTTTCCTCCTTTCCTCCTTTCCTCCTTTCCTCCTTTCCTCCTTTCCTCCTTTCCTCCTTTCCTCCTTTCCTCCTTTCCTCCTTTCCTCCTTTCCTCCTTTCCTCCTTTCCTCCTTTCCTCCTTTCCTCCTTTCCTCCTTTCCTCCTTTCCTCCCTCCTTTCCTCCTTTCCTCCTTTCCTCCTTTCCTCCTTTCCTCCTTTTCCTCCTTTCCTCCTTTCCTCCTTTCCTCCTCCTTTCCTCCTTTCCTCCTTTCCTCCTTTCCTCCTTTCCTCCTTTCCTCCTTTCCTCCTTTCCTTTCCTCCTTTCCTCCCTTTCCTCCTTTCCTCCTTTCCTCCTTTCCTCCTTTCCTCCTTTCCTCCTTTCCTCCTTTCCTCCTTTCCTCCTTTCCTCCTTTCCTCCTTTCCTCCTTTCCTCCTTTCCTCCTTTCCTCCTTTCCTCCTTTCCTCCTTTCCTCCTTTCCTCCTTTCCTCCTTTCCTCCTTTTCCTCCTTTCCTCCTTTCCTCCTTTCCTCCTTTCCTCCTTTCCTCCTTTCCTCCTTTCCTCCTTTCCTCCTTTCCTCCTTTCCTCCTTTCCTCCTTTCCTCCTTTCCTCCTTTCCCTCCTTTCCTCCTTTCCTCCTTTCCTCCTTTCCTCCCTTTCCTCCTTTCCTCCTTTCCTCCTTTCCTCCTTTCCTCCTTTCCTCCTTTCCTCCTTTCCTCCTTTCCTCCTTTCCTCCTTTCCTCCTTTCCTCCTTTCCTCCTTTCCTCCTTTCCTCCTTTCCTCCTTTCCTCCTTTCCTCCTTTTCCTCCTTTCCTCCTTTCCTCCTTTCCTCCTTTCCTCCTTTCCTCCTTTCCTCCTTTCCTCCTTTCCTCCTTTCCTCCTTTCCTCCTTTTCCTCCTCCTTTCCTCCTTTCCTCCTTTCCTCCTTTCCTCCTTTCCTCCTTTCCTCCTTTCCTCCTTTCCTCCTTTCCTCCTTTCCTCCTTTCCTCCTTTCCTCCTTTCCTCCTTTCCTCCTTTCCTCCTTTCCTCCTTTCCTCCTTTCCTCCTTTCCTCCTTTCCTCCTTTCCTCCTTTCCTCCTTTCCTCCTTTCCTCCTTTCCTCCTTTCCTCCTTTCCTCCTTTCCTCCTTTCCTCCTTTCCTCCTTTCCTCCTTTCCTCCTTTCCTCCTTTCCTCCTTTCCTCCTTTCCTCCTTTCCTCCTTTCCTCCTTTCCTCCTTTCCTCCTTTCCTCCTTTCCTCCTTTCCTTTCCTCCTTTCCTCCTTTCCTCCTTTCCCTCCTTTCCTCCTTTCCTCCTTTCCTCCTTTCCTCCTTTCCTCCTTTCCTCCTTTCCTCCTTTCCTCCTTTCCTCCTTTCCTCCTTTCCTCCTTTCCTCCTTTCCTCCTTTCCTCCTTTCCTCCTTTCCTCCTTTCCTCCTTTCCTCCTTTCCTCCCTTCCTCCCTTCCTCCCTTCCTCCCTTCCTCCCTTCCTCCCTTCCTCCCTTCCTCCCTTCCTCCCTTCCTCCCTTCCTCCCTTCCTCCCTTCCTCCCTTCCTCCCTTCCTCCCTTCCTCCCTTCCTCCCTTCCTCCCTTCCTCCCTTCCTCCCTTCCTCCCTTCCTCCCTTCCTCCCTTCCTCCCTTCCTCCCTTCCTCCCTTCCTCCCTTCCTCCCTTCCTCCCTTCCCTCCCTTCCCTCCCTTCCCTCCCTCCCTTCCCTCCTTCCCTCCCTCCCTTCCCTTCTTTCTTTCCTTCCCCCCCCTCTGCTTGCTTTCTTTCCTTCCCCCCCCTCTGCTTGCTTTCTTTCCTTCCCCCCCCCCTCTGCTTGCTTTCTTTCCTTTCCCCCCTCTGCTTGCTTTCTTTCCTTCCCCCCTCTGCTTGCTTTCTTTCCTTCCCCCCCCCCTTCTGCTTTCTTTCTTTCCTTCCCCCCCCTTCTGCTTTCTTTCTTTCTGAAGACTTTTGAAGAGTGATGTTTCTTTCAGGGCCTTTGGAGTGTTATTAAGGTACTTCAGAATCTCCTTAACCCAACTTCCTTAGTTTCGAATACAAGTGAGGTGTTGGGGGCTGAGAAACTCTTAACAACCTGACACAAAGAACCAAGTCCCTTGCAAACAACGCTGCCTTAAACGCCTCTATGCTCTGCCTTGCCCTCTTTGCTGCTGAATGTACCCTCAGTCTGTTTCGTTTGGGCTGTGTTTATTAAATACAGGCCACAAAATATTAACCAGGATGTCTTTTCAGAGCTCTGTTTTGTTTCGCCCTCAGACAACGCATCCCGTCGTTTGCGCTGCCCAGCAAACCACCACCACCACCAGCTCTGTTAATGAAGAGCACTCTAAACAGGTTTATCTGCTTTCCATTTGTATTTCACCCCTTTCTTGTTGGTTTTTTTTTTGGTTGATTGGTTTTTTTTAGTCCCTTTTGATTATGCCTCAGTCAGCAGTTTTTGGTCATGGTGTGTCACTCATGGGTCCTTTGCCTTTGCCTAGAAATCTACGTGGACGGAACACAAATCACCAGATGGAAGGACGTATTACTATAACACTGAAACAAAGCAATCCACGTGGGAGAAGCCAGATGACCTCAAAACACCTGCTGAGGTGAGCTAAATTCAGATGAACATCACTGCTGGGAAATGGGTTTTACTGTTTGTGTGAACAGAAGGATTTGTGTCAACAGCTTGGGGAAGAGAAGGCTCCGCGGAGACCTTTTAGCGCTTCACGGGCTGATCGGAAAGCTGGGGACAGACTTTTGAGCAGGGCCTCTAGTGACAGGACAAGGGGGGATGGTTTGGAGATTATCTAGTTGGAGAAGAGGAGGCTGAGGTGGGATGTCATAAATGCTTACAAATATCTAAGAGGTGGGTGTCAGTAAGATGTGGCCAGTCTCTTCTCAGTGGTCCCCAAAAGTAATGGGCATAAAGTTGAACAGAGGAATTTCTACTTAAACATGACGAGGAACTTCTTTACTTTGAGGGTGGTGGAGCACTGGACCAGGCTGCCCAGAGAGGTGGTGGAGTCTCCTCTGGAGATTTTTCAAGCCCCACCTGGATGTGCTGCTGTGTGACTTGCTTTAGGTGATTCTGATCTGGCAGGGGGATTGGACTTGATGGTCCCCATAGGTCCCTTCCAACCACTAACATTCTGTGATTGTGTGTGGTTCTGTGATTGTGTTTGAACTAAAAGAGGGAGATACAGACTGGTGAGAAGGGAGAAATACTTGACATTGAGGGTGGTGAGACCCTGTCCCATGTTGCCCAGAGAGATGCTAGATGCCCCATCCCTAGAACCATTCCAAATCAGGTCGTTTGGGACTCTGAGCAACCTACACTAGCTGCAAATGTCCCTGCTAACTGCAGGAGCTGTTGGATTGGCTGATCCTTAAAGATCCCTTCCAACCCAAACCAGTCTGGGATTCTCTTGTGCCAGGGAGAGAATCATTATTTTTTTCCAGTGGGAGCAAACTCTTCAGATAAATGTTGCCAAACTATTTATAATCCCCACTCCTGTTGGTGGAACTTGAGGCTGCAAAATGGACAAAACTCTCCAGTTTTCCTCCTTGATTTTGAGATGACTTTTGCTTCTTAGAAACATGGCTTCCCTTAGTGCTTAGTTAAAGGTTATCTAAGTAATATTTGTTTATCACTAGGGAAGATTTTGCATGGAGAATGTTTGCCTTGTACCCATAAGTTATGGATCATTATTTCTTGGCCTCTTTATTTTTCTTGATATTTTTCCCTCTTTTTCCCCCCCCTTCTTTCCTCTTTCTTTTTGTTCCTTCCTTCCTCTTTCCCTTCCTTCCTTGCTCTTTCTTCTCTTTTTCCCTTCCTTCCTTACTGCTGCTGCTTCTCTTTTTCCCCTCCTGCCTTGCTCCTGCTTCTCCTCTTTTTCCCCCTCCTTCCTGCCTTGCTCCTGCTTCTCCTCTTTTTCCCCCTCCTTCCTGCCTTGCTCCTGCTTCTCCTCTTTTTCCCCCTCCTTCCTGCCTTGCTCCTGCTTCTCCTCTTTTTCCCCCTCCTTCCTGCCTTGCTCCTGCTTCTCCTCTTTTTCCCCCTCCTTCCTGCCTTGCTCCTGCTTCTCCTCTTTTTCCCCCTCCTTCCTGCCTTGCTCCTGCTTCTCCTCTTTTCCCCCTCCTTCCTGCCTTGCTCCTGCTTCTCCTCTTTTTCCCCCTCCTTCCTGCCTTGCTCCTGCTTCTCCTCTTTTTCCCCCTCCTTCCTGCCTTGCTCCTGCTTCTCCTCTTTTTCCCCCTCCTTCCTGCCTTGCTCCTGCTTCTCCTCTTTTTCCCCCTCCTTCCTGCCTTGCTCCTGCTTCTCCTCTTTTTCCCCCTCCTTCCTGCCTTGCTCCTGCTTCTCCTCTTTTTCCCCCTCCTTCCTGCCTTGCTCCTGCTTCTCCTCTTTTCCCCCTCCTTCCTGCCTTGCTCCTGCTTCTCCTCTTTTTCCCCCTCCTTCCTGCCTTGCTCCTGCTTCTCCTCTTTTCCCCCTCCTTCCTGCCTTGCTCCTGCTTCTCCTCTTTTTCCCCCTCCTTCCTGCCTTGCTCCTGCTTCTCCTCTTTTTCCCCCTCCTTCCTGCCTTGCTCCTGCTTCTCCTCTTTTTTCCCCCCTCCTTCCTGCCTTGCTCCTGCTTCTCCTCTTTCCCCCCTCCCCTCCTTCCTTCCTTGCTCCTGCTTCTCCTCTTTTTCCTGCTTTCCTTGCTCCTTAATCTTCTTTTCTTCTTGCCATTATTCTTTCCCATGCATGCTTAAGTTATTCCTTGGCATAGGCTTTGTGGCTTACTTTTAGCTACCTTTTAGCTGTAAACCACTAGGTTAATTGTTGCAAATAACATAAATGCTTTTGTTTTCTATCCATTAGCAATTGCTGTCTAAGTGTCCCTGGAAAGAGTATAAATCTGATGCTGGAAAGCCCTACTATTACAATTCCCAAACAAAGGAGTCACGCTGGGCAAAACCCAAAGAGCTTGAGGATCTTGAAGGTAATGGTAACAAAAATGAGCAGGGAGAGTGGGTAGTGAGGTGCAAGCTGTGCAGATTGCATGAATTTGGGGGCAAAAGTAGGTACCAAAGCAGAGCAGACCAAGTTCTGTTAGAAATTACGTCTGGAGTTAATGCTGTCTGAGACTTCTGTGGATCAGCTTTGCCTCTTGCATCCTCATTGCTTCTTTTTCCACTATATCTGTAGTTCTTCCTTCTGTGGCAGCAGCACCAGCTGCTCCTCATGTCCCAAGCATGAACTGGGTCAGGATGGTAGGGCAGTGGCTTGTTCAGGGCTGTGAGCACACTTTCTGCCGTAGTGCTAGGTGATGCTTCAAACCTTTCTTCAGTTTAAGGCTCTTCCTTAGCCACCAGTCCTTTGGAAACATGTAGGAACTTAGTAGCATTTTTGGGAAGGTTCAGGCTTTGAGCCAGCAATGAGCCCTTGTAGCCAAGCATGACAATGGTCTCCTGGGGTGCATGAAGAAGAGAGTGGGTAGCAGGTCAAGAGATGTTTTCCTCACCCTCTACTCTGATGCAGTCAGGCCACATCTGGAGTTCTGGGTCCAGTTCTGAGCTCCCCAGTTCAAGAGAGACAGGGAACTACTGGAGAGAGTCCACTGGAGGCTTCAAAGATGCTGAGGGGCCTGGAACATCTCTGGGAGGAGGAAAGGCTGAGAGCCCTGGGGATGTGGAGTCTGGAGAAGAGCAGCCCCAGAGGGGATCTGAGCAATGCTCAGCAAGAGCTAAAAGAGCTGTGGGGGCAAGAGGCTGGGGCCAGATTCTTGTCGGTGGTGCCCAGGGACAGGACAAGAGGCTATGGGCAGAAACTGGAAGGCAGGAGGTTCCATCTGAGGATGAGGAGAAATGTCTTTGATATAAGAGTGCTGGAGCCCTGGAGCAGGCTTCCCAGAGAGGTTGTGAAGTCTCCTTGTATGGAGAGCTTCCAAAGCCTCCAAAAAGGCTAATTGTTTTACTGCCCTTCTGTATGGTGATGGCAGGATCCCCTTCTGTATAAACATGTTATGCTGCTGGTTTCTTCATTGTTAACACGTTCTTGTTGGCTATTTTTAAGGGAAACAAGATGGAAAATCTGCCCCCCCAAAAAGGAGCATTAAAATTAGTACAGACAAGTAAACATCAGTGACTTAGAATAAAAAGGATCAAGTTCAGCAAGCCTGGTTTCCTGTCCCTTAAACTAATCTTTTAAAGTGGAAATAATTAAACTTAGCTAAACTAGGACTTGATATATCCCTAATCATTTATTTTTAATGAGGTTTTATGGTTGGGTTTTAGGCTGACTTGATTTCAGTCCATCATCAGTAAGTTTGCAGATGACACCAAGCTGGGGGCAGGAGTCGATCTGCTGGAGGGCAGAGAGGCTTTGCAGAGGGACCTCGACAGGCTGGACAGATGGGCAGAGGCCAAGGGCAGGAGATTGAACACATCCAAGTGCCGGGTTCTGCACATTGGCCACAGCAACCCCAGGCAGTGCTACAGGCTGGGGTCAGAATGGCTGGAGAGCAGCCAGGCAGAGAGGGACCTGGGGGTACTGGTTGATGGGAGACTGAACATGAGCCTGCAGTGTGCCCAGGCAGCCAAGAAGGCCAATGGCATCCTGGCCTGCAGCAGGAACAGTGTGGCCAGCAGGAGCAGGGAAGTCATTGTGCCCCTGTGCTCAGCACTGGTTAGGCCACACCTTGAGTCCTGTGTCCAGTTCTGGGCCCCTCATGTTAGGAAAGATGTTGAGTTGCTGGAAGGTGTCCAGAGAAGGGCAACAAAGCTCGGGAGGGGTCTGGAGCACAGCCCTGTGAGGAGAGGCTGAGGGAGCTGGGGTTGCTTAGCCTGGAGAAGAGGAGGCTCAGGGGAGACCTTCTTGCTCTCTCCAACTCCCTGAAGGGAGGTTGTAGCCAGGTGGAGGTTGGTCTCTTCTCCCAGGCACCCAGCACCAGAACAAGAGGACACAGTCTCAAGCTGTGCCAGGGGAGGTTCAGACTGGATGTTAGGAGGAAATTCCACACAGAGAGAGAGATTGCCCATTGGAATGGGCTGCCTGGGGAAGTGATGGAGTCACCATCATTGGAGGTGTTAGGAGGAGACTGGATGGGGTGGTTGGTTGCGTGGTTTAGTTGATTAGATGGTGTTGGATGATAGGTTGGACACGATGATCTTGAAGGTCTCTTCCAACCTGGTCTGGTCTACTTCTATTCTATTCTATTCTATTCTATTCTATTCTATTCTATTCTATTCTATTCTATTCTATTCTTTCTTCAGAGGGCACAAGTACTGAAATGATCGCTGCAACAGCAGCACTTAAAGCTCTATTTTTACTACCTCATGTTAATAGGAACTCTATAAACTTACTTCTGAAAGTATTTTGACTGTTTTTTTTTCTTTTACCTTTTCTCCTCTAGCAATGATAAAAGCTGAAGAAAACAGGTATGTTTTCATGTGGTGTGTTAAGGATGTTTTCATGTGGAAGCTGGTCCCTGGGTCTTAAAAATGCTGCTTGAATGGCAAGCAGTTGCTGTGTTTATTAAAACCTCAGGTAACCCAGGCTTCTGTGGAATCCAAATGGTTGGTTTTTCATAGATAAAAGTGTTTCAGTAAAGCAGCAACTTTCTCTCAGCTAAGATTCAGGGGATTCTGCTGGAGAAGGGTGGTTGTAGCCAGGTGGGGGTTGGTCTCTTCTCCCAGGCAACCAGCACCAGAACAAGGGGACACAGTCTCAAGCTGTGCCAGGGGAAGTTTAGGCTCAAGGTGAGGAGAAAGCTCTTCACTGAGAGAGTCGTTTGCCTTTGGAATGTGCTGCCCAGGGAGGTGATGGAGTCTCCATCCCTGGAGGTGTTCAAGGGGGATTGGACGTGGCACTTGGTGCCATGGTTTAGTCATGAGGTCTGTGGTGACAGGTTGGACTTGATGATCTTTGAGGTCTCTTCCAACCTTGGTGATTTTGTGGGGGATTCCCTGCCAGGGGGAGGTCCTGCCTCTGAGGGTCCTTCTGGACAATTCTTTGTAGCCAGACCTAAACTGGCCATAGATTTCTGGGGTTTGTGCTTTAGCAGCTTCTTTAAGCTTCAGGTTTCTCTGAGCCATGAAGCTGTGCCATGCTTGTATGTGACTGTTGCCCTTTTTTGGTCCTTGCAGCACGAAGCCTGAAGATTCCACTGCGGCCACGTCGGCTCCGGCTGCCGCTGCGGAAGCCACGAGCGCCACCACCGCAGCCGCCACCGAAACTGCCGCCGCCGTCACCCCCACCACGGCTGCTTCTGCAGCCGCAGCAGCCCCTGAAGCAGATGCTGCTGCAGCTGCCTCTGTGGTGGAAAACGAAAGTGGTGGCACAGCCGCGGCCGAGGAACAGGGACAAGGGGCTTCTGCACCTGCTGGGCAGGAACAGAGTGGAGAAGCAGCAGCCAACGCGACAGATGACTCTTCCAAGCAGGAGGCTGCAGGAGAGTGAGTGAAGTCACAAAGTGTGTGGCTTTTTGTCGTGCTTCTAGGATCTGGTTTATCTTCAGTTGCAGGTGGCCAGCCTTCTTGGATAAATTTCTTCAGTGAAACATGAGCATGGCAGCAGAGAATAATGAGGAGCCTTCTCCCAAAGCTCTTAAGCCCTAGAGAGAACATCAGTGGCACAAACATCTCATTAATTTCTGAGAGCTGTTAATATATAAACTGGAGTTGAGGAGGAAATTCATTACAGTGAGGTACTGGAACAGGTTGCCCAGGGAGGTTGTGGATGCCCCCTCCCTGGAGGTGTTCAAGGCCAGGTTGGATGAGGCCTTGAGCAGCTTAGTCTAGTGGAAGGTGTCCCTGCCCATGACAGGGGGTTAGAACTGAATGATCTTCAAGGACCCTTCTGTGAACCTTCCCTAGAGCTGTGCACTTAGCTACAGTTAGAAGAAAATGCAGTAAAATGATTTGCTTTTTTGATCAGTTGTGAGGTGTCTGTAAGGAAAAGTCTTCTACAAAATGTTTCTCTTCTGTGGTAGTATTTTTCTTTGAGTTGCCACTTAATTCTCTCTGGTGGTGGTGTGTTATGACTCTTCAGCAGAAAAGAAGAATGCTTAAATAATGAAATTCTTGATTTTTTTTGTCCCTAGTTCTGCTTCAAAGAAAGAGGATGATGATGCTCAGCCTGTTAAGAAGACCTATACCTGGAATACAAAGGAAGAAGCCAAGCAGGCATTTAAAGAGCTGCTGAAAGAAAAGGTAGTTCAGTCAACTCAATGCTTTGTTGAGCTACACAACCTCTTATTTGTCAGAAATTAACAGGGGATCATCTTTATGGCCTTCCTCTGGTCCTGCTGCAGCAGGTCCATGTCCTTCTTGTGTTTGGGGGTGCTGGAGCTGGACACAGCACTCCAGATGTGGTCGAAGCAGAGCAGAGTGGCAGAATCATCTCTCTCCATCTGCTGGCCACGATGCTTTTGAATGCAGCCCAGGATGCCAGTGGCTCTTTTTTAAGTAATTAAGTGGTTCTAAACCTAATTAATCTGTGATTTCATGTCTTCACAGCGAGTACCATCCAATGCTTCTTGGGAGCAGGCAATGAAAATGATCATTAATGATCCCAGATACAGGTAGTGCTTGGTTCCTTCCTCTTTCAGTTCTACACAACCACCAGCTGAGCAGCTCTGACTTCTCTGACTTGACTTTGCACAGCTATTTGTGCATTTCTGACCATCTGCCATTGCCAGGGAGCTTTGTTCCTTTTCCTACATAAAGTGCCACTCCTGGGCTTAAATTTTTCACCTGGAAAGGATATGGCAGCTGTTGGTTGTATGTTATGGGGTTTAATTTGCTTTGGGATGGAAAAAACTGACCCAAACGTTTACACTGAGCTGAGTACTTTGTAGGTGACTTCTTAAATCACTGCCAGGAAAATTCTTGATATCTATGATAAAATATGATAAAAATAATATTACAATGTGAAATGCCTGGAGGAGGGGAGACTCAGGGGAGACTTTACTGTCATCTACAACTACCTGCAGGGAGATTGTAGGCAGGTGGGGGTTGGGCTCTTCTCCCAGGCAACCAGAACAAGAGGACACAGTCTCAAGCTCAGGGGAGGTTTAGGCTGGAGGTGAGGAAGAAATTCTTCCCAGCAAGAGAGATTGGCCATTGGAATGTGCTGCCCAGGGAGGTGGTGGAGTCCCCATCCCTGGAGGTGTTTAGGAAGAGCCTGGATGAGGCACTCGGTGCCATGGTTGAGTTGATGAGATGGTGTTGGGTGATAGGTTGGACTCGACGATCTCGAAGGTCTTTTCCAACCTGGTTAATTCTGTATTCTGTATGAAGCCTGAAAGCATGATGGCAGCTTATATTTTATTATTAAATAGTTATTTTTTTACTGCTTTTTTTAATGATTTCTATTAATTCTGAGGGAGAAACAGGGTGGTGACTGGGCCATTTAGGTGATATTTTGTCTCATGCTTGAATGATTAAAATCTTTTACATTTTAACCTTTTGGGTTTGGGGTTTTTTTTTCACTCTCATGTATAACTGATGTTGTTTTCTCTTTTTTTTTGTCTTTGATGTGAAGTGCTTTGGCTAAATTAAGTGAAAAGAAGCAAGCTTTTAATGCTTACAAAGTTCAGACAGAGAAAGAAGAGAAGGAAGAAGCAAGATCAAAATACAAAGAAGCTAAAGAATCCTTCCAGCGTTTCCTTGAAAACCATGAGAAGATGACCTCCACAACAAGATACAAGTAAGGCCAACATTAAATGAAGCTCCAGATTTTACTATCTTGCCAAGTTAACCAGATCTGATTTACCTGAGAGCTGAATTGCTCTTCATGAATGCCAAACTTCTTATGTGCTCAGCCTGGAAAAAGATTCGTAGCTAAAATTTGTGTAGGAACAGGAATGTTCTCCTTTGCGTAGACTCAGGTGCAACCAACTCAAATGGGTGATGAGCTGGTGATCATGGGCTGAGCTTTTCATAACCATAAATGAAAGAGCACATCGACTTTAATTTGGTTTTAGAAAGTTATCACAGAAAAAAATCAGAGTCACAGAATGGTGGGAATTGAACTCCTGGAGATCGTCCAGCCCAAGCCCCCTGCTAAAGCAGGAGTTCCCATACTAGCTTGCCCAGGATCACAATGGCCAGGTGGGAAACTCTCCAAAGGAGCAGACTCCACAGTCTATCTGGGCAGCCTGCTCCAGGGCTCCAGCACCCTCACAACAAACAACTTCCTCCTCATCTTCAGATGAAACCTGGCTTCCAGTTGGTGCCAATGCCCCTTGTCCTGTCCCTGAGCACCACTGGCAAGAGCCTGGCCCCAGCCTCTTGCCCCCGCAGGTCCTTTATCTCTTTCTGAGCATTGATCAGCTCCCCTTTGGGGCTGCATTTCTCCAGGCTCCACAGCCCCAGGGCTCTCAGCCTTTCCTCCTCCCAGAGATGCTCCAGGCCCCTCAGCATCTTCAGAGCCTGGTTGCAGGAGGTTCTCCCTCCCCAGGCACAGGTGCATTTTTCCCAAGAAATAAGATTTGGGAGATGTGATACAAACTCAAATAGGAAGAGTTTGTTACTATTATTACAATGCAGTGGGACAGCTTGTGTTCACCAGCCAGTGGCTGTTTGCTTTGCCTCTGTTCTCTCCAGAAAAGCTGAGCAGATGTTTGGGGAGATGGAAGTCTGGAACGCGATATCGGAGCGTGATCGCCTCGAGATCTATGAGGATGTCTTGTTTTTTCTGTCGAAGAAGGAGAAGGTAACTTTCTTTCAGACTCAGCTTCTCACAGAATGTCTGTGCAGAACTTCACACCTCTGAGTAAAGAGACCTTGTAAGCAGTCTGATTTTTCAATGCTGCTCAGGGTCAGCATTCAAACATAAACTTGAGCCAGCAGTGTGCCCAGGAGGCCAAGAATGCCATTGGCATCCTGGCCTGGATCAGAAATAGTGTGGCCAGCAGGAGCAGGGAGGTCGTTCTGCCCTGTACTCAGCTCTGGTTAGGCTACACCTTGAGTACTGTGTCCACTTCTGGGCTTCTCAATTTAAGAAGAACATTGAGACACTTGAATGTGTCCAGAGAAGGGCAACGAGGCTGGGGAGAGGTCTGGAGCACAAACCCTGTGGCTGAGGGAGCTGGGGTTGCTTAGCCTGGAGGAGGCTCAGGAGAGACCTTCTGGCTGTCTACAACTCCCTGTAGCCAAGTGGGGGTTGGTCTCTTCTCCTAGGCAACCAGCACCAGAACAAGAGGACACAGTCTCAAGCTGTGCCAGGGGAGGTTTAGGCTGAATGTTAGGAAGAAATTCTTCCCAGGAGGAGCAATTTGCCATTGGAATGTGCTGCCCAGGGAGGTGGTGGAGTCACCATCCCTGGAGGTGTTCAAAACAGGACTGGATGTGGCACTTGGAGTCATGGTTTAGTTGTCAAGAGGTGTTAGGTAATAGGTTGGACTTGATGATCTGAGGTCTTTTCCAACCTGGTTGATTCTGTGATTCTATAACAGTCAGAAGGGTGACAGGAAGGGATGGATCTGGAGAAAGGAGTGGAGAACCATGTGAGGAGGTTACTGCAGTAGTGTGACCCATAGTGTTTCAAAGCACAACTCAATTTAGCTTCTATCCCATGGAGGGGGTGGAATAAGAACAGAAGGTGGACAGGATCTATCAACTACATAAAGGAAACTCCTGTTACACAAGATGTGATGGGGAAAAATACACAAGGAATTAGAGCATAGGAGGAACTCTCCAAAGCTCTGATGGACAGTGGTGCAGCACTGAGTATTTGCTTGAAGGAACTGGCAGTTTCCTGGCTGTACCTGTGTAGGATGTGCTCCATTCATGAGCTGTTTCTATACATCAGGAGATAATAGGAGCTTGAAGCTTGAGGAGGGGAGATTTAGACTGGAGATTATGAAGAAATTCTTTCCAGTGAGGGTGGTGAGACACTGGAACAGGTTGCCCAGGGAGGTTGTGGATGCCCCCTCCTGGAGGTGCTCAAGACCAGCTTGGATGGGGCCTTGAGCAGCCTGGGCTAGCAGAAGGTGTGTCTGCCCATGGCAAGAGGGTTTACTCTAGATGATCTCCAAGGTCCCTTCTAAGCCAAGCCAGTCTATGAATCTGTGAATGAATACTCCTGAAACAGTTAATCTGTGGATGCAAGTGCTAATGGTGTGTAAATTTGGTCAAGTTACACAGAAATGAAAGCTTAATTCTGTGTTTTGAGAAGAAACTTCAGGGCTTAAATGTTTTCATCTGTACTACCTCAAATTGAACAGGAAAGAAGGTAAACAAATGCATTTTCTCCTCAGGAACAAGCCAAACAGCTACGAAAGAGGAACTGGGAAGCTTTGAAGAACATCCTAGATAACATGGCCAATGTCACTTACTGCACCACTTGGTCTGAGGCCCAGCAGTACCTAATGGACAATCCTACCTTTGCAGAAGATGAAGAGCTGCAGAGTATGTAAAAACCCAAATCTGTGTGGCTCTTTAGGGAGAGGGAGGGACTTTGTCTTCAGCAGAGAGGATTCTTTGCTGCAAGAGTGGTCAGGTACTGAACAGGCTGCCCAGGGAGGTGGTGGAGTCTCCATCCCTGGAGGTGTTCAAGAAACCTGTGGACATGGCACTTAAGGACATGGTTTAGGGGCCATGGTGGGGTTGGGTTGATGGTTGGACTCAGTGATCTTAGAGGTGGTTGCCAAACCAAACAATTCTCTGACTCCTGGCTGGGTGTGGCTGGCTCCTGCCCAGTCCATTGCTGCTCTGACAGCCTGCATGGAGGCCCTCATCTTGTTTGGTTCCTAGGAAACACACATCAGCTTCACAAGTCATTAGTAATCAATGAGAAAAGGTAGCTTGGAATGGCCTTAGTAATTGTTAACCTTTGAAAATTAAAGTGTTACTTGACAATTAACAGGTTCCAAATATCTCAGCTGCCTTCTGGTAGATCAGGTGAGGTCCTGCTGCTTTCCTAGGAGCTGTCAACTGCTCTGCTTTTGGGTGTTTTTAAGAGACTTGGGAGGAGGCCACAGAGTTGGCTGAGGGGGTCACAGCCACAGAAATGGTTTGGGTTGGAAAAATCCTCTCAAATCATGAAGTCCAACCATTGAACCATACTCTGCAGTGCCATGTCCATACATTTCATGAGGCCTCATCCACATTTCTTATCTCAAAAGCTTCCAAGCTCTGTGTTGGAGCATGGATTCAGGAAGGGCAGGTCCTGCCTGATCAACCTGATCTCCTTTCTATGACCAGGTGACTGCCTGGTGGATGTGGGGCAGACTGTCGATGTAGTCTACCTGGACTTCAGCAAGGCCTTTGACACCGTCCCCCACAGCAAACTCCTGGCTAAGCTGTCAGCCCCTGCCTTGGACAGCAGCACTCTGAGCTGGGTTAGGAACTGGCTGGAGGCTGATCCCAGAGAGTGGTGGTGAATGGTGCCACATCCAGCTGGCAGCCAGGCACTAGTGGTGTGCCCCAAGCATCAGAGCTGGACCCCATCCTCTTTAACATCTTTATTGATCATCTGGATGAGGGCATTGAGTCCATCATCAGTAAATTTGCAGATGACACCAAGCTGGGGGCAGGAGTCGGTCTGTTAAAGGGTAGAAGAGCTCTGCAGAGGGACCTTGACAGGCTGGACAGATGGGCAGAGACCAACATGATGGCATTCAACAAGTCCAAGTGCCAGGTGCTGCACTTTGGTCACAACAGCCCCAGGCAGTGCTACAGGCTGGGGTCAGAGTGGCTGAGAGCAGCCAGGCAGAAAGGGACCTGGGGGTACTGGTTGATAGTAGGCTGAACATGAGCCTGCAGTGTGCCCAGGTGCCCAAGAAGGCCAATGGCATCCTAGCCTGTACCAGGAACAGTGTGGCCAGCAGGAGCAGGGAAGTCATTGTGCCCTGTGCTCAGCACTGGTTAGGCCGCACCTTGAGTCCTGTGTCCAGTTCTGGGCCCCTCAGTTTCTAAGAAGGACATTGAGACTCTTGAAGGTGTCCAGAGAAGGGCAGTGAGCCTGGGAGGGGTCTGGAGCACAGCCCTGTGGGGAGAGGCTGGGGTGCTTGGTGCCATGGTTTAGTTGGTTAGATACTGTTAGATGATAGGTTGGACTTGATGATCTCAAAGGTCTTTTCCAGCCTGGTTAGTTCTATTCTAATTATCCAGCTTGGGGAGGCTTCTCTTGTGGTTTTTTTCTGCTGTGCCTAATTCAGTGCTGAGTGAAATTTCCACTCAGACCATCAACTGCCAACTGTTATCTCCTAGTGACAAACTCTCTTGGCTAGTGAGAATCCCTAATTTTCACTCTTCCTTCTGTGTTGCTAGACATGGATAAGGAGGATGCACTGATTTGTTTTGAGGAACACATCAGGGCCTTGGAAAAAGAAGAGGAAGAAGAGAAGCAGAAAAGTTTGCTGAGGGAGAGAAGGCGACAGCGGAAAAACAGAGAATCTTTTCAGGTTGGTGGCCTCCTGTCCTTGATGTGTCCTGTCAGTAGATATCTGATGTGGTTTTCCTCAGGGTAGGCTCCTGGGTGTGTAAAATGCATCAGTCTCCAGCCTTGTAGCATTTTGCCTGCTGTATAATGCTGGAAGGCTGGGAGAGGAAAGTAAAAGCAGAGAGATCTGAATGGAAGGCAAATGCAGTTGGAATGTTGGATGTGGTGGAGGGAGGTGGGAAGAAATGATGATGTGCAAATGAGTTTTGAATCATATTTTAACAAAACACAGAATTCTGCCATCAAAAAGTTTGAGGAGGGCAGATTTAGATTGGATATTAGGAGGAAACTCTTTACAGGGAGGGTGGTGAGACACTGGAACAGGTTGTGGATGCCCCCTCCTAGGGGTGTTCAAGGCCAAGTTGGATGAGACCTTGAGCATCCTGGGCTAGTGGGATTTGTCCTTTTCCAAGGCAAGGGGTTGGAACCAGGTGATCTTGAAAGTCCTTTCCAAGCCAAACCATTCTATGGATCTGTGAAGGCAAATACAGTTGGGCTGTTGGCTGTGGTGTGGAGGGAGGCAGGGAGAAGTGATGATGGGTTAGGAACTGGCTGGAGGACTGAGCCCAGAGAATGGTGGTGAATGGTGCCACATCCAGCTGGCGGCCAGTCACTAGTGGTGTGCCCCAAGGATCAGAGCTGGGCCCCATGTTCTTTAACATCTTTATTGATGATCTGGATGAGGGCATTGAGTCCATCATCAGTAAATTTGCAGATGACACCAAGCTGGGGGCAGGAGTCGATCTGCTGGAGGGCAGAGAGGCTTTGCAGAGGGACCTCGACAGGCTGGACAGATGGGCAGAGGCCAAGGGCAGGAGATTGAACACATCCAAGTGCTGGGTTCTGCACATTGGCCACAGCAACCCCAGGCAGTGCTACAGGCTGGGGTCAGAGTGGCTGGAGAGCAGCCAGGCAGAGAGGGACCTGGGGGTGCTGGTTGATGGGAGACTGAACATGAGCCAGCAGTGTGCCCAGGTGGCCAAGAAGGCCAATGGCATCCTGGCCTGCATCAGGAGCAGGGAGGCCAGCAGGAGCAGGGAGGTCATTGTGCCCCTGTACACTGCACTGGTTAGGCCACACCTTGAGTCCTGTGTCCAGTTCTGGGCCCCTCAGTTTAGGAAGGATGTTGAGTTGCTGGAAGGTGTCCAGAGAAGGGCAATGAAGTTGTTGAGGGGTTTGGAACACAAGCCCTATGAAGAGAGGCTGAGGGAGCTGGGGTTGCTTAGCCTGGAGAAGAGGAGACTCAAGGGTGACCTTCTTGCTGTCTACAACTCCCTGAAGGGAGGTTGTGGACAGGTGGAGGTTGGTCTCTTCTCCCAGGCAGCCAGCACCAGAACAAGAGGACACAGTCTCAAGCTGTGCCAGGGCAGGTTTAGTTTAGGCTGGAGGTTAGGAAGAAGTGATTGCCCATTGGAATGTGCTGCCCAGGGAGGTGGTGGAGTCACCCTCACTGGAGGTGTTCAGGAGGAGACTTGATGGGGTGCTTGGTGCCATGGGTTAGTTGTTTAGGTGGGTTGGATTGGTTGATGGGTTGGACGCGATGATCTTGAAGGTCTCTTCCGGCCTGGTGTGGTGTATTATTGTATTGTATGATTTTTCAATCGTGTCGTAGCACAGCCAGGGTTCCTGTTAGCTGCAGTGCTGGTAACTCCTGGTGTGATGAGTGACTGCAGTCTTCCTTTTCACTTCTCCTTTGTAGCTGTTTCTAGATGAACTGCATGAGCATGGCCAGCTACATTCCATGTCCTCTTGGATGGAGTTGTACCCAACCATAAGCTCTGACATCAGGTTCACCAATATGTTGGGTCAACCGGGTAAGAATCCTGTCTCTTCCGGCCCAAGGCTTGGATTTGGGGCAGAGCAGAGCAGGGTTTCTTTGTATATTTTCTATCTGTCTGGCAAAAAAACTGCAGCTCTTTTATTAGAGCTAGCTTTTGACTTATCTAGTTTTTCCATCAGGATCCACAGCACTTGACCTTTTCAAGTTCTATGTTGAAGATTTGAAAGCACGTTACCACGATGAGAAGAAGATAATCAAAGACATCTTAAAGGTAAGAGTGGAGGAAAAATGCTCCATTGGGTGGTTTCTTGAGTCAGTTCTTTGCTGCTGGGTGGTGGGATTTCATCCTGTGTCAGTGTCTCAGTGTGCCATTAGCACTGAAGTGAGGCTTCCTTACTGTGTTTTCTTACAGGACAAAGGATTTGTGGTTGAGGTGAATACTTCTTTTGAGGACTTTGTTACTGTCATCAGCTCAACTAAAAGGGCTACAACTCTAGATGCAGGAAACATCAAGCTGGCTTTTAACAGTGTAAGTATGGAGAGATAAGGGTGTTCCAAAACTTGGAAGGATATGATAGCTCTAGTGAAAATAACAATTGGCATTTATTTTCTCAGCATTGCCATGCCTGACAGAGGGTCCAGAGAAGGGTAACAGCTGGGGAAGGGTCTAGAAAACAAGTCCTGAGGAGCAGCTGAGGGAACTGGGGGTGTTCAGCCTGGAGAAAAGGAGGCTGAGGGCAGACCTCATTGCTCTCTACAACTCCCTGAAAGGAAGTTGGAGCTAGGTGGGGGCTGGTGTCTTCTCCCAGGAAAAAGAAGGAATGGCCTCAGGTTGCACCAGGGGAAGTTTAGGTTGAATATGAGGAGCAGTTTCTTTCCCAAAAGGATTATCAAGACCTGGCCCAGGCTGCTCAGGACAGTGGTGGACTTCCCATCCCTGAAAGGATTGAAGAGCTGTGGAATAGAAAAGAATGAACCAGGTTGGAAAAGACCTTTGAGATCATCGAGTCCAACCTGTCACCTAATCAACTAAACCACGGCACCAGGTGCCCCATCCAGTCTCTTCCTAAACACCTCCAGGGGTGGTGACTCCACCACCTCCCTGGGCAGCACATCCCAATGGCCAATCTCTCTTGCTGGGAAGAGCTTCTTCCTAACACCCAGCCTAAACCTCCCTGGCACAGCTTGAGACTGTGTCCTCTTGTTGTGGTGCTGGGTTTAGTGGTGAGCTGGCAGTGCTGTGTTAATGGTTGGAGTTGATGATCTGAAAGATCTCTTCCAACCAAAACAATTCTGTGGTTCTATGACAGTTTTCATAATAGTTGAGTGATGCTCTCTGCTTTAGGGTTGCTTACTCTTAATGCTCTCAAAGGAGAGATTGCAGAGGCACTATCAAAAGACAGACCTTTCATAGAATCATAAAATGGTGGGGGTTGGAAGGGACCTCCAGGGACTGAGTATAACCCCCTGCCAAAGCAGGGTCAGCTAGGGCAGGTCACACAGGAAGGCATCCAGGTGGATTTTGAAAGTGCAGAGTAGGAGACCCCCACAACCTCTCTGGGTTCCTCTGCTTTCAGCTTGAGGAATTCACTGGTAGGAATGAAGTCATGCCTTGCATGGTGCATTGCCTAGATTCTGCTTGAGACCCAGCAGTTGCCTGCCTAACCTGGTCTAGTGGAAGGTGTCCCTGCCCATGGCAGCAGGGTTGGAGCTAGGTGATCTTGAAGGTCCCTTCCAAACTAGTCTGTGAAATAAGAATAATTGGTTCCTAAGTGACTGATGGAAAACTCTGAAGGTGGCCAGTTGTTGGGCTTTCCAAAAGCTGTTCTAAACAGGACTGTCACTTGGAAGGTGCCAAAATGAGTGATCTTAACAATCTCTGTTTGCTGCAGCTGCTGGAAAAGGCAGAAGCCCGGGAAAGAGAGAGGGAAAAGGAAGAAGCTCGCAAGATGAAGCGGAAAGAGTCTGCCTTCAAGAGTATGCTGAAGCAAGCTACTCCTCCAATCGAGTTGGATGCTGTCTGGGAAGATGTAGGTGCCATCATTTCACTGTGCAAAGCTTTCCAAATGGATTTGAGTGCTCTTTGAAGCAAACCTGGATTATTAGAGGGCTGGAGCACCTCTCCTGTGGGGACAGACTGAGGGAGTTGGGGCTGTTCGGTCTGGAGAAGAGAAGGCTCCGAGGAGACCTCATTGTGGCCTTCCAGGATCTGCAGGGGGCTCCAAGAAAGCTGGGGAGGGACTTTTGAGGGTGTCAGGGAGTGATAGAACCGGGGGGAATGGAACCAAACTAGAAATGGGTAGATTGAGATTGGATGTTGGGAAGAAGTTGTTCCCCATGAGGGTGGTGAGAGACTGGCACAGGTTGCCCAGGGAGGTGGTGGAAGCCTCCTGCCTGGAGGTGTTTGCAGCCAGGCTGGATGTGGCTGTGAGCAACCTGCTGTAGTGTGAGGTGTCCCTGGCCATGGCAGGGGGCTGGAACTGGCTGATCCTTGAGGTCCCTTCCACCCCTAACAAATTCTATGATTCCACGTGGTGCCTGGGGATATGGTTTAGGGGTGAACTTTGTGTAGGTAGGGTTCTGGGTTGGACTTGGTGATCCTGAAGTGAGGGGCTTTGCCAACATGAATGTTTCTGTGATTCTGAGTGGTTCTGTTTGCATGACTTTGAGCCACAAAAACCTTTCTTCAGTGAAATTTCATGTCAGTAACTTGGTTCTTTGGTTAGAAGGATTTAAGCCACCCCCAGCAGCAGCAGCAGCAGCTCCACTTCAACTTAAACCACTCCCAGCCCAACTTTGAGACACCTCCAGCCCCTAAAGCTAATCACACAAAGCCCCCAAACTTAATTTAAATGCTGAGGTCAAACTTTGTGACTTTGGTTAAAGGAAACCACTATGACCCTTCCCTCTCAAAGTGCCCTTGCTCTAAAACCACAGGAAAATGCAGTCAAAACCAGTCCCATCCTGCATGTCTCCACCTGGTAACACCTCTCCTGTCAGGGTTGTGAGGCTGACCTTTGAAGTTTCTTTTGTCTTTAGCGTTTTTGTTTCTGGCTGCCTCTGTTCCATAGCCACATTTCATTGCTCCTTTGCCTTTTTCAGATCAGGGATAGATTTGTGAAAGAACCAGCATTTGAAGACATCACTTTGGAGTCTGAAAGGAAAAGAATATTTAAAGACTTCATGCATGTACTAGAGGTAAATTATTACTTCTCTTTTCTCCTGCTTCAAAAAAAAATCACCCCCCAAATTCTCTGTAGGCTCTTAAACTATGAGGGAAGGAAGGAGGATTTAACAGCATTCTACTCATTTCTGTCACAGTGGCTGTTGTTAGGTGTAAGCAATCAACATCAAAACCTAATCTTGGAAGGGAGAGTCTGAAGAAACAAGTCAGAGTTATTTGATGTCCTGTGGTTTATAATTGGTCTCTCAGCTGCTTCCTTCCAAGAATTTTTTGGATGCCAACATCAAAATTTCTTGATTTGTGTCAGAGAAATTTGGCCTTGGTTTTGAGGGCAGCCTCAAGGGGGCCTTGGTTTTGAGGGCAGCCTCAAGGGGGCCTTGGTTTTGAGGGCAGCCTCAAGGGGGCCTGGGTTTTGAGGGCAGCCTCAAGGGGGCCTTGGTTTTGAGGGCAGCCTCAAGGGGGCCTGGGTTTTGAGGGCAGCCTCAAGGGGGCCTGGGTTTTGAGGGCAGCCTCAAGGGGGCCTGGGTTTTGAGGGCAGCCTCAAGGGGGCCTGGGTTTTGAGGGCAGCCTCAAGGGGGCCTGGGTTTTGAGGGCAGCCTCAAGGGGGCCTGGGTTTTGAGGGCAGCCTCAAGGGGGCCTTGGTTTTGAGGGCAGCCTCAAGGGGGCCTGGGTTTTGAGGGCAGCCTCAAGGGGGCCTTGGTTTTGAGGGCAGCCTCAAGGGGGCCTGGGTTTTGAGGGCAGCCTCAAGGGGGCCTTTGGTTTTGAGGGGAGCCTCAAGGGGGCCTTGGGTTTTGAGGGGAGCCTCAAGGGGGCCTGGGTTTTGAGGGGAGCCTCAAGGGGGCCTGGGTTTTGAGGGGAGCCTCAAGGGGGCCTGGGTTTTGAGGGCAGCCTCAAGGGGGCCTTGGGTTTTGAGGGCAGCCTCAAGGGGGCCTTGGGTTTTGAGGGCAGCCTCAAGGGGGCCTTGGGTTTTGAGGGGAGCCTCAAGGGGGCCTGGGTTTTGAGGGGAGCCTCAAGGGGGCCTGGGTTTTGAGGGGAGCCTCAAGGGGGCCTGGGTTTTGAGGGCAGCCTCAAGGGGGCCTTGGGTTTTGAGGGCAGCCTCAAGGGGGCCTTGGTTTTGGATGGGCCACGGTAAGAGTTAAACTGCAGCAGTTGTGCTCATTCTCCTTTAAGGTGCTGGGTTTTTTCCTTAGATTAAAGTGAGGTTTGATTTTGCAGCACCTGCCTTTCAAGGTTTCTGATTGGTTTTCTGGAGTTTAGGCCACTTTGAAATACAATTTCAGAGGTAACAGAAGCCTTGTGGATCCACACCTAAAGCTGTCACATCCTCGTTCCTAAATGCTTCTTATTGCAGCTGCACCGTGGCAGTAGTGAGGTCTAGGGGATGACCTGCTGGGAAGCAGCTGCACAGAGAAGGAACTGTCAGTGCTGGGGGGCAAGTTCCTCATGAGCCAGAAATGTGCCCTCATGGACAGGAAGGCCAATGGGCTCCAGGGGTGTGCTAGGAAGAGTGTGGCTAGCAGGACAAGGGAGCTTCTCCTCCCCTTCTACTCTGCCCTAGTTAGGCCACATCTGGAGTTCTAGGTCCAGTTCTGGGCTCCCCAGTTCAAGAGAGTCTGGAGAGTCCAGCAGAGGCTATGAAGATGCTGAGGGGCCTGGAGCATCTCTGGGAGGAAGAAAGGCTGAGAGCCCTGGGGCTGTGGAGCCTGGAGAAGAGCAGCCCCAGAGGGGATCTGAGCAACGTCAGCAAGAGCTAAAGGAGCTGTGGGGGGCAAGAGGCTGGGGCCAGACTCTTGTCAGTGGTGCCCAGGGACAGGACAGGGGGCACTGGGCACAAACTGGAAGGCAGGAGGTTCCACCTGAGGATGAGGAGAAACTTGTTTAGTGTGAGGGTGCTGGAGCAGGCTGCCCAGAGAGGTTGTGGAGTCTCCTTCTCTGGAGAGCTTCCAAATCCCCCTGGCCATGGTGCTGCTGGGCAAGCTGCTGTGGGTGCCCCTGCTTTGGTAGTGGGGCTGGAGTGGCTGATTTGCAGAGGTCCCTGCCAGCCCTCCCCATGCTGGGGCTCTGTACTACATTCTGCTGCAGCTCCCCATGGGGTTTGATGCAATGGGTGCTTGATTCCCTTACTAGTTTTGAACCACTGCCAGCCATGGGTGCCTTGTGGGTGATGAGACAACACCCTTGCATCTTCCTGCTGTGTGGCCTGCTGCTGGTGGCCCGTGGCCTGCTGCTAACCTCTGCCTCCTCTTGCTCTCCAGCACGAGTGCCAGCACCATCACTCGAAGAACAAGAAGCATTCGAAGAAGTCCAAAAAGCACCACAGGAAGCGCTCGCGGTCTCGCTCGGTGAGTGTCCTCTGACGCCCTCAAACCTCCTCTGCCTCCTGGGGGCGCTCTGGCCTTGCTCCTCACCACCTTGGGTTTGTGTCTGCAGGGCTCAGAGTCTGAGGATGACGACAGCCACTCCAAGAAGAAGAGGCAGCGTTCGGAGTCGAGATCGGTTTCTGAGCGTTCTTCCAGCGCGGAGTCCGGTATGAGATTCGGTCGTGGTGGGAGGTGTCCCTGCTGTGACTGCAGGGGGAGGGAAAAGTGGGACAAGCTGACCTCTGAGGGTCCCTTCCAACCCAATGCAATCTGTGGGGTTAGGTCATTTTTTTTACTGTTTGGTTTTTTCTAATCATTTTAGTGATGTGTTTCTCTGGTTCCTTTTGTGTCTGCAGAGCGAAGTTACAAGAAGTCAAAAAAGCACAAGAAAAAGAGCAAGAAGAGAAGACACAAGTCTGTAAGTACAGCCCAGTTGTGGGCTGGCTAATGGATGGGTTGGCACCTGATGGTTTCACTCATCCTTTTGGAGGTCATCGTCCAGCTGCTTCTCTGGCGTTGGGGACTGTGTGAGAGCAGACTGGAGGGAATCAGAGAATCAATAAGGTTGGAAGAGACCTCAAGGATCAGCAAGTCCAACCTGTCACCCAACACCTCAGGACTGCTAAACCATGGCACCAAGGGCCACATCCAGTCCCCTCTTGAACACCTTCAGGGATGGTGACTCCACCACCTCCCTGGGCAGCACATTCCAATGGCCAATAACCCTCTCAGTGAAGAACTTTCTCCTCACCTTGAGCCTAAACTTCCCCTGGCACAGCTTGAGACTGTGTCCTCTTGTTCTGGTGCTGGGTGCCTGGGAGAAGAGACCAACCCCCACCTGGGTACAACCTCCCTTCAGGTACTTGTAGAGAGCAAGAAGGTCTCCCCTGAGCCTCCTCTTCTCCAGGCTAAGCAACCCCAGCTCCCTCAGCCTCTCCTCACAGGGCTGTGCTCGAGGCCTCTCCCCAGCCTCATTGCCCTTCTCTGAACACATTCAGATGTCTTCAATGTCCTTCTTAAACTGAGGGGCCCAGAACTGGACACAGGACTCAAGGTGTGGCCTAACCAGTGCTGAGCACAGGGCAGAATGACTTCCCTGCTCCTACTGGCCACACTGTTCCTGATGCAGGCCAGGATGCCATTGGCCTTCTTGGCCACCTGGCACACTGCAGACTCATGTTCAGCCTCCCATCAACCAGTCCCCCCAGGTCCCTCTCTGCCTGGCTGCTCTCAGCCACTCTGACCCCCATCCTCTAGCACTGCCTGGGGTTGCTGTGGCCAAAGTGCAGCACCCAGCACTTGGACTTGTTGAATGCCATCCTGTTGGGTATCACCAGCATAATTTTGTCACCATAATCATTTCCTGTCATGTTTATCTTCATAGTAAGACCATTTTAGACCATTACAGAACTATTAAGGTTGGAAAAGGCTTCTAAGATCCTGGAGGGGGTTCAAGGCCAGGCTGGATGAGGCCTTGAGCAGCCTGGTCTAATGGGAGGTGGCCTTGCCCATGAGAGGGAAGTTGGAACTGGTTGATCTTCAAGGTCCCTTCCAACCTATTCCCTGAATCTCCAAACTAATTCTATGAGCTAATTCCAAACCAGTTCTATGAATCTCCTCAAGTCCAGCTTTCTACCCAGCAGCTCCATAACCACTAGACCACATCTTGAAGGGCCACATCTTAGCAACACCTCCACATGGTTTAGCTGCAAGCATGCAAGCTCTGCTTTTAGCCTGGGATTTGCTGCTGGTCATGGCAAATCTTGATGTTGGCTTTGTGAAGAGCTGGGAAGAACCCCAGACATCTTTCCCTTCTCCTTCACACTAAGCATCACCCCTTTGGAGATCACAGAATATATCTGGTTGGAAGAGACCTTCAAGATCATCATCCCTGGATGTGTTTCAAGGTTATTTAGGTCTGGTGCTTGTGAATGTGGTTTAGGGGTGAGCTTTGTAGAGTAGGGTTAATGGTTGGACTGGATGATCCTGAGGGTTTTTTCCAACCTGAATGGTTCTCTGATCACCCAGCCCCTGTGCTCAGCACTGGTTAGGCCACACCTTGAGTCCTGTGTCCAGTTCTGGGCCCCTCAGTTCAGGAAAGATGTTGAGGTGCTGGAAGATGTCCAGAGAAGGGCAACAAAGCTGGGGAGGGGTCTGGAGCACAGCCCTGGGAGGAGAGGCTGAGGGAGCTGGGGTTGCTTAGCCTGGAGAAGAGGAGGCTCAGGGGAGACCTTCTTGCTCTTTCCATCTCCCTGAAGGGAGGTTGTAGCCAGGTGGGGGTTGGTCTCTTCTCTCAGGCAAGCAGCACCAGAACAAGAGGACACAGTCTCAAGCTGTGCCAGGGGAGGTTCAGGCTAGAGGTTAGGAAGAAATTCTTCATAGAGAGAGATTGGCCATTGGGATGTGCTGCCCAGGGAGGTGGTGGAGTCCCCATCCCTGGAGGTGTTTAGGAGGAGCCTGGCTGAGGCACTTGGTGCCATGGTTTAGCTGATGAGATGGTGTTGGGTGATAGGTTGGACTTGATGATCTCTGAGCTCTTCTCCAACTTGGTTCATTCTATTCTACTCTGTTCTGTCCTACTCTGTCCTGTTCTGTCCTACTCTGTCCTGTTCTGTCCTACTCTGTCCTGTTCTGTCCTACTCTGTCCTGTTCTGTCCTACTCTGTCCTGTTCTGTCCTACTCTGTCCTGTTCTACTTCTTCAACCCAGCTCTTGCTGAAGGAATGATACCTGGGTAGCATTTATGGTACCAGCATCCCCCCATGTTTGTGTGCCTTGAGAATGGTGGCAGCTCTTCAGACAGCTCTCATTTTGCTCTCCAAAGCCCTTCAGTAATGTGAAAACCATCTTTAATTCTGCTGTGGCTCAGGGATGTGCTTCACAGTAACCACTTCAGTAGTTGATGTGATGTAGTCTGTGCTAGGGTGAGGTGTGATTATCCTCTGCATGAATGTGTGATGTAATTGGTATTTCCCTCTTTCCTTACACAGGACTCACCAGAATCTGATACTGAAAGAGAAAAAGACAAGAAGGAACGAGAGAGGGATAGTGAAAAGGATAGAGCAAGACAGAGATCTGAATCAAAACATAAATCACCTACTAAAAAACGACCTGGAAAGGACTCTGTAAGCTTTTCTCTTCTCTTTCTCTCTGTTCCTGGGGGCTTTGGTGGTCACTGGGGGGCTGTAGTGCAGTACTCAGGCTTTGTTAGGGGTGTCTTAATTAAGGTGCTGAAGCTTTAGCTAGGTTTCAAATCCATCCCTAAAGCACTAGATCACAGAATGATTGAGGACCAGGCTGGAATCTCAAGGATCACCTGGGGATTTAATTTAAGGTGCTATAGCTTTTATCTAGGTTCCAAATCCATCCCTAAAGGACCAGATCACAGAATGATTGAGGACCAGGCTGGAATCTCAAGGATCACCTGGGGATTTAATTTAAGGTGCTATAGCTTTTATCTAGGTTCCAAATCCATCCCTAAAGGACCAGATCACAGAATCATTGAGGTGGGGAAATCGAGGATCACCTGGTCCAACCTTCCTTGGCCAAAGCAAATCCTCAAGCAGAGTTCAGTCATACAGGTCTTGTCTTGCAGTCATAGAATGGTGGGGGTTGGAAGGGCCCTCTGGATGATCTCATCCAGTCCAACCCCCCTCTGCCAGAGCACAGAAACACTTCCAGGTGAGTCATTAAAGCCTCCAGGGAAGGAGACTCCACAACCTCGCTGGGCAGCCTGCTCCAGGGCTCCAGCACCCTCACAGTAAAGAAGTTTCTCCTCGTGTCAAGGTGGAATTTCCTGTGCTCCAGTTTGCACCCCATTGCCCCTTGTCCTGTCACAGGACACTACTGAGATGAGCCTGGCCCCTTCTTGACACCCACCCTGCAGATACTGGCATTTTGTGTCCTCTCTGAGAGTTGTGTTAGTGATGTGTGAGATGAGTCTTTGAATTAGTGTTTGCAAGCTGATGTCAAGTGTGAGTCTGAGACTTTATCTTACAGACACTGCTGAAGCTTGGTCCATACCAGGACCAAGAGGTGTTTCTGACTTAGCCATTCATAGATCCACAGAATGGTTTGGGTTGGAAGGGACCTTCAAGATCATCCAGTTCCAAGCCCTCTGCCATGGGACACCTCTCACTAGACCAGGTTGCTCAAGGCTTCAGCTGGCCAGATGGATCTCAAGAGAGATGCACAGCACAGCTGCTTAGACACTTGGGTGACTGTGTGGCACCTGCATTCCCAAACCCAAGCAGCCGTGGTGCAGGGTGGGTGCTAGGGAAGCAGAAACAGTCTTGGTGGAACAAGGTGCTGCTGGTAGTGAACTTCCCAAGCTGGAAGTCCTGTGGTCATGGTAGTGATCCACAGAATGGTTTGGGTTGGAAGGGACCTTCAGGAGTCTCAAGCTGTGCCAGGGGAAGTTTAGGCTGGAGGTGAGGAGAAAGTTCTTCCCAGCAAGAGAGATTGGCCACTGGAATGTGCTGCCCAGGGAGGTGGTGGGGTCACCGTCCCTGGAGGTGTTCAGCAGGGGATTGGATGTGGCCCTTGGTGCCATGAGGTGTTGGGTGACAGGTTGGACTGGATGATCCTTGAGGTCTCTTCCAACCTTATTGATTCTGTGATCCAAGATCATCTAGTTCCGGCCCCCTGGCACTGGCAGGGACACCTCCCACTGGACCACATCCTGCTGGTGTGGTGTTGGTGTGGTGCAGCTTGGAATGTGTGGTTCTTTCCAAACATAAAAGTGTCTGAATGCAAAACACAAACTTCTCTTGGGGCAGCAGCTTTGGGGGCTCTTCAGAGGGGGCAGTTAATTGCCTGACTCTGGTGGTTGAATGGTGGTGCTGGTGTCCTACTGAATGCCACCCCACACATTCCACCTTCCAAGAGGAGATGGGGAAGCAGCTGTCTGCTTTTTATGCTCTTGAAATAAGCTGCTTGGAACCTCCAGTGCCTTGGGAAAATCAAATTAGGTGGCCAGACCTGCTGAGGATGTTGCCTGAGGTGTAATTTAGAGGTTCATAGAAGGGTTTGGGCTGGAAGGGACTTTGAAGATCATCCAGTTCCAGTTGGAACTAGGTGGTTGAAGGGTCGCCTTCCACTAGAACCAGGTTGCTCAAGGCCTCATCCAGCCTGGCCTTCAACACCTCCAGGGGAGGACATTCACAGCCTCCCTGGGCAGCCTGTTCCAGCATCTTTATTGATGATCTGGATGAGGGGATTGAGTCCATCCTCAGTAAGTTTGCAGCTGACACCAAGCTGGGGGCAGGAGTTGATCTGTTAGAGGGTAGGAGAGCTCTGCAGAGGGACCTTGCCAGGCTGGACAGATGGGCAGAGTCCAAGAGCAGGAGATTGAACACATCCAAGTGCCGGGTTCTGCACATTGGCCACAGCAACCCCAGGCAGTGCTACAGGCTGGGGTCAGAGTGGCTGAGAGCAGCCAGGCAGAGAGGGACCTGGGGGTGCTGGTTGATAGTAGGCTGAACACGAGCCAGCAGTGTGCCCAGGTGGCCAAGAAGGCCAATGGCATCCTGGCCTGCAGCAGGAACAGTGTGGCCAGCAGGAGCAGGGAGGTCATTGTGCCCTGGACTCAGCACTGGTTAGGCCACACCTTGAGTCCTGTGTCCAGTTCTGGGCCCCTCAGTTTAAGAAGGACATTGAAGACATCTGAATGTGTTCAGAGAAGGGCAATGAGGCTGGGGAGAGGCCTTGAGCACAGCCCTGTGAGGAGAGGCTGAGGGAGCTGGGGTTGCTTAGCCTGGAGAAGAGGAGGCTCAGGGGAGACCTTCTTGCTCTCTGCAGCTCCCTGAAGGGAGGTTGTAGCCAGGTGGAGGTTGGTCTCTTCTCTCAGGCTACCAGCACCAGAAGAAGAAGACACAGTCTCAAGCTGTGCCAGGGGAGGTTTAGGCTGGAGGTTAGGAAGGCGTTCTTCATAGAGAGAGTGATTGCCCATTGGAATGTGCTGCCCAGGGAGGTGGTGGAGTCACCATCACTGGAGGTGTTCAGGAGGAGACTTGCTAGGATGCTTGGTGCCATGGTTGAGTTGATTAGATGGTGTTGGGTGATAGGTTGGATGCCATGATCTTGAAGGTCTCTTCCAATCTGGTCTGGTCTGGTCTATGCTATCCTATGCTATCCTGTCCTGTCCTGTCTCCCCACCCTGACTGGAAAGCATTTGATGCAGCAGACATGGTCTTGCAGGAAGCCCTCAACGTGTGGTTGCTGAGCAGTGTCCTTGGTTCTGTGTCTTGCAGGGGAACTGGGACACTTCTGGCAGCGAGCTGAGCGAGGGAGAGCTGGAAAAACAGAGGAGGACTCTTTTGGAACAACTGGATGAAGATCAATGAGAACGTTATTTATACCAAATATGTTTACATTGTGGCATAATAAAAGAAACCAATGTCTAATGCAGGACCTGGGTTCTGATCTCCTGAGTCCCATGGTTGAGATAACAACTGGCTTTCATTTTTTACCCCATCAGTACCTTCAAGTACTCTTAGTAGAGCCTTCACAGCTAGAGAAGTTGAGTGACTGTCCTGGAGCGGGATGGGCACCAGGCTCGGCCTCGCCGTGGAGGGAACACCACCATGGAAGATGCTTTGGTGCTCACTGGATCTTGTCTGCAGGCCCAGGGAGGTGTTGGCACCTTCCTGGCAAAGCTCCCCTTAAGCACAGTGGGTGGCAACTCCCTGCTTTGCCTGGCCAGATGCAATTTCATCTGTAGAAAGAGCGAGCTCCTTAACGTAGTTCCATTTATTGCACGGATTTGGGTTTGTTTTGGAAGAGAGGGGAGGGAAGTAAGCCAAACAAAACCAACCCAACTAAACCCTGGGGAGCAAACAATTGTTGTTTACCTGTGCAGAAGATGTTGGAATTGCTCTTTGTGAACTTCATCAGTGGCCTGAACTGATGAGGAGTTTCTGTGCAACTCTGGACTTCCTGGCTGAGATTGGTGTCTGAAAACAAAGCAGCCTCAGAGGGGATTTTTGGGCTTAGTTTTGCAATGTCAGGGTGCATTCTGCAATGTCAGGGTTCAGTTCTCTGCTGTAAAGGTTAATTTTCCCCACTGGAAGGGGTTGCTTTTCCCAAGCACTGGGAGCTGGAGTTGATGGGAATTCCACCCTTTGTAGGGTGCCAGCAGAGGTTGCTGCCTGCCACAGCCACCTCCTCGTGCTCCCCTCCCACACCTCCGGGGGGGCGGGGGTCAGCTCCACCTTGAGCTTCACCTTGAGCCAGATGTGATCATCATGATGAAACAAATTGACTTGTTGATTAACTTTTCATGTGTTGCCTTAAGAACCTGATGAAGAATGTGCCACCCCCATCAGCCATCACCACCTCTGGACAGCAGCCACCTCTAGAAACATCCTTTAAAAGGAGGAGGAAGCAGCTCTGAAGCTCCAGCTCTCTCTCTCTCTCTCTCCTCTGGCCAGGTCAGGAAGGTTTTTTTCCCCCCAGCTCTGCTCCATCAGGAACCTCTCTGGTTGGAATATTTTTGTATATTTTTATCCATTATTAAACCTTTCCTTCTAGTGTCTCACTGGTATTTATTTCTCTGGGCAGCTCTGATTGTGGTCTGCTGGCTGATGGACTTCCAAATGAAGACTGCTTCGAGGTCAGCCTCCTATTTGAGGGCCTTTTTTTACCACCACCCCCCTTAGTGACAGCTGTTCCTGGGGCAAAAATACCCCAAAAAGGTCCTTTTCAGCCAAGATTTTTCCCTTGCAGGGTGGGTTTGTGGCTCTTAACTGTTTGAGAGAGGATTTGGTCATTTGAAGCACAAAACATATTAATTCCTGAAGAGTTATTAATTAACCTTTATTTCTGATGTGGCAGTCACAGGGGTTTGGGTCAGAGCAGGTTGAAAAATCAGAGGTCAGCCTCCTTTTTAAGGGCTTTTCTGCCCCAGGTAACAGCTGTTCCTAGGGCAAAAATGCCCCAAAAAGGTCCTTTTCAGCCAGGATTTTCCCTTGCAGGGTGGGTTTGTGGCTCTTAAAGAACTATTTGAGAGAGAAATTGGTGATTGGAAGCCCTAAAATGCTGACAAGAGCTGGGATCATGAATTTATCAGGACTTAATACCTTTTATTCCTGGGACTGATGTGGGAGTCACAGGGTTTGGGGTCAGAGGAGGTGGAAAATTAGAGGTCAGCCTCCTTTTTAAGGGCTTTTCTGCCCCAATAGCAGCTGTTCCTAGGGCAAAGATACCCTAAAAAGGTCCTTTTCAGCCAAAGTTTTCTCTTGTGTGGTGGTTTGGTGACCCTTAAAAATACCATTTGGGAATGAAATTGGTGATGTGAAGGCTAAAACTTAATGACTAACTCATCAGCAATTAATGACCTTTATTTCTGATGTGGGGTTCACAGGATTTTAGGTCAGAGGAGGTTGAAAAATTGGAGGTCAGCCTCTTTCTTGGGACCTTTTCCCCTACTAACAGCTGTTCCTAGGGCAAAAATACCCCCAAAAAGGTCCTTTTCAGCCAGGATTTTCCCTTGTGTGGTGGTTTGGTGACCCTTAAAAATGCTATTTGAGAGAGAAATTGGTGATTGGAAGCCTAAAATGCTGACAAGAGCTGGGATTATTAATTTATCAGGAATTAATACCCTTTATTCCTGGGCCTGATGTGGGATTCACAGGGTTTGGGGTCAGAGCAGATTGAAAGTGAAGAGGTCAGCCTCCTTTTCAAGGGCTTTTCTGCCCCAGTAACAGCTGCTCCTAGGGCAAAGATACCCAAAAAAGGTCCTTTTCAGCCAGGATTTTCCCTTGTGTGGTGGTTTGGTGACCCTTAAAAATGCTATTTGAGAAAGAAATTGGTCATTGGAAATATAAAAGCTAATTAATAACTCAACAGGAATTAATAACCTTTATTTCTGATGTGGCATGCAAAGGATTTTAGGTCAGAGGAGGTTGAAAATTGGAGGTCAGTCTCCTTTTTAGGGTCTTTTTCCCCCAGAACCAGCTGTTTCTAGGGGAAAAGGGAACCAAAAAGGTCCTTTTTCAGCCAAGCTTTTCTCTTGTAGGGTGGGGTTGTGACTCCTAAAAGTACCATCTGAGAAAGAAATTGGTGGTTTGAAGTCTCAGACATAGTTAATAACTCATCAGCAACTGGTAACCTTTGCTTTTGGTGTGGGAGTCACAGGATTTGGGTTCACTGAGCATTGTGCTTTCCCTGGGTGATGAGCACCTATCACCTAGGGGGTGAAAAAATCAGAGCTTTTGGTCAAAGTGGTGGCAGTTGTGTGTGGGATGTCAACTTCTGCCGCGTTGGCAGTGGCTTTGTCTCAGGTTTTCCACACCCACCCACCCCCAGCCAGCAGCAAGTGGCACTTCCAAGCATGGGTGGACACACTGCAGGTGGTGCTTCCAAGGTGACAAGCCATCAGCCAAGCCTTGACACTTGCAGTGCACCAACCTTGCAAATCCCCTGAATTTCCCTTTCCCAGTGGAATTCTCTAGCTGCTGCAGCAGGTAGTGATGCCCAAGTGGAAACCAGGCCCATGGGGAATGAGGTGAAACCGTTCCTGGTGGCTTTTAGGACTGGGGTAGAAGACACTTGAACATGTCCAGAGAAGGGCAAGGAGGCTGGGGAGAGGTCTGGAGCACAGCCCTGTGAGGAGAGGCTGAGGGAGCTGGGGTTGCTTAGCCTGGAGAAGAGGAGGCTCAGGGGAGACCTTCTTGCTCTCTGCAGCTCCCTGAAGGGAGGTTGTAGCCAGGTGGAGGTTGGTCTCTTCTCTCAGGCTACCAGCACCAGAAGAAGAAGACACAGTCTCAAGCTGTGCCAGGGGAGGTTTAGGCTGGAGGTTAGGAAGAAGTTCTTGCCAGACAGAGAGATTGGCCATTGGAATGTGCTGCCCAGGGAGGTGGTGGAGTCCCCATCCCTGGAGGTGCTCAAGAGGGGTTTGGATGTGGCACTTGGTGCCATGGTTTAGTAATCATGAGGGCTGTGGTGACAGGTTGGACTTGATGATCTCTGAGCTCTTTTCCAACCTTGTTGATTCTATGACCTGGGGGGACAGGCCATGATGGTTTGCAACCACTTCAGAGCTTGCCCTGCAGTCTTTTGGCCCTGCCTGGGTTGGGCAGGGCTGGCAGAAGGTTGATCCGAGTTGCTGGTTTTAAAGGTTTGCCTTTATTTATTTTACTTTGAGTGGGAGCACAGCAATGATTGGTGCTGGGGTTTTTAATGACTTCATTGTCTCTTGCAAGAGAAATGCACCTCGAAAGGAACCTGCTCTCAAAACTAGCCTGGAAAGGTGTACATGGAAGGTTCCCAAGGCTTTTGCTTGGTTGGGTTTGGTAAGGCTTTGCTGGGGCTTTTCACCTCTTCTTTCCTGCTCCAAAGCCAGGAGGGTGGCCCTGCCACAGCTGTGGTAGAATGCCCATGCTGGAGGGGTGGGGGTAGCACCCCAGTGCTTGCTGTGGTGGTGGAAGCACAGTGCTGGAGTAGGGCTAGCACCCTCCAGGGCTGGTGTGGTGGTAGAACCCTAGGGCTGGGGTAGCCCAATCGTGCCTTTAGATGGTGACCACAACAAAGATCTGAGCTCAGACTGTCTTTGTGCCTTGAAGCAGAGTTCCTGGGTTCAGTTTTGGACCCCTTACTCCAAGAAGGACATTGAGGAGCTGGAGTGGGTCCTGAGAAGGGCAACAAAGGTGGGGAAGGGTCTGGAGAACAGGGCTGGTGAGGAGCAGCTGAGGGAGCTGGGGGTGTTGAGCCTGGAGAAGAGGAGGCTGAGGGGAGACCTCTTTGCTCTCTACAGCTGCCACATAACCCCCAAAAATACCCTCAAGCCACCCAAAATGCCCCATGCACCCCCAGAATGTCCTCAAACCACCCAAAATGCCTCCAAATGAGCCTAAGCCACCAAAAATGCCCCATACACCCCCTCCAAATGACCCCAAGCTACCCAAACCCCCCAAAATGCCCTCAAAACACCCAAAATGACCCTAAGCCACCAAAAATGCTCCAGATACATCCCCCAAATGACCCCAAGCTACCCCATACCCCCCCTAAAATGCCCCATAACCCCCCCAAAATGCCCCCAACCCCCCAAAAATGACACCTCCCCCCCCAAGAACTCCCTTTTGTGGCTGTGGGTGTAGTAGTGTAAATATTTTATTGGCTTTTATGGCAGGAACAGACCAGAAAGTAACAGGAACTGCTTTACAAAACACTTCTACCATTGCTAAGGAGCTGGGGGGGGGAGGGGGAAGGGGGGGTGGAGAAAAGAACAAAAACAAACCCAAACCCTCAGGAGAACATGCCAACGAGGTGGACCTTCACTTCCCCCCCACCCCACTAATTAGTGCTTTGAATTAATTAAATTAACCCCTTCTTAACCCCCTTTGCGATGCACCCAACCCCATTCTCCTCGGGCACACCTTCCCCCCCGCGAGGAGGTTGGCAGCTTGAAGGTTGTTATTTTAAGTGGCCTGTCAATAGGGTCGAGAAGAGGTGAAGAAGGTCAAGTCGTACTCCCCACCCTCCCCTCAAAAATCAACATCACCCCCTCCCCACCCCCCCCCACCCCCCCAAATCCTGTCCATTTAGTTAAATATAATTAAACCAAAACCATAAGCAACCAAACAAAAAAAGAACAACCAACACCCCCACCCACCCCCAAAAATAAAACTATAAGTTAAAACAATCAACATTCAGATTGTATAGCACAGGCTTGGTGCTGGTTCTTCTTTCTCCTTTAAGGTTTTTGTTTTTAAACAATATTTACAAAGGTGAAACACCACCACCCCCACTCCCCCAAAAAAAAAAGGGTTTTTAAGAGAAAAGGGAGGGGGGAAAAAAAGGCAACAAAACCAAAGCAAACAAAATGGGAATTCCAGGGTGAGAGGAAAAAAAAAAAAAAACATTAAAAGGGAAAAAGGGAATTAAAGGATTAAAATCATTAAATACAGAACAAAAAAAAATGGGAATAAAAAGAGAAAAATCTTTAAAGGGGAAAAAAGGGAATTAAAGGGTAAAAGTCATTAAAATAAAACAAAACAAAGTGGGAAGAAAAAGAGAAAAATCTTTAAAGGGGAAAAGGGATTAAAGGGGAGAAGTCATTAAAATAAAACAAAACAAAACAAAATGGGAAGAAAAAGAGAAAAATCTTTAAAGGGGAAAAAGGGATTAAAGGGGAAAAATCATTAAAAAAACAACAAACAAAAAACACCAAAATGGGAATAAAAAGAGAAAAATCATTAAAGGGGAAAAGGGAAATTAAAGGATAAAAGTCATTAAAAAAAAAACAAACAAAATGGGAGTAAAAAGAGGCAAAAAACATTAAAGGGGAAAAGGGGAATTAAAGGATAAAAGTCATTTAAAAAAAACCCAAACAAAATGGGAGTAAAAAGAGGAAAAAAAACATTAAAAGGGAAAAAGGGAATTAAAGGATTAAAATCATTAAATACAGAACAAAAAAAATGGGAATAAAAAGAGAAAAATCTTTAAAGGGGGAAAAAGGGAATTAAAGGGTAAAAGTCATTAAAAACAGAACAAAAAATGGGAATAAAAAGAGAAAAATCTTTAAAGGGGGAAAAAGGGAATTAAAGGGTAAAAGTCATTAAAAACAGAACAAAAAATGGGAATAAAAGAGAAAAAATCTTTAAAGGGGGAAAAAGGGAATTAAAGGGTAAAAGTCATTAAAAACAACCAAAAAATGGGAATAAAAAGAGAAAAATCTTTAAAGGGGAAAAAAGGGAATTAAAGGGTAAAAGTCATTAAAGACAACAAAAAAATGGGAATAAAAGGACAAAAAAATCATTAAAGGGGGAAAAGGGAATTAAAGGGTAAAACCCACTAGAAACAGAGCAAAAAAAAAAGGAAATAAAAAGAGAAAAATAGTTTAAAAAGGGATTAAAGGATAAAACTCATTAAACAAAAGAAAAGATGAAAAAATCAGAATGGGAATAAAAACTGTTGAAGGGAAAAAGGGATTAAAAGGCCAAAAAAAAACACCCCAAACCAATCAAAATGGGAATACAAAGAGAAACATCATTAAAGGGGGGGAAAGGGGATCAAAGGGTAAAAATAGCTTTTAAAAGGGAAGAAGAGGCTGCAAATAAAAAGGAATAAAAGGATACAAATAACTTTAAAAAAGGGGAATAAAAGGGAACAAATCATTAAAAAAAGGGGACAAAAGGGTAGAAATCAGAAAAAATAGGAGGATGGGGAATAAAAGGGGAGAAAACATAAAGAAAGGAGAAAAGGGGAATAAAAGGGGAGAAAACATAAAGAAAGGAGAAAAGGGGAATAAAAAGGGGAGAAAACATAAAGAAAGGAGAAAAGGGGAATAAAAAGGGAGAAAACATAAAGAAAGGAGAAAAGGGGAATAAAAGGGAAAAAACATAAAGAAAGGAGAAAAGGGGAATAAAAGGGGAGAAAACATAAAGAAAGGAGAAAAGGGGAATAAAAGGGGAGAAAACATAAAGAAAGGAGAAAAGGGGAATAAAAGGGGAGAAAACATAAAGAAAGGAGAAAAGGGGAATAAAAGGGGAGAAAACATAAAGAAAGGAGAAAAGGGGAATAAAAGGGGAGAAAACATAAAGAAAGGAGAAAAGGGGAATAAAAGGGGAGAAAACATAAAGAAAGGAGAAAAGGGGAATAAAGGGGAGAAAACATAAAGAAAGGAGAAAAGGGGAATAAAAGGGGAGAAAACATAAAGGAGAAAAGGGGAATAAAAGGGGAGAAAACATAAAGAAAGGAGAAAAGGGAATAAAAGGGGAGAAAACATAAAGAAAGGAGAAAAGGGGAATAAAAGGGGAGAAAACATAAAGAAAGGAGAAAAGGGGAATAAAAGGGGAGAAAACATAAAGAAAGGAGAAAAGGGGAATAAAAGGGGAGAAAACATAAAGAAAGGAGAAAAGGGGAATAAAAAGGGGAGAAAACATAAAGAAAGGAGAAAAGGGGAATAAAAGGGGAGAAAACATAAAGAAAGGAGAAAAGGGAATAAAAGGGGAGAAAACATAAAGAAAGGAGAAAAGGGGAATAAAAGGGGAGAAAACAAAGAAAGGAGAAAAGGGGAATAAAAAGGGGAGAAAACATAAAGGAGAAAAGGGGAATAAAAGGGGAGAAAACAAAGAAAGGAGAAAAGGGAATAAAAGGGGAGAAAACATAAAGAAAGGAGAAAAGGGGAATAAAAGGGGAGAAAACATAAAGAAAGGAGAAAAGGGGAATAAAAAGGGGAGAAAACATAAAGAAAGGAGAAAAGGGGAATAAAAAGGGAGAAAACAGTAAAAAAAGGAGAAGAAAACAGGAAAAAAAGAGAAAGGGGGAATAAAAGGAGAAGAAAACAGCAAAAAGGGGGAAAAGGGGAATAAAAGGAGAGGAAAACAGCAAAAAGGGGGAAAAGGGGAATAAAAGGAGAAGAAAACAGCAAAAAGGGGGAAAAGGGGAATAAAAGGAGAGGAAAACAGCAAAAAGGGGGAAAAGGGGAATAAAAGGAGAGGAAAACAGCAAAAAAGGGGGAAAAGGGGAATAAAAGGAGAGGAAAACAGCAAAAAGGGGGAAAAGGGGAATAAAAGGAGAGGAAAACAGCAAAAAGGGGGAAAAAGGGAATAAAAGGAGAGGAAAACAGCAAAAAAGGGGGAAAAGGGGAATAAAAGGAGAAGAAAACATAAAAAGAAGGAGGAAAGGGAATAAAAGGAGAAGAAAACAGAATAAAAGGAGAAGAAAACAGAATAAAAGGAGAAGAAAACAGAATAAAAGGAGAAGAAAACAGAATAAAAGGAGAAGAAAACAGCAAAAAGGGGAAGAAAAACCATTTAAAAAAAGGAGGAAAGGGAATAAAAGGGGGAAAAAAAAAAAATTGGAGAAAGAAACCTGCAGCAGTTTTTGTTTGGTTTGTTTTGTTCCTTTTTGTTTGTTTGTTTGTTTGTTTTCTCTCCTTTTTTTTTCTTTTTCTCTTTTTTTTTTCCTTTTTGTAGCAAAATATCTGTACATTTAAAAAAAACAAAACAAAAACAACCACCCAAACAGCTTCTCTACAGTTACCCAGGAGAAGAGGGGAGGGAGGGAGGGAGGGAGGGAGGGAGGAAGAGGAGGAGAAGGGGTGGGGTGGGGAAAAAGAGCCCCAAACCAAAGCCAGAAAGCAGGACCTTCACCTGTGTGGGTTCACAAAACCAAACCCTCCCCCCCCCCCCCCCCCCCCAAATCAACCCAAAGCAGAAGGTACAAATGAGCCCCCACCCCCCACCCCCAAATAAAAGACCCCCCAAGGGAAATTCGGTGGTTAAATACTATACAAGAATTGTACAATTAACATATGGATGCCACGAGCCCAGGGAAAGGAAGCTGGAAGCAGAACGGAGCTGGCGGAGGGGAGCTTCCTCCTCTGGCCATCATCCTGGAGTAGCCCTGTGGGCGAGGAGCTGGCGGAGATGAGTGTCCTCTGTGGGCATGGAGATGAGTGTCCTCTGTGGGCATGGAGTTGGTTGGGGATGAGTGTCCTCTGTGGGCATGGAGTTGGTTGGGGATGAGTGTCCTCTGTGGGCATGGAGTTGGTTGGAGAAGATCCTTGTAACCCTGTGGGCATGGAGTTGGTTGGAGAAGATCCTTGTAACCCTGTGGGCATGGAGTTGGTGGGAGTAGATCATTGTAGCCCTGTGGGCATGGAGTTGGTTGGAGATGTGTCCTTTGTGGGCATGGAGTTGGTTGGAGGTGAGTGTCCTCTGTGGGCATGGAGTTGGTAGGAGAAGATCCTTGTAACCCTGTGGGCGTGGAGTTGGTCAGAAATGAGTGTCCTCTGTGGGCATGGAGTTGGTTGGAGAAGATCATTGTAGCCCTGTGGGCATGGAGTTGGTGGGAGAAGATCATTGTAGCCCTGTGGGCATGGAGTTGGTGGGAGTAGATCATTGTAGCCCTGTGGGCATGGAGTTGGTGGAGAGTAGATCAGTTTGTAGCCCTGTGGGCATGGAGTTGGTGGGAGTAGATCATTGTAGCCCTGTGGGCATGGAGTTGGTTGGAGAAGATCCTTGTAACCCTGTGGGCGTGGAGTTGGTCAGAAATGAGTGTCCTCTGTGGGCATGGAGTTGGTTGGAGAAGATCATTGTAGCCCTGTGGGCATGGAGTTGGTGGGAGAAGATCATTGTAGCCCTGTGGGCATGGAGTTGGTGGGAGTAGATCATTGTAGCCCTGTGGGCATGGAGTTGGTTGGAGAAGATCAGTTTGTAGCCCTGTGGGCATGGAGTTGGTGGGAGTAGATCATTGTAGCCCTGTGGGCATGGAGTTGGTTGGAGAAGATCCTTGTAACCCTGTGGGCGTGGAGTTGGTCAGAAATGAGTGTCCTCTGTGGGCATGGAGTTGGTTGGAGAAGATCATTGTAACCCTGTGGGCATGGAGTTGGTTGGAGAAGATCCTTGTAACCCTGTGGGCATGGAGTTGGTTGGAGATGAGTGTCCTTTGTGGGCATGGAGTTGGTTGGAGAAGATCATTGTAGCCCTGTGGGCATGGAGTTGGTTGGAGAAGATCATTGTAGCCCTGTGGGCATGGAGTTGGTTGGAGAAGATCATTGTAGCCCTGTGGGCATGGAGTTGGTTGGAGAAGATCCTTGTAGCCCTGTGGGCATGGAGTTGGTTGGAGAAGATCCTTGTAACCCTGTGGGGCATGGAGTTGGTTGGAGAAGATCATTGTAGCCCTGTGGGCATGGAGTTGGTTGGAGAAGATCATTGTAGATCATTGTAGCCCTGTGGGCATGGAGTTGGTTGGAGAAGATCATTGTAGCCCTGTGGGCATGGAGTTGGTTGGAGAAGATCCTTGTAACCCTGTGGGCATGGAGTTGGTTGGAGAAGATCATTGTAGCCCTGTGGGCATGGAGTTGGTTGGAGAAGATCATTGTAGCCCTGTGGGCATGGAGTTGGTTGGAGATGAGTGTCCTCTGTGGGTGTGGAGCTGGTTGGAGATGAGTGTCCTCTGTGGGCGTGGAGCTGGTTTGAGCTCAAGGATCCTGAGGGGTCTGCTGCCAAGCAGCAGTGGTGGGAGTGTGGAATGTTGCTGGAGAAAGGCCTCAGGTCCCTCTGTATGTTGTGAGACTTTCCAAATGTGACCTACAGCCAAGGAGGATGTTTGCAGGCTGGGCACCAAGGGATCCACACTGGGATTGTTCAAGGAACCTGGGAGTGAATCCCAGAGCAGGGCACAAGATGGTTCTCCGTGTGAGGAACTGGGCTGCACTGGTGTGTGTCTTCCTCCCCTCCCTTCCCCTGGGCTCCTAATACTGATTAATGAGCTGTTAATTAATTAGTGCTAACTAATCAACAATCTTGCTGAGAAGCTGCCTCCAGAAGAACACAGCACATGTCTTAGCCACCTTCCTCAGGTTGTCCACCCCGTGCCTCAGCTCTGCACCCTGGAACCTCATGGTGAATCTTGTGTGCCACCTCATCTCCTGACCCCTGGTGTACCTGGTACCATGGCTTGGTTATGATAGTGGGGGGAAAAGGTGAGGTCCTCATGCAGATGTTTCCACAGCTGGTGTACCTGGCACTATGGCTTGGCTATGGTAGGGGGCAACAAGGTGAGGTCTTTGTGGAGATGTTTCCATGCCTGGTGTACCTGGTACTATGGCTTGGCTATGGCAGGGGGTAACGCGGTGAGGTCTTCATGGAGATGTTTCCCCACCTGGAGTACCTGGTACCACGGCCTGGCTATGGTGGGGTGGTGGGAAGTGGGACAGACCTCCTTATGGAGCTACCTTAACATCTGGTGTACGTGGTACTACCACGGCCTGGCTATGGTGGGGTGCTGGAGGAGGGACAGACCTCCTCATGGAGCTACCTCCACATCTGGTGTACATGGTACTACCATGGCCTGGCTGTGGTGTGGTCTCTTCTTGGAGGTGTTTCTACAGGAGCTAGAGGAAAGTCCTTAGGTGTCTTCCCTGTTCCCAACCCAGAAGCCTGTTGGGTGCAGCTGCAGCCAAGCTTAATCTCTTGGTGGCCAGCCCAGGAATGCATTTAGGAGCAGGGCAGGTCCCAGTTTACAACCAGTCCAGGTCCACAGGAGCTCCAGTCCAGGTCCACAGGAGCCCCATCACTAAACCTTTGATAGAAATCAACCCAAACCAACCCCCCTCCTCCCCCCAGAAAAACCCAACCCCCAACCCAACGAATAGTGTACATTTTGGTTAAAACCACCGAGGAAGGGATTGGTGTCCAGAGATGATGCCCAGTCAAGCCCAGTCCTATTGCTTCCATGAGTTTTGAGCAGGTCCTTCCATAATTTTATAGGCACTTGTTAGCTACAGTCGGGTGGAGAACCCATCCCTGATGTTCCCAACGCACGCTCGAGGTCTCCGAGCCCCTCAGAAGGTCTCTTCAGCCATTCCCGAGGCTGCAGGCGAGGGGCAGGACGCAGAGCTGGCTCCAGCCCGCAGCCCACCCTCGTCATCGCCACCACCAGCAGGGGTGCCCGCTCAAGAGCCGCAGGTGTCCAGCTCACATGGTGATCTCGGCCCCGCCGGCGGAGCGCAGGTTCTGGTCGTCGAAGCGGCGCCGGACGCTCCTCCTCACCGCGTCGGCTCGGCGGTACGGCTGGTTCCGAAGATCTGCCGGCGGGAAAGAGCTCTTGGTCAAGGGGCGGGGCGGGGCCCCGCGGCGCGCGCGCGCACACGACACGCAGGAAAGGCCTTGCTGGAAGCCAATCAAAGCAGCTTGTGGAGGAAGAGGAGAAGGGACTTCGCCCCCAACCAGAGCGGAAGTGGAGCGAAGTATCGAGGTGCCCTTTGACTACGTGCCCAAGCGGCAGGTAATACTGGTGGGATGCTGGTGAGGTGAGGTGGAGTTAGGCCAGCGGGTTAGCGTCAACATCTCCTCGCCCCCTGGTCACTGACATCGGAATCGCCAGCATCTGGGAGCATCCCCAGCATCTGGGAGCATCCCCTTGCTAGTGGTCATGGATGAAGGCAACATCAACCCCAAGTGGTTTGCTCGAGGTGTGCCTGGGTCCTGCTCCTTCAAACAGCCTCTCCAACACTAACATCTGGGAGCATCCCCTTGCTAGTGGTCATGGATGAAGGCAACATCAACCCCAAGTGGTTTGCTCGAGGTGTGCCTGGGTCCTGCTCCTTCAAACAGCCTCTCCAACACTAACATCTGGGAGCATCCCCTTGCTAGTGGTCATGGATGAAGGCAACATCAACCCCCAGTGGTTTGCTGGAGGTGTGCCTGGGTCCTGCTCCTTCAGCCTCTCAGGCTCACAGATGTCTTTGAGAGGCTGTTTGAAGGAGCAGGACCCAGGCACACCTCAAGCAAACCACTTGGGGTTGATGCTGCCTTCATTCATGACCATGGGTGAGGAGATGCTCACAGATGTGGTTCTCCTCACTAGTGGTCATGAATGAAGGCAAAATCAACTCAAACTGGTTTGCTTGAGGTGAGCCTTGGTCCTGGCCCTTTCTCAAACACTAGGGTGAGCTGAAGGAGTTTTCTAAAGCAGGATGAAGCTCCCTGGAGAGGTAGGCCCCAGGTGCAATGGTGGTTAGTGATGTCAGGATGAGTCTATGCTCCCTACAACCCCATTTCTCTAAGAGGGTGCCCTGCCCTGCCCTGCCCTGCCCTGCCCTGCTGCCATCAGCTTGCAAAGTCCTGGTCCTGCCCCATGCCACCATCTCAGCCAGCTGCAGAGATGCTTCTTAAGCTGAGGGCAGTGGAGTTGTCAACCTCCTTCCTCTTCACTGGCAGTAAAGCCCACCCTGACCCTCCCTGCTGCTGGGGAGGAAGAGAAGGGAAACTGAGCATGCAATGGATGGAATGATGGAGAGAGCTGGAGATGGACACGTTGAGGAGAGGCTGTTGCAAGCACACATGGGACACCTGAAGACCAATTCATGGAACTGCTGAATGGTTTGGGTTGGAAGGGACCTCTGAAGGTCATTTAGTCCAACCCCCTGCAGCAAGCAGGCTTTGAGTGAAAATCTTTCTCTCCTGGAGAAGGAAATTATGCTGGCTTGGGCAACCTCCACCTCAGATTTCCTGGCTGCCCTACACCCTGCTTTAAACACATCTCCCAAACCCCTCAGCTCTTGGTGTACCCCAGCAGAAGACACCTTTGCTTGGGGGCTGACCTCTCCCAGAGCTTCTGCTCATCCACCTCTCACACCCCAGTGCAGGAGCCAGATGAGGAGAGCAGAATATCCAGGGAACTATGGGGCTGAAACACCTCTGTAGGGAACCTGGTTGACTATCTCAGGCTAAACTTGGAGGATGAAGGGCCAACACACTGCTGCTCTTGGGGGTGCTGGGTAGGAGGTTGGGCTTGCTAATCTGATCTCAGAGCTCTGTTCCAACCTTAATGATTGACTCCATGATTTCTAGAATTCCATGGGGTTTAGGGTTTTATTACTTTCGTGCTTTCTGTTCCCTCCATGATTCCATGATTCCATGTTCTATGACTGCTGTGATTCTAGGCTGTTAGGATTCTGTGCTTCCTCTGATCTTATTCTCTCTAGAATTCTATGATTCTGGTTTCTAGGATTCCTATGACTCTAGGAATTCTGGGACTTGGGTCATTCTGCTTTTATGATTGTGCAGTTTTTATGGTTGTAAGGCTCTATGATATCTAGAATTCTGCAATCTTCATAGTGCAGGATCCTGTGAGTTCTGATTTCCATTATTCTACAATTTCTGATTTCTATTAATTCCAGGAGTCTAGGATTTAATGATTCCAGGATTCTAGGATTTTATCATGGTATCAGTCAGGGTTGGAAGGGACCACAAGGATCAGCTAGTTCCAACCCCCCTGCCATGGCCAGGGACACCCCACACTAGATCAGGCTGGCCAGAGCCTCATCCAGCCTGGCCTTAAAACACCTCCAGGGACGGGGCCTCAACCACCTCCCTGGACAACCTATTCCAGGGCTTCACCACTCTCATGGGGAAGAACTTCCTCCTCACCTCCAGCCTGAATCTCCCCACCTCCAACTTCATTCCATTCCCCCTAGTCCTATCACTACCTGATAGCCTGAGAAGTCCCTCCCCAGCCTTCTTGTAGCCCCCTTCAGATCCTGGAAGGCCACAATGAGGTCACCTCAGAGCCTTCTCTTCTCCAGACTGAACAGCCCCAACTCCTTCAGTCTGTCCTCATAGGAGAGGTGCTCCAGCCCTCTGCTCATCCTCGTGGCCCTTCTCTGGACACCTTCCAGCACCTCCACATCCCTCTTGTCATAGGGGCTCCAGAACTGGACGCAGTACTCCAGGTGGGGTCTCACCAGAGCTGAGTAGAGGGGGAGAATCCCCTCCCTTGCCCTGATGCAGCCCAGGATCTGCTTAGCTTTCTGGCCTCAAGTGCACATTGAGAGCTCATGTTATGATTCTGTGACCTCTCTCATTCCATGATTCCAGGATTTTTTAATGATTCCAGGATCCTATGATCTTATGATTCCAGGATCCTATGATCTTATGATTCCAGGATCCTATGACCTCTCTCATTCCATGATTTCAGGATCCTATGATCTTATGATTCCAGGATCCTATGACCTCTCTCATTCCATGATTTCAGGATCCTATGATCTTATGATTCCAGGATCCTATGACCTCTCTCATTCCATGATTTCAGGATCCTATGATCTTATGATTCCAGGATCCTATGATCTCTCTCATTCCATGATTCTAGGACTTTTTTATGATCCCAGGATTCTATGATTCCAGGATTTTTTGCTTCCCCAGTTCCATTATTTTATGATTCTATGATCTGATTCCATGATCTGATTCCATTGAAGCCCTGGAATGGGTTATCCAGGGGGTGGTTGAGGCCCCGTCCCTGGAGGTGTTTTAAGGCCAGGCTGGATGAGGCTCTGGCCAGCCTGATCTAGTGTGGGGTGTCCCTGCCCATGGCAGGGGGGTTGGAACTAGCTGATCCTTGTGGTCCCTTCCAACCCTGACTGATACTATGATAAATCTCTGTAATTCCAGGATTCTGTTACACTCTTATGCTTGTTCTCCAGTGTCAGGATTTCTCTGCAAATACAGAGAGGGCGAAGGCAGCCACCAACCAAGGACCCTGTGGGTCCCCTGTGCCGCAGCAGCAGGTGCCAATCAAGGGTGGGAGGAGGCCCTTTGTGCTCTCACCAGTATTACTCTTAGCCACAACTACCAGCAGGCTGCCTGGCATACAGAGAGAGGAGGAAGCTAAGTAAAAAGTGATGCTTGCCAGCTCTGTGTATCCTCCACCAGCGGTGTGCTAGAAGCAATCCTTACCCTCGAGTGAACATTGGGGAATTTAGTGATATTATTCTTCTTTAGGGCTAAACAGAAACAAAAGAAGAAAACAAAACAAAAAAGAAACAAAAAAAAGAACACAAAATGATGGTTAAAAGTTAAAAATGGGATGGGGGGGTGAAAAAAAAACAAACAAACACCAAAGAAAAGCAAACGAAGAGCAAAGTCAACTCGGTGCTGGTAACTCCCAAGCGCGTTAGCCGGCGGAGCAAGAGAGGGGCCCAGGCTGCAAGAGGAGGTTAGACGCCGCCAGGAGAGGACAAGAGGGTCACCCTCACCTCTCCCTACCCAAATTCCAAGCTGCTTTGAAGATTGGCTCCAGGAAGAGAAGGAGACAGCAGTTAACCCCAAAGAGCAACCAGCCCTTGAGCTGATTGAGAGTTCACTAGAAGCAGTCGGGTGGCGGAAGTGGAACACTGTTGTCCCCTCAAGCTTCCGAGGCCTTCAGGCAAGACAGCAGCGCTGGAGGACGTGCTGGGGTCAACACGCCCGTCCCACACTTCACACCACACCCAGGTTGTTCAGTTCCATGTCAAGCTTTTCTCTTGGCTGGTTGGTTGGTTCCCCCTCGACCTTTTCTGTGGCTGTGGCACATCACTGGGTTACCCAAACTCTTCCCCTTCCCTCTCCCACCCCTGCTTCACTCGCCGCCCGGCCCGAGCCCAGCACCACACGAAGTCCAAGTGACCTGGAACTTGGTTTAGTGCTCAGCAAACCTCCTTGACTTGATGTAGAGAAAGCTGGCATGGAACTGAAAGAGGTGAACTATGGATGTGACCAAATGAGGGAAGAGCTCAGGCTGTTTGTAATCTCATGCAAACATGCAGGTGCTGGTTAAAAGATCTAAAACCACAAGACCCCACTGCAGACCCCATTACTGCAGACAACCAGAAACTGAACCCCCCAAGAAAGTCCCACCACATGCAACCCCTGATTCTGCTGTGGAGCAGAGCTGATGTAGGACATGCACTGGACAGAGGGAACCTGGCAGACAGAGGAAGGGCTGTAGGCCAGGGGAGATGACATAGAAAAGCCAAGTGAATTGTCACTTTCTGCCTGTTTGATCTTTAAAAAGTCCTGTGAAGCTGCAGGAGACCTGCACCAAATCCGCTCACAGCACATGGAGGTGGTCTAATGGCCGTGGTGGTGTTGGGTTGATGGTTGGACTCAACGGTCTTAGAAGTCTTTTCCAACCCAAAGGATTCTCTGATTCACACATGGGATACCTGAAGGTCAATTCATAGAACCATTGAATGGATTGAGTTGGAAAGGGACCTTAAAGATCATCCAGTTCCAACCCCACTGCCATGGGCAGGGAACACCTCCCACTAGCCCAGGTTGCTCAAAGCCTCATCCAGCCTGGCCTCGAACACCTCCAGGGATGAGGCGTCCACAACTTCTTTGGGCAACCTGTTCCACCGTGACTTCCACCACTTGCTGTTCTATGACAGGAAGGGTGAGTGATGCCTTTTGGAAGGTAGGGATGGCCAACAGCATCTGCAGAACATTGATGGAACAAAAAGTCATTGAACCAAGGTGAACGTGCAACACGAAGTGACGGAAACACAAGGTGAGGGCGGATGCGGGACGTGACTATGCACTCAACATTCACATGAGCCTTGGCTGGAGAGCCAGAGGAATGGAGAAGTGTCAACAAAAAGCCCCAAAACCCAACAACAGATAATCTACAGCAACCTTCCTGGGTTCTAAGAGCATCAGATGTGAAAGAGGAAATAGTTTAGTAATGGAATTCCTCAGTGAGGACGGGGTCGCAGAAGAACCGAGAGCCCCGCTTGGCCGTTCGAGCGGTAAAGGGCACAGTCTTCAGCACTGCATGGGAATAACAACAGCCAAACAGACAAACAGAGCCATCAGAAGCTGGTTGCTCATGTTAGTACCACGTTAGTGATCCCCTCATGGACACCCAAGGACACCTGGAGACCTTCCAAGCAACTCTCTGCCAGCGCTGAGCTTCAATAGGGTCATGACAGCCAGGGAAGTCTAAGACTCTGAGTGACCCTTCCCGGTGCTGCATCCCTGATTGTTGGGTCTTAGGAACTAGCCTCTGAGTGACCCTTCCCAGTGCTGCATCCCTGATTGTTGGGTCTTAGGAACTAGCCTCTGAGTGACCCTTCCCAGTGCTGCATCCCTGATTGTTGGGTCTTAGGAACTAGCCTCTGAGTGACCCTTCCCAGTGCTGCATCCCTGATTGTTGGGTCTTAGGAACTAGCCTCTGAGTGACCCTTCCCAGTGCTGCATCCCTGATTGTTGGGTCTTAGGAACTAGCCTCCACGTGACCCTTCCCAGTGCTGCATCCATGATTGCTGGGTCTGGGCAACTAGGCTTTGAGTGATCCTTTGTGGTGCTGCATCACTGATTGTTGGGTCTTGGCAACCAGACCGCCCTCAGTGTCAAGCTTCTCTCCCTTCTCTCCAGCCCTGAATCTCCCTCTTTCAGCTCAAACCATCACCCCTTGTCCTGTCACAGCAGGCCCTGCACAAAAGCCTGTCCCCAGCTTTCTGATCAGCCCTTTAAGCACCTAAAGGCCACCAGAAGGTCTCCCTGGAGCCTTCTCTTCTCCAGGCTGGACAACCCCAAGCTTCCAGGAATTCTGCAGGAGTTGTAGAAGCAGGAACAGATTAGATATTGGAGTCAACTCTTGTAGGAAGCTATTAATCGAGGTTCAAAAGGGTTGTGAGAGCTTCCAGCATTCCAGCCCTGTCATCTAGCTGAGCAAATGCCCTCCTGGCTGTCCTCATTGAGTGGTGAGACAGTTCTGCTCTCCTGCAGGAGAAAAACCTCATAGGGAACTCCATTCAGGAGCAGCAGCCAAGGAAATCCTGCCCAAAGATCTTGTTCTGAGCTTCTGTGCAGTGCAAATCAATGACTGCCAGGCCTCCAAAGGGTTACAATCCTGATCCTTCCACAGCACAGGTGGAGAACCTGCAGGAACATCCAAGTGCTGCGTGGATTGAAGCTCAGAGAAGACCTTTGACTGACTCCTGAGCAAAACATAGCTTTAAGGAGATTGTTTTTGTCAGCCAATATCTGCACCAAGGTCTTTCCTGGGATGGCTCATGACAGCAGGTTCTCCAGCCCCAGGGTGGGATCAGAGGAGGTTTTGCTTCCCCGTCTGAGGAGCATCACAGGTTCTATAGCTCCAGGGTGGGATCAGAGGGGGCTTTGCTTCCCCAATGGAGGAGCATCCTAGGGCCATAATTCATTGAGGGTTGACTAAATGCTTGGCTGTCACTCTTAGTATATTCTAATGACCACGTGGGCTCTTGGTGACATTAAGCAACCATCATTCATCTCATTTTGGGGGGACAAAAAGGGGTTCTGGGAAAGGTCTCCACAGCATGCATGTTCCCCCCAGGGCATCAGCCTACTCTAAAGGCCAGAGAATGAGCTGGAAGAGAAGAACTAAGAACCTGATGTGCAGGCAGGTTACTGGGGTGGGTTTGTTAGATGCCATCAGCAGAAGCTCCTACACTTGACCAGCATCATATAAAGAAGGTCCCAAGCTCTGCTTGAGAGGAGGCCCTGAGAAGCAGGGCAGAAACATGTCAGTGTCCTTTGGGCAAGGGGCTGTGGGGTGACAGGAGCCAGGGTGCCATACCTGTGATGATGTCCTCAATGGCCCCATCCTTCCCCTCGTACACGTGCCTGTTGTCCTTCACCTGCCGCCGGCGCAGCTCCGCGATCAGCTCCTGCTGCTGCCTCTTTGTTTTGTGGGAGGGAGACTGGAAGCAAAGAGGAGAGAACATCACAGGACCACAGAATCACAGAACCTCCCACAGAGGTGGGAAGAGATCTTTGAGATCATCAAGCCCAACACTTGCCTAGAGCTCACAATCCCACCACTACTGCTGAGCTACCACCACTGAACCACGTTCCCAAGTGCTATCTCCACACGTTTCTTGAGCACCTCCAGGGACTCCACCACCCCCCTGGGCAGCCTGCTCCAGGCCTTGATAACCCCTTCTGTGAAGAAACTGTTCCTCATGTCCAACCTGAACCTCCCTTGGCACAACATGAGGCCATTTCCTCTCATCCTGTCACTTGTTGCGTGTGAGAAGAGACCAACTTCCACCTGGCTCCAACCTCCTGTGAGGTGAAGGAAAGATCTGGAAGGAGTGACCCTCAGCTACCTGTTTGCCTGATGGTGAAACACCAGGTGACACCTCTAGTAGGACCCAGCAAATGCCAACTGTCCCATTTTGCAAGATGGGGAAACCACAGGAGTGTGGTTAGCTCCTGTCCAGGGAGGGATGTCTTCTCTGGAGACCTTCAGACCTGCCTGGACACAATCCAGTGCAACCTGCTCTGGGTGATCCAGCTAAAAGCAGGACTGGATGATCTCCAGAGGTCCCTTCCAACCCCACCATGCTGGGGTTCTGCGAAGGATGGGCAGTCATCGGCTAACCTGGCTGAAAGCTGCTTTCCTCTGGAGTGTGTGACCTACTTCCAAGGCTTCTCATCACTTGGAACAGGAGCTCCACACTCTGACCTTCGAAAAGCATGGAGAGAGCAAGGAGAAGAGGGCTTCCTTCCAAGGGAAAGAGCTTGAGTTGGATTAAAGATCCAAACAACAGCTTTGGGAAGTGGTATCAGCCAAGGAAGTGGCTCTTGTGGAGCCAAAGGAAAGTTTAGTCTATATCTGCCTCTTTTAGTTCAAACCATCACCTCTTGTCCTGTCACAGCAGGCCCTGCTAGGAGGTCTGTCCCCTTCTGCCAGGATTGGTACTGGGGGTTGCCTGGACCCATGTGCAGGGTCTTGTGCTTGGCCTTGTTCAATGTTATGAGGCTCATAGATTCATAGAAGAGTTTGGGTTGGAAGGAACCATAAAGAACATTTAATTCCAAGCCCCTGCCCTGAGCAGGGACACCTTCCCCTAGCCCAGGTTGCTCAAGGCCTCACCCAATCTGGTCTGGAACACCTCCAAGGTGGAGGTTGCATCCACACCCTCCCTGGGCAGCCTGTTCCAGTGTTCCTCCAGCAAATGACAGAACCCTCAAATGGTTTGGGTTGGAAGGGACCTTTCAAAGCTCTTTTAGTAAGCAGGGACATCTCCAACCAGAGCAGGTTGTCCCACCCTAAATATCTGAGGTGTTACCTCAGCCAAGCAACCCCATCAGGAGAACACTCAGAGAAGGTAACGTGAAGCTCCTCTCCTAAGCAACTCTAAGCTGGCCAACTGAACAACTCTCAGGGAGCTGAGGTTCCTGAACTAGTAGGAGAGCCATGAATGTGATGGCTCCTGCCTGTGACACCTCTCCCTGCCATACCTTTTGGTCCTGTTGCTCCATCAAGGCTTCCTGCTCCATAAGTTTTTCCATTAAGGCTTGTTCCTGCTTTTTCCTCAGCTCGTTCTCCTCTTCTGCTTGCTGTTGGTTACAAACCCATAGGTTAGAGCTTCCCCTTGCTCTAGGAACCTCCACACTGAGTGCCACCAGCTCTTGCTGCCAGGGGGCTTGCTTAGGTGCAGCAGTTTAGTTGCCTGGGAGAGCCCTTCCTAGGTCACACAACCCATCCTCTCCCAGTCCCACACAGGGTTGAAGGTCCAGCCATCCAGACGTTCAACATCTGAGGGTTCCTCCAGGGTCTCAGACAGCTGTGTTGGCTTCCAGCTCTGAGAATAATCCCAACCCAGCTATTGGTGCTGCCTCAGGCTGGTGCTGTCCTGCTGTTGGGGATGGCTCACCTCTCTTCAAAGCTAGAGGGAGCTCCAGGATGGGCTTGGGAGACCAAGAAACCCAGGCACCAAGTCAGAGAGGAGAGAAGGAAAGGGAAGGGGAAAAGGAAAACGAAAGGAGAAGGGAAGGGAAAAAAAAAAAAAGAAAGGAAAGAAGGGGGAGAGAAGGGGAAGAAAAGGAAAGGAAAGAAAGGAAAAGGGAAGGGGGGAAGCAAAGAAGGGCTAAAAGGAAAGAAGGGCAAAGGGAAGGGAAAAGGACAAGGGGGAAGGGAAGAAGGGAATGGAGAAGGAAAGGAGAAAGAGAATGGGAAAAGGGAAGGGAAAAGGGAAAGGAAAAGGGAATGGGGAAAGGGAAGGGAAAAGGGAAAGGAAAAGGGAATGGGGAAAGGGAAGGGAAAAGGGAAAGGAAAAGGGAATGGGGAAAGGGAAGGAAGAAGGGGAGGGGGAAGGGAGGAGAGGAGAAGGCTGCAGTGTACCTTGTAGGCCTTCACAAAGCGCACAAACACCGGGAAGAAGACCGAAGGGGGGTGGTCTTGGGGTTCTCCCCAAAGTACTTGACAGCATCATCGAAGGCATCCTGCAGAAGGCAGAGGTTGATGTGCTGTGAGCATTCCACAGCAAACTCACCCCCTCTGCTGCACCAGCTGCTGCCAAGGCTCCAGCATCCCCCCACCCCTGAAACCCTTAGTGAGATGGGCAGGACCTAGAACCGTACTGGTTTGAGTGGGAAGGGACCTTCAAAGGTCACCCAGTCCATCCAGTCCCCGTGCCTCAGCAGGGACATCTGCAACTGGAGCAGGTTGCTCAGAGCCCCAGACAACCTGACCTGAAATGGGTGCAGGTAATCTCCCACCTCTTTGGGCCTCCTGAGGCAGGGTCCCACCAGTGTCAAACATTTCTCCCTTCTCTTTAGTCTACATCTGCCTCTATTAGTTCAAACCATCACCCCTTGTCCTGTCACAGCAGGCCCTGCTAGGAGGTCTGTCCCCTTCTTGCCAGGATTGGTACTGGGGGTTGCCTGGACCCATGTGCAGGATCTTGCACTTGGCCTTGTTCAATGTTATGAGGTTCACAGATTCATAGAAGGGCTTGGGTTGGGTTGGAAGGGACCTTAAAGAACATTTAATTCCAGCCCCCTGCCCTGAGCAGGGACACCTTCCACTAGCCCAGGTTGCTCAAGGCCTCATCCAGCCTGGCCCGGAACACCTCCAGGGTGGAGGTTGCATCCACAACCTCCCTGGGCAACCTGTTCATGTGGGTCCACTCTCAAGCCTGCTCAGGTCCCCCTGGGTGGCATCTTGTCCCTCAGGCATGTCAACCCCCCACTTAGCTTGGTGCCATCACCCAGCATGCCTGCTCCTGGCACTGCAAGTGGGGAGCAATCACACAACGCTGCTGCAGCTTCTCCTCCCTGCGTCTCCTTTGTGGTGCCACCTCATTTGCTGACTGTGTCACCCAACCTCTCCCCCCAAGCCAGTAAAGGAAGCAGAAGTTACCTGGGCAATTTTGGCATCATCCTGCAGTTTCTTTAGCTTCCCCTCATTGTTCTGAATGAACTCCTTCAGCATGGTGTTGTGGTCGTGCATGGTGTACTCGCGCTTCGTCAGATCCAGGCCCCTCTGCAGCTCCTTCACATCCAAGAGGACGTTTTCAAGAGACACTAGGACATAAAATCAACCAGGTTGGAAGAGAACTCCAAGACCATCAAGCCCAACTGATCACCCAACCCTATCTAATCAACTAGACCATGGCACTGAGTGCCCCATCCAGTCCTTTCCTAAACACCTCCAGGGACTCTGACCCCACCACCTCCCTGGGCAGCACATCCCAATGGCCAGTCTCTGTCTCTGTGGAGAACTTCTTTCTAGAATCACAGAATCAAGCAGGCTGGGAAAGACCTGAGAGATCATCAAGTCCAACCTAATACCTCCTGACAACTAAACCATGGCTTCAAGTGCCACATCCACTCCTTTCTTGAACACCTCCTGTAGCAGTTTAGGCTGGGTGCCTCGCTGCTGCCGCCACATAAGGCACACCTCCGGTGCCCCGAGGGGCCAGCCCAGTGGGTGGACACAGGGAGCTGTGTATTTCATCCCATAATGTCCTGCTCCCTATAAAGCCACCTGCAAAGTCCTACACTTCCTCTTTCTTCCCTCAGTGCTCCTGTGGGAGACGCTCCCTATCTGGTAATGGAGGGGAAGCCATCTCGAGGTCTCTTGGGCCTGGCCAGGCCTAATGCCAGGAGGAGAAGGGGGAAGGCCAGTGTCAGATCTGGCCAGCTGAGATTAGCCTAAGAGTGGAGGAGGGGGGGGAAAGAAAGAGCCCTGGTGGTTTTGGGTGCACCCTCAGGTGGGGGAAAAGGGGAGTCCTGGGAGGCTTCTGGGTATTCTTTGGGATCTCCTTTTGTCACTGTGCTTGTGGTTCTCTGTAACATATTCACTGCTTTCCATTTAAACTTTCCACCACTTCTGCAATCCCTCTGTCTGAGTCTCGGTTTGTGGGTTTTTCGCCCTGGTGGGAGGCAAGGGAGGATCTGCCCTTCAACCCACCACACCTCCAGGGATGGGGACTCCACCACCTCCCTGGGCAGCACATTCCAATCTCTCTTGCTGGGAAGAACTTTCTCCTCACCTCCAGACTAAACCTCCCCTGGCACAGCTTGAGACTGTGTCCTCTTGTTCTGGTGCTGGTTGCCTGGCAGAAGAGACCAACCCCCACCTGGCTACAACCTCTCTTCAGGGAGTTGTAGAGAGCAAGAAGGTCTCCCCTGAGCCTCCTCTTCTCCAGGCTAAGCAACCCCAGCTCCCTCAGCCTCTCCTCACAGGGCTGTGCTCCAGGCCTCTCCCCAGCCTCGTTGCCCTTCTCTGGACACGTTCAAGAGTCTCAATGGCCTTCTTAAACTGAGGAGCCCAGAACTGGACACAGTTCTGGTGTGGCCTAACCAGTGCTGAGCAGAGGGCACAATGACTTCCCTGCTCCTGCTGGCCACAAAGATCAAGCCTAAAACAAATGCAGCATCACTGCTGCTGTGCAAGCAGCAGAACCCACAGCCTGCACAACTCCCCTCCAGGAAGAGCTTCCACAGGCCACGGGGTTGAAACCCTTCACGTGACACTTGTGCCAGCAGCACTGGCCCAGGCCCAGGAGGGTGCTGGTACCTGCAGCAGCCTTCTCCACGTAGTGAAGCTCATTGTAGAAGAGGGACACGTGCTGGTACTTCTCCTTGACCACGTTTGAGATGTAGTGCAGCAGCGTCTGCTTGCGGTCTGTTGACTTCGTCTCCAGGAGCTGGGGGAGAGACAGCACAGAGCCTGCTGGGTGGAGGTGCAGCAGGCTCCAAAGCAAAGGGATTCAACCAGTGGTCACCTTCCCTGGTGCTTCTCCATCTGGTAAGGCCAGCTGTTGAAGCCCACTTAATCATAGAACTGTTTGGGTTGGAAGAAGCCTTGAAGGTCAAGTCCAACCATTAACCCAGCACTGCCAGGTCACTGCTAAACCAGATCCCACATGGCCCTCAGCACCACAACTCCACAGCTTTGAAACCCCTCTAGGGATGGAGACTCCACCACTGCCCTTGGCAGCCTGAGCCAGGCTTTGACAAGCCTTTTAGGGAAGAAATTGTTCCTCATGTCCAACCTAAAGCTCCCCTGGCACAACTTGAGGCTGTTTCCTCTTGTCCTATCACATCATTCGATTGTTCAGCAGGAGGCTTTCAAGCTGAGGTCTGCAGAGCCTCTGAAGACATACATGTGCCTTCTCCTGAGCACCTCCCCAGAACCGTGATGAGCAAAGCAAACTGCCCCTGCCTGGCAGGGAGCACCTTCCTCATTGCCACTCTGCCTTCACCACTGGAAAGCACTGACCCAAGGCCTCCAGCAGCCACTTGCTGAGCACATGGAACACCTGCCCCCACAACAAGCCACCTCTGGTTCACCTACCAGGTCTAAACTCTGTAGCTTAAATCCATACACCGCTCCTCTCTTACTGCTGTTCATGTAGTTCCCAAGAGCCAAGATGATCTGCCAGGATGAAAGAGAGGAGAACATGAACCCTGGTTCAGGACACATGCATGGAGCTTCAGAGGAAACCTCTGGAAGAAGAGGTGGGCAGCACCTAGGCATGGTTTCAGTTGACCCAGGGGACACACACAGTTGAGTGATGGAGGTATTGAATGTAGCTGAAGTCAGACCTACCTCCAGGATCTTCTTAAGCTTTTGGGATGACTTTATTGAGACAGATGCAGCTATTATTGCATGAAGTTGCTGCAGGCAAAGAGAAGAAGAGCTTTGGGTTAGTGTCCCCTCCAACCCAAGAGGAAACTCAAAGTCTAAAGACTTGCATTCTTGAGCAGCCTGGGCTAGAAGGAAGTGTCCCTGGCCATGGCAGCGGGGTTGGAACTGGATGATCTTTAAGGTCCCTTCCAACCCAACCCACTCTAGGAATCTATGCCTTCTGCAGAAGCCCTCATTTTTCATGCACACCATGGGCCCTGCCCTGGCACAGCAGCATTTCAACCACTTCATCTGCACCATGGATTTGCCACACTCAGATATGGCTGGGTGAAAGATTGATTACATTTCAGTCCTTATGACTGTGAGGGGTCCAGCAGGTGGAAGGGGACACAGCTACAAGCATAGCACTGTTTTGGTTGGAAGAGACCTTTAAGATCATCAACTCCAACTCTTACCCCAGCTCTGCCAGGTCACCATGGCCCTCAGCACCACATCTACACAGCTGTGAAACCCCTCCAGGGATGGGGACTCCACCACTGTGCTGGGCAGCCTGAGCCAAAGCCTGTCCACTACTGAAGCAAAGAAATTGTTCTTCATGTCCAACCTAAACCTCTCCTGGTGCAACTTGAGGCCATTTCCTCTTGTCCTGTCACTTGTCATGTGTGACAAGACACTGACCCCCACCTCACTCCAACCTCCTTTCAGGGAGCTGTAGAGAGCAGTGAGGTCTCCCCTCAACCTCCTCTTCTCCAGACTAAACCACCCCCCTCAGCTGCTCCTCACCAGCCCTGCTCTCCACACCCTTCCCCAGTTTTGTTGCCATTCTCTGGACCTGCTCCAGCCCCTCAATGTCCTTCTTGTAGTGAGGAATCAAAACATGTCTTTGACATGTCCTCACAGACCCCACAGACCAGCACTGATAGTGACTTTCCCTGAAGATGCCAACAACCTCTGCAGGGTAGAGAAATAGATTCACAGACTCATGGGATGGGTTGGGTTGGAAGGGACCTGAAAGATCATCCAGTTCCAACCCCCTGCCATGGGCAGGGGCACATTCCACTAGCCCAGGTCGCTCGAGGCCTCATCCAACCTGGCCTTGAACACCTCCAGGGTGGAGGTTGCATCCACAACCTGCCTGGGCAGCCTGTTGCAGCATGCCACCCCCTCATCCTGAAGAACTTCCCCCTCAGGTGCAGCCCAAGCCTCCGCCTGTCGCAGGACACTAGGGAGCGGTCCAGGGTACAAAGGGTACGTAGGACCTCAGCCCTGTGGGTCCCAGGGGTTGCCCCTCACTCACTGGGGTGAGCATCTGGATGCTCTCTGCAAAGTTGCCTATGAAGGCCATGATGGTCATCTTCTGCATCAGCCTCTCGATCTTGCTGAACTGCATCATGAAGCGGTCCTCGTCGGACAGGTTCTCGATGGGCTTCCTCTCGCGCTCGTACAGCCGCAGCACCTTCACCTCGTTCTCAGTGGGCAGGAACCTCATCAGGCACTCCACAAAGTCCACTGGCAAGGTCTTCAGGTCGAACCTGCGTGGGGACACACCAGGAGAAGCGGCCTGTGACGGCAAAGCTCCCGCGCGCGCCGATGGAAGGGAGGTCACAGCTGCCGCAGGCAACCTACGCCCTGCCCCCGCCGCCGCTGGAGGCTCTTTCCTCTTGTCCTGCTGCTTGCTCCCTGGGAGGAGAGACCAACCCCAGCACGGAGTCCAACCATGCTCTAACCCTACCAAGGCTGATGCTAAACCATGTCCTTCAGCACCACATCTCCACAGCTGTGAAAGCCCTGCAGGGATGGGGATCCAGCCACCTCCCTGGGCAGCCTGTTCCAGTCCTTGAGAACCCCTTCAGTGAAGAAGTTTCTCCTCATGTCCAACCTAAACCTCCCCTGGCACAATTTCAGGCCATTTCCTCCCATTCTATCACCTGACACCAGGGAGAAGAGACCAACACCCCCTCACTCCAACCTCCTTGCAGGGAGCTGCAGAGAGCAGTGAGGTCTCCCCTCAGCCTCCTCTTCTCCAGGCTCAACACCCCCAGCTCCCTCAGCTGCTCCTCACCAGCCCTGTTCTCCAGACCCTTCCCCACCTTTGTTGCCTTTCTCTGGACCTGCTCCAGGCCCTCAATGTCCTTCTTGGAGTGAGGATATCCAAGAAACAGCTTCTTTAATGAAAGCAGTATTAATTTTTGAGCCTAAGCAGTGTGGGGACAGTGACATAAAGCTGCAGGGGTTTTATTTTGGCTCCAAGGAAGCTTATTTCTGGGAATTCAGGACGGTTCTGGCTTGTTTCCAGATGCCAAAACGTCTCCATCAAGGGCCAATACAAACCCATTCCACTCACCAAACACCACAGGACATCCCACACACGATTTCCTTGCTGACAAGAGTTGTACTCACACGTGGATGGCTTTGCAGATCTCATCTGCTGTCTTCCCAGCTTTCCTCAGGGTTATGGCCAGGTTTTTGGCCCTGTTGGCATCCAGCAACGTGACTTTGTTTGACCCCTTCTGAGTTATCTTCTGCTTGCTTGAAGTCAGGTCAATGGCTGGACCTTGGGCTTTTGTTTTGAATATCTCTTCAAATTCATCCACATTTAAATCCTGAGAGAGGAAAGAAAATGATTTCTCCAGCGGTGGGGACACCCTGGGCAGGCTGGGGCAGGGCTTGATGACCCTTTTGGGGAAGGAACTGCTCTTCATGTCCAACCTAAACCTCCCCTGGGGCAACTTGAGGCCATTTCCTCTCATTCTATCATCTGATACTAGGGAGAAGAGACCAACCCCCACCTCACTCCAGCCTCCTTTCAGGGAGCTGTAGAGAGCAAAGAGGTCTCCCCCTCAGCCTCCTCTTCTCCAGGCTGAACACCCCCAGTTCCCTCAGCTGCTCCTCACCAGCCCTGTTCTCCAGACCCTTCACCATCTTCCTTGCTCTTCTCTGGACCCACTCTAGCCCCTCAATGCCCACCTTGGAGTGAGGGGCCCAAAACTGAATCCAGTACTCAAGGTGTGACTTCACCAGTGCCCAATCATTTCCCTACTCCTGCTGGCCACACTGCTGCTGATCCAGGCCAGCATGCTGGTGGCCTTCTTGGCCACCTGGGCACACTGCTGCCTCATCTTCAGCTGCTGTCAGCCAACACCCCCCAGGTCCTGTTCTGCTGGGCAGTTTCCAGCCACTCTGCCCCAAGCCTGGAGCATTCCTGGGGTTGTTGTGAGCCAAGTGCCAGGCAGGACCCAGCACTTGGCTTTACTGAGATCCTTGCTGACAGCACCTGACCCCATCTCTAAGCCTGACGCTGGCCTCACACCTTTCCAGTGCACCAGGGGCCACTGGTTGAACCCATGGCCAAAATGCTTGTGGTGGCCTGACCCTGCAAGGACCAACATCCACTTGTGTCATGCACAGGAGAGGGAGGCAGAAGGCAGCAAGCAGCAGCCCCACCTCCAGGATCCTTTCATCATCTATCTCGTTGAAGACTGTCCCGTTGATCTGGTTGGGTTTGAGGGCGACCCAGTTGAACACCGGCATGCGGAACTTGGTCTTGATTGGCTTCTTGATCTTCACAGCTAAAGACACCAGAGGAGAGGAAATGAGAACCACCCCCCTTCAAAAGGCTGGAAAGCAGCTTGGGACCTGGCATTCCAGCACTGGAGGAAGAACCGGCCAGAGCTAACTGGGCAGCCTGGAGAGATCTTGCCGGCTGGAGAAGCAGACAGCACCAGGACGCTTTCATCCAGCCCCACTGCTCTTTCACACAGTCACAGAAGGGTAAGGGCTGGAAGGGACCTCTGGAGATCATCAAGTCCACCCCCTAGTGAAGGTCACACAAGAACATGTCCAGGTGGGTGTTGAATCACTCCAGAGATGGAGACTCCACCACCTCTCTGGGCAGCCTGCTCTGGTGCTCTGCTACTCCTAAATTAAAGGGCAGGGACCTGGTGGAGAAGGTACAGCAAAGGGCTACAAAGATCATAGAATCATAGAATCAGTCAGGGTTGGAAGGGACCACAAGGATCATCTAGTTCCAACCCCCTGCCATGGGCAGGGACACCCTACACTAGATCAGGTAGTGATGCTGGGGGGCTGGAACAGCTCTGTGGTGAGGAAAGACTGAGAGAATTGGGGCAATATAGTCTGGAGAAGAACAGCTGGAGGGGGGATCTCCTCAATGCTGATCAATACTTCAAGGGTGGGGGTCAGGAGGATGGGATCAGGATTTTTCCAGTGGTGCCCAGTGACAGGACAAGGGGCAATGGGCACAGACTTGACCATAAGAAGTTCCTTCTAAGCATGAGGAGGAACTTCTTGAATTTAAGGGTGCTGGAGCCCTGGAGCAGGCTGCCCAGAGAGGTGCTGGAGTCTCCATCTCTGGCAACATTCAAAGCCTACGTGGACATGCAGGTGACCTTCTAGGTGAACCTGCCCTGGCAGGGGAGGTGGACTTTAATTTAAAGGTGGCTGAGCCCTGGTTTCAGCCCAGCTTCTGCAGAACCAGACTAAGCACCAGGGACTGTGAACGCTTCAGTGACGCTGTGATCAGTCACAGGAACCTGGGAGGGTCACAGAGCACTGGGACAGGCTGCCCAGGGACGATGTGGAGTCTCCTTCTCTGGAGACTTTCAAGGCCTGTCTGGATGTGTTCCTGTGTGACCTGTGCTGGATTCTATGGTCCTGCTCTGGCCAGGGGGCTGGACTCAATGATCTCTTTGGGTCCCTTCCAACCCCTGACATCCTGTGAGCCTGTGACAGGGAGAATAAATCCCTTTTCCCCTAGGTTTTGGTTCAGGGATGGCCTCTCCCACTGCCTGCTGCAATGGGGCAGTGCTGCTTCTCACCAAGTTTGGCTTTTAGACCAAAAAACCCCAGGAGGTGGGCTGCAGGGCTTGGGAGGTTGAACACAGAGCAGGTTTGCACTCCCTGCAGTGTGCAGAAGCAATAAATGATTCAGTAAGTTCCACAGAGGAGCTCTGAAAAGGAAACTTTCAGTAAAGTGATCCAGCAACGTTTTGCTCCTCAATTACTCAGCAAATAAACTGTTTGTTTCCAAGCTGTGAACATCAAAAAGAAACCCAGGTCCTTCCTCTCCAGTGCTGGGGTGGGGGAAGCCACTTGTCCCATGTTTGGGAGCAGGCAGGATGGAGGGGACACCCCTGGGGATGTTCAGCTCCACAGCGTGCCCATGGAAGCTCACCGCTCCCCCAGGCCAAGATCACAGAACACCTTGAGATGGAAGGGACCTTCAAGACCATCTAGTTCCATGGACCATGTTTTGGTTTAGCTCAGGCCAGTGTTTGCTCCTGACTCCTGGTAAACCCTCAGCATCACAGAATCAAAGTTGGAAGAGAACTTTAAGATCATTGAGTCCGACCTTCGAGCTCAGACCACCATGGACTTGCTGGTCCACAGAGAGGTTTCCTTTTCTCCCTGTGGTTTCAGGAGATGGACAGGCAGGTCCCAGGCAGCAAAGCACTTCAGCAACTCATTATTTGACTGTGCTCTAACAATTCTCTGTGTATGGGTTTGCCAGGACAGGGATGACCTCTTTCAGGGGGAGCACCAGCCCTGGCTGAGTGATTTCTCCTGCCCTGTCATTCCACTTTCACAGCAAGAATTGTGTGAGGCTCATTCTGCAGAGACTTAGAATCATGAAGGTTGGAAAAGACCTCTAAGATCATCAAGTCCAACCATCATAGAATCATAGAAGTGTCAGGGTGGGAAGAGACCTCAAGGATCAGCCAGTTCCAACCCCCTGCCATGGCCAGGGACACCTCACACTACAGCAGGTTGCTCACAGCCACATCCAGCCTGGCTGCAAACACCTCCAGGCATGAGGCTTCCACCACCTCCCTGGGCAACCCATTCCAGGGCTTCACCACTCTCATGGGGAACAACTTCCTAACATCCAGTCTGAATCTACCCATTTCTAGTTTTGTTCCATTCCCCCCAGTCCTATCACTCCCTGACACCCTCAAAAGTCCCTCCCCAGCTTTCTTGGAGCCCCCTTCAGATCCTGGAAGGCCACAATTAGGTCTCCTCGGAGCCTTCTCCAGACTGAACAGCCCCAACTCCCTCAGCCTGTCCTCAGAGCAGAGCAGCTCCAGCCCTCTGCTCATCCTCGTGGCCCTTCTCTGGACACCTTCCAGCCCCTCCAGATCCTTCCTGTGCTAGGGGCTCCAGAACTGGACACAGGACTCCAGGTGGGGTCTCAGCAGAGTGGAGCAGAGAGGGAGAATCACCTCCCTTGCCCTGCTGGCTCTGCTTCTCTTGATGCAGCCCAGGATGTGATTGACTTTGTGGGCTGCAAGTGCTCACTGCTGGCTCATGAACCTAAGACCAGGAGGAAAGGAAGCTAATGGCTTTGTGGGCCAGTTCCTGGTGTAGCTCATCAACATCTTTTAAAGTTTCCCTTCCTCCTCCATCACAGAGCCCTGAGGTGATATTCCCAGGAGTTGTCCTCACTGGGAAAAGCCAGCCTTGGTGTGCCTGGTGTTGAGGATGGCTCCAAGGAAACCTCAGCTCTTCATGACTTGATGAAGTGCTTTGTTGAACCAGGGCCTCCTGGGTTCCAAGTCCTGCTGGCTGGCAGCATCCCCAGAGCTACTGCATGCTCCAGCTCAGGCCAACCTGGACCTGCCTCCCCCCTCCCCACCACCCACACGAGTCCACAGGCACAGCACAGAGGGAAACATGGAGAGGAAGGGAAGTACTTAGCAGAAAGCAACCTACAGAAGAGCTTGATTGGTCCATCTGACCAGGAAGCAGAAAGAACAGAGAAAAAAAAACACAAAAACCTGTTAGTAATGGTCAGAAAAGCAAAAAATGGTTATTTTGTTGGCTTCCCCTCTGACCCAGTAGGTTCCTGCCCTGAGGGAGGAGTGATAGAATCATTAAGATTGGAAAAGACCTCAAAGATCATCAAGTCCAACCTTCTACCCAGCACTGCCATGACCACTACCCAAGTGCTCCTTCCTGAGCAGCCATCCTACTGACAGAAGCTGCTTTGGCTCTTCTCCCCTCTGACACACTGAGGAACAAAACATTCCTCTCACCTTGCTTTGCACAACTCCACCAAGCACCCAAGGAAGCACCTTGCCTGTGGGGGGGGTTCCATGTGCTGTTGGTGAAGCTGAGAGGAGCCATGGGCAAAAGTAAAGACTCCTGTCCCCAGTTAATACAACAGAGACATCAGGCACAGCGTCTGGGCAGCTGCTGGCACAACCTCGGTGACTCTTGGCAGCTCCTGTGCCCTCTGTAGCCCCCCTGAGCCACCACCACATCCAGCACTGATGTCACTCAGGGAGGACCACTCCCAGCTCTGCCAAACCCAACCAGAGGGACCACAGAACCCTAGACTGGTTTGGAAGGGACCTTGAAAATCATCTAGTTCCATGAGACACCTTCCACTAGCTCAGCTTGCTCAAGGCCTCACCCACCCTGGCCTTGAACACCTCCAGGGAGGGGACATCCACAACCTCCCCGGGCAGCCTGTTCTAAGTGTCTCAGCTGTGTGCTGCCTTTTGTGCTTGATCTTTTTTTGGCAGCACACCCTGGGCTCCCCTGGTTCCATGATGCTTTTGGCTTTCAGAGCTGGAATAATTTAAAAGCTGGAATAATTAATAATGAGTTTTCAGAGGAGGGGAGGGGGACCCAAAAATCAGAGAAGCTATTAATCAGAGCTCTTTATGGGTTCATCTCAAGCTCTTGAGATCTCCTGGGGGAGGAAGCACGATGCCAATTAGCATTTAGGAGCTCAGCAAGTGTCAGGCAGTGAATAAAAGCAGGATTAAAGGCAGGCAGGAAATTTTACTTCCTTCCCCCTAACCTGAGAAATTTGCCATTTTTTAGCAAAGAGATTTCCACATCGAGTTCTCAGAAGGAATCCAAGCCGTGGAGCTTTGGGTTTCTTTCCAAGCCACATTTCCTTTGCTTAAAAGCCAAAATTGATCATGTTTGAAAAGCACTTTTGGCAATAGCTTTAGCTTCCCTAAAGCCATGTCCTCCAGACCAAACCAAAAGGGTTTGCTTGAGAAACCCTTATTGACACAACCCCAGCATGGTGAGTTTGGAAGGGACCTGCTACAGCAGGGGCACCCACAGCAGCTTGCCCAGCAGCACAATGGCCAGGGGCTTTGGAACCTCTCCAGGGAAAGAGACTCCACAGCCTCTCTGGGCAGCCTGCTCCAGGGCTCCAGCTCCCTCACTCCAAAGTCTCTCCTCATCTTCAGGTGGAATCTCCTGGGTTCTACTTTGTGCCTGCTCCCCCTCATCCTGTCACTGGGCATCACTGGCCCCAGCCTCTTGGCCCCCATAGGTCCTTTATCTCTCGCTGAGCATTGCTCAGATCCCCTCTGGGGCTTCTCTTCTCCAGGCTCCACAGCCCCAGGGCTCTCAGCCTTCCTCCTCACAGAGATGCTCCAGGCCCCTCAGCAGCTTTGGAGCATCCCTGGACTCTCTCCAGTAGTTCCCTGTCTCTCTTGAGCTGGGGAGCCCAGAACACTCCAGAGAACACTCACTAGGGCAGGGTAGAGGGGAGGACCTGCGGTCCACATTCTTCTCAATGCACTCCAGGAGCCCATTGGCCTCCTTGGCCACAAGAGCACATTGCTGGCTCATGGGGAACTTGCTGTTCACCAGCACTGCCAGGTTCTTCTTTGCTGAGCTGCTTCCCAGCAGATCAGCCCCTCACCTGTCCTACTGCAGGTGCAGACCCTACACTTGCCCTTGGTGAACATCATGAACTTCCACCCAACTCTCCAGCCTGTCCAGGTCACTCTTGATGGCACAGCCTGATGGGTTGTCAACCACTGCTCCCAGTTTGGTACCATCAGCAAAATGACTGAGGGCCCACCCTGTCCCTTCACCTAGGTCACTGATGGAAGATGTTGAACAAGACTGGACCCAGTCCTGAGTTCTGGGGAACACCACAACTGCAGGTGTCCAACTAGACTCACCACCACTGATCACAACCCTGCTGCAAACCTCTCTCAGTACATCACCACCAAGAGAACAGGGGTGTTATGTAGGTGAAAAAGCAGGGGAGTCCCACCTCAGTGCCATCCCTACTCTAGCCCAGCTGCCCTGGCCCTTCCTTGTCTGACTCCAAGGAGACACCAAGGAGACGCTTGGGTGTTTTACCTGCAAGCCCTGAGTTGAAGACCACGGTGGGAGAAGCTGTCCCAGGCAGGGGGTGCTGATGGTGGGGGTGGTGGGGGCAGTGGAGCTGCAGGAGCCATCTCCAAAGATGGGCCTGGGAGAGGAGGTGGTGGCGGAGGCGGTGGTGGAGGTGGCGGAGGCGGCGGCGGAGGTGGCATCGGCACTGACACGGGACCGTTTGGCACTGCCACGGGAAGGAAGAAGGAGACATTGCCATGAGCTCTGGTCAAGATGTCACTGCACCCACGGGAGAAGTCACTGCACCCACGGGAGAAGTCACTGCACCCATGGGAGAAGTCACTGCACCCCGGGAGAAGTCACTGCACCCACGGGAGAAGGCACAGCACCCATGGGAGAAGGCACAGCACCCACGGGAGAAGTCACTGCACCCACGGGAGAAGGCACAGCACCCACACGAGAAGTCACTGCACCCCGGGAGAAGTCACTGCACCCACGGGAGAAGGCACAGCACCCATGGGAGAAGGCACAGCACCCACGGGAGAAGTCACTGCACCCACGGGAGAAGGCACAGCACCCACAGGAGAAGTCACTGCACCCACAGGAGAAGTCGCTGCACCCACAGGAGAAGGCACTGCACCCACGGGAGAAGTCACTGCACCCACGGGAGAAGGCGCTGCACCCACGGGAGAAGTCGCTGCACCCACGGGAGAAGGCACTGCACCCACGGGAGAAGTCACTGCACCCACGGGAGAAGGCGCTGCACCCACGGGAGAAGGCACTGCACCCACGGGAGAAGTCACTGCACCCACGGGAGAAGGCGCTGCACCCACGGGAGAAGTCGCTGCACCCACGGGAGAAGGCACAGCACCCACAGGAGAAGTCACTGCACCCACGGGAGAAGGCACAGCACCCACGGGAGAAGGCACTGCACCCACAGGAGAAGTCGCTGCACCCACGGGAGAAGGCACAGCACCCACGGGAGAAGTCGCTGCACCCACGGGAGAAGTCGCTACACCCACGGGAGAAGGCACAGCACCCACGGGAGAAGTCGCTGCACCCACGGGAGAAGTCGCTACACCCACGGGAGAAGGCACAGCACCCACGGGAGAAGTCGCTGCACCCACGGGAGAAGGCACAGCACCCACAGGAGAAGTCGCTGCACCCACGGGAGAAGGCACAGCACCCACGGGAGAAGTCGCTGCACCCACGGGAGAAGGCACAGCACCCACAGGAGAAGTCGCTGCACCCACGGGAGAAGGCACAGCACCCACGGGAGAAGTCGCTGCACCCACGGGAGAAGGCACTGCACCCACGGGAGAAGTCGCTGCACCCACGGGAGAAGGCACAGCACCCACGGGAGAAGTCGCTGCACCCACGGGAGAAGTCGCTGCACCCACAGGAGAAGTCGCTGCACCCATAGGAGAAGGCACAGCACCCACGGGAGAAGTCGCTGCACCCACGGGAGAAGGCACTGCACCCACAGGAGAAGTCGCTGCACCCATAGGAGAAGGCACAGCACCCACGGGAGAAGGCACAGCACCCACGGGAGAAGTCGCTGCACCCACGGGAGAAGTCACTGCACCCACAGGAGAAGTCGCTGCACCCATAGGAGAAGGCACAGCACCCACGGGAGAAGTCACTGCACCCACAGGAGAAGGCACAGCACCCACGGGAGAAGTCACTGCACCCACGGGAGAAGTCGCTGCACCCACGGGAGAAGGCACAGCACCCACGGGAGAAGTCGCTGCACCCACGGGAGAAGGCACAGCACCCACGGGAGAAGGCACAGCACCCACGGGAGAAGTCGCTGCACCCATAGGAGAAGGCACAGCACCCACGGGAGAAGTCGCTGCACCCACAGGAGAAGGCACAGCACCCATGGGAGAAGGCACTGCACCCACGGGAGAAGTCACTGCACCCACGGGAGAAGGCACTGCACCCACGGGAGAAGTCGCTGCACCCACGGGAGAAGGCACTGCACCCACGGGAGAAGTCGCTGCACCCACGGGAGAAGGCACAGCACCCACGGGAGAAGGCACAGCACCCACGGGAGAATTCGCTGCACCCATAGGAGAAGGCACAGCACCCACGGGAGAAGTCGCTGCACCCACAGGAGAAGGCACAGCACCCATGGGAGAAGGCACTGCACCCACGGGAGAAGTCGCTGCACCCACGGGAGAAGGCACTGCACCCACAGGAGAAGTCGCTGCACCCATAGGAGAAGGCACAGCACCCACGGGAGAAGTCGCTGCACCCACGGGAGAAGGCACAGCACCCACGGGAGAAGTCGCTGCACCCACGGGAGAAGGCACAGCACCCACGGGAGAAGTCGCTGCACCCACGGGAGAAGGCACAGCACCCACGGGAGAAGTCGCTGCACCCACGGGAGAAGGCACTGCACCCACGGGAGAAGGCACAGCACCCACGGGAGAAGTCGCTGCACCCACAGGAGAAGGCACTGCACCCATAGGAGAAGGCACAGCACCCACGGGAGAAGGCACAGCACCCACGGGAGAAGTCGCTGCACCCACAGGAGAAGGCACAGCACCCACGGGAGAAGTCGCAGCACCCATGGGAGAAGTCGCTGCACCCACGGGAGAAGTCACTGCACCCACGGGAGAAGTCGCTGCACCCACGGGAGAAGGCACAGCACCCACGGGAGAAGGCACAGCACCCACGGGAGAAGTCGCTGCACCCACGGGAGAAGGCACAGCACCCACGGGAGAAGTCGCTGCACCCATAGGAGAAGGCACAGCACCCACGGGAGAAGTCGCTGCACCCACAGGAGAAGGCACAGCACCCACAGGAGAAGTCACTGCACCCACGGGAGAAGGCACAGCACCCACGGGAGAAGGCACAGCACCCACGGGAGCAGGCACAGCACCCATGGGAGAAGTCGCTGCACCCACGGGAGAAGGCACAGCACCCACGGGAGAAGGCACAGCACCCACGGGAGAAGTCGCTGCACCCACGGGAGAAGGCACAGCACCCACGGGAGAAGTCGCTGCACCCACGGGAGAAGGCACTGCACCCACGGGAGAAGGCACTGCACCCACGGGAGAAGTCACTGCACCCACGGGAGAAGGCGCTGCACCCACGGGAGAAGGCACAGCACCCACGGGAGAAGGCACAGCACCCACGGGAGAAGTCGCTGCACCCACGGGAGAAGGCACAGCACCCACGGGAGAAGTCGCTGCACCCACGGGAGAAGGCACTGCACCCACGGGAGAAGGCACTGCACCCACGGGAGAAGGCACAGCACCCATGGGAGAAGTCGCTGCACCCACGGGAGAAGGCACAGCACCCATGGGAGAAGGCACAGCACCCACGGGAGAAGTCGCTGCACCCACGGGAGAAGGCACAGCACCCACGGGAGAAGTCGCTGCACCCACGGGAGAAGGCACTGCACCCACGGGAGAAGGCACAGCACCCACAGTCGCTGCACCCACATGAGAAGTCGCTGCACCCATAGGAGAAGGCACAGCACCCACGGGAGAAGTCGCTGCACCCACGGGAGAAGGCACAGCACCCACGGGAGAAGTCGCTGCACCCACGGGAGAAGGCACAGCACCCACGGGAGAAGTCGCTGCACCCACGGGAGATGGCACAGCACCCACGGGAGAAGTCGCTGCACCCACGGGAGAAGGCACAGCACCCACGGGAGAAGGCACTGCACCCACGGGAGAAGGCACAGCACCCACGGGAGAAGGCACTGCACCCACGGGAGAAGGCACAGCACCCATGGGAGAAGGCACAGCACCCACCTTGTCCCCCACCATACATCTCCTCTCCACCACCTCCCCTGAGCCCCAGCACCTCGTGGACCACTCCCCAGGGCGCTTCTGTGGCCGAACGTGGGAGGAGATTCCCAGCAGCTGAAGAGCTCAGGCAGGCGCGGAAGCCACCCACGAGTGAGAGCGAGCGCCTCAAGGTCTTGGCTTGCTTGTGAGGTGCCACGACCTCACGGCTGGCTCCGGCTGGAGGTGGTTTGGGCAGTCAGAGGCTGCTGTGCCTGTCCCCTGCACAACCAACTCCAGCTCCAGGGCAGCCCACAGCCTAGGCAGACACAAAGCTTCTTACCTGCCTCAGCTGCTGCTGCTAAGCTGGGCAAGGGTGGGGGAGGTGGTGGCAAAGGTACTGAGGACGCAGCTCCGGCCACCGGCGCCACACTCGTGCCAGCCACCACCTCTGCCCCTGCTGGCACCATCCCAGAGGCCAGAGCAACAGGCAGGATGGAGATGTCACCATCCCCTTTCTTCTGGATCTTAATGGTTCCTTGCTTCTCCAGCTCGTGGATCTTCTTCTCCAGCGTTGACTGCCGCTGGATGGCTTCCTCCTTCTCCTTCACCATTTTTCTCAAGGTGTGCACCTGGGTGTTTGCATCTTTGTAGATTTCCTAAGAGGGCCCAGAAATGAGGGATTCTCACTTCTGCTCACAAAGCAGAACATCAAGACCAGAAACAGAGCAACCTGACACAGGATGAATTAAGAAGGACATTAAGACACTTGAACGTGTTCAGAGAAGGGCAACAAAGCTGGGGAGAGGCCTGGAGCACAGCCCTGTGAGGAGAGGCTGAGGGAGCTGGGGTTGCTTAGCCTGGAGAAGAGGAGGCTCAGGGGAGACCTTCTGGCTCTCTATAACTACCTGAAGGGAGGTTGTAGCCAGGAGGGGGTTGGTCTCTTCTCCCAGGCAACCAGCACCAGAACAAGAGGACACAGTCTCAAGCTGTGCCAGGGAAGGTTTAGGCTGGAGGTGAGGAGAAAGTTCTTCCCAGCAGGAGAGATTGGCCATTGGAATGTGCTGCCCAGGGAGATGGTGGAGTCAGCATCCCTGAAGGTGCTTGAGAGGGGACTGGACGTGGCACTCGGTGCCATGGTTTAGTAGTCATGAGCTGTTGGGTGACAGGTTGGACTTGATGATCTCTGAGGTCTTTTCCAACCTTATTGATTCTATGATCAATGCCCAAGGCTCTAACCAGCAATGACCTCTGATGCAAACTTTGCATCTTTGGTGGAGAGGAAGAATTCAACCTCTGTTTGTCCCAGGGACTGAGTCCTAGGAGGAAGCTCACCTGAGACCATTACTGCTTCTTCGTGATGCCTCCCATTTCTTACGGGTCTTTCCAGGGAGGTTGGTGAGACCCTGGAACAGGTTGCCCAGGGAGGCTGGGGATGTCCCCTCCCTGGAAGTGTTCAAGGCCAGGCTGGATGAGGACTTGAGCAACCTGGGCTAGTGGAAGGTGTCCCTGCCCATGGCAGAGGGGTTGGAACTGGATGATCCTTAAGGTCCACTCCAGCCGAAACCATTTTATGATTCTATGATCCTGTCCTGCTGCTGAACAGCCCAAGTCTGAAGGACTCCAGGTCCACTTTCAACACCTTTCCACACCTGCAGCTCCAAACCCAGACACTACAGACCTGAGTGATGAGAGGGACCTGAGTGGTTCTCTTATCTCCTGGCATGTTCAAAAGGGTTTATGTCCCTCTTTGAGTGCACACAAATGATTCTCCTCAACATCTGCCCTAGGCTCAACTTCAGGGAGCTAGCAGAGGTTCCTTGTCCCAGAGCTGCTACCCGCGAGCCACCAAGCAGACAGGAGATGGCTCCCCCGGAGCGTGGCACCCAGGCTGCGGCTTGCCGTGGCACTCACCCGAATCACATCCAGTTCTTTGTTCCTCTGCATCAGCTGCTTCTCCAGCTCCACAATCTTGGCCATGGCTTCGTTCTCTGTGTCTTGGAGCTTTTCAGATAACTGTCATTGAAAAGAGAAGAGGTTTTGCAAGTGGGTAACAGGAATTTTCTCAGCCAAACACCAGGAACAGCTCTCGGAGCACCAACATGTGGCACTTGAAGCCATGGCTTAGTTAGTCATGAGCTGTTGGGTGACAGGTTGGACTCGATGATCTCTGAGGTCTTTTCCAACCTTATTGATTCTGTGAACATCAATATTGATATTCCACCAAACCCTGAAGTCTATCCTTGAGAAATGAGATGGTTCCTGTAATGTTCCTCTGACGGTGGAACCTCCACAGCAATCTCCTTCAGCTATGGCCAGCATATAACCTGGCTGGACTGCAGCTACGAAGCTGCCCAGGTGACAAACCCTGCTCTGCACTGGGACTCTTGAGCCTGCAGAAGAGAAGACTGAGAGGGGATCTTATGAATGTTTATAAATATCTGAGGGGCTGGTGTCAAGAAGAAAGGGCCAGTCAGTGGTGCCCAGTGCCACGACAAGAGGCACTGGGCACAAATTGGAAGCCAGGAGGTTCCATCTGAAGATGAGGAGAAAGTTGTTCGGTGTGAGGGTGCTGGAGGCCTGGAGCAGGCTGCCCAGAGAGGTTGTGGAGTCTCCTTCTCTGGAGAACTTCCAGCCCCCCCTGGCCATTGTGATGCTGGGCAAGCTGCTGTGGGTGCCCCTGCTGGAGCAGGAGGTTGGACTGGGTGATCTCAGGAGGTCCCTTCCAACCCCCAACATTCTATGGCTGTATAAAAATAGAACCATCTTCATACACACTAAGTCTGATCTGAAATCCCAAACCTTATAGAAACACCACAATGCAATCCCAGTTGATGCTGCAGTGGTGGAACCCATAAATATCACCTCTCAGAGCGAGGCTAATTAGATTAGTAATGAATTAAAGAGTTCATCTGGGGTTTTCCTCAATGGTCTTTCAATTTATTTCTTTGCCCAGGACCTGCAAGTCCCTTGGCTTTGGTTGGCTTTTTCCATCATCACCAACCACACTGACACAAGGTAAGCTGGAGAAGGTGTCCCAGAGAGGTGGTAGATGCCCCCATCCCTGAATCATTGCAGATCAGGTTGTTTGGGGCTCTGAGCAACCTGCTCTAGTTGCAGATGTCTCTGCTGAGTGCAGGAGGGTCGGACTAGATGAGCATTAAAGGTCCCTTCTAACCCAAACCACGTAGTGATGTGAGGTTCAGAACACAGCATGAAAGCACCCAGGAATTTTACCTGCCTGAGGTCTCCCAAATTCCTCCATTTGCCAAAAATCTGATTATTTCCCCCAAACTGAAGCACAGCAGCCCTAGGCCTTCTCCTAAGTGACCTTCACCCCAAAGGCTGCAACCCTTCTACTCCTGTGCTTCCACCTCCCACAACGGGCAGGTAGCAAAGGCCATGACAGAGCAGGCTTTGAACTACTCCAGGAGCAAAGGTGACCAAGTGTGGTACTTACATGGGAAATGTTCTCTTCCAGTTCTTCAACTCTTTCCAGGGCTGCATTCTTGGTTTCAGCATCCTCCAGCAGAGCTCCCACATCAAAAACGTTGTCCAGGTACGCCTGGATTTGCACCTGCAGCTTGTCACTCTCTGTGTGCTTCAGTTTCTGCAGAGCCAACACAAAGGTGTCACTCCCCACTGCTGGCCCTTCACAGCACCACCACCACAGGCAGCAAATGGAGTGGGTAGTGGTGGGAGCTCAGGCCACTCCCATCCTGTGAGAGGAGAACCTCTCACAGTTCAGCATGAGTTGGGGTCATGGTTTGGATCAGCAATACCAAGGCCAGCAGGACCAGGGCAGTGACTCTCCCTCTGTACTGGGCACTGGTGAGGCCACACCTCAAATACTGGGCTCAGTTTTGGGCCCCTCACTCCAAGAAGGACTCTGAGGGGCTGGAGTGGGTCCAGAGAAGAGCAGGGAATCTGGGGAAGGGTCTGGAGAACAGGGCTGGTGAGGAGCAGCTGAGGGAACTGGAAGTGTTTAGTGTAGAGAAGAAGAGGCTGAGGGGAGACCTCACTGCTCAACAAGTCCCTGAAAGGTTGGAGCCAGGTGGGGGTTGGACTCTTCTCCAAAGGAACAAGAGGAAGTGGCCTCAAGTTGCACCAGGGGAGGATTAGGTTAGACATGAGGAACAATTTCTTCCCCAAAAGGGTTGTCAAGGCCCTGCCCAGGCTGCTCAGGGCAGTGGTGGAGTCCCCATCCCTGGAGGGGTGTCAAAGCTGTGTAGATGTGGTGCTGAGGGACAGTGGTGAGCTGGCAGTGCTGGGTTAATGGCTGGACTTGATGACTTTAGAAGTCTCATCTAACCTAAATCACCCCATGACTCTGTGATCCCTTTGTCAGCCTGACCTCTGTTCTCATGTGTGAGCTCCCAAGGCAGGGACAGGGAGAGAGAAAAATCCAAGAGAGGAAATGTAGCAGCAGCTTGCTTCTGAGAGCATTCCCACAGGACACCAGAAACCTCCTGGCCATCAAAGCTCAAAGGAGGGTTTTCTCACAGAGAGACAAAGGTGACCCTGGTGACACCTGAGCTGGGGACAACATAAGGGCTGCAGCCCACAGTTGGAGGTCAGGGACGTGGCATGGGTGAGGACAAGCTGTGGTTCATCCTCCCTTTGTTATATGGAGGAGCTACAAATTTAGCTCCCAGCCTGTAATTGCAGCTGATTTGTCTTCTGCAGGGGTGGCTCCAGGCCACAGCCCCCAGCCACTGCAGTTTTGGCAGGCACAATGACACAACCCTGCTCTGCCCTCCCAAAAGCTCTTGGGTGAGAAGGTTTTAAGGAGGTTGAAGCCCAAGCTGGGCAGTAGGGAAGTGGTGTGGACCCACCATGGCTGCGGGGGGGGAGCTGGGGAGCAGATCCACACTGCGAGGTGGTGGAGATCTGTCTCATACTCACGTCCAAATACTCGTCCAGGCCAAGCTTTGTGAACTCATACTGGAGGTGGACTCTAAAGTTCATGTCCTCCACTGAGTGGACCACGATATTGATGAACTGCATGCAGGCCACCTACAAGGAGAACAGTTGGATGTGAGAGGAGGTGATGACACAGCCCCCCTGAAAAGCCCCAGCAGCAGGGGTGGAGCAAGCTCTCCTGGGGGTCAGCCACAGCAAATGAGCACATTTCCTTCTGCTTTACTCTGAAGGGAGACTGTGCTCTGTCCCACAGCAGCTGGTGCCGCACTGGGGCTTATGGGGTGTTTGTTTGCTGTGATAAAGTCAAACATGGGGTCCAGAAATGAAGTCATGTCTGCTGAGTCCACCTTTACTGCGTGCTGGTGAATGCTTTCCATGCCAGCCTGCAGAGCCAGACATCCTAGGAGCACACAAGCTCTAAAGAAAACAACTGCTCCTCAAATGGCCTCAAAAAAAAATGTAAGAAAGGGATTTTGCAACTGGAATCCCCAGTTAGGAAACTGGACTTTCACAGAAGGTCCTTTGTTGCCTTGAAGAAAGCACATTTCCCAAGCTGTGCTGAATAAGGGACCAGATCATGGCAGGGGAGTTGGAACTAGATGATCTTTCAGGTCCCTTCCAACTCAAACCATTCTAGGATTTTAAGAACCACAGAATCTCAGATTGATTCTTAGAATCCTTGAAGGGTTTGGGCTGGAAGGGAGCTTAAAGATCATCTGGTTCTAACCCCCTGCCATGGGCAGGGATACCTCACACTAGCCCAGGTTGCTCAAGGTCTCACCCAACCTGGCTTTGAACATCTCCAGGGAGGGGTTATCCATGACCTCGCTGGGCAACCTGTTCCAGTGTCTCACCAGTGTTACTCTGAAGAATATCTTTCCAATCTCCAGTCTCATTCTCCCCTCCTCAAGCTCCAATCCATTCCCTGTGACCACAGAGCTGGGATCCAAACTCATCCAAGCCCAGCGGAGGGAAGGAGGAAAAGTCTCTCGAGTGAAGCAGGTGATGAGCAGAAGGAGCAGTGAGGGAAACCTCCTGCAGAGCAGCAGGAATCTGGCTACAAATCCCAAGAGAGGATGGAAGATGGGCTAAAGACTTCCAGCAGCTCTTTTGATGTCTCAACCTTCCCTCTCAGTGTGCACCCATCTCTCACACAACTAACCCAACCATGCAGTTGGAAACCTAACTTTAGGTTGAGTCTTTGTAGGGCTCTTTCCAGTTCCTGTGGTGAACCCTGGCTCCTCCTAGTGCTGGTGCTGGCCTTCACCAGCTGAACCTTGCTGGTCATACAGCCCAGAGCCAAATGCCCCTATTCCAAAAGTGCTTTTGCTGTTTTTGCTTTGGCTTTCTCAGCACCAGAGCCAAATTCTCATTTCCTTTCTCAGATCCTCATGTACCCAGCCAAGGAATAATCAGGTCTCAGAAAACTGACCTAAGCAAGTTGCTTTCCAAAGGAATTAGCCCAATGTCTCAACAGGAACCTTCTCCAAAATCCTCCTGCCTTGTTCTTGCTAATCCCTCCCTCTTGATCTTTGGGATTTCACTTTGGGGCATGGTTTAGTGGCCATGGTAGTGTTGGGTTGATGGCTGGACCATCAGTCTGGAGAAGAGAAGACTGAGAGGGGATTTAATCAATGTCTATCAATATCTGAAGGCTGGGGGTCAAGAGGGAGGGGACAGGCTCTGCTCACTTTGCACCCTGGGATAGGACAAGGGGCAAGGGATAGAAACTCCAGAACAGGAGGTTCCACCTCAACATGAGGAGGAACTTCTTCACTGGGAGGGTCACAGAGCACTGGAACAGGCTGCCCAGAGAGGTTGTGGAGTCTCCTTCTCTGGAGACTTTCAGGACCCATCTGGATGTGTTTCTGTGTGACCTGTGCTGGATTCTCTGGTCCTGCTCTGGCAGGGGGTTGGACTTGATGATCTTGAGAGGTCCCTTCCAACCTCTAATGTACTTTGAGCCTGTGATCCTGTGATGGACTTGGAGGTCTTTTCCCACTTTAACGATTCTATCGCTATGATTAATCCTAACTACAGCTTCCCAGACACCTCTTGCCTGCTTCATTCAGGGCAGGGTGAAAGCCAGGTCCTGCAGGAATAGCTGTTTACAGAACCAGAGAACTGTTTTGGGTTGGAAAAGCCCTCTAAGATCATCCAGTCCAACCATCAACCCAACACCACCACAGACACTAAACCATGTCCCCAAGTGCCATGGCCACAGGTTTCTTGAACACCTCCAGGATGGTGACTCCACCACCTCCCTGGGCAGCCTGTTCCAATCCCTGACCACACTTGCAGCAAAGAAATGTTTGCTGTCCTGGGACTGCAGGAACAAGGAACAAAGCCAACTGCAACCTGGCAGGGAGTTTAAGGGTCGCATTGGGGTGGAAGGGACCCTCAAAGGTCATCTTGTCCAAGGTCCCTGCAGTCATCAGGGATACTTCCAACTAGATCAGGCTGCCCAGGGCTACATCAGGTTTGCTCTTGAGTGTCTAAGTTCCTGAGAGCAGCTTGCTAACTGGAGTAAAACTGCAGGGCTCACTGGAACTTGAATTTCCTTTCTAAGTACAAGCAAGAGGCCACCCTATCTTCCTCACACCACCTGCCTTTTTAGCCTCTGTCCCATGAGCTTCCCCTTGGCCACCAGAGCTGCAAGTCACTGACAGCAGAGCCTTCAAAGCCTGAAGGAGACACCACACCAGGAGCTGTAACACTTAATTCCTGGCAGAAAGAATTTTTTAACACCAAGCTCAGCCTAAAACAGCAGAAAGTGTCAGGGATGCTTCACAGGCCAGCCAGTTTGACTGGGTGAGAAGTCCTCCTTCTTGCTCTGCTCTCACCTCAAAATAGGATCATGTCAGATGTGGGGCATCAGGTGGTCAAGGGAGGACTGCAGAGACCATGCCAGTTTCCTAATTAAAAATAGGACTTAAATTACTCACACCTCTGACAGGAGCACTCACGTGCCACAGCCTGGCACTAGGCTCTTCAGTGGTGCCCAGTCACAGAACGAGAGGTCATGGGCTCAAACCTGACCATAAGAAGTTCCACCTAAACATGAGGAGGAACTTCTTTAATTTAAGGGTCTTGGAGGCCTGGAGCAGGCTGCCCAGAGAGGTGGTGGAGCCTCCATCTCTGGAGGCAATCAAAACCCACCTGGATGTGTTCCTGCGTGACCAATCTCTAGGTGAGCCCGCTTTGCAGGGGGGTTGGACTTGATGATCTGCAGAGGTCCCTTCTAACCCCCACCATTCTGTGATTCTGTGACAGGCTTTAAAGCTCCAGAAGCATTTTGGCTCTCAGACATGTAACCATCTAGCTCAGCCCTGCTGCCACCTCCTGTGCCCTTCACGTGCTGCCGAGGTGCAAGCCGGCGCCGGTGTCGGTGGGTGGAAGCCTCTGGTGCTCCAGGGGAAGTGGATGTGGTGAACGATCATGCATCAGCCCATTGAGGAACCCAAAGTGGTGCAAAGCTACTGCTATATTTATCAGCAGCAGATAAGGGCAGCCAGCAGCTGCAGCAGCTGCCACACTTCCCTGTCCGTGGCTCCGAGGAGGTTGGCACAGGGACAGAGCAGGCAATCTCGACGCTGCAGAAGCTGCTGCTTTGCCGCAGGGAAACAGCGCAGAGGACCAAAAGGTCACTCTCCTCTTACCTTCAGGAGGCATTTCTTGAAGGGAACTAGAAATGAAAGGCATGTTATGCAGTTTGGAACAGAGAAAGATCACACTGTGGTGATTTCAGGCCAAGGACCAGAAGATAGATCCATCTCTGCCCGCGACACCAGGACCAGACACAGCAAACCCTGAAACCAAAGCCTGCTGCTGCGAAATGGCACTCACCATGAAGTCTATGTTGTTGTCTTCGTTTCTGAAGTGCTCCATCAGCTTCTCAAAGCGCTGCTTCTCCCCACACACCTACAAAACAATCACCAGGAGCTGCTTAAACCACAGAGAGCACGAAGAGCAACCCAAAAGCAGCTCAGCTGCTTGCTCAGAACTTCTCCATCCAGGTTTCTTCTCTTGCTATAAATCCTCTTCATGACAAATCCAGCGGAGAAGCCACAGGTGATCACCTGTGCTGCAAGTCTAAGGGGTCAGGTACAATTAGAACAGGATTAGATCTGTTTTCCTCCTAAAAATTTAATTGTGCCCACAGACGGTACAAATCAGAGGATGGTAGACTCATTTGGGTTGGAAAAGCTCTCTAAGATCATCCAGTCCAACCCAACACCACCATGGCCATTGAGCCATGTCCCCAAGTGCCATGGCCACAGGTTTCTTGCACACCTCCAGGGATGGGGACTCCACCACCTCCCTGGGCTGCCTGTTCCACTGCCTGACCACAACAGAACTGCAGCAGCAGGAAGGCTCAGCCTCTCCCCCCAGCTCAGAATGGCCTTTTTGGTGTCATGTTTAATGGCCATGGTCTTAGGTTGAAGGTTGGACTTGAGAAACTTGAAGGTCTCTTCCAACATCTGTGATTCTATGTGACATAAACAGAAATCAGAACATACAAAAAGAAGGAATAAAAAGAAAAGGATCATGGCCTAAAGAAGGTGAGAACCACCTCAGCCCAACTATGCACTGGTTCCAGTTCCAGAGCTGTCAGACAGGGGTGTCACCAACTTGAGGGAGAAACAAGAGCTAAGATAAAACAGATCTGACAATATTGTTTGACTTCTGGTACTTCCCAGCAGCTTCTCTGGCTCACTCCTGCTTTTCCCAGCACACAAATGGTCTGGAGCAACCCAAAAGCTCCTGCTTTTCCCAGCACACAAATGGTCTGGAGCAACCCAAAAGCTCCTGCTTTTTTTCCCAGCTCCTGCTTTTCCCAGCACACAAATGGTCTGGAGCAACCCAAAAGCTCCTGCTTTTCCCAGCACAAAAATGGTCTGGAGCAACCCAAAAGCTCCTGCTTTTCCCAGCACAAAAATGGTCTGGAGCAACCCAAAAGCTCCTGCTTTTCCCAGCACAAAAATGGTCTGGAGCAACCCAAAAGCTCCTGCTTTTCCCAGCACAAAAATGGTCTGGAGCAACCCAAAAGCTCCTGCTTTTCCCAGCACACAACTCATCTGGAGCAGCCCAAAAGCTCCTGCTTTTCCCAGTACACAACTCATCTGGAGCAACCCAAAAGCTCCTGCTTTTCCCAGTACACAACTCATCTGGAGCAACCCAAAAGCTCCTGCTTTTCCCAGTACACAACTCATCTGGAGCAACCCAAAAGCTCCTGCTTTTCCCAGCACACAACTCATCTGGAGCAACCCAAAAGCTCCTGCTTTTCCCAGTACACAACTCATCTGGAGCAACCCAAAAGCTCCTGCTTTTCCCAGTACACAACTCATCTGGAGCAACCCAAAAGCTCCTGCTTTTCCCAGCACACAACTCATCTGGAGCAACCCAAAAGCTCCTGCTTTTCCCAGTACACAACTCATCTGGAGCAACCCAAAAGCTCCTGCTTTTCCCAGCACACAACTCATCTGGAGCAGTCATAAAGTTGGACAGGAAAAGGGAACAGAGGTGAGGGGATAGAAAGCAGACCCCAAATGGTGCAGCATGGACTGAAGGACTGAGTGGATCACATCTTGAGTAGGGCAGATTTAGAGTGGATTGGGAAGAAATTCTTTGCAATGAGGGTGGTGAGACACTGGAACAGGTTGCCCAGGGAGGTTGTGGATGTCCCTTCCCTGGAGGTGTTCAAGGCCAGGCTGGATGAGGCCTTGAGCAACCTGGGCTGGTGGAAGGTGTCCCTGCCCATGGCACAGGGATTGGAACTGAATGATGTTCTAGGTCCCTTCCAACCCAAACCATGCTATGATTCTGTGAAGTCATCCAGAGGTTAATGGGGCCTAAACTAAGCTGCTCACGAGCTGTGCAGAGCACTGTGAGCAGTGGCCTGCTGGGTGACCTCTCACCACACTTTCTGCTCTGCTCTGCCTGAATCAAGCACAACTGTGGTCTATGTGATGCATCTTCTGTCATTCCTAAGCAAAACTGCCACACTGGGGTCATCACTCAGGTATTTGTGGTCACCTGACGTCAGTGGGAAGCCTGCCCCAGGATCTCTGTGAGGGAAGAGGGATGCTGGTTGTGATGAGCTGTTGGATACTGTTACCGTCAATATTCATGGCCCACAATGCCACAAGTGACAACTCATGGGCTCCATGCAGGCTCAGCAGCCTCAACCCTCACAGCCAGGCTATGAAGTTGCTTGCTGAAGCTGTAATTCAGCCTTCCCAGCTGAGCCTCAAAGGCTCACAAGGGAGAACAAACACCCTTCAGCAACAAAGTGTGTGTCCTCAGGAAAAAGAGTGCACTTGGTGGTCAAGTGTATCCTGGGCTGAATGAAGAAAAGTGTGACCAGCAGATTGAAGGAAGGTCTCCTTCCCCTCTTACCTGTCCTGGTCAGGCCACATCTGGAGTCCTGGGTCCAGCTGTGGTCTCCTCAACTCAAGAGAAACAGGGAACCACTGGAGAGAGTCCAGTGTCCTATCATTTGTTCCTTGGGAGAAAAGACTCAACTCCCACCTGGCTCCAACCTCCTTTCAGGGAGTTGTAGAGAGCAATGAGGTCTCCCTCAGCCTCCTCCTCTCCAGGCTGCACAAGCCCAGCTCCCTCTGCTGCTCCTCACAGTGCTTGTGTTCAAATTACAATACAATACAATACAATACACCAGGTTGGAAGAGACCTTCAAGATCATCGCGTCCAACCCATCAAACAATCCAACCCACCCAACAACTAGACCATACAGCCAAGCACCCCATCAAGTCTTCTCCTGAACACCTCCAGTGAAGGTGACTCCACCACCTCCAATTCAAACTCAATTCAAACTCAAAAATCCAAACTCAAAGTGGCCAGGAGCACAAACGCTTGCACGCAGGAGCAACACACCCTTTGGGAGGAGAAGAGAGGCAACACCATGAGAGGCCAGGCCCTGTCAGGAAGAGCCAGAGAGAAACTCAGGGTCTGGCTGAGTTTCAGGAACCTACTGGCACTGGAAGGATCAAAGGCAGCAGCTGCCCACTGATATAATTTCGTTTTGGAGGCGTAGGTTGGGCCTGATCCAACCCCTGCTCAAAGCAAACCCAAGCAACCCTCTCCTTGACTCACACCACAAGCTGCTTAGATGCTCTCCGCCCCATCTTATTACCCCGAGCCCTTTTCCTTTTGCCTGCTGTAGTAAACAGGGTGGCAGTTCAGCTCAGGCAGCTGGGAACTCTTCCAGCACTTTCAGCACTCTCCTCTCCCCACAAAGCAGTGAAGGGTCAATGCAACAGAAGACAAAAGCAGGCTCCTTGCAACTTCCAGCTCTAAACAATCACTTCTCTCTTGCAGCCCTTCCCCCTCTGCTCTGCCCTGGTGAGACCTCATCTCCAGTGCTGCATTCAGTTTGGGGTTCCCCAGTTCAAGAGGGACAGGGATCTGCTGGAGAGGGTCCAGCAGAGGTCTATGAGGATGTTTAGGGGACTGGAGCACTGCCCTGTGAGGAGAGGCTGAGGGACCTGGGCCTTTTTAGTCTGGGAAAGAGAAGACTGAGAGAGGAGTTAATCAATGCTTATAAATATCTGAGGGCTGGGGGTCAGGAGGGAGGGGACAGGCTCTGCTCAGTTATGCCCTGTGATAGGACAAGGAGCAGTGGATGTAAGCTGCAGCACAGGAGGTTCCACCTCAACACATGGAGGAACTTCACTGTGAGGGTCACAGCAGCACTGGAACAGGCTGCCCAGAGGGGTTGTGGAGTCTCCTTCTCTGCCTGTTTGGAGGTGTTCCTCTGTGACCTGAGCTAGATTGTATGGTCCTGCTCTGGCAGGGGGGCTGGACTTGATGATCTCTTTGGGTCCCTTCCAACCCCTGACATCCTGTGAGCCTGTGATCCTGTGTAGCCACTTCAGATAAAATAGAGCTGACTTAGAAGAACATCTGTTGTAGAAACAACCTTAACAATGGTGCACATCACCACTCAGCAGGAGCCAGGATGGGGACCTAAGCAGAGCTGAGCAGTAGCTAAAGGTTGAGGGTGAAGAAGATGGAGCCAGAATCTTCTGGGTGGTGCCCAGTGACACGACAAGGGGCAATGAGCACAAACTGGAAGCTAGGATGTTCCACCTGAACATGAGGAGAAACTTTGTTTGATGTGAGGGTGCTGGAGCCCTGGAGCAGGCTGCCCAGAGAGATTGTAGAGTCTCCTTCTCTGGAGAGCTTCCCAACCCACTTTCAACACAAGGACATGCTGCAGTGGGTCCAGAGGAGGGCCACAAAGACGATCAGTGGGCTGGAGCACCTCTTCTGCAAACACAGGCTGAAGGAGGAGCAATGGATAGGCAATGGTTTGACACCAGAGGAGGGTAGATTCAGGTTGGACATTAGACTCACAGAATCCATCTGGCTGGAAGAGACCTCGAAGATCATCCTGAAGTTGGAAGTTCTTCACAATGAGGGTGGTGAGACACTGGAACAGCTCACCCAGAAATGTGGTGGAGACATTCAAGGTCAGAAGTATGGGTCCCTGAGCAGCCTGATCTAGCTGGAGATGTCCCTGCTGACTGCATGGGGGTTGGACAAGAACACCTTCAGGGGTGCCTTCCACCACCATGCATTCTGTGGTTGTGATGCTGGGCAAGCTGCTGTGGGTGCCCCTGCTTTAGCAGGGGGTTGGGCTGGGTGAGCTCCAGAGGTCCCCTCCAACCCCTACTCTTCTGTGATTCTATGATTTTGTGGCTGCCTAATTAAGTCAGAGGCCAACCCCAAGTGACAGAACCCCAGCAGCTCCTGGGACACGAGCGGCCCTGGCTGGCTGGCATCCAGCAGCTGACAGCAAGAGAAGGAGCAACAAGAAGCTGTGGCTTTCAGAAGCTGCTCACAGATCTTTCACACCATCATCAGATGAGTCAGGGCTGGGACCATGTGTGCTTCAGGAGACAAGGAGCTGACTCACAGGGAATGATATAATTTACCCTAGATTAAAGAGAGAGAAACTGTAGATGGAGCCTAAAGCCTGAGGATTGGTCCCAATCCAAGGGGAATGCTGCAAGCCAACCCCACCACATAAACCCAGATGTTGCCATTTCCATCTGAATCCATTTCCAAGGGCTGTCATTTGGAAGCAGGGCTGGGAGAAGGGAGGGCTGAGCTTTTACTAGCAGGATTCTGTGTAAGGAGCAAGATTCAACAGGTTACCACAGCTATAAAAATCCTCTGTCTCTTCTTAGGCTGTGAAAAAAAACCCAACCCTTTGTAGGCTGCAGGAAGCCCACATCACTCCAGAAGAACAATGTGGCTTTGTGGAGAGCCACCCAGGAAGGGTCCTCTCTCTGGAAAGGTTTTGGGTGCTAACAAAGTAAACCCATCATGGACATGTGCCAGGAAGGGGTTTTTCCCCCTTAATTCCATGTTTCTTTCCTCTGGCTTGAAGAGGAAGCATTTAGAGTCCTCAACATGAATGCATTGAAGGCAGAAGAGGGACTTTGACAAGGGCTTGTAGTGATAGAATCATAGAATTGTTAGGGTGGGAAGGGACCTCAAGGATCAGCCAGGTCCAGTCCCCCTGCCATGGCCAGGGCTTGTAGTGATAGAATCATAGAATTGTCAGGCTTGGAAGGGACCTCAAGGATCAGGCAGTTCCAACCCCCCTGCCATGGCCAGGGACACCTCACACTACAGCAGGTTGCTCACAGCCAAATCCACTTCAAAACCACCAGGGATGAGGCTTCCACCACCTCCCTGGGCAACCTGTGCCAGTCTCTCACCACCTCGTGGGGAGCCCTTACTGGACCTGGTGTTACAAATCCTGGACTCATAGGATTGCTTCAGCTGGCACAGACCTTTCAGCTCATCCAGTCCAACCATTCATTGTGGCCTTCCAGTATCTGCAGGGGGCTACAGGAAGGCTGGGGAGGGACTTCTCAGGATCTCAGGTAGTGATAGGACTAGGGGGAATGGAATGAAGCTGGAAATGGGGAGATTCAGGCTAGATGTGAGGAAGAAGTTCTTCCCCATGAGAGTGCTGAAGCCATGGAATGGGTTATCCAGGGAGGTGGTTGAGGCCCCATCCCTGGAGGTGTTTAAGACCAGGCTGGACGAGGCTCTGGCCAGCCTGATCTAGTGTGGGGTGTCCCTGCCCATGGCAGGGGGTTGGAACTAGATGATCCTTGTGGTCCCTTCCAACCCTGACTGATTCTATGATTCTATGATTCTATGATTCTATGATTCTCTAACTCTACCAAGATGTCCCTCAGCACCACATCTCTGCCTCTCTTCAATACCTCCAGGGATGAGGATTCAACCACCACCTTGGGCAGCCGGTTCCAGTCTTTGAGAACCCTTCCAGTCAAGAAGTTTCTTCTGATGTGTAAGCAACCCCAAAACTCAGGAGCCCTTTTCTGAACCTCCTTCTCCTGTCTATGCTCCCTTGTCTGGTGGCACAATGCTGGCTTTCTCTCCCCCACAACAGCCCACTGTGAGCAGCAGCTCCCACCAGCAGCCAGCAGCACTCCACAGGAACACTTTGTTTGGTCTGACCATGCTGACATTTTTGCAGTTGCCCTGAAGAACAAAACCCCCACTTTGTCCCCACAAGCTACTGGTTAAGTCAACAGTTATTTCACACTTACTAGCTTCAAACACCTTCCACTCCTTCACCAGCAGGGTTGAAGCACGAGACAGCAGAAGCACTGACCTTTCCCAGCACGTGCAAAGAGTTCCTTCCAGCACCAGCTGGTTTATAAAGGTCCATAAGAGTAACTCAGAACCGGTTTCAGCGTGGCCATTCATCACTCCACCAGAGAAATCTGACCCTGAATGCACCATTGTGAAAATCATTGGCTCCCTTGGCCCCAGTGAAAACTGATGGGAGGGAAACAATGAGCTCCTCATTTGCTGAGCCCCCAACCTTTCAGCCAGCCAGCCTCACAGAATTAGAGAATCAATCAACCAGGTTGGGAAAGACCTCAGAGATCATCAAGTCCAACCTGTCACCCAACACCTCAGGACTATTAAACCATGGCTCCAAGTGCCACATCCAATCCCCTCTTGAACACCTCCAGGGACAGTGACTCCACCACCTCCCTGGGCAGCATATTCCAATGGCCAACAACTCTCTCTGTGAAGAACTTTCTCCTCACCTCCAGCCTAAACTTCCCCTGTGTCCTCTTGTTCTGGTGCTGCTTGTCTGGGAGAAGAGACCAAGCCCCACCTGGCTACAGCCTACCTTCTGGTAGTTGTAGAGAGCCATAAGGTCTCCCCTGAGCCTCCTCTTCTCCAGGCTAAGCAACCCCAGCTCCCTCAGCCTCTCCTCACAGGCTGTGCTCCAGACCCCTCCCCAGCCTTGTTGCCCTTCTCTGGACACCTTCCAGTATCTCAATGTCCTTCTTAAATTGAGGAGCCCAGAACTGGACACAGGACTCAAGGTGTGGCCTAAACCAGTGCTGAGCACAGGGCAGAATGACTTCCCTGCTCCTGCTGGCCACACTATTTCTGATGCAGGCCAGGATGCCATTGGCCTTCTTGGCCTCCTGGGCACACTGCTGGCTCTTGTTCAGAGGCTCACTGAGCCTCTGTCAGCTCAGTGCTAGTGGTCACAGCCAGGAGGTGGAATCATGGAATTGTTTTGGTTGGAAGAGACCTCTGAGATCATCAAGTCCAATCCTTAACCCAGCACCACCATGGCCATCAAACCATGTCCCAGAGTGCCATGGCCACAAGATTCTTGAACACCTCCAGGGATGGGGACTCCACATCCTCAAACTGCCCCTGGGGATTTTTAGGCTGGACATGAGGAACAATTTTGTTTCCAAAAGTGTTGTCAAGCCTGGGACCAGGCTGCCCAGGGCAGTGGTGGAGCCCCCAACCCTGGAAGGCTTTGAAACACATGTATCACAGAATCACAGACTGGTAGGGGTTGGAAGTGACTTCTGAAAAGCACCAAGTACAACCTCCTGCCAGAGCTGGATCACCTAAAGCAGATCATACAGGAACACATCCAGACAGGTCCTGAAAGCCTCCAGAGGTGGAGACTCCACCACCTCTCTGGGCAGCCTGCTCCAGTGCTCTGCCAGCCTCAAAGTGAAGAAGCCCTGTGAGGAGAGGCTGAGGGAGCTGGGGTCGCTTAGCCTGGAGAAGAGGAGGCTCAGGGGAGACCTTCTTGCTCTCTCCAACTCCCTGAAGGGAGGTTGTAGCCAGGTGGGGCTTGGTCTCTTCTGCCAGGCAACCAGCACCAGAACAAGAGGACACAGTCTCAAGCTGTGCCAGGGGAGGTTCAGGCTGGATGTTAGGAAGAAATTCTTCATAGCAAGAGAGACTGGCCATTGGAATGTGCTGCCCAGGGAGGTGGTGGAGTCACTATCACTGAAAGTGTTTAAGAAGAGCCTGGATGAGGCACTTGGTGCCATGGTTGAGTTGATGAGATGGTGTTGAGTGACAGGTTGGACTCAATGATCTCTGAGCTCTTTTCCAACCTGGTTAATTCTTTAAGTTCCTTCTCATGTTTGGATGGAACTTCCTATGTTCAAGCAGCTGTGGTGCTGAGGGCCATGGTTTGGTGGTGACCTGGCAGTGCTGGGTCAGTGGTGGAATTCGATGATCTGAAAGGTCTCTTCCAATCAGCATGACTTCCAGGAGATAAAAGGGGAGCAATCAAGGCCAGGGCAGTAAACCAAGCTTTATTTGTGGCCACAGAAGACAGCAGCCTAACTCTGAACCCCCCATGCAACCACACTGCTCAAATGGATGAGCTCCTCTGAAGGAGCACCAGGAAAACCTCCCTTCTTTTCCAGCACTTCTCCAATGCAGATGGGGAACAAGCTCTCAGCTTCTGTTCCATGACCCCTGAGCTCCCCAACAGCTGTCTCAGGGCTCCCTCCACTCTCTTTCCTTCCCCTGGCCTTCTGCTGAGGCGCATTTGCTTGTCCTGCAACACCAATCCCCGGCGGCTCGGATCAAGCGGCGCCGCCGGGTCTCACAGGTCCATGGAAACAAGGACAAAGGGCTGGCAGCACTGCGAAGGAAACCCTCTGGCAAGGGGGACAGGCAGGGAGGGTGGCTGTGGCCAGGAGCTCACCAAGCCAAGGAAGTCCCTGGAGGTGTTCAAGAGGGGATTTGACATGGCACTCGGTGCCGTGGTTTAGTAGTCATGAGGTGCTGGGTGACAGGTTGGACTTGATGATCTCTGAGGTCTTTTCCAACCTTATTGATTCTGTGACTCTATGTCAGATCCCATTCAGGCAGCATTTGCCACAGGGGTGAGGTGCTGGAAGGAAAGATGGCTCCAAACAGAGCTGGCAACAGGCCAGGAAGGATGACACAGATAAAGGAACAGCCAAAGGCCCCAGCTAGTCCCAGGGGCTACCTCTGGTACAGCAACTCCAAACTCTTCCCCATAAATACAGGAGAGTCGTAGAATGGTTTGGGTTGGAAGGGACCTTCAAGATCATCTAGTTCCAATCCCCCTGCCATGGGCAGGGACACCTTCCTCTAGACCAGAAGGGAATGGAGCATCACTGTGATGAGGAAAGGCTGAGAGCCCTGGGGCTGGTGAGCCTGGAGAAGAGCAGCCCCTGAGGGGATCTGAGCAATGCTCAGCAAGAGATAAAGGACCTGTGGGGGCAAGAGGAGGGGGCAGACCCTTGTCAGTGGTGCCCAGGGACAGGACAAGGGGCAATGGGCACCAACTGGAAGCCAGGAGGTTCCATCTGAAGATGAGGAGAAAGTTGTTTGGTGTGAGGGTGCTGGAGGCCTGGAGCAGGCTGGCCAGAGAGGTTGTGGAGTCTCCTTCTCTGGAGAGCTTCCAAACCCTCCTGGACACTGTGCTGCTGGGCAAACTGCTGTGGGTGCCCCTGCTCTAGCAGGGGGGATTTGCACTGGGTGATGTCCAGAGGTCCCTTCCAAGCCCACCCCATTCGAAGATGCCATGAAAGGAAAAGCCAGTTGCAGAAAGCATTCTTGACAAGATTCAGATCAGCTGTGGCTTTCCAGCTCGGTCAGACCCTGAGAACCAAATTGTGTTCTCATTTACATCAGGCTGAAGCTCAAAGCCTGATGAAATATTTGATGTTCACCCAGATGTAAATGAGAGCAGAATTTGGTCTGAAATATCCTGTTTTCCCTACTGACTTTATTACAGGGTGAGCATTAGGCAGGAGTTCAGGTTTCTTTTGAAGTTCTTTCATGGCAAAGATAGAGGCAGCCGGGATCTCGCTCAGCAAGTCTAATCCCTCCTAAATATGCACACAGGGTGTGATGAAAGAACCCCAGAGAAGCCTGGCAGCCCTGCAGCACCTCCTTACAGAAGCCACACCAATGCTGTAGAGCTGACAGCAACTGGAATTGGAAGTGTTCTGCTGGAAATCCAACCCTGGGTGCTGCACGTGGCAGCAGCTGCCAGGTTCCTGATGGAGAAGCTGAATGAGTTATTAACCTGAAAACCTGAAACCATTTCAAACCATGACCTGGACAGGCTGGAGGACTGTTGGGTTGGACTTGATGATCTCTGAGGTCTTTTCCAGCCTGGCTGATTCTATGATTCAATGAGAGCTGGGTGGAGGGAAACCTCATGAAGTTCAACAAGGGCAAGTGTAGGGCCCTGCCCCTGAGGAGGAAGAACCTCCTGCTCCAGTACAGGTGAAGAAGGGACCTGCTGGGAAGCAGCTCCATGGAGGAGGAGTGCTGGTGGACAACAAATTCCCCATGAGCCAGCAATGTGCCCTTGTGACCAAGAAGGCCAATGGTGTCCTGGGGTGCATGAAGAAGAGTATGGGCAGCAGGTCAAGGGAAGTTCTCCTTCCCTTCTACTCTGCCACAGTCAGGCCACATCTGGAGTCCTGGGTCCAGTTCTGAGCTCCCCAGTTCAAGAAAGATAGGGGACTGCTGGAGAGAGTCCAGAGAAGGCTACGAAGATGCTGAGGGGCCTGGAGACCATGGAGAAGGAGCTGGGAGTGCCAGCAGGAGAAATGAGAGCTGATCAAGCACTTGGAAGAAATGAAGGAGCACAACCTGGACTGAAGGTGTTCAGGAAGGTGAAAGCAGGTGGGACTGCACCCATCCCTGTGAGATGCAAAGGGCCTGTTACTGAGCCTTGCAGACTGTCCCAACCAGTGGCACTTCAGCTGGAGTCATCTGCCCAAATCCCTCACACAGCCCTCCCCAGTAAGCCATGTTTCTTCTACATCAGACCAGTAACAAGCCAGAAGAGCTTAAGCCTGGAGTAACAACCCTGTAGTCCTCTTGTTTACAGAGCTTCTCCTACTGCAAGCCCTCCTGCCCTGCACCCAATTGTTCCTCAGAACAACCTCATCTGCCCTGGCTTCCTCGATGCCTTCACTTCACAAAGGTGCAAATAAAGACAGGAGGAGCACCAGGAGCTTGCTCAAGGCTGCAGAGGAACAAAGGAAAGAATCAAACTACAATTTCCAGTTCTAGCTCTGTGCCTGCAGAGCTTACCTCAGCTAGAAGCAAAACACCTTATTTCCATACCCTGACCACCCCTCCCACTGGTGTAACCCAAGAGCAAGGCTGCCTCTGTGGTCACACTTCCAACTCAACTTCCATTTCTCCTGGCCCCTTGCTCCAAGAAGGACATTGAGGTGTTGGAGTGGGCCCAGAGAAGGGCAATGAAGCTGGAGAAGGGTCTGGAGAACAGGGCTGGTGAGGAGCAGCTGAGGGAACTGTGTTTAGTTTGAAGAAAAGGAGGCTGAGGGAGACCTCCTTGCTCTCTACAGCTCCCTGAAAGAGGTTGGAGCCAGGTGGAGGTCGATCTCTTTTCCCAAGGAACAAGAGGAAATGGCCTCAAGTTGCCCCAGGGGAGCTTTAGGTTGGACACGAGGAACAATTTCTTCTCCAAAATGGCTGTCAAGGCCTGGCCCAGGCTGCCCAGGGCAGTGGTGGAGTCCCCATCCCTAGAGAGGTTTCAAAGCCAGGGAGATGTGGTGCTGAGGGCCACGGTTTAGTGGTGACCTAGCGGCAGTGCTGGGTTAATGGTCGGACTGGATGAGCTCAGAGGTCTCTTCCAGCCAAAGCAATTCTGTGATTCACAGCCAGGGAAGCCTCACCAGCAGCCCTGCTGTTCTCACCACCTCTGCCTTCAGGTAGCTCAACACACAACACAGCTCCCATCTAGGACAGGTTTGGGCTTGCCAAGCTGAGCTTTCTACAGCCCTGCAGATCCTTTCAAACCTATTTTTTTTTGGCTCTGCATCAGAATGAGCACCTCAGAAATCCCATTGTTTGTCTACAACATGCAAATAGTGACACTGGATGGAAATCAGAGATCAGTATCTCCCCACCAGAAACCATCCCCCAAACACTGAAGGTAAAAACAGCTAACAGCTTGGCTGGTTGATCACCTGCATGAACTCACTGGGAGCATCTGAGGTGTGGAGGAGAAACACACTAGGTGCTGTCACCCAGCCCAGCTGGGACTCACCAAGTCTAACAATTTTTGAGCTGGGAAGACTAGAACAATCTTTTCTTTGATAATAGGGATAGGATAGGATAGGATAGGATAGGATAGGATAGGATAGGATAGGATAGGATAGGATAGGATAGGATAGGATAGGATAGGATAGACCAGATTGGAGCAGACTTTTGAGATCAAGTCCAACCTATCACCCTACACCATCTAATCAACTCAACCATGGCACCAAGTGCCTCATCCAGGCTCTTCCTAAACACCTCCAGGGATGGTGACTCCACCACCTCCCTGGGCAGCACATCCCAATGGCCAATCTCTCTTGCTATGAAGAATTTCTTCCTAACATCCAGCCTGAACCTCCCCTGGCACAGCTTGAGACTGTGTCCTCTTGTTCTGGTGCTGGTTGCCTGGCAGAAGAGACCAAGCCCCACCTGGCTACAACCTCCCTTCAGGGAGTTGGAGAGAGCAAGAAGGTCTCCCCTGAGCCTCCTCTTCTCCAGGCTAAGCAACCCCAGCTCCCTCAGCCTCTCCTCACAGGGCTGTGCTCCAGACCCCTCCTCAGCTTTGTTGCCCTTCTCTGGACACCTTCCAGCAACTCAACAGCTAAGGAAGCTCCAGCCAAGGCTGTGTAACAGAGCTATCAACACACACACACAAAATTCTACTGCACCTACCTCCTTGAAGTTATCAAAGGCAGACAAAATGATTTCGTGTCCTCCCCTGACGAGGCAAACAGCTGCTAAAAGCTCTAAGACAAGGGCCTTTGTCCTGTGAAGAGAAGAAATCACAACAGTCAGTGCCCATCCACCTTCCCTCCACTGCTCTGTGGAGCCACTGGGAGACTTGGTTTGCATCCCACAACCCCTTGCCCCCTGGGGAACCTGCGAGATGCTGAGCACCGTCTGATCCAGGGCGCTTTGGTTCTCCCAGGCCCATGCAGCTGCCCCTCCCTGTAACACTCCTCAAACCATGCAAAGATTCCAATCACAAATCCCACTCAGGGAAACTCCAAGCAAACCAAAGGGCAACTCTGGAAAAAAACTCTGAGGAAGGCAGACCACAGCAACCTCCAGCAGCTTGTGCTCCTGGAGGGCTCACCTGCACAAAGCTGCAGAAGGAGAAGGTCGACACAAGCCAGGACCACCACACACCAGCCCTGAGTCAGCTGTCCTCACCCAGACCCCCTGAGCCAAGTTTTTAGTCACACAATAATTCAAATCTGTATTTTTCCTGCTACAAATCTGAATTATTCTCTAGGAGACCCATTCATAGCCCCACAAAAATAAACCAAGATGCCTTAGAATGTTCTCCCCTGGGATGAGAAAGGAGGGCAACTGGTTGCCAGCAGTGCTAAGGCAGGCATTTCACTGAGAGAAGCTCACAGATCACTGAAAGGAAAGCATGCAGCAGACTCAGTGTCCCTCCAGTTTAAATAATCCCCCAGTGGTGTCTTCCAGGGGTCACACAAGGCAAAGGCACCCAACAGGACTTGAGCTCTGAGGAGATAGTAAAACCATGCAGGCAGGGCTGAAATTAGTCTCATGCTGAAGCACTGACTCAAACCAGATGTTAGAGCAAAAGAAGTACCTTTTGGCTTTCAAAGTGGCAAGGCTATCTCTGGGAACCAGAGAAAATGTTCATTCTCCTAGGAAGTTCTAAATGGATCATTCTCAACTCTTACTCAGCTGTTACTTTCCTGCTGCAAGAAGAAAACCCAAGCTCTTTCAGACAGGACCAAGAAGTTCTTACTGTAGGTCTGCAGTAATATCCCATCCAAGGGTGGGCCACAAGCCATGTGTGCAGAGAGGAGAGGGTGGTACCTGTGAGCAGAGGGCCCAGGGAGATTCATAGGTTCATAGAATGGTTTGAGTTGGAAGCAACCTTAAAGGTCATCTAGCTCCAACCCCACTGCCATGGGCAGGGACACCTTCCACTAGCCCAGGTTGCTCAAGGCATCATCCAACCTGGCCTCAAAAAGAACAAGAGGACACAGTCTCAAGCTGTGCCAGGGGAGGTTCAGGCTGGATGTTAGGAAGAAGTTCTTCATAGAAAGAGAGATTGGCCCATTGGAATGTGCTGCCCAGGGGGTGGTGGAGTCCCCATCCCTGGAGGTGTTTAGGAAGAGCCTGGCTGAGGCACTTGGTGCCATGGTTGAGTTGATGAGATGGTGCTGGGTGATAGGTTGGACTTGATGATCTCAAAGGTCTTTTCCAAGCTGGTCTATTCTATTCTATTCTATTCTATTCTATTCTATTCTATTCTATTCTATTCTATTCTATTCTATTCTATTTCACTCTACTCTACTCTACTCTACTCTACTCTACTCTACTCTACTCTACTCTACTCTACTCTACTCTACTCTACTCTATTCTATTCTATTCTATTCAAAATACCTCCAGGGAGGATTTTCCATCCACAACCTGTTCCAGTGTCTCACCACCCTCACTGTAAAGAATTTCCTCCCAGTAATAATACAATACACCAGGTTGGAAGAGACCTCCAAGATCATCGCGTCCAACCCATCAACCAATCCAATCCACCCAACAACTAGACCATACAGCCAAGCACCCCATCAAGTCTTCTCCTGAACACCTCCAGTGAAGGTGACTCCACCACCTCCACGGGTAGCCCATTCCAATGGGCAATCACTCTCTCCGTGTAGAACTTCTTCCTAACATCCAGTATCCAAGTATCCAAGCTTCAATCCATTCCCTCTTGTCCTAAGAGTTGCCCAGGTCTCTGATACTACCCACACATCTGGGGTGGACAGATAGGGCTGCATTGCTGGCTTTGACTTGGGCACAACCTGAGGAGACTGGATGGGATATTAGGATGGAGATGAGGAACAATTTCTTTGCTGCAAGAGTGGTCAGGCATTGAACAGGCTGCCCGGGTAGGTGGTGGAGTCACCATCCCTGGAGGTGTGGCCATGGCACTTTGGGACATGGCTTAATGGCCATGGTGGTGCTGGGTTGAAGGTTGGCCTTAATGATCTTGGAGGTCTGTTCCAACCTAACCAATTCTCTGATTCTATGAGATGAAATCCAGTCCAACTGGGCACTTCGTTTGGGGGATGGACTCAGCTCTACACATCAGTCCAAGCTGCTGCATCTCTCTGGGGCCAACCAAACCTCTTCAAAATCAAAACCTTGTTCAGAAATCATGGAGTTAACACAGATTAGGTGTTGACCAGCACTGATGTGAAGTTTTGTCATCAGATTTTTTCAGCCACATTTGAGAGTGATCTTTTTTCCCCTCTTTGTTTTATTTTTTAACTAAGCAGCCATCTCAATAATTGACTTCCTTCCAAGAAGAAAAGTAAACTCTCTGGATCACCTGATTTCCAGGCTCAGGAGACACCAAAAATGATAACAAGCAATACACTTCTCATATCCTTCCCATTTACCCTCTGCCTAAGCTTGCTGATTTAGAACTAAATAAAAGGAAGGAAGGATTTCCATCAGGACAAGCTAACAAGCAGTGGATTATGAAGCAAGCAGACAGCCTAAGTCAAGTCTAAGTGCTGTTTAGTTTGGGCTGTTTAGTTTCACCTCATCCCCTTGTTTTACCTTTCCTCACAAATATCAGTGTGTCAGATTTGGTTCTGTGAGACATGCAAGAGCTCCAGGTTTTGCTGGGCATGGCTTCAAGGACCACAAGAGCAAAACGAGAAGACTTAGAGGGGATTTAATCAAATATCTGAGGGGTGGGGGTCAGGAGGGAAGGGACAGGCTCTGCTCACTTGTGATAGGACAAGGAGCAATAGAGGTTCCACCTCAACACAAGAGGGAACTTCTTCACTGTAAGGGTCACAGAGCACTGGAACAGGCTGCCCAGAGGGGTTGTGGAGTCTCCTTCTCTGGAGACTTTCAAGGCCTGTCTGGATGTGTTCCTCTGTGACCTGAGCTAGAGTGTATGGTCCTGCTCTGGCAGGGGGGTGGACTCAATGATCTCTTTGGGTCCCTTCCAACCCCTGACACCCTGTGATCCCGTGTGTGTGGGGAGAGGAGGGGGACACAGCCCTGCAGCCACCACTCCCACTGTGCAACTGCAGGCTTGTTGCTGCGGTTCAACAGCACCATGACACAGAACGAGAAGGAAACCCTCTCTGAAAGATATCCAAACCTAGGCACCCCTCAGACAAAATCTGGTTAAGAAGATTTTGCTGTCCTTCAGGAGCATCCCAGGCTAAGCTGCTCACTACCCTTGAGCTGCAACAGAGCTGGAGTGCTTAAGCTGCAAATTGCCAGCTGAAGAGTCACAGAATCACAGCTTGCACCGGGCTGGAAGAGACCCCCCAAAGGCTCACAGCTCCTAAACCCCACAGAACTAGATGGCAATGGCTCATTTGTTTGCACCACTTCATCTGATTCAGAATGGAGCCTGCTTTTTGTGCACAGGCACAGCCCTGAAGAAGCTTATTCCCATGTTACTCTTTACTTACCTGCTTCTCAAACCCTCTAAAAGCAAGCAAGGGCCTACCTGGGGTTCTTGTTGTTCAAGCTCAGTGCAATCTCGTTCACGGCATGTGGATGGGACATGACCATGTTGAACCCATACTGAAACAAACAGGAAGAGGAAGAATTTCAGGCTTCAGACTGTTTCAGACTGGAATTCTTTCTTCTTTTTTTTTTCTTTTTTAATCACAGAATGGCTTTGGGTGGGAAGGGATCTTAGAGATCATCTACTCCAGCCTCGCCGCCATGGGCAGGGACACCTCTCAACTAGACTTGGCTGCTCAAGGCCTCATCCAGCCTGGCCTTCAACACCCCCAGGAAGGAGGCATCCACAGCCTCCCTGGGCAATCTGTTCCAAAATCTCACCACCCTCCTACTGAAGAACTTCTTCCTCAGCTCCACTCTAACCCTGCTCTCCCTCAGCTTCAAACCATTCCCCCTTGTCCTGTCTCTAGACACCCTTAGGAAGACTCCCTCTGCAGCCTTCCTGTAGGAGCCCTTCAGGTTTTGGAAGGCAGCTCTAAGGTGCCCCCAGAGTCTTCAGGACTCCAGGTTGAACAACCTCAGTCTAAATGTCCCCTCTTCCAGCTCAAAGCATTCCCTCTCCTCCTGTTAGAATGGATATGGATAAGTTTCTTCTGCATGGCAAGAAAGTCAAGGTCCTTAAGGGGACCTTCACAAATAGGTGTGGGAGAGGAGCAAAGTTCTCTCTCCATGTTTCCAAGGATGGCAGCAGTGAGGAGCAATGAAACATGCTGCTCTGCATCCCAGAAGTGATGCAAAGTCCAACAGATTAATACATCTCTGACCAGTCCTGGTCCTTCACCATGCTGTAAACCAAACAAAACCTTGTTGGGTTTACTAAGTCAGCCATAACATTTCCATCTACCACTTCACTGTCACTTAGAGTGTCAAAAGTATGCAGCTTGGCCACATCAGCTGACAAAAAGGGGTCCAAGAGCTGCTCTTACCCCACTCTGCTTGTTCTTTCCTCCTTGCAACCCCTTCTTACTCCTGTCAAGAGCATCACTTCGAGGCACAGAACTGTTCAGGCTGCAAGAGACCTCCCTGGAGGTGTTCAAGGCCAAGTTGGATGAGGCCTGGAGCAACCTGGTTTGCTGGAAGCTGTCCCTGCCTATGGCAGGGGGTTGGAACCAGCTGATCTTGAAGGTCCCTTCCAACCCAAACCATTCCATAAATCATGGAGCCCAACCACCACCCCTCTAAAGAGGAATTTGCAATACAGCTGATAAAATCACTTCTTGTCCAACATCATGCAGTCCCTGCACAACTTCTGCTGGCTTTGCTCTCCAGAGATGAAAAGAAGAAATCCCTTTGGAGAACTCTGTATTGGTTGCTAGAACAAGATTGTGATTGGCACCCTTGCCATCAGAGGGAAGACACTTGACTTGAGCTGCCTTGCTACAGACTTGTAACAAGAGTGAAAGCTTGGATCTGCCATCCTTCTGTAGCTCTTCTGAGAAACTCTCCTAAGTGTCAGCACTAAGCTCTCAGAGAAATCCTCATTTCAGCTGTGTAGCTGCATGTCCAATCAGTTAGTGCAAACCCAGCTCATCACTGCTAACAGCAATGGGCTCAATATAGAATCAACAAATGGTTTGGGCTGAAGGGACCTTTAAAGCTCATCCAGTCCAACCTCCCTGCAGTCAGCAGGGATATCTGCAACTGGAGCAGGTTGCTCAGAGCCCCAGACAACCTCACCTGCAGTGCTTCCAGGAAGAGACTATCTGCCACCTCTCTGGGCAACCTGGGCCAGCGTCTCACCACCCTCAGTGGCAAACATTTCTTTCTTCTCTCCAGTCTCAATCTCCCTCTTTCAGTTCAAACCATCACCCCTTGTCCTGCCACAACAGGCTGTGGTCAAAAGCCTGTCCCCAGCTTTCTGATCAGCTCTTTGAGCACTGCAAGGCCAACAGAAGGTCTCCCTGCAGCCTTCTCTTCCCCAGGCTGAACAAGCCCAACTCTCTCAGCCTGGCCTCACAGCAGAGGGCTTCCAGCCCTCCCTGCATTGCTGTGGCCTCCTCTGGCCCTGCTCCAACAGCTCCCTGTCTGTGCTGTGCTGAGGGCTCCAGAGCTGGCCCCAGCCCTGCAGGTGGGGTGTGAGCAGAGCACAGCAGAGGGTCAGAATCCCCTCCCTGCCCCTGCTGCCCACACTGCTGGGCATCAGCCCAGGATGCCTCATGCTCTCATCTACCTGTGTCTTCACATCTCTCCTGACTCATTCCATGGCTACACAAGGACTATATTCAACTACCTCCCAGCTCCCCTGCTTACCAATCAGAATTTAACCCTTTGCATCACTTTGTCCTTAATTCACCACTAACCTTTCCCTTCCCCTCCCCACCTCCCAAGGCCCACAGAACATCTCCGTGGCTCAAAAGAAAGAGGAGGGCAGTACCTGGTAGTTCATGATGGCCCTCAAGCACATGATGCAGACGTGGACATCATCCTTTTTGCTCACTAATCTGGAGTTTTTGAGCGTCCTCCTGCTGGGCAAGGTGTTGTACCTGCAAAGAACAACAGCTCAGGTCAACCACCAGCAGGTCTTCAGGGGGTGAGGAGAAAGGAAGGGCAACAGTGCTCCGCCGGGTGACAACGCAGCCACCTGTCCGCTCTGCAGAGAGCACAGCCAGCGGGCAGCACACATGCAGATACAGCAGCAAAACCAGGCAGTCATGTGCTGCTTACAGTGGCAACACACAAAGCCACACACATACATGGATGGCACCAACCACTCTCTACTGACCACTGCTGCCCAGGGCCAGCCCAGCTCGTGAGCTGCTGGTCTCAACACTCCCACCGATCCCACCAGCGACCCATCTGAAGCCAGGTAGCTCCACAGCAGCCTGGGGGAGAAGGGCTTGGGGGTGTCAGGTGATGACAAAACCCCAGGAGCCAGCAATGGTCACTGGCAGCTCAGCAGGCAGCTGTGTGCTGGGCTGCATCCAAAGCAGGGAGAGCAACAGGACAGGGAAGGGGTTCTGCTCCTCTGCTCTCTCTGCTGAGACCCCTCCTACAGCACTGCCTCCAGTTCTGGTGCTCCCAGCACAGGAAGGACATGGAACTGTTGGAGAGGGTCCCAAGGAGGCCACAAAGATGATCAGAGGGCTGGAGAACCTCCCCCATGGGAACAGGCCGAGAGAGCTGGGACTGTTCAGCCTGGAGAAGAGAAGGCTCCAGGGAGACCTTAGAGCAGCCTTCCGGTACCTGCAGGAGAGCTGGGGAAGGGCTTTTGACAAGGGCTGGGAGTGACAGGTTGAGAGGGAATGGATTGAAGCCTGAGGAGGTAAGATTTAGACTGAAGAGTAGGAAGAAATTCTTTGCAGTGAGGGCGGTGAGACACTGGAACAGGTTGCCCAGGGAGGTTGTGGATGTTCCCTCCCTGGAGGTGTTCAAGGCCAGGTTGGATGAGGCCTTGAGCAACCTGGGTTAGGGGAAGGTGTCCCTGCCCATGGCAGGGGGTTGGAACTGGATGATCTTCCAACCCAACCCTTTCTGTGATCTCTCAAAGCATGCAGAGGGGAAAGAAGGATCCACCTACAGGCAGAAGTATTTCAGGGTTTTATTCCACGTGGTTTGACTTTTGATGGGGCTGAACATTCGCAGCCATCAGCAAATGTCTGAATTCCTGCTGCATTCTAGCTAAGAATGCTGCCTCTCTTCTGTTCTGCAGCTGAGCTTTCTGAAAGCCCTCCAAATTCTTGGGAGGAAAATGCAGCCCTTAGGAACTTTCCTCAGAAGCCAGGCATTCATTATTTTAATTGTAACCCCTTACTGGCACCTTTGCAGCCTGGAGTACATACATGGCAGGGTTTCGCTTCTCTTTGTTCTGGGAACACAGCTGCAGTGGGGAAAGCTTCTGGACTGCAGCATCCTCAGCTCTCAGCACAGTCCCTCACCAGGAGTTACATGAATCCATGCTGGTACCAAGTCATGACACAGCACCAAGGCAAGGTGAGAGTCATAGAATGGCAAGGGTTGGAAGGGACCTCCAGAGATCATCCAGTCCAACCCCCCTGCCAAGGCAGGATCACCTCAGGCAGGTCACACAGAAATGTATCCAATGGGGCTTGAAAGACTACAGACAAGGAGACTCCACAACCTCTCCGGGCAGCCTGCTCCAGGCCTCCAGCACCCTCACAACAAACAAATTTCTCCTCATCTTCAGATGCAACCTCCTGGGTTCCAGTTTGTGCCCAGTGCCCCTTGTCCTATCACTGGGTACCACTGAAAAGAGTCTGGCCCCAGTCTCTTGCCCCCCACAGGTCCTTTAGCTCTTGCTGAGCATTGCTCAGATCCCCTCTGGGACTGCTCTTCTCCAGGCTGCACACCCCCAGGGCTCTCAGCCTTTCCTCCTCACAGAGATGCTGCAGGCCCCTCAGCAGCTTTGCAGCCTCCCCTGGACTCTCTCCAGCAGTTCCCTGTCTCTCTTGCACTGGGGAGCCCAGAACACTGCTGGCTACTTCTCTAATCCAGGTCACTCACTTTGTTTAAAGGAGTAGCTTTTAAAATCAGTGGTTAATATTAGTAGTAATAAAAGTAGTAGCAAAGGGTAATAAAAATAAAAGCATCAACCAGTAGTAACAGACCTGTTTGATCCTGACTCACCTGATCCCTCTCTGACGCAACTCGCTGGTGAACGTTCTCACTTGCCATGTACAGAAAGATGATGGAGTCAGAGAGTGGTTTGGGTTGGAAGGGAGCCTCAAAGCTCATCGTGTCCAACCCCCCTGCAGTCAGCAGGGACACCTCCAACTACAGCAGGTTGCTCAGGGCCACATCAATTTGACCTTGAATATCTCCAGGGATGGGGCCTCAACCACATCTCTGGGCAACCTGTTCCGGTATCTCACCACCCTCATGGTGCAGAACTTCCTCCTGATGTCCAGCCTAAATCTGCCCTGCTCCAGTTTAAAACCATTGCCCCTCACCCTATCCCCACAGGCCCTTCTGAACAGTCCCTCCCCAGCCTTCTTGTAGGTCCTCTTCAGATATTGAAATGCAGCTCTAAGGTCTCCCTGGAGCCTTCTCTTCTCCAGGCTGAACAGCCCCAACCCTCTCAGCTGGACCCCATACAGGAGGTTCTCCAGCCCTCTGATCATCTTTGTGGCCTCCTCTGGCCCCACTCCAGCAGATCCATGTCCTTCTTGTGCTGGGGGCGATGAGCTGGCTCCTAGGAGGGTCTGGTGGTACCATGTGCCAGGCAGTGACCACAGGTGAGCAGCACCCTGTGTGGCTCCAGGACCCTTCTCTGCTCATCAGCTCCCAGGTGAGATGAGAAGTGAGCTCCTGAGAGGCAAGAGCTGGTGACTCTTAGCCTTCAGCAACCACCTCCCTTTGCTTTCATTTTCCAGGAGATGAAAGAAACCCCAAAATTCAAAGCAGAACTCAGTCCAACTGCTGCTTTGAATGAGTAAAGCAGCTCAGGGCACTCCAGCTCTCTGCTCTGCAGGAAACATGACCTAGTTTTCCTAGGAACAGCAAGTGGTTAAAGCATGGGAGCTGGGTTTCGAGGAGCAGACCCCAAGAAGAGGCACAGGCTGTGCCTTGTGAAGGACCAGGACAGGCCCCAAACCACCATGAGCACACTGTATGGGGTGCACTGCACCTCCCACCTCGGCTCTGGGGCACTTTGGCTGCTCCCGGTGAGAATGAGGCCAGCCAAGGAGCTCCAGTTGAAGCTGTCATAGAATCAGAGAACTGTTTTGCCTGGAAGAGACCTCTAAAATCATCAAGTCCAGCCATCAACCTAAGACCACCACAGCCATTAGACCATGTCCTGAAGTGCCACGTCCACACCCCCTGTCCTGTCCTCCTGTGTCCCCATGGCCGGGCTCACTGCCACACACCCCCTTGCACTCAGAGACTCTTTCCCCTTCCAAACCCTCATGGCTGGCACAAAAAAGGACCTTCACCTGGAAGCCCCACATTAAGCCTCAGCTGGGAAGTGTGGAAGTGCTACCAGTGTTGGCTGCAGAAGGTGGAACCACACCACACAGCACAATTCCACACTCTGACTTCGCTACTTGTGAGAACAACACTGAAGTGCAAGGACTGAAAAGCCACTTCTGGTCAGACAGAGATGGTTCCTACCATGATTTATCTCCATCTTCAGCCACTGAAGGCTGCACACATTATTGTCCTTTACATTTTAAATGAGAAGAGTAATTAGATCTTTATCAAGGGGGGGGGGGTGGTGGTGCAGAAAATCATCTTCCTCAGTGCCTGCTCTATCAACTCCTTCAATTTCAGACTGCCTTCAGACATCTGACAGAGCTTTGTCAGCTGTGACAAATGACAGCAAATCTCTTTAAATTACTAAAACATGAGCCCAAAGCCAGAACTGGGCATTTCCAGCAGCTTAGGGAGCAAGGAGGGAAAAGGAATTGGGGAGCAAGGATACTCTGCAACCCAGCAGGACACTGGAGCATGCCAGCTTCCATCTCCTCGGGGTGGGATTCTGACACCTGGACAGAGGCTTCCCAGGCTGAGAGATCAGAGAATCATTAAGGTTGGAAGAGACTTCTAAGATCATCAGATCATAGAATCAACAAGGTTGGAAAGGCCCACAAAGATCATCAAGTCCAACCTGTCACCCAACACCTCAGGACTACTAGACCATGGCACCAAGTGCCACATCCAATCCCCTCCTGAACACTTCCAGCGATGGTGACTCCACCACCTCCCTGGGCAGCACATTCCAATGGCCAATCTCTCTGTCTGGGAAGAACTTCTTCCTAACATCCAGCCTAAGCCTCCCCTGGCACAGCTTGAGACTGTGTCCTCTTGTTCTGGTGCTGGGTGCCTGGGAGAAGAGACCAACCCCACCTGGCTACAGCCTCCCTTCAGGGAGTTGGAGAGAGCAAGAAGGTCTCCCCTGAGCCTCCTCTTCTCCAGGCTAAGCAACCCCAGCTCCCTCAGCCTCTCCTCACAGGGCTGTGCTCCAGACCCCTCCCCAGCCTCGTTGCCCTTCTCTGTACATGTTCAAGAGTCTCAATGTCCTTCTTAAACTGAGGGGCCCAGAACTGGACACAGGACTCAAGGTGTGGCCTAACCAGTGCTGAGTACAGGGGCAAAATGACCTCCCTGCTCCTGCTGGCCACATTGTTCCTAATCCAGGCCAGGATGTCATTGGCCTTCTTCGCTGCCTGGACACACTGCAGGCTCATGTTCAGCCTACCATCAACCAGCACCCCCAGGTCCCTCTCTGCCTGGCTGCTCTCCAGCCACTCTGTCCCCAGCCTGTAGCTCCGCATAGGGTTGCTGTGGCCAAAGTGCAGCACCCGGCACCTGGACTTGTTGAATGCCATCCTGTTGGACTCTGCCCATCTGTCCAGCCTGTCAAGGTCCCTCTGCAGAGCTCTCCTACCCTCTAACAGATCCACTCCCGCTCCCAGCTTGGTGCCATCTGCAAATTTGCTGATGATGGACTCAATGCCCTCATCCAGATCATCAGTGAAGATATTAAACAGGATGGGGCCCAGCACTCATCCCTGGGGGACACCACTGGTGACTGGCTGCCAGCTGGATGTGGCACCATTCACCACCACTCTCTGGGCAACCATCAATTCAAGACTACCATCATTAAGGTTGGAAAAGATCATCAGATCCAACCATCAGGACTACCATGACCGCTAAACCCTATCCTGAGCTGCTCATCTCTAAACCTCTCACCACCTGCATGGCTTTCTGGGCACCTCATCAAAACCCAGCACCGCAGAGCAATGCAGGCACCAAAAGGAAGTTTTGGGGAGGAGATGGCATCTGCCTCTTCTGAAGAGGTGGAACAGACCCACCAAAATCAAACATGGGCTTCACACCCATCTAGAAGTGGTCCCACACAAACACTGCCTGTCCACAGCCATGGAGATGTTCATTTGGAGGATTCCAGAGAAAATGGGTTCAAGTTGCACCAGGGAAGCTTCAGGCTGGACATGAGGAACAATTTCTTTCCCAAAAGGGTTGTCAAGGCCTGGCCCAGGCTGTGCAGGGCAGTGGTGGAGCCATGGCATTGCAGCTATAAATATATATGTCTTTAAAAAGGGGAAGCTTGTGTATGGCTTTAACATGAGGCAGCTCATAAAGCCTGCCTGTGAGCCGTGTTACCAACAGGTTGCTTCCACAAAGCAGAAAGGTCCTCTCAAAGAGCCAAAGGATCATCAGAAATGTAGTTGTTGTTGGCTGTTTTTTAATCAAACATCTCCATATTTCCACTGGTTCCTGCTTTGGGTCTCAGGACCTGTCCCTGGAGGTGGGACTCACAGCAAGCTGGTCTGCTCACAGAATGCCAGGTTGGGAGGGACCCCGAGGAGCACATCTGGCCCAACAGTATCACAGTATCACAGTATAACCAAGGTTGGAAGAGACCCCAAGGATCATCAAGTCCAACCCGTCCCAACAGACCTCACAACTAGACCATGGCACCAAGTGCCATGTCCAGTCTCCTCTTGAACACCTCCAGGGACGGCGACTCCACAACCTTTCCAGCTGGTGGTGTAGCTGAAATGAGATGGCCCAGCACCTTGTCAAGCTGAGTCTTAAAAATGATCCAGTCTGGTTGGTTTTGGCTGAAGGTTGGACTGGATGATCTCAGAGGTCTTTTCCAACTTGAACAATTCTCTGATTCTGGTGGCCTCTCAGTGTTGGAAAGGCTCAGGCAGAAAGCTGGGGACAGGCTTTTGAGCAGGGCCTGTTGTGACAGGACAAGGGGTGATGGTTTAAACTGAAAGAGGGAGATTCAGCCTAGAGAGAAGGAAGAAATGCTTAACACTGAGGGTGGTGAGAGCCTGGCCCAGGTTTTAAAGTCCTTTACATAGTAAAGAATGTCTCTAAAAGTGTTCTTCTCCCTGGAGGGGTTTCAAAGCTGTGGAGATGTGCTGCTGCGGGACATGGTTTAGTGGTGACTTGGCAGTGCTGGGTGAATGGTTTGACAAGCTCAGAGGTCTGCTCCAACCAAAACAGTTCCATGATTCCCAAGACCAGCTAAATGGGCAAAGTCAGAGGGAGCTGCTGTGTTGTCCTCCCAAAAGCCAAGAGTCATAAATTCATGGATTCCCAGAATGGTTGGGGTTGGAAGGGACTTCCAAGATCATCTAGTTCCACCCCCTGCCACGGGCAGGGACACCTCCCACCAGCCCAGGCTGCTCAGGATTGACCACACCACTCCAGCCCCAGGCTCTACGCCTCATGCTGTGCCCTCTCTGCAGCGGTTCTCCATCTCACATATCCCTGCTGGGTGGTGGTGGCCACTCAGTGATATCATCAATGATAGCCAGAGCTCACACACCCTGCAGGAGCTCACAGAGCTTCCACCCAATCTTGGCTGCTGATTAGGTTGAGCAATGAGGAGAGAATATTCAACCATGAGCTGCAGCACAGGGAAAACATCTCCAGCGCAGGGGAAACACATCTCCAGTGCAGGGGAAACACATCTCCAGTGCAGGGAAACACATCCCCAGCACAGGGGAAACACATCTCCAGTGCAGGGGAAACACATCTCCAGCACAGGGGAAACACATCTCCAGTGCAGGGAAACACATCCCCAGCACAGGGGAAACACATCTCCAGTGCAGGGGAAACACATCTCCAGCACAGGGGAAACACATCCCCAGCGCAGGGGAAACACATCCCCAGCACAGAGGAAAAACATCCCCGGCACAAAGGAAAAACATCTCCAGCACAGGAGAAACATCCCCAGCACAGGGGAAACACATCCCCAGCACAGGGGAAACACACCTCCAGCACAGGGGAAACACATCCCCAGCACAGGGGAAACACATCCCCAGCACAGGGGAAACACATCCCCAGCACAGGGGAAACACATCCCCAGCACAGAGGAAAAACATCCCCAGCACAGAGGAAAAACATCCCCAGCACAAAGGAAAAACATCTCCAGCACAGGAGAAACATCCCCAGCACAGGGGAAACACATCCCCAGCACAGGGGAAACACATCTCCAGCACAGAGCAAATAGCCCCAGAGGAGGGAAAATATCCCCAGCAGAGGGGAAACATCCCCAGCAGAGGGGAAGCATCCCCAGCACAGGGGAAAAACACCCCCTGCACAGATGAAACATCCCAGCACAGAGGAAAAACATCCCCAGCACAGAGGGAAAACATCCCCAGCAGAGGGGAAATAATCCCCAGCACAGAGGAAACATCCCCAGCAGAGAGGAAAAATATTTCCAGCACAGAGGAAACATCTCCAGCACAGAGGAAACATCTCCAGCACAGATGGGCTCCTGATCCTGCCCCAGATTTAGCTCTCTCCCCTTCGACAGATGCAAATTTCTTCACACAGACACGAATGCCAAGAATTAATGAGGGGGTTTTGGGCACAGAAACTCTCTTACAACAGCTCTACAGGCTGGGGCTGAAGCTCAAGATGTTTCCTCTCAATTAGCAGCAATTGCAGCCACCCCTGATGTTGTTTGTTCCCTTCCTGCAGGCAGGGGCAGGCTGGCAGTAGCTCAGACACCTCCCTCTGCACGACGTGGGCCAGGCCCAGGGTGGATGATCTTCTGCTTTTTATTTCATTCCTTGTTCCTAACCATGAGGCTGATCCCAGCAGCTGGAGGAGTCGTTGGGTTTGATTTCCTGTCTGCTGCAGGTCAGAGATTATGTCACCAAGAGTATATTTATCCGGCTAATTAAAGTCAGATGGTTCCTCTTTCATTCCTCCTGCCCCTCCTCTACAGCACAACCAGGAAAAGCTTGACTTCTGGAAAGAGAAAACCTCACCATGTGCAAGCTCCTGCTGCCTGGAATGCTCTCCCCCTGCCAGCCACCAGCACCAGGCATGGGATGTCACAGGATCAGAGGATGTTAGGGGTTGGAAGGGACCTCTGAAGACCGTCAAGTCCAAGCCCCCTGCCAGAGCAGGACCGTAGAATCCAGCACAGGTCACACAGGAACACACCCAGATGGGTCTTGAAAGTCTCCAGAGAAGGAGACTCCACGTGTGGGGAGAGAGCAGCTCTACAGCTTCAGCCCTTTGCTGCTGGAGGCTGGGGGAAGAACCCAGGATCTGGTTGTCTTCAGAGCTGGGACGTGGCACCCACAGGGGAAAACCAACCCCCACAAGATCACAGTGTCACAGAATCACCAAGGTTGGAAGAGACCTCAAAGATCATCGAGTCCAACCTGGCACCACAGACCCCATGACTAGACCATGGCACCAAGTGCCACGTCCAGTCCCCTCTTGAACACCTCCAGGGATGGCGACTCCACCACCTCCCTGGGCAGCACATTCCAATGGCGAATGATTCTCAGTGAAGAACTTTCTCCTCACCTCCAGCCTAAACTTCCCCTGGGGCAGCTTGAGACTGTGTCCCCTTGTTCTGGTGCTGGTTGCTAGGGAGAAGAGGCCAACCCCTTCCTGGCTGCAACCACCTTTCAGGTAGTTGCAGAGAGCAATGAGGTCGCCCCTGATACTCCTCTTCTCCAGGCTAAACAGCCCCAGCTCCCTCAGCCTCTCCTCACAGGGCTTGTGCTCAAGGCCTCTCACCAGCCTTGCTGCCCTGAGATACAGGTTGTGAGGGGCTGCTTCTCATCCAGATGTTCAAGGGTAAACAATTCACCCATTTTAATCCATTTGTGAACAATCCAGTTAAGCTGGTGCTTGTACAGGGACTTCCATAATGTCACAAAATCACTGCACCCCAGCATGCTGGGGATTGCAAGAGACCTCTGGAGATCATCCACTCCAACCCAACTGCTACACCAGACACCCACAGCAGCTTGCCCAGCAGCACAATGGCCAGGTGACTTTGGAAGCTCTCCAGAGAAGGAGACTCCATAACCCCTCTGGGCAGCCTGCTCCAGGCCTCCAGCACCCTCACACCAAACAACTTTCTCCTCATTTTCATATGGAATCTCCTGGCTTCCAGTTTGTGCTCATTGCCCCTTGTCCTGTCCCTGGGCCCCACTGACAAGAGTCCTCTTGCTCCCCACAACTTCTTTGTCTCTTGCTGAGCACTGATCCCCTCTCAGATCCCCTCTGGGGCTGCTGTTCTCCAGGCTCCACAGCCCCAGGGCTCTCAGCCTTTCCTCCTCACAGAGATACTCCAGGGCCCTCAGCATCTTTGGACTTACCACTGGACTCTTGACTGGCAAATCCAGAACTGGACCCCAACCATGCTGGGACTGAGTAATTCTGTGAGGTACAACCAGCTCCTCTCCTCCTGGGAGGAAGCCAGAGCAGGTAGCCACACTGCCTGAAAATGTCTCCTTTCTGCCCTTTCAAAAGCCACTTTGTGCCACAACTATAAAGCAAATAAATGACCCTGAGCCTGAAGGTTTTGTCTTCATCCAACAGAATCTGGGAAGATTATTAAGCCATGAATCTGAGGAGATATTTGCTGCTTAGAAAAGGTGAGAACAGAACTTGAAACAGTGGAGTTTGGTGTCCCTCACAAATTACAATACAATAATACAATACAATACACCAGGTTGGAAGAGACCTTCAAGATCATCGCGTCCAACCCATCAAACAATCCAACCCACCCAACAACTAGACCATACAGCCAAGCACCCCATCAAGTCTTCTCCTGAACACCTCCAGTGAAGGTGACTCCACCACCTCCACGGGCAGCCGATTCCAATGGCCAATCACTCTCTCCGTGTAGAACTTCTTCCTAACATCCAGCCTAAACCTGCCCTGGCGCAGCCTGAGACTGTGTCCTCTTGTTCTGGTGCTGGCTGCCTGGGAGAAGAGGCCAACCTCTGCCTGGCTACAACCTCCCTTCAGGTAGTTGTAGAGAGCAATAAGGTCACCCCTCAGTCTCCTCTTCTCCAGGCTAAGCAACCCCAGCTCCCTCAGCCTTTCCTCATAGGGCTTGTGTTCCAAACCCCTCACCAGCTTTGTTGCCCTTCTCTGGACACGTTCCAGCAAGTCAACATCCTTCCTAAACTGAGGGGCCCAGAACTGGACACAGGACTCAAGGTGTGGCCTAATTCCCCAATGCAAACTCCCCACAGCTCACCAAGCAAGCTACCCAAAAAGGGGTGAACATAGAATCACAGATTGCATCAGGTTGGAAGGGAACCTCAAAGCTCATCTTGTCTAACCCCCCTGCAGTCAGCAGGGACACCTCCAACCATACCAGGCTGCCCAGGCCCACATCAAGTATGACCTTGAATGTCTCCAGGGATGGAGCCTCAATCACATCTCTGGGCAACCTGTTCCAGTATCTCACTCCCTTCATTGTCAAGAGCTTGATAATGTCCAGCCTAAACCTCCCCTGCTCCAGTCTGAAACCACTGCCCCTCATCCTATCCCCACAGGCCCTTCTGAACAGTCCATCCCCAGCCTTCCTGTAGGTCCCCTTCAGATGTCAAAGTGCAGCTCTAAGGTCTCCTTGGAGCCTTCTCTTCTCTATGGTCTTTGGGTAGCAGAGTCACAAGACCAATTACTGACTGCTCCAAACCAACCCCTGCTAAATTAGCAATTATCTGACAAACACTCTGATGACAAGTGTGGGGTGTCCCTGCCCATGGCAGGGGGGTTGGAACTAGATGATCCCTGTGGTCCCTTCCAACCCTGACTGATTCTATGATTCTATGATTCTATGGTTCCTGAGTCCAAATTAAATCATTCCAAGATGCAAACAGGGTGGAAGTTGAGTCCAATTAATGAACCTGTTCAAAGCCCACTTAAGGATTAAGCCATGTTTGCCTCCATCACTCTCTCCTGATGGACTCCACAGATTTTGAAGAAAGAAATGAAGTTTCTCAGCAAAAAGATTGGAAAAAAACCAAAACACCACAACTGAAGCATTTGACTCAGAAGAAAGAGAATTTCTAATGGGCTGGGACATCACAAAGCCTGCATTAATATTTATCTGACAGGAGAGTATGACTCTGATGTGCAACTGATGCTCTTTCTCTTTCCCCCCGCCCCCAAAAAGCAGCAAGAAAATCCCCAAAGGTTCATCCCTGTTTTCAGCCTCCTGCCCTCATTTTGGTGTTTTGCTTCCCAAATCCCTGTGCCTCCTCTTAAGAAAGGAAAAAGAAGAAAAAAAATCCCCAAACAAGCCCCCCCCCCCCCCCCAGTTGCCAAGGAAACCCAAGTGAGCAGGGGATTGGCAGGGCTGAGCGCTGCTAAAAAGAGCGAGGGGAAGGCAAAGTCACAAATAGAAAGGGGAAGCCTCAGCCAGGCCAAACGACAGCCAGAAGGCACCACAGTGAGCTTGACCTCCAGGCAAGGAGCTGCTCACAGGACCACAGGATGTCAGGGGTTGGAAGGGCCCTCCAGAGATCAAGTCCAACCCCCCTGCCAGAGCAGGACCAGAGAATCCAGCACAGGTCACACAGGAACACATCCAGATGGGTCCTGAAAGACTCCAGAGAAGGAGACTCCACAACCCCTCTGGGCAGCCTGCTCCAGTGCTCTGTGACCCTCACAGTGAAGACGTTCCCCCTTGTGTTGAGGTGGAACCTCCCGTGCTGCAGCTTACATCCACTGCTCCTTGTCCCTTCACAGGGTGCAAGTGAGCAGAGCCTGTCCCCTCCCTCATGACACTCAGCCCTCAGATATTGATAGACATTGATTAAATCCCCTCTCAGTCTTCTCTTTTCCAGACTAAAGAGCCCCAGGTCCCTCAGCCTCTCCTCATAAGGCACATGCTCCAGTCCCTTAATTCTCATCCCTGCTCAGGAGGATGGAGTCACATCGCTTGCAAGCATGCAAGGGGCAATGATCCTGCCCTGAACTTGTGCCAGGGGAGGTTTAGGTTGGACTTGAGGAACAATTTGGCTGCTGCAAGAGTGGTCAGGCACTGGAACAGGCTGCCCAGGGAGGTGGTGGAGTCACCACCCCTGGAGGTGTTCAAGAACCATGTGGCTATGGCACTGTGGGACATGGTTTCATGGCCATGGTGGGGTTGGGTTGAAGGTTGTACTTGGTGATCTTGGAAGTCTTTTCCAATTGAAAGACTTCTACAGTTCTGCTACTCTTAAGTGGATGTAACCTAACCAGAGTGAGGTTCTTATGCAAAAGCACACTGATATTTCATAGATTGGAAAAGACCTTTAGGACCACTGAGTCCAACCAGAGGAGACTGGATTGGATATTAGGATGGAGATTAGGAACAATTTCTTTGCTGCAAGAGTGGTCAGGCACTGGAACAGGCTGCCCAGGGAGGTGGTGGAGTCACCATCACTGGAGGTGTTAAAGAAACCTGGGGACATGGAACCTGGGGACATGGTTTAATGGCCATGGTGGTGCTGGGCTGATGGTTTTTCAACCCAAACAGTGCCATGATTCTTCTCTCTGGTGTTGCTGTGCCCTTATCTCCTACTCCTTTTGCTATCATTAAACCTGCTCAGCACACATCACCCTGGACCCTGCATGGTTCTGAAGGCTATGATAGGTTCCCTGCTCCTGAACCCTGAGGAGCAGGAGAGCTGGTGCCATACAGGTACCAAAAAACAAAAGAAAATGGTGTTGAAGTTGGCATCAAACTTTGTCTCCCTAAATATTCTTCTTGTTTTAATAATAAAGAATCCAGGTCAAATCCATTCTTACTTTCCACCCTGCTCTGGCACTGCAGGGATGAGTTTGGCTCCTGAAGTTTGAATTACCCTGTGTGAGTCACTAGTCCAGGCTGTCCAGAGAGGTGGTAGATGCCCCAGTCCTGGAAGCATTGGAGGTCAGGCTGTTTGGAGCTCTGAGCAACCTGCTCTAGTTGCATATGTCTCTGCTGACTGCAGGGTAGTGGCCTACACAAGCTTTAAATGTCCCTTCAACCCAAGCCAGCCTAGGAGTCTAAGTTGGTCAGCCCTCTCAGTTTTCTTCCAAGAGGGAGGAGCACTTCTTCCTTTCTTTCTGTTTGAATGGGCTTCACAACAAAGACAGCAGAGGAGCTTACACAAAGAAGATCCTATGGCCTGGGTCCCCACACAGCCCAGACGTTGTCTAACCATCTACAGGGCAGGAACCTCCTGGTTTTAACCCTGACACCCTCCTCATTAGATGAGCACCTACCATGTCCTCAGGAGAAGATTCCTTGAGGGCATAAAGAGGGCTACAGGAGAGATGGGAAAGGACTCTTTATCAGAGAGTGCATGCTTTAGTTGTTTAGGTGGGTTGGATTGATGGGTTGGACGTGATGATCTTGAAGGTCTCTTTCAACCTGGTGTATTGTATTGTATTGTATTGTATTATTGGCTTGTATTGATAGGATGAGGATAAAGTTTTGAAACAAGAAGAGGAGAGATTTGGATTAGGTGATGGGAAGAAGTTCTTTCCAGCGAGGGTTGTGAGACACTGGAACAGGGTGCCCAGGGAGGTTGTGGATGCTCCCTCCCCGGAGGTGTTCAAGGCCAGCTTGGATGAGGCCTTGAACATCCTGGGCTAGCGTGAGGCGTCCCTGCCCATAGCAGGATGTTGGAAGTAGATGATCTGTAAGGTCCCTGCCAGCCCAACCCACTCCATGGAAGGCCATTTGCACTACAAAGAAGCCAAGCTCCGTCTCGCTTCGCCGTGAACCACGCTTTGCTCTCCTGCAGAGAAACTCCATGGATGCCAAGCACACTTTGAAGTCATAATGTGGCAACCACACGTTTTGGTGACTGCAAGCTGCCCTTGGTGCTCAGGCTCTCCTAAAACGTGTGCTTACCAGATTATAAAGGCATGAGGAGCAGTGCTAGCCACGTGGCAACCATGCCCTGCACAGCCCCTGCTGCGCGTAGAACCTGGCGCCCGGCACTTACGAGGTTTTCCGGCTCGAAGCCTCATCAGCAGAGCACAAAGTGAAGCTGCTCCAGAGGCAGTTGGCTGAAAAGCAGCTCTGGCAGGCTTTGAACTGGAGTTGCTCAGGCAGGGAACCCAATCTGATGGCACGTGAAAGGCGGGTGAGAGTGGAGGAGGGAAGGATGAGGGAGAAGGAATTGGAGGAGAGAGAGTTTGAAACATGGAGGGGAAAGGAGGATGGGAGGAAGGAGACATTGAAATGGGATTAAGAAAAAGGGTAAGGAATAAAGGGGGACGTGGAAAAGGAAAAAGGATGGAAGGAAACGAAGAGAAAAAATGTAAGAGACAAGGAATGTAAACCTGACTTCTGCATTTCTGTGCCACTGATCACACTGAGCCAACCGGGTTGGAAGAGACCTCCAAGATCATCAAGTCCAACCGATCACCCTACCCTAACTAATGGTCAGCTAGACCATGGCACTGAGTGCCTCATCCAGTCTCTTCTGAAACACCTCACAAGCATGCCTCCCAAAGACAGCAGGCAGGGCTCCTCCTGCGAGCACGAGACTCCACCATTTCTCTGTCAGAGCAGTTAAAGAACAGGGAAAGCCAAAAAGAAAACCTAACCACCCCTAAGAACACCTTGGCCACATTAAGAAAACAATGAATCAGCTGGTGAAGTCATTTTGCTGCGCTCCACAGCCTCTATCTCTTTACCAGACCTGCCTGATGTCTGGCAACTACATTTTCCAGGGATCACATCCGCTGCCGCTCAGGATGTAGGTGGAAGGGACTCAACATTGACTAAAGAGCCAACATCACCACTGATGCTGAGCTCGGAAATTGTACCTCTGCACCAGGCACTGCTGAGGCTGCACCTACAATCCTGGGTTCAGTTTTGGGCTCCTCACTCCATGAAGGACATGGAGGGGCTGGAGCATGTCCAGAGAACGGCAACCAAGCTGGGGAAGGGTCTGGAGAACAGAGCTGAGGAGGAGCAGCTGAGGGAGTTGGGGGTGCTTAGTCTGGAAAAGAGGAGGCTGAAGGGAGACCTCATCGTTCTCTACAGCTCCCTGAAAGGAGGTTGGAGCCAGGTGGGGGTTGGTCTCTTCTCCCCAGGAACAAGTGACAGGATAAGAGAAAACAGTCTCAGGTTGCACCAGGGAAGGTTTAGGCTGGACACAAGGAACAATTTTTTTCCCCCAAAGGGTTGTCAAAGCCTGGCCCAGGCTGCACTCTCCATTCCTGGAGGGGTTTCAGAGCTGTGTAGATGTGGTGCTGAGGGCCATGCTTTAGTGGTGACCTGGCAGTGCTGGGTTCATGGTTGGACTGGATGATCTGAAAGGTGTTTCCCGATCAAAACAATTCCACGATTGTGTGATAGAAAGATGCAGGAAGAGGCAGCAAGTCTTCACTTGCTCCACCTTTTCTGGACTCTTCTGTGCTCAAGGTGCTGTGTAACAAAACTCCATAAAAGCCAGAAAAAGGCCCCACAGCATTCAGCAGGCTGAGCTGCACCCCCAGGTACCAGCACTGCTGCTCTAAAGGTGGGGGTTAATGTGCCTCATAAAGGTGAAGCTCTGAAGGAAGGTGACCAAGCTGACTGTCACTCATCCCTGGGAATGATCCTGCCTTCTCCAGAGACTAAAAATAAACCCTCAGCTGTCTTTGGAAATAGAAACTCCATGGCAAAGCCTGGGGTGCTGCAACCACAGCAGGCTGGAAGGATGGAAATGGCCTTTCACAAAAGAAACATCTTGTTCATAGCGACGTGGAAGGAATGTGCTGCTAGAAAGAGACTTTTTTGGGTTGAGACACCAGATTGGAGCCTAGGACTGGCTTGGTCTGTGGAAATCTTGAGGTATGCTTTGGAGAAGAGGAATTGCTTCCTCTGGGCAAGCCACACTGTACCTGCTGGAAACGTGTGTCACGCTGGAAAGAGAGGCAGAGTTATTTCTGCCTCTTCCTCAAGCATTGGGCAGTGCTCACCCACTCATCTTACTAGCTCAGAGCTTCTTTCCACCTCAAAACCACCAGCACAACCACATCTTTCCTACATGCATCAAGCCCAGAGTGTGGAAAGAGGGAAGATGACACCAAGAGAGAGTGGAAAATGCGTGCTGAGTGCCGTCCCCAGGCCCTGGCTGCGCCCAGGCCCTGGCCGCGCCCAGGCCCGGCTCTTACCGCAAGGTCGAGTGCCTGCCGGCGCGGGAGATGCTGTTGCCAACCGGGAGGGCAGGTTGCTGCCCCTGTGCAGGTCCTCGATGGAGCGGCTCCAAGGCTTGGACTTCTCCATGGAGTTTTCCACGTTGTTCTCCAAGCTTTCAAAGTCAAACCTGAAAGGAAATAGAAATCCCAGCTCAGACAGGGGGAAAAAAATGCACAGAGCATTTCCCTTCCCATTCATGGAATCCCAGCACGGTGGGGTTGGAAGGGACCTCTGGAGATCATCCACTCCAACCCCCCTGCTATGCCAGGGGCACCCACAGCAGCTTGCTCAGGATCACTATGGCCAGGGGGCTTTGGAAGCTCTCCAGGGAAGGAGACTCCACAACCTCTCTGGGCAGCCTGCTCCAGGCCTCCAGCACCCTCACACCAAACAACTTTCTCTTCATCTTCAGGTGGAACCTCCTGGCTTCCAGTTTGTGCCCTTTGTCCCTTGTCCTGTCCCTGGGCAGCACTGACAAGAGTCTGGCCCCAGCCTCTTGCCCCCTACAGCTTCTTTATCTCTTGTTGAGCATTGAGATGATCTCCTCAGGGACTGCTCTTCTCCAGGCTCCACAGCCCCAGGGCTCTCAGCCTTTCCTCCTCCCAGAGATGCTCCAGGCCCCTCAACATCTTTGCAGCCTTCCCTGGACCCTGTCCAGTAGTTCCCTGCCCCGCTGGAACTGGGGAGCCCAGAATTGAACCCAGGACTCCAGATGTGGCCTGACTGTGGCAGAGTAGAGCAGAAGGAGAACTTCCCTTGACCTGCTGCCTATATTCTTCTTCATGCACCCCAGGACACCATTGGCTTTCTTGGCCATGAGGGCACATTGCTGGTCACGGGGAATTTGCCATTCAGCAGCACTCTGAGGTCCTTATCCCCAGAGCTGCTTCCCAGCAGGTCACCCCTCACCTGGGAGCAGGTGGTTCTTCCTCCTCAGGTCAGGATCCTACACTTGCCCTTGTTGAGCTCCATGAGGTTCCCCTCCACCCAGTTCTCCAGTCTGTCCAGGCCTGGCTGAATGGGGTGTCAGCCACTCCAGTTTGGAATCATCCACAGACTGACTGAGGGTTCACTCTGTCCCTTCATGTCTTTTAAGTGGGGATTTTAGGAGGTGCCTAAAGATTGCAAGCTCAAGGAAGCAAGCAGCGGGGGCTCTAACCTCCATCACACTGCAACTCAAGGTGAGCTTCAAGTGCAGCACATTTGGACCCTGAGAATGGGAGCAGCTCACCACACAGTCAAAAGATTTCAGAAGGATCAAAGAGCTACTTTTTGGGTTTTTTAACCTCTCTTAAATAAATCCAACATTGACTGTGTTGCTGATGAACCTTGGAGGAAAGAGCTGCCCCAATCTCATTTCAATCAGTCAATCAAGTGTTGAAGTCCTAACTCAGTTTCCTCCATCACTGTGTGACTGAGCATTCACTGCCTTGCTGCCCTGCACCAACCATCCCAACTCAGTTTCCTCCTGCACCAATCATCCCAACTCAGTTTCCTCCTGCACCAACCATCCCAGCTCAGTTTCCTCCATCACTGTGTGACTGAGAATTCACTGCCTTGCTGCCCTGCACCAACCATCCCAACTCAGCTTCCTCCATCACTATTTGACTGAGCATTTCCCTGCCTGCTGCCCTGCACCAACCATCCCAACCCAGCTTCCTCCATCACTATTTGAGTATTTCCCTGCCTTGCTGCCCTGTACCAACCATCCCAACTCAGCTTCCTCCATCACTATTTGACTGAGCATTTCCCTGCCTTGCTGCCCTTCTCCAATCATCCCAACTCAGTTTCCTCCATCACTATTTGACTGAGCATTTCACTGTCTTGCTGCCCTGCACCAACCATCCCAACTCAGCTTCCTCCATCACTATTTGAGCATTTCACTGCCTTGCTGCCCTGTATCAACCATTCCAACTCAGCTTCCTCCATCACTATTTGACTGAGCATTTCACTGCCTTGCCCTTCCCCAATCACCCAGCATGTGTAAAATAGCCTCATAACCAGCACAGCTTTTCTCTGCTTCTTGACCCATTGCCCATTCTGCTGTTATTTCAAGCAAGAATTGCTTGTTCCCCTTGGAGCTTTTGAGGTTATTACTCATCTTTACCATGTTAGAGAGGGGGAGAAAAACCCAGCAAGGAACTTGCCTCCATTTGTGCAATGTTAGGGAGAAAAGTCTTGACACAAACATCGCTTTTTGCTGTGCAGGTTTTTTCCATTTTCAACCCTATCATTTTCCTTCATTAATCTGATTGCAACCCCACCAAAAATCTCTTTTTTCACTTCCCTGTGCCAGGAGATGCATACAACTGATGGCATCTCCTCTAAAACCAAAGTGCAGCTCTCCCCAGCTTGAGTCCCTACCTATGACAGCCTCTTTTAACCTACTGCTTCTTCCCACATACCTCTGCAAAACAATCCACTGCTAAAATACCCTCAGTGAAAGCCTGTGGAGATACAGAGCCTCAGCCTAACATCTATTTCAAATTCAAGTCAACTAATGGAAGGTGATTTCTCCCCCCACCCCCCAATTTGTTTTAATAGACTCCATTCCGTGATTTATTACCTAAATGACTAAATCTGACTCCCAATTAACCAGATGTCAGCTTGAAAAAGCTTCTTTTATACTCTTCCCAACTTCCTAAATCATCTTCAAGTTCCTACCATTATCTTGCAGTGCATCTTCCCCACAGGAAGCCAACCACTTTCCTTGCCAGGAGAACCACAGAATGCTTTGGGTTGGAAGGGACCTCAAGAGCTCATCCAGTCCAACCCCCCTGCAGTCAGCAGGGACATCCTCAACTAGATCAGGCTGCCCAGAGCCCTGTCGAGCCTCACCTTGAATATTCCCAGGGCAGGGGCCTCAACCACCTCCCTGGGCAACCTGTTCCAGTGTTCCACTACCCTCATGGTGCAGAACTTGCTCCTAAGATCCAATCTCAATCTGCTCTTCCCTAGTTTGAAGCCACTGCCCATCCTCCTGTCACCACAGGCCTTTGTAAACAGTCTCTCTCCAGCCTTCCTGCAGCCCCCTTCAGGTACTCAAAGGCTGCTCTAAGGTCTCCCTGGAGCTTCCTCTTCTCCAGGCTGAACACCCCCAGCTCCCTCAGCCTATCCTTGTAGCAGAGGTGTTCCAGCCCCCTGATCATTTTCATGGCCCTCCTCTGGACCCATTCCATCAGGTCCATGTGTCTGCTGTGCTGAGGACTCCAATCTTTAATCTCAAGGCTTAAATTTAGGCTTTATTTTCTCTGTTAATCATAGAAGCATAGAATTGTCAGGGTGGGAAGGGACCTCAAGGATCAGCCAGTTCCAACCCCCTGCCATGGCCAGGGACACCTCACACTACAGCAGGTTGCTCACAGCCACATCCAGCCTGGCTGCAAACACCTCCAGGCATGAGGCTTCCACCACCTCCCTGGGCAACCTGTGCCAGGCTCTCACCACCCTCATGGGGAACAACTTCTTCCTCACATCCAATCTCAATCTACCCATTGCTAGTTTTGCTCCATCCCCCCAGTCCTATCACTCCCTGACACCTTCAAAAGTCCTTCCCCAGCTTTCTTGTAGCCCCTGCAGATCCTGGAAGGCCACAATCCTGTTAAGACACAGTAGTTTTGGACTAACATCTTTGCTCTACACAGTATTGTCCCAAGCAGGGACAGCTCTGCTCTATGGAACCCTGCCCTGACAGGGCTCACACTTTGCCTCCCAAGCCCAGAGGTCACCAGATAAGTCTTACTTACGTGACTGCATACTGTGCAAACGACAAGTACTCCACCAGAACATCCAGGCCTTTGTTTTCTTCATTCAGGAACTCCCTGACCCATCTGTTAGAGAAATCATGAAGACATCAGAGTGCTTCATGGGCATGGTGTCAGCTAAACCAGAGACAGACCCACTGCAGGGACAGCAGCACTGCTGAGAGAAACTCTGCCTTCCCACTCGGGAGAACACTTTTAGAGACATTCTTTACTATGTAAAGGACTTTAAAACCTGGGCCAGGCTCTCACCACCCTCAGTGTTAAGCATTTCTTCCTTCTCTCTAGGCTGAATCTCCCTCTTTCAGTTCAAACCATCACCCCTTGTCCTGTCACAACAGGCCCTGCTCAAAAGCCTGTCCCCAGCTTTCTGCCTGAGCCTTTCCAACACTGAGAGGCCACCAGAATCAGAGAATTGTTCAAGTTGGAAAAGACCTCTGAGATCATCCAGTCCAACCTTCAGCCAAAACCAACCAGACTGGATCATTTTTAAGACTCAGCTTGACAAGGTGCTGGGCCATCTCATTTCAGCTACACCACCAGCTGGAAAGGTTGGGCCAGATGTGCTCCTCGGGGTCCCTCCCAACCTGGCATTCTGTGAGCAGACCAGCTTGCTGTGAGTCCCACCTCCAGGGACAGGTCCTGAGACCCAAAGCAGGAACCAGTGGAAATATGGAGATGTTTGATTAAAAAACAGCCAACAACAACTACATTTCTGATGATCCTTTGGCTCTTTGAGAGGACCTTTCTGCTTTGTGGAAGCAACCTGTTGGTAACACGGCTCACAGGCAGGCTTTATGAGCTGCCTCATGTTAAAGCCATACACAAGCTTCCCCTTTTTTAAAGACATATATATTTATAGCTGCAATGCCATTGCTATTCTAGACACAATCATGCTCACTGCTGCTCCTGACTGACTCAGGGCAATCAGAGGTTGACTGCAATCTCCTCACAGCTTTCAGAGAGAGGGATGTGGGTGAAGCCTATCATGACAAGATTAAAGCAAAATCATTCTCCAGAGATGCCCAGCTCTCCTTACACTGAGCCCTTCAGGCTTTAACCATCAATCAGGTGGTATCACTGCTTGACATGCAAAGAGAGATTTTTCTCAAAGGCATCCACCAGTTGAAGTAACCCCCCACCTCCTCACCCCCTACCAAGAAAAAACACCACAAGCTAAGACTGGGAAAAAAAAACACCCATGAACAATTCTTACCCAATGTGATTTGTTCTTAAAGAGATCTCCAGCTCTCGGAGCACTTGCGTAGACTCTTGGACTCTTCTCCTGAACTTCTGTAATTGAGTAAGCAGGGGGAAAAAATGATCAGCCTCAGGATGCTAATCAACAGCTCACAGAGTGCTGAATGAATGAATGGAACACTAAGGTAACACCTGGGCAGGCTGGAGAAGGGGGCTCAGGAGAACACCATCAGGTACTCCAAGGAAAAGTGCACGGTCCTGAAGCTAGGTTGGGGCAATCCTCCATATCAATCCAGGCTGGGGGATGATGAGACTGAGAGCAGCCCTGCAGACAGGGACTTGGGGGGAGGTGATGGATGAGAACCTGGACATGAAAGGCTAAGTGAGCTGGGATTGCTTAGCCTGGAAAAGAGGAGGCTCAGCAAAGACCTTATTGCTGTCTACAATAGGAGGGGAGGTTGCAGCCAGGAGGGGGTTGGTCTCTTCTCCCAGGCAAGCAGCACCAGAACAAGGGGACACAGTCTCAAGCTGCACCAGGGGAAGTTTAGGCTGGAGGTGAGGAGAAAGTTCTTCACAGAGAGAGTTGCTGGCCATTGGAATGTGCTGCCCAGGGAGGTGGTGGAGTCACCATCACTGGAGGTGTTCAAGAGGGGACTGGACGTGGCACTTGGTGCCATGGTTTAGTAGTCATGAGGTATTGGGTGACAGGTTGGACTTGATGATCCTTGAGGTCTTCTCCAATCTTATTGGTTCTATGATTCTATGAACCAGCAATGGGCACTTGCAGCCCAGAAGGCCACTGGCATCCTGGGCTGTGTCAACAGCAGTGTGGCCAGCAGATGGAGAGAGGTGACCGCAGGGGGGCTGCACAAGATGAGCCTTGAGGGTCCCCTCCAGCCCAAAGCAATCTGTGTGAATCTGCAGAAACTGAGAACCCCTCTAACTCCCGAGGAATGCAACACCCAGTGTCCAGCAGCCCAAGAAAACACACTCAGGAAGGCAACTTCTGTTCCCAAGCACATCTTGGAGCTTCCAGGAGCAAGAAAATTCAAAGCCTGTAGAGAACAGAGGCTCGACAATGCCAGCTCTGTTTTGAGGATCAAGCTCTCCATTGAGAACTAAACTGCCAGGGCTTTCATCTCAGCCTGGTGCTTTAACCTTGCTTTGGAGACTTTACACCCACACCAAAAAAACCCTGCCCCAGTTTTGTGGGGAATAACCAAACCTGTGGTGGAGGAAGCCCCTTCACAAGGAGCTGCTGGTGCTACGGAATAACACAACCCCAAAGGGAGGAACTCCGTGGAGCTATTTTTAGGTTCCTGTGCTTCTGTCATTTGTCATGGGACTCTTTGAGTGGTATTAGGCTAAGAAAGGCTTCAATGTGAGCCCACGGAGCAAAGCCAAATGCTAAAGGCATTTCCAAACCCTCCAGGAGAAGAACACAAAGACTTCTGTTCACTGCTCTTGTTTAAAAACCTCCACGACGTTACAATCAGCTACAGGCAAATCTGAAGGTTTCCTACTAAATGGTTTCCTCCTCCTTGTCAGAGCCCCCAACAAGAGAAGCACTGTCAGAAGACATTACTGCAGCCCTGAAGACAAGAAGCTAGAAGCAAGGATGGAGGTGAACCTCTGCTGGGGCTGGAGCTGGCCCCGGCCTGGAAGCTCCGTGTCAGGATCCGTCTTTTACCACGGGGCACCAACCTCAGCTCATTGTAGAGAAGCACAAAGGGGTCATTGTCCAGGGCAAGGCAGAGCCAGCCAGCAGCAGGATCTGCTGTGCTCTCACTGCCATGTTGGGGTGGGTTTTCTGAGGGCTGTTAGAACTATCAACACAGGACCTCGGAGCTGTGGTTAAATACCAAAGGTTCAGTGATGGTCCTCTGGACAGGATGGAGGTTCCCCGCCGGGCTAAAAGCCTGAAGGCTGTTTCTAAGCTCATCGGAGTAGGAAAAAACATCAGAGACAAGCCACAAATACATCCTTGGGGAGAAGACACTAACAGAGATGCTTGATGTGCCCTTATGAAGAAAGGCTGAGGGGCCTGGGGCTCTTTAGCCTGGAAAAGAGAAGACTGAGAGGTGATCTTCTCAGTGCTCAGCCAGAGCAAAAGGGCAGGTGCCAGGAGGATGGGACCAGTTTCTTTTCAGTGGTGCTCAGTGACAGGACAAGGGTTGACAAAAAGAAACCAGACCATAAGAAGTTCCATCTAAACATGAGGAGGAACATCTCTAGTTTAAGGGTATTGGAGCACTGGAGCAGGCTGCCCAGAGAGTCTCTTTCTCTGGAGTCATTCAAACCCACCTGGACTCTGTCCTGTGCAACCTGCTCTGGGTGAAACTGCTCTGACAGAGAGCTTGGACTCGATGATCTTTGAGGTCTCTTCCAACCTTAGCGATACTGTGACTATGTGAAAGACCAGCTGGTGTGCCTGGGTCATTATCCAGCTCTTTTGGACAAAATAATATGGAGAAGGATGGATCAGAGAGTCACAGAATGCTCTGGGTTGGAATGGACCTCCAAAGGTCATCCGGTCCAACCCTCTCTGCAGGCAGCAGGGATATCCTCAACTAGATCAGGTTGCCCAGAGCCCTGTCAAGCCTCATCCTGAATATCTCCAGGGACAGAGCCTCAACAACCTCCCCAGAAAACCTCTTCCAGTGTTCCACTACCCTCATGGTAAAGAACTCATTCCTAACATCCAGGCTCTGCCACCTAAACACACCCCAGGTTACTTCTTTTCTTCACAGCCCTGAGCCCTCAGAGGAGCCTGCAAGTGAGAGGTGAACTGTGCCAGCTGAACTCAACTCCTGTCACACAACTGCCCAGAGAACAGGACTCAGAACATCAACAGCCTCTTCACATGGTGAGGAAAGTGCCATCAGAGAGAGGGCTGCTTCAACACCACGTGGCAACCAGCCTGACAGCTCAGCTCACTGATAACCTGCCCAGCTGCTTACTGAAGCTGAAGTGACTCCAACAGGTTGTTCCATGTGTCAGATGGTCTTTTCTGTAGACCCACAGAGTTGTGTCACTTGGAAGAGACCTCTAACCTCATCAGTCCAACTTCCACCCTAAGACCACCACAGCCACTAGACCCTGTCTCAAAGTGCCATGGCCACATGGTGCTTAAACACCTCCAGGGGTGGTGACTCCACCACCTCCCTGAGCAGCCTGTTCCAATGCCTGACCACTCTTGCAGCAAAGGAATTGTTCTTCATACCCAACCTAAACCTCCCCTAGCACAATTTCAGGCCATTTCCTCTCCTTCTGCCACCTGATACTAGGGAGAAGAGACCAACCCCCACCCAGCTCCAACCTCCTTTCTGGGAGTTGTAGAGAGCAATCAGGTCTCCCCTCAGCCTCCTCTTCTCCAGGCTGAACACCCCCAGCTCCCTCAGCTGCTCCTCACCAGCCCTGTTCTCCAGACCCTTCTCCAGCTTTGCTGCCCTTCTCTGGATCTCCTACAGCCCTTCAGTCTTTCTTGGAGTGAGAGGCCCAAAACTGAACCCAGTCCTCAAGGTGTGGCTTCACCAGTGCCCAGTAAAGGGAGACAATCATTTCCCCAGCCCTGCTGGCCACACCATTGTTGATTCAGGCCAGGATGCTGGTGGCCCACTTGGCCACCTGGGCACACCCTGGCTCATCTTCAGGCACTGCCAACCAACACCCCAAGGTCCTTCTCCCCTGGGCAGTTTCCAGCCACTGTGCCCCAAGCCTGGAGCATTCCTGGGGTTGTTGTGAGCCAACTGCAGGACCCAGCACTTGGCCTTGTTGAACCTCAACCCACTGGTTTTGGCCCATGGATCTAGGCTGGCCAGGTCTCTCTGTAGAGCCTTCCTCCTCTCCAGCAGATCAGCACTGCCACCCAATTCAGCATCAGCTGCAGACTTACTGAGGGCTTCTCAATCTCCTCATCCACATCATTGATAAAGATAAGAAACAGAAGGTAAAGGTATGGAAGAGAAGGTAAAGGTATGGAAGAGAAGGTAAAGGTATGGAAGATAAGGCAGAGGTATGGAAGAGAAGGTAAAGGTATGGAAGAGAAGGCAGAGGTATGGAAGAGAAGGTAAAGGTATGGAAGAGAAGGAGGTATGGAAGAGAAGGCAGAGGTATGGAAGAGAAGGCAGAGGTATGGAAGAGAAGGCAGAGGTATGGAAGAGAAGGCAGAGGTATGGAAGAGAAGGCAGACGCGATGATCTTGAAGGTCTCTTCCAACCTGGTGTATTGTATTGTATTATTGTATTGTATTATTGTAAACCTCTAGGTATGGAAGAGAAGGTAAAGGTATGGAAGAGAAGGCAGAGGTATGGAAGAGAAGGCAGAGGTATGGAAGAGAAGGTAAAGGTATGAAAGAGAAGGTAAAGGTATGAAAGAGAAGATAAAGGCATAAAAGAGAAGATAAAGGTATAAAAGAGAAGGTAAAGAAAGGTATGGAAGAGAAGATGTATTGTATTGTATTGTATTGTATTGTATTGTATTGTATTGTATTGTATTGTATTGTATTGTATAAAGGTATAAAAGAGAAGGTAAAGGTATGGAAGAGAAGGTAAAGGTATGAAAGAGAAGATAAAGGTAAGAAAGAGAAGATAAAGGCATAAAAGAGAAGATAAAGGCATAAAAGAGAACACAAAGATACAAAAGAGAAGAAAATAATATTAAGGACATAAAAGTTTCATTGCAACATCTCTTCTCTCCCAGCTGTGATGACCACAGCCTCCTTCCAGCTTCTCTCTGCTTCTCTCTGCAGTCTGCCACATCTCTGAGACTCTGCTTGGAGGCTTTTATGGCACCTCTCACACAAAGGCAGGAAGGAACCCAGACCCTGGGACCATCCTCAGTGAGAAACAAGGGATGGGTGAGAGGAAACAGGATGCTCCTCACCTTCCTGGTTACAGCTGGGTCCAGATAGCCCTTCAACTTCTGGATGTAGGTGTGAGGAGGATTCTTCACCTGAAATCTTTCCTGCAAGGGATACAAGAGCAAACATCAGCCATTTCACAACATCTGAATGCATGCACACCTGTTTCACCAGCCTGGAAGACAGTTTCAGATGTACACACCTTATGCTCACAAATGAATAATCCATGCCCACACAACATGCATGCAAATAAAATGGATTTACATCTATCTTGATACTCCCCCAATTTGATATTTATATAGGGTGCATTAAAAATAGGCCTGAACATATTCAAGGATGAGGCTGGAAGTTAGTTACACAGACAAACACACACATCTGAAGCAGCAAGGCTTTTGATAGCCAAGGGAACTCAAAGGGAGGTCTTAGAAGAGCAGATGTGTCCATGCTGGGTGGAAGGTCATCACCACAAAAGCCAAGGCATCGTATTTATTACTTGGGACAACCCTAAAATGCTTAGAATCACAGGGACATTTTGGTTGGAAAAGATCTTTAAGATCATTGATCATTTAAGATCGTTTTTAGGAGAGATGTTGAGTTGCTGGAAGGTGTCCAGAGAAGGGCAACAAAGCTGGGGAGGGGTCTGGAGCACAGCCCTGGGAGGAGAGGCTGAGGGAGCTGGGCTTGCTTAGCCTGGAGAAGAGGAGGCTCAGGGAGACCTTCTTGCTCTCTCCAACTCCCTGAAGGGAGGTTGTAGCCAGGGGGGGTTGGTCTCTTCTCCCAGGCAAGCAGCACCAGAACAAGAGGACACAGTCTCAAGCTGTGCCAGGGGAGGTTCAGGCTGGATGTTAGGAAGAAATTCTTCCCAGCAAGAGAGATTGGCCATTGGGATGTGCTGCCCAGGGAGGTGGTGGAGTCCCCATCCCTGGAGGTGTTTAGGAAGAGCCTGGCTGAGGCACTTGGTGCCATGGTTTAGTTGATGAGATGGTGTTGGGTGATAGGTTGGACTCAATGATCTCAAAGGTCTTTTCCAACCTGGTTAATTCTATTCTATTTTTTCTAATGTATTCTATTCCATTGAGTCCAACCATTCTCTAACTCTACCAAGGGTGCTGCTAAACCACAGCCCTCAGCACCACATCTCTGCCTCTTAAAACACCAACAGGGATGGGAATTCAATCACCTCCCTGGAGTGCTTGTTGCAGGGTTGGAAAACCCATTCAGGGAAAAAGTTTCTTCTGATGTCCAACATAAGCCTCCCCTGGTGCATCTTGAGGTCATTTCCTCTCATACTTTCACTTGTTCCTTGGGAGAAGAGACCAACCCCCACCCAGCTCCAACCTCCTTTCAGGGAGCTGTAGAGGGCAATGAGGTCTCCCCTCAGCCTCCTCTTCTCCAGGCTGAACACCCCCAGTTGCCTCAGCTGCTCCTCACCAGCCCTGTTCTCCAGACCCTTCCCCAGCTTGGTTGCCCTTCTCTGGACCTGCTCCAGCCTCTCAATGTCCTTCTTGAAGTGTGTGACCCAAATCTGAACCCAATATTCAAGGTGTGGCCTCACCAGTGCCCAGTACAGGGGCGACAATCTCCCTGGTGCTGCTGGCCACACCGTTGCTGATCCAGGCCAGGATGCTGGTGGCCTTCTTGGCCACCTGGGCACACTGCTGCCTCATCTTCAGCCAGCCACTGACCAATACTCCAAAGTCCTTTTCTGCTGGGCAGTTTCCAGCCACTCTGCCCCAGGCCTGGAGCATTCATGGGCTTCTTGTGAGCCAAGTGCAGGACCTCACTTGGCCTTGTTGAACCTCATCCCACTGGCTTTGGCCTACAGATCCAGCCTGGCCAGACCCTCTGCAGAGCCTTCCTACTCTCCACTCAGATCAACAACTTAGTGTCATCTTGAGCACTAACACACTTGGGATCAGCTCCCTGCACCATTTTCTGCCAGCGGTACTTGGATGGGGAGAACACTGGTGGTTGAGTTCATCCCAGCTACCCACAGCTCCCAACACTTGGAGAGTTTCCTTCAGCAGGAGGGCAGAGCTGAGGGACCTCCAGCATGGTCTGCCAAGTTTGTGCTGTGAGAGCTGCTTGATGTTAGTCAGGCATTGGAACAGGCTGCCCAGGGAGGTGGTAGAGTCACTGTCCCTGGAGGTGATCAAGAAACACTGATACCTGGAGTTCTGCCAACACTCAACCCAGGATGACCACGATTTGGCCCTCTCAGGGTGGGCAAAAGGTTTACTGGGTTTGCTATTCTCCTCTTCCTTGAAGGCCTCCTAGGGTAAGCCAGAGAGGTAGGGAGCAAGCACTCAGAACACCAGCACCGACACTTTGATGACAAGAGTGGTCAGGCACTGGACCAGGCTGCCCAGGGAGGTGGTGGGAGTCCCCATCCCTGGAGGTGTTCAAGAAACCTGTGGTCACTGCACTTTGGGACATGGTTTAATGGCCATGGTGGGGTTGGATTGATGGTTGAACTCCATGATCTTAGAGAGCTTTTCCAAGCCAAACAACTCTGTGCTGGTGTGAGCTCTGCTTGCTTTACCCATTCCACGGCCAGCTTGAACTGTAGCCTCCAAAAGCTGCCACGACACGGGAGCCGTCGTGCGAGGAGCATGCCCTGTCCAAACCTGTTAAGAGCATTACCCAACGTTCTGAGACTATTTGTACCTTGGAAGCATTTTCAGCTCTTTCAGCTCTTTCAGCCCTTTCCCTTGAGGAAAGATCTCAGAGCAACTTCCTCCTGAAATTTCGCCTTTTATCCAGCGCTATCTGAACCCTCCCCGTTCATGAGGTCAGGATGCAATTGTGACTCCAAGATCTGCAAGTTCTTTCCTAATGAATAAGAGACTCCTGCCCAGTTACCAGCACATCATGTCTGGACACCAAAAAAAAAACCCCAGCTAAACACCTTGTTCCTGTTATTAGCCTGCTGTAAAAGAAGTAGTATTTCATCGTGGTCAGCAGGGGAAAAAAGAAGTGAACTGAAAAAGCTGCCCCGTGGTGAAGCAGCCCCAGCAGGGAGCTCTGCAAGGCAGGCAGCAGACAGGGCTTTGCTCTTCTACAACTGCATTGGCTTTCCATGCAGCCTCACATGCTTGGGGCAAACACAGGCCTGGGAATTGGCATCTCCTGGTTATCTAAGGAGGAAGTTCTTCACATTGAGAGTGGTAAAATACTGCAATAGGTTGCCCAGGGATGTGGTTGAGGTCCTGTCCCTGGAGACATCAAAGATCAGACTTAATGTGGCCCTGGGCAGCCTGATGTACTTGGAGGTGTCCCTGCTGACTGCAGGGGGGTTGGACAAGATGAGCTTTGAGGGCCCCTTCCAACCTGATGCAATCTGTAAATCTCAAAACCAGCAAATCAAAAGTTCTGGGTTGCCAGCTCCTCTTTGGCCAAAGTGATACCAAGGGTGTCTGTCCTGCTCCATACCTAAGGGGTGGAGGACAGGAGGCTGGGGCCAGACTCTTGTCAGTGGTGCTCAGAGACAAGACAAGGGGCAATGGGCACAAACTGGAACCCAGGAGGTTCCATCTGGAATTTGTCCAGTTCTGGGCCACTCAGTTTAAGAAGGACATTCAGACGCTTGAAGATGTCCAGAGAAGGGCAACAAAGCTGGGGAGGGGTCTGGAGCACAGCCCTGTGAGGAGAGGCTGAGGGAGCTGGGGTTGCTTAGCCTGGAGAAGAGGAGGCTCAGGGGAGACCTTATTACTCTCTGCAACTCCCTGAAGGGAGGTTGCAGCCAGGTGGGGGTTGGTCTCTTCTCCCAGACAACCAGCAGCAGAACAAGAGGACACAGTCTCAAGCTGTGCCAGGGGAGGTTTAGGCTGGAGGTGAGGAAAAGATTCTTCCCAGAAAGAGAGATTGGCCATTGGAATGTGCTGCCCAGGGAGGTGTTCAAGAGGGGATTGGATGTGGCACTTGAAGCCATGGTTTAGTTAGTCATGAGGTGTTGGGTGCTAGGTTGGACTTGATGATCTCTGAGGTCTTTTCCAACCTTATTGATTCTGTGATTCTGTGAAGAAGAGGAGAAAGTTGTTTGGTGTGAGGGTGCTGGAGCCCTGGAACAGGCTGCCCAGAGAGGTTGTGGAGTCTCCTTCTCTGGAGAGCTTCCAACCCCAGCTGGCCATTGTGCTGCTGGGCAAGCTGCTGTGGGTGCCCCTGGTGTAGCAGGGAGGTTGGACTGGATGTTCTCCAGAGGTCTTTTCCAAGCCCCACCATGCTGGGAGTCTGTGAGATTGCTGGTAAAAGCAGCAGAGGAGCAGTGTTGTGGTTTTTTCCCCTGAATTCTCATCATTTATGACAAGAAAGGGAGGTGCTGAGGACCAGGACCCTTCTCTTCTCAAGCTTCTCTCCCTGTGTCTGTGGTTCTGGCTTGCAGCATCACTCCTCTGTGCCTCTTGCCACGAGAAAGGGCCCTTTGTCCTTGGGCAACGCAGTTGGTTTGCTCTGGAGGTGGCTGACAAAGGCAGGGTCGAGTGATTGCTGGTCTGAGCCTCTCTCCTGTGAGGGCTGTAGCCAGTGCTGGTGCTCTGTGAGTCATGTCCTGGAGATAAAATGGATTTCACTGGGATTTATTAGCTTTGTTGTGTCTGAACAGCCCAGTCTGGGGGCGACTGGGAGGGGAAGCCACCGAGACCCAGGCCTGATGTCACCCACTGGATTCTTACACTTGTGTGTTTGGTGAAGTTTGGAGACTCAAACAGAGGTTGAAAACTTTGTGTGTGGTTTAAAAATCCCCAACCTCCTCCTTCAAGTGGTGCTAAAACCCTCGCTGTGTGAATCCAAACTGTGAAGGCAGCTTTGGCCAGTGAGGGATCCTGGGCTGCCAGAAGAGGAGAGGAGGAGTAGGCAGGAGAAACAGGAGCTTTTAACTCCATACTGATGGATGGTATCTAAGGGAGCAGCAGTGCCTCAGACATGGTTCTCAAATAGGACCAAAGGGCTGCAAGCCCTCTGCTGTGAGGCCAGGCTGAGAGAGTTGGGCTTGTTCAGCCTGGAGAAGAGAAGGCTCCAGGGAGACCTTGCAGTGGTGGCCTTGCAGTGCTTTAAGGGTCTGATCAGAAAGCTGTGGGCAGACTTTTGAGCAGGGTCTGTTGTGAAAGGACAAGGGGTCCCTCCCCAGCCTTCCTGTCAGACCCCTTCAGATCTTCAAAGACAGCTCTTTCTGGAGAATAGAAGCCTTCTCCTTGAACCCAAACTGTCCCAGCCTGTCCTTGTACAACCCTCTGATCATCTTCTTGGCTTCCTCATAGCAAGGAAAGGGCTACCTTATAGGATTGTCCCTCCTGGCTTTCCAGAGCAGGAAAAAAACAGCAACCAACAAAACAAAACACTTTTAGGGCTGATCAAAATGTTTCCAGGACTAGCAGATGTTCACCACAAGTGGTTCTTGGCTACTAGTCAGGGAAGAGCATTGCTGGTATCTGCTGTTCACGGAGAATGTCTTTAGAATCTTTCAACCCCAAATAATTCCTCTGCACAGCATCATTTGGTAATGGAGTTGCAGTGCAGATCATTGCATAAATCCATAATTACCAGTTAGGCTTTAAGAAAACAAACAATGCCACACAGGATCTCCAGCCCAGCCTGCTAAATGTGCTCCTTGAGCCTCCTCAAGCATTTTGTTTGGAAGACTTCAGAATATTAGAAGTGGCAGCAAGTAAAAGCTCCTGTCACGTCAGCAGATGATGGCTGATTAGTTAGGAAGAGAAATAAGCCCAGAAAGGGTAAAATAGCTTCTCTGGAGGATTAGGCTAAACATAGCAGAGCTACATCTGCAAGAGAGAGCCTCCAAGAAAAGGAGGAATAAATGCAAGAACAGCGCTGAGGAAAGGCTGAGAGCCCTGGGGCTGGTGAGCCTGGAGAAGAGCAGCCCCAGGGGGATCTGAGCAATGCTCAGCAAGAGCTAAAGGACCTGTGGGGGGCAAGAGGCTGGGGCCAGACTCTTGTCAGTGATGCCCAAGGACAGGACAAGGGGTAATGGGCACCACATGGAACCAAGGAGGTTCCATCTGAAGGAGAAGTTTTCTGGTGTGAGGGTGCTGGAGGCCTGGAGCAGGCTGCCCAGAGAGGTTGTGGAGTCTCCTTCTCTGGAGAGCTTCCAACCCTAGCTGGGCACTGCAGGTATGTCAGGAGCCAGGTCCTCCTTACAGCACAGTCCCAGACTAATGAGGCTCCGCAAGAACTCTTCACAGAATCCCAGCATGGCGGGGCTTAGAAGGCACCTCTGGAGATCATCCAGTCCAACCCACCTGCTAAAGCAGAGGCACCCACAGCAGCTTGCCCAGCAGCACAATGCCCAGCTGGGTTTGAAAGCTCTCCAGAGAAGGAGACTCCACAACCTCTCTGGGCAGCCTGCTTCAGGCCTCCATCACCCTCACACCAAACAACTTGCTCCTCATCTTCACCCAGGAGGCTGCTGGAGAATCCTATCATCATCCTGGTGAGCTCCATGCTGCCCAACAGCCTCTGAAACAGCCAGCACCTGCTTTCTCTCGGAGCTTCATTAGGAGAGAGTTCTACAGATGCCTCAGTGGTGGTAGTTTGGATGTAAACCACATCTCAGATCTCTTAATTTGCTTCTCCCCACTCACATCTCCACTGTCTCCAAAGGTGATGCCACGGCGATAATCCTGCCACAATTTGCCATTAGAGGGCAATGAAGAACTTTGTAAGATGTCCCCAACCACTCCCCTCAACGTCTGTACCACCTCTGTAAGACCTTTTGACATGCAGCTGGGTGAAGAGCCCCAGAATACCACCACACACAGCTCTGCAGGCAGCTGGGAAGCTGAAAGAGCAGCTCAGCATGCCACAAATGGTCAGGAAGAGGCTACCTGGAGCCTTGCCAACACTCAACCCAGGATGACCACGATTTGGCCCTCTCAGGGTGGGCAAAAGGTTTACTGGGTTTGCTATTCTCCTCTTCCTTGAAGGCCTCCTAGGGTAAGCCAGAGAGGTAGGGAGCAAGCACTCAGAACACCAGCACCAACACTTTGATGACAAGAGTGGTCAGGCACTGGACCAGGCTGCCCAGGGAGGTGGTGCAGTCTCCATCCCTGGAGGTGTTCAAGAGGGGACATGGTTTGATGGCCATGGTGGTGTTGAGTTGTTGGTTGGACTCCATGATCTTAGAGTTTTTTTCAACCCAAACAATTCTCTGATTCTGTGACCTCCAAGGTTTACTTACAGATAAAGGAACAGAAAACACCACACAGGATGAGTCCTACACAACCAGACCAGCAACTTACAACAACTCACACACAACCCTCCTCACAGATTATCATCATCATCACCATCATCACCAAGATACTGGTAGCTTCCCCACTTTGGTTGATCTCATTTCTGCAAAAATGAAACCTCATTTTGGGGGCCAAATGCTCTCCCCTAAAGCATTTTGAATCATAGAATCGTTAGGGTTGGAAGGGACCTCAAGGATCAGCCAGTTCCAACCCCCTGCCATGGCCAGGGACACCTCACACTACAGCAGGTTGCTCACAGCCACATCCAGCCTGGCCTTCAAAACCTCCAGGCATGAGGCTTCCACCACCTCCCTGGGCAACCTGTGCCAGTCTCTCACCACCCTCATGGGGAACAACTTCTTCCTTCCTTTCACAGTCAAAGAGCTGAAAAGCAGCTCCATGGAGAAGGATCTTGAAGTCATGGTGGACAGGAAGTTATCCATGGACCAGCAACATGCCCTTGAGGCTAAGACCATGAATGATGGTCTCCTGGGGTGCATTCAGAACAGTGCCAAGGTTGGTTCTCCTTCCCCTCTACTCTGCCCTTCTGAGACCACTTGTGGAGTATTGTGGGCAGTTCTGGCTTCTCCACTTCAAGAGAGACAGGGAACTGATGGAGAGACTCCAGCAGAGGCTACGAGGATGAGGAAGGAACTGGGTGATGAGGAGTAGCTGGGAGACCTGGGGCTGATTAGTCTGGAGAAGAGAAGGCTGAGAGAAGATCTTATTAAGGTTTATAAATAGCTGGGCTGGTGTCAAAAAGAGACCACTCTTCTCTTGGTAGTGTCCTGCGATAGCACAAGAGGCACTGGGCACAAACTGGAAGCCAGGAGGCTTCATCTGAAGATGAGGAGCAAGTTGTTTGGTGTGAGGCTGCTGGAGGCCTGGAGCAGGCTGCCCAGGGAGGTTGTGGAGTCTCCTTCTCTGGAGAGCTTCCAAAGCCAGCTGGGCATTGTGCTGCTGGGCAAGCTGCTGTGGCTGCCCCTGCTTTAGCAGGTGGGTTGGACTGGATGATCTCCAGAGGTCCCCTTCCAACCCCCACCATTCCAGATGCTGCTTCAGAGACTATTTAGGAAACATCATTTAAGAGCAGCCTCTGGCCATTTTTTTCCATTCAGACAGCAGTTCAACACCAGCACAGGAGGGGAAGAGTTAATTACCTCAAGCTGTGATGTTAACTCCTCCTTCACTAGGCAAAAAGGGATGAAAATGGTGTAAAAGGGTGATGACAACAGCAAACAGCAGTCAAAATTTGCATCCTGACTGAAAACATTGATTTGCTACCAGATCTGTTCCTGGAAGTGCTTTCAGACACAGCCCAGAATTAGGTGGACAGACAGAAACATTTCACACCCCATCTGCTGCATTTTGGTGCTTTCACAGACACCTGCTTCATGCTGCTCTCATTCACAGGGGCTGGCAAGCACCCATCAGGAGAGCTGATGACAGACACTCAGCCCTTGAAATCATAGAATGGTTCGGGTTGGAAGGGACCTTAAAGATCATCTTTGATGATCCCTTCTGACCCAAACCATGCTATCCTCTAGTTCCAACCCCTCTGCCATGGACAGGGACACCTGCCAGCTTGATCAAAGCCTCTTCCAATTTGTCCAATTTGTCCTTGAACACCTCCAGAGATCCACATCCTCCCTGGGCAACCTGTTCCAGTGTCTCCCCACCCTCACTGGCAAGAATTTCTTCCTACTCTCCAGGCTCAATCTCCCCTCTTCCAGCTCAAATCCACTGCCTTCACCCTGTCACTCCAAGCCCTTGTCAAAAGTCCCTTCCTAGCTCTCCTGTAGCCCCCTTCAGGTACTGGAAGGCTGCTCTAAGGTCTCCGTGGAGCCTTCTCTTCGCCAGGCTGAACAGCTCCAGCAGCCTGTCCCTACAGGGGATGTTTTCCAGCTCACTGATTCACAGCCTCCTCTGGACCAGCTCCAGCAGTTCCATGACCTTCTTGTCTTGAGGGCACCACAACTGGATGCAGTGTTCCACATGGGGTCCCACCAGAGTGGAGTAGTGGGGGAGAATCACCCCACTCATCCTGGCATTATTGACCAAGCATCTCCCCACAGAATCACACAGTCATTAGGGTTGGAAAAGAACTTTAGGATGCTAAGAAAGCCAATGGGATCCTGGGGTACATTCAGAGGAGTGTGTCCAGCAGATCCAGGGAGGTTCTCCTCCCCCACTACCCTGCCCTGGTGAGACCTCACCTGGAATATTGCATCCAGTTCTGGGCTCCCCAGTTCCAGAGGGACAGGGATCTGCTGGAGAGAGTTCAACAGAGAGCTACCAGGATGCTGAAGGGATTGGAGCACTGCCCTGGGAGGAGAGGCTGAGAGCCCTGGGGCTGATTAGTCTGGAGAAGAGAAGACTGAGAGGGGATTTAATCAATGTTTATCAATATCTGAGGGCTGGGGGTCAAGAGGGAGGGGACAGGCTCTGCTCACTTGCTCCCTGGGACAGGACAATGGGCAATGGATAGAAACTCCAGCACAGGAGGGTCCACCTCAACATGAGGAGGAACTTCTTCACTGGGAGGGTCACAGAGCACTGCAGCAGTCTGCCCAGAGGGGTTGTGGAGTCTCCTTCTCTGGAGACTTTCAAGCCCCATGTGGATGCATTCCTGTGTGACCTGTGCTGGACTCTATGCCCCTGCTCTGGCAGGGGGTGGACTTGACCTTTGGACATCCCTTCCAACCCCTAACATCCTGTGATCCTGTGACCTTCAGAGGTCCCTTCCAGCCCCTAACACCCTGTGATCCTGTGACCTTCAGAGGTCCCTTCCAACCCCTAACGTCCTGTGATCTGTGACCATCAAGTCCAACCATAACCCAACTACGATGCCCACTAAAGGATATCCTGAAGCACCACATGAGCGGCTGGACCCTGGAAAGGTGGTGCAATGTCACCTCTTGTCCCTTTGGGATCCTCACAGTGCTGCTTACAGCAGCCCTGTGCCGCTGCTCCACCTCTCCCAGCGGTGGGAAGCAGACTCATCCCAGCCCGGGGGTGGACCCAAGTGCTGGAAAAGGACCTATTAAGATCTCACGACTACTCTGATGGCAAATTTCCGTCGCTGCCTTTCCATCTCCTCGTCCCTCCTACCTCACCCTGGAGCCCAGGAGGTGAATCAGCAGCAGCTGCACGTTGGGAAAAGAGTGGACCTGCTCCGTGGTGAGGCTCTGCACATCCAGGCTGTGAGCTAAGCGCTTCTGCCTGCCCCGCTGCTGACTCGCTGCACAAAGCTCACGCTCCTGCCTGCGTGCTGAGACATCAGACACCAAACAAATCATCACAGCAGCCTCCTCACCTGTTCTGTGTCTCACCACAATGAAACTCCACACAGCTCAGCACTGTACCTTGCCTGCACAGAAAACTCACCCCAGAATGCCAGCATGGTGGGGGTCTCTCTGGAGATCATCCAGGCCAACCCCCTGCTAAAGCAGAGGCACTCACAGCAGCTTGCCCAGCTTGGAAGCTCTCCAGAGAAGGAGACTCCACAACCTCTCTGGGCAGCCTGCTCCAGGCCTCCAGCACCCTCACACCAAACAACTTTCTCATCTTCAGATGGAACCTCCTGGGTTCCACTTTGTGCCCATTGCCCCTTGTCCTGTCACTGGCCCCAGCCTCTTGCCCCTCACAGGTCCTTTAGCTCTTGCTGAGCATTGCTCAGATCCCCTCTGGGGCTGCCCTTCTCCAGGCTCCACAGCCCCAGGGCTCTCAGCCTTTCCTCCTCACAGAGAAGCTCCAGGTCCCCTCAGCATCTTTGCAGCCTTTTCTGGACTCTCTCCAGTAGTTCCCTGTCTCTCTGGAACTGGGAAGCCCAGAACTAGACACAGTAGTCCAGATGTGATCTCCCTAGGGCAGAGTGGAGGGGCTGGAAGACATCCCTTGACCTGCTGGTCACACTCTTCTGAATGCACCCCCAGAAGACCATTAGCTTCCTTGTTCATGAGGATACATTACTAGCTCACGAGGAGCATGTTGTACAGCCAGGTTTGGAAGCTCTCCAGAGAAGGAGAGTCCACAACCTCTCTGGGCAGCCTGCTCCAGGGCTCCAACACCCTTAAGGTCAAGAAGCCAAGTCCCTCATGGACAAGCCCAGTAATTGTTTATTCAGCTTCAGTTCAGGCCACTTGGATTTTATCAGATGCTCCCCCACTGTAATGGCTACACAGGAACTGTCCCACAAAAGCACTTACTAAAACATCCCTGACCTCACAAGCATGCCTCTCTCTCCTGCCTGTGTTGCCCTTCTCTGGACTCCCCAGCCCCTCAAAGTCCTTCTCGGAGTGAGGAGCCCACAACTGACCCCAGGATTCGAGCTGTGGCCTCACCAGTGCCCAGCACAGGGGCACGATTCCTGCCCTGCTCCTGCTGGCCACGCCATTGCTGATCCAGGCCAGGATGCTGGTGGCCTTCTTGGCCACCTGGGCACACTGCTGGCTCATCTGCAGACACTGTCAACCAGCAGCCTCAGGCCCTTTTTTGCCTGACAACTTTTCCAGCCTCTCTGTCCCAAGCCTGGAGCCCTCATGGGATTATTGTGAGCCAAGTGCAGGACCCAGCACTAGGCTTTGTTAAACCTCATCCTGTTGGCTTTGGCCCATGTATTCAAGCTGGCCAAATCCCTCTGCAGAGCCTTCCTCCCCTCCAGCAGATCAACACTGCCACCCAGTTTGGTGTCATCTGCAAATGAGTGAGGTGCACTGGTTATGGCAGAACCTGGTGGTGCTCCCAAGTGCACATCCCACCTTTTGAACTTCCTCTGCTCTAAATAATCACTTTTTTTCTTCTCATTTGTCAGGGCAGGGCCAACCTGTTAATTGTTCTACACTGCTGCCAGGTCTGCACAGCAGAGCAGAGCTCACACACAAGAGATGCCTCAGCATATGGTGCTGCTTAATCCCAGGTTGCTGCTCAGCTTTGAGGTGAAGAAGAGTTCAGCCTGCATCACCATTTGCCTCTCTCTGAAGGTGACAGCTACAGCCAACTGTGACAACAGCTCATGGTGTGGAAAGGCAAATACTGACTAGATCAAGACCATTTGTTCATAGTACACAGGCCATCACAGACCAAACTCAAAGCACCTACCTAGGGGTGGCTGCAAGTCAGTCCCTTCCAGTTTGTGCTGGGCAACTGCCTAAGGCAAATGGGCAGAAGGCTGATGGTAGCACCAGAAGGGAAAGAAATCACAGAATGGTTTGAGTTGAAGGGACCTCAAAGATCATCCAGTTCTAACCTCCCTGCCAGGGGGAGGGACACCTTCCACTAGCCCAGGTTGAGCAAGGCCTCATCCAAGCTGGCCTTGAACACTTGCAGGGAGAGGGCATCCATCACCTCCCTGGGTAACCTGTTCCAGTGTCTCACCACCCTCACTGCAAAGAATTTCTTCCTAATCTCCCCTCTGTGGATCATTACTGTGAGACTTCCGTGAGTTGTTATCAATGATGGAGCATAAGGGCACAGAAAGGGTGGTGAGATACTGGAGAAGGTTGCTGGAGGTGTTCAAGGCCAGGTTGGATGAGGGCTCGAGCAACCCGGTCCAGCGGAAGGTGTCCCTGCCCATGGCAGGGGTTGGAACTTGGATAACCTTTAAGGTCCCTTCCAACCCAAACCATTCTATGAACTTATGAGACGAGTGTCTGCAACTGTTGGGTCCCTTTCTAAGCCCAGGGACACTGCTGCTGAAGCCCAGGTGGTGCTGTCAATGAGCCCTGCAGATGTCCCTTACCTGGTCACAGATGAGCTCCCACTTCTTCTCGTTGTCGTACTGCCGCAGGAGCCGGGCTTTGTCGGGAGGCAGGTTCATGGCATTCTGGGGAGGAAGAGAAAGCAAACATCAAGCACCTCAGAGGGCTTGGGCCCGAGCAAGCCAAGGCAAAGGGGCTGCAGCTGCTTCAGCTGCTCTGTGTGAATTCCTGGTGCCAGGCTCATTCACAAGCATTCCCTCTCCAAGTCCTCTTTGGCCCCCAAAGGCGCAGCGAATCGCCACGCACCAAAGGACGCAGTAGGGACACAGGACGAGGTGAGCAACTGGAACTCGGGACCAGCCACCCCTGTCTGGAAGAGTGGACAGGGCTGCCTCACACTGCCACAGCATCCACCCCAGCCAGGTCCTCATGCTGCACCACATCCTCTCCTGCATCCACCAGCCCCTGCCTGAGCACACTCATGAGGGAAGCACAGTTGAGTAGGTCACTTCTCCCCACCCGAGCTCTTGAAATGCCATTGTTTCAGCAGCAGGATGCTCTGCAGGTTTTGCAATGTCACCACATCCAACCTTATCTGGAGAACTCAGATCCCAGAGGCAGGATTGCTGCTGCTGCTGCCCATCCTGACGTTGTCCCACAAGATAAGGATCCTCAGGCTGCGAATGACAACCTGCAGCAGCAAGTCAGAAGGCAGGGGAGAGGCAACCATTAGATGATGCCTATCGTTTGCTGGCTCCTTTGATGTCAGCTGAGATACTTCTGCATGGGCAGTTGTCTAGGGTAGGGCAGCACAGGCTGGCTACTTGTTCCCAAGGCACTTCTCCCAAGAGCCATGTCTCTAAGAGACTCAGAGGAGGCCTTCTGGCTCTCTACAACCCCCAGAAGGAGGTTGGAGCCACATGGGGATTGGTCTCTCCTCCCAAGGAACAAGTGACAGGACAAGGGGCCCCTTGAGTTGCACCAGGGGAGGTCTAAGATGGACATGAGGAACAATTTCTTCCCCCAAAAGGGTTGACAAGCCTTGGCCCAGGCTGCCCAGGGCAGTGGTAGAATCCCCATCCCTGGAGGGCTTTCAAAGCCGTGCAGATGTGGTGCTGAGGGCCATGGTTCAGCGGTGACCTGACAGAGATGGGTAAACAGTTGGACTGGGTGATCTTAAAACTCTCTTCCAACTAAAATGATTCCATGTCCAAATGTGCAAAGTGTAACTGTTGTGCTTATACTCCTGGAGAGCCCAGGAACACCTCAAGAGCTTTACAAACACCAGGTCTGGAGAGGCTTCCTCTAAGTCCAGTAGTGCACAACGAGGCGAAGAGGCGGAACGAGAATCTCACCAAGCACCTCTTGACCTCCAGCACCTCTCAGTCTTCACATTCCCAGGCCAGAATTCCCAAGTTATGACCAATTAACCCTTCAGGACCACAAGCTTCTGGCCATCCCCACAGCTCCCCAAGGCTTTCATGCCTTTGCTAAGTCACAGGCCAGGCTGTCAGCCTGCTCCCAGCTCAGCACAGCACAGCCCAGGCTGCTCCCGACCCAGCTCCCTCTTGAGCTGCAGCTCGAGCTTTCCCTCTCCCTGGGATCAGTGGCACAGCCTGGGCTGGGAACCAGGAGGGCTTGGGTGTGATCCAGGAGCAGATGTGACATTCCTGGCCGCCGGCAGCGGTGGCTGTGGGGAGGCAGGGTGGAGGGGTGGAGGCTGCAGCAGCTGTCTGCTTTCCCAAGCCCAGAGAGACCGGCCATGGGCAGGTATCAGTGCAGGGGTCCCCCTCACCCAAGCACATCCCTGAGCAGCCACCAGCTCCCCTCCCACTGCTGGAGTCTGCCAACACCTTCTCTGAAGGCACAGGAGCACAGGTAGGGATGGTGATCATGAAATCACAGTTGGGCTGGGCTGGAAGGGACCTTAAAGACCACCTAGTTCCACCCCCTGCCGTGGGCAGGGACAGCTTTCAGCAGACCAGGCTGCTCAAGGCCCCATCCAACCTGGCTTTGAACACATCCAGGCTTGGAGCCTCCACAACTTCTTTGGGCAACCTGTCACAGTGTTCCAGCAACCCTCACAGTAAAGAACTTCATCCTAATGTCCAACCTAAACCCAACCTGCTCCGGGTTCAAACCATTGCCCCTTGTCCTTTCACCCAGGCCCTTCTAAACAGTCCCTCCCCAGCTCTCCTGTAGCCCTTACAGGTACTGCAAGATCTCCCTGGAGCCTTCTCTTCTCCAGGCTGAACAGCACCAGCTCTCTCAGTCTGTCCTCCTATCAGAGGTGCTCCAGCCCTCTGATCACCTTTGTGGCCTCCTCTGGACCTGCTCCAACAGTTGAATGTCCTTCTTGGGCTGGGGGCTCCAGTGCTGGACACAGCACTGCAGGTGGGGTCTCACAAGAGCAGAGTGGAATGCATACCCTCAGCACCAGCCTTGCTTATCTCCAGTGTGCCAGTGAATACCTCCCCTCCCTGGGAATATTGTGGAATGCCAAGGAACCCTCCTGCCCCACACACAGCCATGGATGGAGGCAAGGACAGGGGCAGTGGTTTGAGACTGGAGCAGGCTAGATTCAGGCTGGGCATTAGGAGGAAATTCTTCACGATGAGGACAGTGAAATACTGGAACAGGTTGTCCAGGGATGTGTTGGAGGCCCCATCCCTGGGCACATTCAAGATGTGGCCCTGGGCAGCCTGATCAAGTTGGAGGTGTCCCTGCTGACTGCAAGGCAGTTGGACAAGATGACCTCTGAGGGTCCCTTCCATCCTTGATGCAACCTGTGACTGCATGCCAGGGCGGCCCTCCAGCCAACGTCACCATCTGCACGCTGCAGATGTATCTGCCCTGGTCCCGCAAGACCTCATCTCCATCCACCCTGGCTGAGAAGCATCACCAGCTCCTGGGGATCCCCCTCCACACCCTGCTGCTGTGATGCTGGCTCCTCCTGGAGCTTGTTTTCCATCAGATAGCAAATTCCCTTCCTTTGGCTCACGGGGGCTGTCATGTTGACAGTATTTATAGGCAGTGATGCTATCTGTGCTTGATTCTCCTCTCAAGTCTCTCATCATGATGCTCCTTATCAGTTCTCCTCACCAGTTTAATGCACTTCTTGGTATTTCTCCTGGGGCTTTTTCAGCCTTCATTCCTTCCCTCTGAGGATGCAAACAGATTTCAGAGCTAGCTAAATCCCAGCTGGAGGAGAAGCTTCACTGCTTACCTGCAATCCACCACCCCCTCGTCAACCTCTGATCTTCTTACAGCTAATCAGCTTACCCAACCCAGCTGGCACTGGGACAAGAAACCTGCCTGGAAACCATTCCAGAATTCCATGGTGGCAGAGTTCAGCAGGTATGAAAGCCTGGAACTGGGAAAACAAGACCCAGGCAGCAGGTTCCAGTGATCTCATTTCAGAATGAGTTAAATCTGATCTCACTCTGAAATGTGAGCTCCACTGAACCATCTCATGTGCTTCAACAATTACAGCAGCTCACTTCAGGTGCCCCCTGCCCTGGTCCAGCAGGTAGAAGTAGTTATGAACACTGTGTGCAACCAGCTTCATGTCCTGGCAGGATCTTCTGCTCCTGCTCACTTCTCAACATCAGATTTATAGCACTTTTGAAACCTGCTTGTGTGCAAACCCATGGCGAGGTCCATCTGCAGAAAGAAACCATGGAGGATCACCCCAGCAGCCCTTCTAGCCCCTTCCATCATCTGTGCTGAAGAGAACTGGGCAGGAAACTGCTTCTGCTGTTGGCTGCTCCTCTGACCTCATCACTCACACAGTAATGGGGGAATGCACTTGGACCAGGAGGGGAGGAACTTGGACCAGGGTTTTTCACCTGACAGAGTCAGTTTGACATTAACTTTGATGTTTCAGACATAAATTGACTCAGTGGCTTTCTCAGCCTCTTTAAGAGACAGAGAACTACGGAAGAGAGTCCAGGGAGGCTCTGAAAGTGCTGAGGGGCCTGGAGCATCTCTGGGAGGAGGAAAGACTGAGAGCCCTGGGGCTGTGGACCCTGGAGAAGAGCAGCCCCAGAGGGGATCTCAGCAATGCTCAGCAAGAGATAAAGGACCTGTGCGGGGCAAGAGGCTGGGGCCAGACTCTTGTCAGTGGTGCCCAGGGACAGGACAAGGGGCAATGAGCACAAACTGGAAGCCAGAAGGTTCCATCTGAAGGTGAGGAGAAAGTTGTTTGGTGTGAGGGTGCTGGAGGCCTGGAGCAGGCTGCCCAGAGAGGTTGTGGAGCCTCCTTCCCTGGAGAGCTTCCAAAGCCCCCTGGCCATAGTGACCCTGAGCAAGTTGCTGTGGGTGCCCCTGGTATAGCAGGGTGTTGGTCTGGATGATCTCCAGAGTCTCTTCCAGATCCCATCAAGCTCTGTAGATCACATTGCACTCATTTACTGCAAGCTATCACAGGACACTCTCACTCACAACCTGAGGCTCTCTGTTTATTGTGCAGGTTTATTACCTTCTCCATCTGCAGAATCAGATCTCCTGATCCCTGGGAGCTTCACACCCTTCAGCTTGACCACCCTGCAGGCTCCAAGCTGGTGCCCCAGCACCTCTGTCCCCACTCAACACACAACTTTCTCAAGGCTGTACCAAATACACCTGGTTTCTTTGTAGGAAATAATGCAGAAGGGACCACAGAGGACCACAGAAGTCCCATTCCCGGAACCATTCCAGGTCAGGTTGGATGGGTCTGAGCAACTTGATCCCTGCTCACTGCAAGGGGCTTGATCTAGATGACCTTCAAAGTTCTCTCCTAACCCAAACCAGTCTGTGATTCTATGATGTTATGCTCACACCTCCTCTAAAACCTGGACTAAAGTTGTTCTTCAGCACTAAGGTTTGGAACTAGATGATCTTCAAGGTCCCTTCCAACCCAAACCATGCTACCATTCCATGTTTCAGCTGCTCTTACTGTTAACAACCACTCCCTGCTGGAAAACTGGTGTCTACCCCATGGTGTTTTAAGTGAAAGGGAAAGCAATACATTTTCTTTGCACTGATGCATGGCCCTGTCCCAGCTGGCTCTCTGAAACCCAAGTGTGCTCCATCTCATTGTCCAACCTTCAGCTGTTGCCTCAGCAACTATGGTGGAGAAAGCTACTGAATTGGCTGGGCTTGACCCTCCTGGCTGCAGCAGTCTTGTCTCTACTCAGAAGTCACCAGCTGGATTTCTGTGGATCACTGCAATGACTCACAAATGTCTCCTGACCACTTCCACCTCTGATGTAGAAAGGGGCAGATTGAGATTGGATGTTAGGAAGAAGTTGTTCCCCATGAGGGTGGTGAGAGACTGGCACAGGTTGCCCAGGGAGGTGGTGGAAGCCTCCTGCCTGGAGGTGTTTGCAGCCAGGCTGGATGTGGCTGTGAGCAACCTGCTGCAGTGAGATGTCCCTGCTCATGGCAGTGGGGTTGGAACTGGCTGATCCTTAAGGTCCCTTCCAGCCCTGACAATTCCCTGATTCTATGTCCAGGGGCTTCACAGCAGCATTTTTTAGGTAACTCCAGGTCCGTGACCGCCTTCCATCTTTAATTAGAGTTGCTGCTTTGAAGGCTTTTCAGAGGGTGGATTCCCCACTCCTGATAGAATCTACATCCCTGCTGTGGTCAAAAGGGATGGCCTCACTCTCTCCTCTCCTGCCTGTATCACCAGGCAGGTTGTCTGTTATTGTCACTCATGTCACCACCAGCACTTAGGCAACTGCAGGCTGTCAGTAGAGCAGACTTCAAGCAATCAGAATCACAGAACCATAGAACTGGAGGACTGCCAGGTCTCCACTAAGCCACGGCCCTCAGCACCACATCTACACAGCTTTGAAGCCCCTCCACAATGGGAAACTCCACCACTGCCCTGGGCAGCCTGGGCCAGGCCTTGACAACCCTTTTGGGGAAGAAATTGTTCCTCGTGTCTAACCTAAACCTCTCCTGGGGCAAGCTGAGGCTGTTTCCTCTTGTCCTCTCACTTGTTCCTTGGTAGAAGAGACCAACCCCTGCATGGCTCCAACTTCCTTTCAGGAAGTTGTAGAGGGCAATGAGGTCTCCCCTCAGCCTCTACTTCTCCAGAATAAACAACCCCAGTTCCTTCAGCTGCTCCTCACAAGACCTGTTCACCAGACCCTTCACCAGCTTTCCATTACATCACACTACTCTTAGGACCGATGAGGGGGAAGGAAGCAAACCTCTGGCACATCTCTGCCTCGGCGTCTGGAAGGCAATGGAAATTTGGTGCACACCACCCCTTTACAGCCTCCAAGGGAGACATTGAGGTGCTGGAATATGTCCAGTGAAAGGCAACAAAGCTGGGGAAGGGTCTGGAGAACAAGTCTTATGAGGAGCAACTGAGGAAACTGGGGGTGTTTAGTCTGGAGAAGGGGAGGCTGAGGGGAGTCTTCATTGCTCTCTGCAACTCCCTGAAAGGAGGCTGGAATGAGGTGGGGGTTGGTCTCTTCTCCCTAGTATCAGGTGATAGAAGGAGAGGAAATGACCTGAAATTGTGCCAGGGGAGCTTTAGGTTGGAGATGAGGAACAATTGCTTTGCTGCAGGAGTGGTCAGGCACTGGACCAGGCTGCCCAGGGAGGTGGTGGAGTCACCATCCCCGGAGGGGTTCAAGAACCCTGTGGCCATGGCACTTTGGGCCGTGGTGGTGTTGGGTTGGTTTGTTGGACTCCCTGTTCTGAAGAGGTCTCTTCCGACCCAAACAAGTGTATGATTCTGACGCCTCAGCAACACCTACAAACTCAGCTCCGGCGCACTGCGCTCCAAAGTAAGCGCAGCTCCGTCCGACAAGGCATTGTGCTGTCTGCAAGGGCTGGTTTCCAACCCCTCTTTGGCTCTCCAAACACATAACTTCTTCTTTTCCCCACAAATTCCAAAGTTATTCATGTCTCCTGCCGCGTGCCAAATAACATAGGTAAGGTTTCCATTGCCTTTCCTCGGGGCTGGCATTTCTAAAGCTAGAACTTCCAATTAATGGCAGTAGCAGATGGAAAACTGGGGGAGAGGGGGGTGGGGAGGGGGAATACAAGCAGACCTCCAAAACTATTAAATTGCAGAAGAGTTAAAAATACAAGCAAGGAAATGGATTTATTTTTAACCTAGGAAACAAAGCCCAGCTCTGTCCAAACTGGCAGCCCCGGCGGCGTCTCAAAGCACGGGGCTGGAGGAGTCGGCCATGCTGCCGGGGACCAGGATGAGCAAAGATTCAGCCTTGTCCCAGGGGCTTGGAATCATAGCATGGGACAGGTTGAAAGACATCTCTAGAGATCACCAAGCCCCAGCCCCCTGCCAGAGCAGGATCACCATGGGAATGTATCCACAGTGTCACAGTATCACCAAGGTTGGAAGAGACCTCAAAGATCGAGTCCAGCCTGCCACCACAGACCCCACGACTAGACCATGGCACCAAGGGCCACTTCCAATCCCTTCTTGAACACCTCCAGGGATGGGGACTCCACCACCTCCCTGGGCAGCACATTCCAATGGCAAATGACACTCTCAGTGAATAACTTCCTCCTCGCCTCAAGCCTAAACTTCCCCTGATGCAGCTTGAGACTGTGTCCCCTTGTTCTGGTGCTGGTTGCTAGAGAGAAGAGGCCAACCCCTTCCTGGCTACAACCACCCTTCAGGGAGTTGTAGAGAGCAATGAGGTCTCCCCTGAGCCTCCTCTTCTCCAGGCTAAACAACCCCAGCTCCCTCAGCCTCTCCTCACAGGGCTGTGCTCAAGGCCTCTCCCCAGCCTTGTTGCCCTTCTCTGGACACGTTCAAGTGTCTCGATGTTCTTCCTAAACTGAGGGGCCCAGAACTGGACACAGTTCTGGTGTGGCCTAACCAATGCAGAGTCCAGGGGCACAATGACCTCCCTGCTCCTGATGGCCACACTATTCCTGATGCAGGTCCAGATGTGTTTTGGGAGTCTCCAGAGAAGAAGACTCCACAACATCTCTGGGCAGCCTGCTCCAGGGCTCTGTCACTCACACCAAACAAGCTCCTCCTCATGTTCAGGTGGAACTTCCTCTGCTCCAGTTTGTGTCCACTGTCCTTTGTCCTGCCACAGGACACCACCAAAAAGAGTGGCCCCTTCTTGGTGCTCTCCCTTCAGATATTTATGAACAGTAAGATCCCCTCTCAGGCTGCTCTTCTCCAGACTAACCAGCCCCAGGTGCCTCAGCCTTTCCTCATCACACAGATGTCCCAGGTCCTTCATCATCCTCATAGCCTCTGTTGGACACTCTCTAATATATCCCTGTCCCTGTTGAGCCTGGAGAAGACCAGCCCCAGAGGGGATCTGAGCAATGCTCAGCAAGAGATAAAGGACCTGTGGGGGGCAAGAGGCTGGGGCCAGGCTCTTGTCAGTGGTGCCCAGGGACAGGACAAGGGGCAGTGGGCACAAACTGGAAGCCAGGAGGTTGCATCTGAAGAAGAGGAGAAAGTTGTTTGGTGTGAGGGTGCTGGAGGCCTGGAGCAAACTGCCCAGAGAGGTTGTGGAGTCTCCTTCTCTGGAGAGCTTCCAAAGCCCTCTGGCCATTGTGCTGCTGGGCAAGCTGCTGGGGGTGCCCTTGCTTTAGCAGGAGGGTCAGACTGGATGATCCCCAGAGGTCCCTTCTAGCCCTCACCAGGCTGGGCCTCTGTGCTGCAGAGGGATAAAGCACCCAGCTGCCTGAGTCCATTCCCATCACAGCAACACTGAAACATTCAGCAGTGTGTGTGGTTTCACTAAGGAAAGGACCAGGGCCTAACTATGGGTTTGAGCTGCAGAGCAGCTCCCAGCAGCATCACCACCTCCTGCTACCTACTGGTGGTGATGGGGACGACTGAGCTGTAGGTTTTATTGTAACTTATTCCCTGCTTTAATGAGAATTCAAAAGCTTCCATGTTTTGGAAAACCAGCACAGCAGCAGCCTGCCTGCCTCCAATGCACAGCCACTGCTAATTAATAGCATTAGGTGGTTGCTCTTCCTCACTAATTGTATCATTTCTCAGTCTTTTATTTATGAGTCATGACATCAACGTGCTGGCCACCAACACAACACACAGCCCTCCTGAGCCATTTATTCCCATTAGGGGCCCACATGTGTCACTAAGGCAAGCTGAGCGTATTTATCCTCCCCCTAAAACATGAGATGTTTCCACCAGCCTACTCCTACCTGCTGGATGGTGATGGGAAATAAAGTCAGCTCTGCATCACTCCAGGAGCTGGTTACAGCACCAAAGCTCAGCCTGGCAAGGCAAGATCAGTCAGGCAGCGCTGCCAACTTCCAGTTGAAAGCTGTTCCAGCAGCTGCCTCACTCCATAATGGCACTGTGCAAGGAAATCAAGGTGTCCCAAGAAAACCTTATCACAGAATCCCAGCATGGTGGGGGTTGGAAGGGGGAAAGGGAGAGGAGGAGGGGAAGGGGGAACAGGGAAGGGGCAAAGGGGAAGGGGAAGGGGAGGGGGAGAACGGGTGAAGGGGGATAGGGGGAAAGGGGGAAAGAGTGAAAGGGGGAAGAGAGGAGAGGGGAAGGGGGGAAAGGGGAAGGGGGAGTGGGGAAAGGGGGAGTGGGGAAGGGGGGAGTGGGGAAGGAGGGAAGGGGAAGGGGAAGAAGGAGGAGAAGGGGCAAAGGGGAAGGGGAAGGGGGAAGGGGAAGGGGAAGGGGAAGGGGAAGGGGAAGGGGAAGGGGAAGGGGAAGGGGAAGGGGTCCATTGCTGCCTTCAGGAGCTGCCTACTAAACCAACCCTTGATACTTTTGTAGAGCATTAAAATTTAGTTCCAGTCCCTGGCCTGTGAAAGAAGCCCTTCATATTCTTCTAGAATATTAAAACCTAACTTTCTGTCATTTTCCCTGCTACCTAAATTCTCAATCCTGCTCCTTTGTGTTTACTTAGGAAAGCCAGAGGCAAGTGAAGCAACCTCAAAGTTCATTGACTTTATCAGGAATCCAAGCCAGGCTAAAATTAAATGTGCTTATTGTTCTAATTCTCCTCCTTCTGGGGCTTTTCTTTTTTTATTAAACTGGTCTTTGATCTAAAAATATCAAGGTTCTTGCTGCAGGAGTCCTTTCTCCTCCTGAACACACCCCAGCTCTACAGGGAGAGCACTATGAAGAGCAGGGGCAGAGCCACCAGCATGGGAGGACTTGAGGAGGGCTGCGAGGTCCCTGCTCAGGGCGGGGGTCTCATCATAGCCCAGGGCTGGGGTGGGCACACTCCCATGAAGCTCATCCTCAGAAGTATGACTGAAAAAACCAAGCAAATTAATAGAATCACAGAATGGTTTGAGTTGGAAGAGACCTTAAAGATCATCCAGTTCCACCCCCACCCTGCCATGGGCAGGGACACCTTCCACTAGCCCAGGTTGCTCAAGGGTCCATCCAAGCTGGCCTTGAACACCTCCAGGGAGGGGGCATCCACAACCTCCCTGGGCAACCTGTTCCAGTGTCTCACCACCCTCACTGCAAAGAATTTCTTCCTCATCCCCACTCTCAATCTCCCCTCCTCTATCCTCATTCTGGATCCATGATTCCCCACATACATCTCTGGGGGCTTGATGAGTTCAGCCAGCAGCATCTACTTCACAAATGGAAGGACCCAAAAAAACTGCTGTGAGTACCTGTGGCTCCCCAGCAGGCACAGGACTAAACTCCCCAGAAATGCAGCAGCAGGGAAGGGTAAATACTTCCTGGGAGGTCAGTCACCTTCTGGGTGTTTACAGACAATTGGCCCCTCCAGCAGCAGCAGTTCTGCTGGCAGCACATCAGCCCTGAAGCCCTGACGGAGCACAGCCTGGAGATGATCCCAGTGGGAGAGTCAAGGGGTCCCTGCCCTGCCCAGCAGTGGTGGATGATGTCCACATGCAAGGCTGAAACTGAGATGTCAAAAGCTTTGTTTTGATGCCTGTGTTCTACCATCGCTGTGGTTCACGAGGAATTCCCTGAGCCCCTCCCCATCTGGCCACATTCACTCTCCTTACTTTGAGCTTCCACACAATCCCAGCATGCTGGGGTTTGGAAGGGACCTCTGGAGATCATAGTATCAGTCAGGGTTGGAAGGGACCACAAGGATCAGCTAGTTCCAACCCCCCTGCCATGGCCAGGGACACCCCACACTAGATCAGGCTGGCCAGAGCCTCATCCAGCCTGGCCTTAAACACCTCCAGGGATGAGGCCTCAACCACCTCCCTGGACAACCCATTCCAGGGCTTCACCACTCTCATGGGGAAGAATCTCCTCCTCACATCCAGCCTGAATCTCCCCACCTCCAGCTTCATTCCATTCCTATCACTACCTGAGATCCTGAGCAGTCCCTCCCCAGCCTTCCTGTAGGCCCCCTTCAGATACTGGAAGGCCACAATGAGGTCACCTCAGAGCCTTCTCTTCTCCAGACTGAACAGCCCCAACTCCCTCAGTCTGTCCTCACAGGAGAGGTGCTCCAGCCCTCTGCTCATCCTCGTGGCCCGTCTCTGGACACCTTCCAGCCCCTCCAGATCCCTCTTGTCATAGGGGCTCCAGAACTGGAGGCAGTACTCCAGCTGGGGTCTCACCAGAGCTGAGTAGAGGGGGAGAATCCCCTCCCTTGCCCTGCTGGTCACACTTCTCCTGCTGCAGCCCAGGATCTGATTGGCTTTCCGGGCTGCAAGTGCACATTGGGAGCTCCTGTTGAGCTTCTCCTCCCCAGCACCCCCAAGTCTCTCTCCTCAGGGCTGCTCTCTAGCCAGTCACTGCCCAGCCTGGATTTGTGCCTGGGATTGCCTCGACCCAGATATAAATCATCCAGTCCAACCCTCAAGATAAAGCAGGGGCAGCCACAGCAGCTTGCCCAGCAGCACAATGGCCAGGGGGCTTTGGAAGCTCTCCAGAGAAGGAGACTCCACAACCTCTCTGGGCAGCCTGCTCCAGGCCTCCAGCACCCTCACACCAAATAACTTGCTCCTCATCTGCAGGTGGAACCTCCTGCCTTCCCGTTTGTGCCCATTGCCCCTTGCCCTGTGCCTGAGCACCACTGACAAGAGTCTGGCCCCAGCCTCTTGCCCCCCACAGCTCCTTTAGCTCTTGCTGAGCATTGCTCAGATCCCCTCTGGGGCTGCTCTTCTCCAGGCTCCACAGCTCCAGGGCTCTCAGCCTTTCCTCCTCCCAGAGATGCTCCAGGCCCCTCAGCACCCTTGGAGCCTCTGCTGAACTCTCTCCCATAGTTCCCTGTCTCTCTTGCATGGGAGAGCCCAGAACTGGGCACCTGCTACTGCTGTTCACTTCACTGCTTTGTTTTCTCACAGGTTTATAACAACTCAGCATTTAACTTCCAAGCTCTTCTGAGAGGTTCATAGTATCATAGTATCAGTCAGGGTTGGAAGGGACCACGAGGATCATCTAGTTCCAACCCCCTGCCATGGGCAGGGACACCCCACACTCGATCAGGCTGGCCAGAGCCTCACCCAGCCTGGGCTTAAACACTTCCAGGGACGGGGCCTCAACCACCTCCCTGGATAACACATTCCAGGCCTTCATCCTCACATGACAAGGACTAGCAGGGACAACACAGGGCTGAAAGCTCCAACATGGACATGTTTAACACTGCTGCACAAGCAGATGCAGGTGCAAGTGGGACTCAGCCTCTCCCCAGCCACTGTGGGCTCATCCTCCTGTCCTGGGCCAAAACCCTCTTTGCCTCTGCTTGAGAGCACGATGGGGAGTGGGCTCTGCCTGGTCTGCCACAATTTCTCCACCTCTGCTGCTGAAGCTTCATCTGGGAAAGCTCTGGCAGGTTTTGGAGGCCAGGGCTGCCTGCTGCTAGCACAGAGCTGCTTGTTCCTTTCAGAAATTCAGAGGTTTCACATTTTGGAAAAGCTGAAACCTCATTAATTCACCAATGAAAAACAGTTTCATGCTACTAAAGCTTCAAAGCCCAACTCAGCCCTGACTCACCCAGCCTGAAAGATTGCTCCAAGCAAGCCCCATGGCTTTCCTCAAGCACTCAAAGGCACTCACTGCTGATAAGGCAAACCACAACATCCCAAATTAAAGCTGTTTGAGTGCAGTGTCTGAGAAAACCTCTCCCAAAGAACCAAAACCTACACACCAGAGGCTGTGCTTGGACTGGCACAGACCATGGACAATCCACAAGGTCCCAGTTACTCGGGGCAAGGAGGTGTCCACGCTGCAGGGCAGCTGATGACAGCAGCAGGCTGTGGGATGCTGGAGGACAAGGGTCATCAGATAGATCCACAGAGCGGCTTGGGTTGGAAGGGACCTGAAAGATCATCCAGTTCCAACATCCCTGCCATGGGCAGGGACACCTTCCACTAGAACCAGATTGCTCAAGGCCTCATCCAGCCTGGCCTTGAACACCTCCAGGGAGGGGACATCCACAACCTCCCTGGGCAACCTGTTCCAGTGTCTCCCCACCCTCACTGCAAAGAATTTCTTCCTCATCTCCAGTCTCAAACTGCCCTCTTCCAGCTCAAAGCCATTGCTCCTTGTCCTGTCACTACAAGCCCTTGGCAAGAATCCCTCCTGCCTGCCCCCTTCAGGGTCTTCCACCACAGGCATGTGGTAGTACTGACAAGGGGTTTAACTAAAACTTTAGGTTGGACTTGATGATCTCTGAGGTCTTTTCCAACCTTATTGATTCTATGATTCTCCTGACCCCGCATCAGCACACAGAAGTACAGAGGGATGAAACCTGAGCATGAGGGTGGTGAGACCGCCACCAAAAGCAAATCACTGTTATCTACAGGACTACTCTGATTTTGTGGCCATTGCACAGTAAGACCATAAAGAGTCTTCTCATCCTCATTCCCCCAGTATGACTCAATTTCCCCAAATTGACTCAATTTCCCATCATGAATGAGTGACAGGGAGCAGGAGGAGGTCTATGTGGGGCACTTGGGGGTGCTGGTGGACGAGAAGCTCAACAGGAGCTCTCAATGTGCACTTGCAGCCCGGAAAGCCAATCAGATCCTGGGCTGCATCAGGAGAAGTGTGGCCAGCAGGGCAAGGGAGGGGATTCTTCCCCTCTACTCAGCTCTGGTGAGACCCCACATGGAGTACTGCCTCCAGTTCTGGAGCCTCTATTACAGGAGGGATGTGGACGTGCTGGAGCGTGTCCAGAGAAGGGCCACGAGGATGATCAGAGGGCTGGAGCACCTCTCCTGGGAGGACAGACTGAAGGAGTTGGGGCTGTTCAGTCTGGAGAAGAGAAGGCTCCCAGGTGACCTCATTGTGGCCTTCCAGGATCTGAAGGGGGCCTACAGGAAGGCTGGGGAGGGACTTCTCAGGATCTCAGGTAGTGATAGGACTAGGGGGAATGGAATGAAGCTGGAAATAGGGAGATTCAGGCTGGACATGAGGAGGAATTTCTTCCCCATGAGAGTGGTGAAGCCCTGGAATGGGTTGTCCAGGAGGTGGTTGAGGCCCCGTCCCTGGAGGTGTTTAAGACCAGGCTGGACGAGGTTCTGGCCAGCCTGATCTAGTGTGGGGTGTCCCTGCCCATGGCAGGGGGGTTGGAACTAGATGATCCTTGTGGTCCCTTCCAACCCTGACTGATTCTATGATTCTATGTGCTGGATTAGAAGGACTAACAGACCTTGTGGTGGCCTTTCAGTGCTTAAAGGGGCTGACCAGAAGGATAAGGACAATCTTTTGAGCAAGGTGGATATTAGGAACAATTTCTTTGCTGCAAGAGTGGTCAGGCATTGGAACAGGCTGCCCAGGCAGGTGGTGGAGTCACCATGCCTGGAGGTGTTCAAGAACCATGTGGCTATGGCACTGTGGGACATGGTTTCATGGCCATGGTGGTCCTGGGTTGAAAGTTATACTTGGTGATCTTTGAGGTCTTTTCCAACTGAAAGACTTGTACAGTTCTGTGACTCTAAGTGGATGTAACCTAATCAGAGTGAGTTTCTTCTGCAAAAGCAGACTGATATTTCACAGGCTGGAAAAGACCTTTAGAATCATTGAGTCCAACTAGCCTCTAACTCTGCCACGTCTGGTGCTAAGCCATGTCCCTCAGTACCACATCTCCGTGTCTCTTGAACACCTGCAGAGTTAGGAATTCAACCACCACTCTGGGCAGCCTGTTCCAGTCTTTGAGAACCCTTCCAGTGAAGATGTTTGTTCTAATGTCCAACCTAAACCTCTCCTGCTGCAATCTGAGGCCACTTCCTCTTGCCCTGTCACTTAGAGTCATAGAATTGTTGTGGCTGAAAAAGACCTCGAAGACCTTGAGTCCAACCAGCAACCTAAGACCACCATGGCCACTTGGTCCCTGGGAGAACAGAATGATCCCCACCTGGCTCCAACCTCCTTTCAGGGAGTTGTAGAGAGGAAGCAGCTCTCCCCTCAGCCTCCCTTCTCCACTCTTCTACGTTAAAAGTGCCCATGAAAAATCCCCAGACAGCGAAACCCAAACACAAGCAACTCACAAACAGCTGCAAGCTCCTGGCTAAGTCTCTTCACGTTTAAAATAAGCAACAAAATGAATAAAGAAGGCAAAATAAACAAGAATTTGGGGGAAAAAAAAAGAAAGAAAGAAAGAAAGAAAAAAGGAGAAACTGGAAAGCAGGAATAAAAACTAAAAGCAGCTCAGAGCCACAGGGCCACCGGGCTTCAGTCCTAGGACACAGAGCAAGCGGTGGAGGTTGGCAGCTTCCCTGATTTATGTTGGTCTAGAAACAAAATCTTCATTTGAATAATATTAAGGGGCTGAATAAACCAAGAAAAATAAATGAACTCAGGGATAAAAAGCCTGGCCCCCAGCCCAGGCCTGGGTTTGATGCCTCCGACGGATGTCAGCGGCACTTCCCCTTGCAAAACCACAGCTCAGACAAAACTCTGCTGCTGCAGCAGACGTGAACTCACTGCTCAGGTGCTCAGGGTTCAGCTCGGCACAAGCAGCCTTTGGTGCCTACTTCTGCTTCTCCCTGAGCTCTCTTCTCTGCTGGACCCTCTGCCAGTGTTGCCAGCGCTTGCTCATGATGCCCAGAAGGCAGCTGAGAAGTGATAAGGACCTTATTGGAACTGCAAATGATTTCCAGCCCCCTTTCTGCACCTGCTGAACAGACCCCTCACCAGCTTTGTTGCCTTTCCCTGGGCATGATCTAGCCCCTCAATGTCCTTCTTGCAGTGAGGGATCCAAAACTGAACTCAGGATTCCAGGTGTGACCTGGACTGTGAGCAGTGCAGTGGACAAATCCTGCCCTGGGTCCTGCTGGCCACGCTCCTGGAATAAATCCTCTAAGATCCTAAGTCCAACAGACATCCTCTGTCATTACTCCTAGAGAAACAACTTCCCATTGTCCTACCAGGTCTCCTCACCTACATCTGTCATCACCATGCAGCAGCACACCCCAAACAAGCCAGGCAAACCGAGGCTAATGCCTCTCTTGCCTTTATCTCCAGCAGGTAACCCACAGCTCCTTCCTAAATAGTCCCTATCATCAGTTATCCAGTCCACCACAGCTAGCGTGAGCTCTGCCAGCCAAGACCTCAAGCCAGCCCAGCTGTCAGCATCTCACAGCCCATTTCCTGCAGAGCAGCACAAGCCTCCAGGCTCTCCACCTGAGAAGGAAAAGCTGAGTTATGCATGAGGAGGTCGTGTGGGTTTGTGTCCATCCATCCATGAATTTGCCTGCTGGATGGGGAACCTCAGGGTTTCAAACACCTCACTCACATTTCCTGACCTTCACTGGAACACCAGCAGGGAGCAGGGACAGTACTATCACAGGAAAGCCTGAGCAGGAACCCAGCAGCACCCCTTGATTATAAGGAAGGAATTTTGTATGCTGAGGGTGGTAAGACCCTGTCCCAGGTTGCCCAGAGGGGTTGTAGATGTCCCATCCCTGGAACCATTGCAGGTCAGGTTGTTTGGGGCTCTGAGCAGCCTGCTCTAGCTGCAGATGTCCCTGCCCACTGCAGGGGGTTGGACTAGGTTCATAGATTCATAAAATGGTTTGGGTTGGAAGGGACCTTAAAGATCATTCAGTTCCAACCCCACTGCCATGGGCAGGGACACTTCACACCAGACCAACCTGTTCAAGGCCTCATCCAAACTGGCCCTGAACACCTCCAGTGAGGCAGCATCCATGGACTACATGCCCTAGAAAGGTCCCTTCCCATCCAAACCATTCCATGGCTTTATGATTCTCCACAGCCCCAACCACAAGAATGAGAAGCCTCTTCCTCATACCTGCTCCTCTTCAGCTTCCTGAAGACAGAAGCTGCTGTCCTTAATTGCTGCCTCCAATTAATTAGTGAGTGAGGATGGTTATGGAGAAGGAAGCTGAATTGAATTAAATTAAGTCTTTGATTAAATAACCAAGGACCTCAACTCACAGATCCCCAGCAGAAGGAGCTGGGCTGTCACCAGAATAAGTAACTAGAGCAGATTTGAGCTTAAAAATAGCAAACTGGAGAAAGAGCTGAAAGAAGCTATTTGTGAAGAGCCACTGCTAGGAACAAGCACATCTTAGCCCCTGCACCATGCTGCAGGGTCCCTCCACCTGGAGACACAGTCACTTAGCACTCTACAGCTGCTGCACACCCTGAGTGGAACCTACGTGGAAGGGCATCCTCATGCATCACTGCAAGTTCAGGCATGCTGGCTCCCCAGTGCAAGAGAGTCCAGCAAAGGCTGCAAAGCTGCTGAGGGGCCTGCAGCATCTCTGGGACGAGGAAAGGCTGAGAGCCCTGGGGCTGTGGAGCCTGGAGGAGAGCAGCCCCAGAGGGGATCTGAGCAATGCTCAGCAAGAGCTAAAGGACCTGTGGGGGGAAGAGGCTTAGACCAGACTCTTGTCAGTGGTGCCCAGGGACAGGACAAGGGGCACTGGGCACAAACTGGCTCTGCCAGGAGGTTGCATCTGAAGATGAGGAGCAAGTTGTTTGGTGTGAGGGTGCTGGAGGCCTGGAGCAGGCTGCCCAGAGAGGCTGTGGAGTCTCCTTCCCTGGAGAGCTTCCAAAGCCATCCGGACATAGTGCTGCTGGGCAAGCCGCTGTGGGTGCCCCTGGCATAGCAGGGGGTTTGGGCTGGATGATCCCCAGAGGTCCCTTCCAGCCCCCACCACTGTATGATTCTATGACAGTCAGTCTCTGTCCAAGTCACTCAGGGACACCCTGCAGTCCAAGCTCCTCTGACATGCTGTGATGAAGACACCAACAGAGCTCCAGCTTTTCCTAGGCTTCCCAGGCCAAGCTGGGGTAGTCCCTGGATGGCAATGAGGTTACCAGAGCTCACAGGCTGACGCCAGAGCAGAGCACAGCACAGAATGACAATGAGCCTGAACACAAGCCAGAGCTCCCAGCCAGCCTATGACTAAGGTGACCAGCAGAATTCATCCCACACCAGCACCACCAGCAGCCACCCCCAACCTGGTGCTGGGACAAGAAGCCATGGGCATGGGCTTGAAAGACCTCAGATTCCACTGAAACATTCAAAACCCAAAGCAACCCTCTTTTATATGGTAAGTGTGAGCCAAGGCTGGCACAGGCTGCCCTGAGACGTTGTGCAGCCTCCATCCTTGGATGCCAGAAAGGATCCAGCCCTGAGAAATCTGCCTAGTGCTGGAGCTGGGACCCATCATGATGAGCAAAGGGCTGGACCACCACACCTATAGGGACAGGCTGAGAGAGCTGGGGCTGTTCAGCCTGGAGAAGAGAAAAAAAAGAATAGAATAGAATAGAATAGAATAGAATAGAATAGAATAGAATAGAATAGAATAGAATAGAATAGAATAGAACAGAACAGAAGTAGAGCAGAGTAGAGTAGAGTAGAGTAGAGTACAGTAGAGTACAGTACAGTAGAGTAGAGTAGAGTAGAGTACAGTACAGTACAGTACAGTAGAGTAGAGTACAGTACAGTACAGTACAGTAGAGTAGAGTACAGTACAGTAGAGTAGAGTAGAGTAGAGTACAGTACAGTACAGTACAGTACAGTACAGTAGAGTACAGTACAGTAGAATAGAATTAACCAGGTTGGAAGAGACCTTTGAGATCATCAAGTCCAACCTATCACCCAGCACCATCTCATCAACTAAACCATGGCACCAAGTGCCTCAGCCAGGCTCTTCCTAAACACCTCCAGGGATGAGGACTCCACTACCCCCATGGGCAGCACATTCCAATGGCCAATCTCTCTTGCTGGGAAGAACTTCTTCCTAACATCCAGCCTAAACCTCCCCTGGCACAGCTTGAGACTGTGTCCTTTTGTTCTGGTGCTAGTTGCCTGGGAGAAGAGACCAACCCCCACCTGGCTACAACCTCCCTTCAGGGAGACCTTAGAGCAGCCTTCCAGTACTTGAAAGGGGCTACAGGAGAGATGGGGAGGGACTTTTGACAAGGGCTTGTAGTGATAGGATAAGGGGCAATGGATTTGAGCTAGGAGGTGAAAGATTTAGACTGGAGATGAGGAAGAAGTTCCTTGCAGTGAGGGTGGTGAGACACTGGAACAGGTTGCCCTGGGAGGTCATGGATGCCCCCTCCTTGGAGGTGTTCAAGGCCAGGTTGGATGAGGCCTTGAGCAATCTGGTTCTAGTGGAAGGTGTCCCTGCCCATGGAAGGAGGGGTTGCAACTAGATGATCTTTCAGGTCCCTTCCAACCCAACCTATTCTATGATCATCAGCCACCACAGGAAAAGCTCATGGGATCTGCTGGTGATGGGAGAAACACCAGCCCCACAGCAGAGGACATTTTCTCTGACAGACAGAGCCAGAGGAAACTTTGTGCTCCAGCTAACTCGCAGCCTTTACCCTTAGCTGGAGTTGGCAAGGCAGAAGCTCTCCTTCCCAGCAACCCAGGCTCCTTATCACGCTCACGCTGCCTTATCCTTATCTGCAAGAACTTGCAGATGCTATCAGCCAGGTCCCTGCCACGCACTTCCGTGGCTGCTGCTGCTGCCTGGGGGAAGCAATGTCCCAGAGCCAGTCAGATGCCCATGCATGAGCTCAGCCCCACTCGCTCTCTGCTGCACTTTGGAAAGCTGCCACCTCAGCTCCCGTTCCACGCCTCGGCACAGGTCCCACTGCCAACAACATCTCCTGGGCCACCACCGAGACGATCCCTGACGGGGAGCTGCGTGCTCCCTGGAGCTGCCCTGCTTCCATCAGGGTGCTGGGGCAGCTCCAGTGCTTGAGCACAACACCAGCTGGTGAGTTCTGCAGCTCTCAAAACCGAGGGATGGTGTCTGGAAGCCTGGTTTGAAGCAGCCCTATGGGGCCCACCCAACGTGGCACGGAACGCGCTCAAGGAGCTTTGGGAGACCCTGACCCACTGCTTCCCTCCTCAGCCTGCCACACACTCCCCACTCACCCCTTTAGCTCCTTGGGAACCTTCCAGAGATGGCCAGCATGACTTGGAGGTTACCTGACAGGGTGCTGGCCCATCTCTTTTCACCTAGAAAGGCTGGATCAGACAAGCCTTGAGGTCCCTTCCAACCTGGCATTCTATGTTTTGCAGCGAGCACCAGAAACAAGCACCTGGATGGTGTTAGAGCATCATACAGAGCCCATGGTGAGGTGGCATCACCAGCCCCTGCCTGGTCCAAGCTGGTGGAGACCACCAGCAGCCCCATCCCCCATCTTAAACAGCCAGGCATCAGCCAGACACAACTGTTCACAAGGCTTCAGCTCTTCAACCATCTTCATGAGCATCACCTCAACCCTGAGGGGCACCAGAGATGACTGGAAGACTGTAAATCCCAGAGCTGCAGCCAGATGCTCCCACTAACATCCCTTCTGAGCATATGCTCAGCCTTCTGCTACTGTTCAGCAGCAGGTTTTGAGAGCAGATGAAGCAGAGCAGGCACAGCAGCAGTCCCACAGATGGGATCCCACTCCCAACATCAAACCCTGCATTTGTTTTGCTGTGAAGGGAGATTGAGACCAGATCTAAGGAAGAGTTTGGAGAAGAGGAGGCTGAGGGGAGACCTCATTGTACTCTACAACTCCCTGAATGGAGGCTGGAGTGAGGTGAGGGTTGGGCTCTTCTCCCTAGTAGCAAGAGATGGAATGAGAGGAAATGGTCTGAAATTGTGCCAGGGGAGTTTTAGGTTGGAGATGAGGAACAATTTCTTTGCTGCAGGAGTGGTCAGGCACTGGAACAGGCTGCCCAGGGAGGTGGTAGATGCTCCATCCCTGGACCCACTCCAGGTGAGCTTGTTTGGGGCTCTGAGCACCCTGCTCTAGTTGCAGATGTCCCTGCTGACTGCAGGAGCACTGGACTAGGTAAGCTTCAAAGGACCCTTCCAACCCCAGCCATTCTATGACTCAGAAGTGCAGAGAGAGCCTCCAGCTGCTGCCCCATGCTGGCCTGTGGATTCCCAGCTGAGGAAAGCACCTACAGCAGGCAGCCCCAGTACATGCCCAGGGGGCTCTCTGCAGCCTGATACTGGAGTGGGGGGGAATGTGGGACCCCCAAAAGCAGAGGGATCACACTCCATGGGTACAGAGGCAGCTGAGGGAAGCCTGCCCAGGCAGTGGAGGGATGCCATGAGGGAGCCTGGCTCTGCTCCTGGGAACAGGGCACAGCAGAGCCAGGCTGGGCACGGCGCCGGCTAATTAGCCTTCCCTTTCTGCTCAGCTAATGAGGGTGGGAAACGAGCACTGCACTGTCACTGTGATGTCTGCATTGCAGGATGGCTGATCTCAACATGCTCTGCCTTCAGCTGCTCAGCTGGGGATCACAGAATGGTTTGGGTGGGAAGGAACCTTAATAATCCCTTAGTTCCAACCCCCTGCCATGGGCAGGGACACCTTCCCTTAGCCCAGGTTGCTCAAGGCCCCATCCAAGCTGCCCTTGAACATCCCCAGGGAGGAGACATCCACAACCTCCCTGGGCAATCTGTTCCAAAATCTCACCACCCTCCTACTGAAGAACTTCTTCCTCAGCTCCACTCTAACCCTGCTCTCCCTCAGCTTCAAACCATTCCCCCTTGTCCTGTCTCTAGACACCCTTAGGAAGACTCCCTCTGCAGCCTTCCTGTAGGAGCCCTTCAGGTATTGGAAGGCAGCTCTAAGGTCCTCCCAGAGTCTTCAGGACTCCAGGTTGAACAACCTCAGTCTAAATGTCCCCTCTTCCAGCTCAAAGCTATTCCCTCTCCTCCTGTTAGAATGGATATGGTTAAGTGTCTTCTGCATGGCAAGAAAGTCAAGGTCCTTAAGGGGACCTCCACAAATAGGTGTGGGAAAGGAGCAAAGCTCTCTCTCCATGTTTCCAAGGATGGCAGCAGTGAGGAGCAATGAAACATGCTGCTCTGCATCCCAGAAGTGATGCAATTAGAGAAATCACTTCTTTTCCATGGACCTGTTAGTGCAACACCAGAAGAGGCCACGGGGATTATCAGGGGCTGAAAGCCCTCTGCTGTGAGGCCAGGCTGAGAGAGTTGGGGTTCTTCAGCCTGGAGAAGAGAAGGCTCCAGAAAGACTTTTTGGGGCCCTTCAGTGCTTAAAGGGGACAATCAGAAAGCTGGGGACAGTAAAAAACCCACAGTGAGAGCTGAGTCTGGTAGGATGTGGGTGAAGCAAGGAAGGGGGGAACCAGGCAGTAGCTGGAATCACCAGTGTGGCACCTTCTGACAAGGGATGGTCAGAACTCCCTGCTTTTCAAATCTACACAGAATTCAGGGGATTCACCCCAAAACCTCAGCCCCAAAGTCACCAGGAGCCCCCAGGCCTCTGCCACCCCCACAGAGATGCTTACAAAGCCCCCAACGTGCAACGGTGCCGAGTACAAATCCGGGCTCACTCGACACAAGAGCTCTCAGTCTACAAAGCACCCAGGGAGCAACAAGAGAGTAGCTGGGGCTGCTCCAGCTGGGAAATGGGGCACCACAACAGGACTCAGTTCACAACTAAACCTCTGCATTCATCTCCTCAGAAGGGCAGAAACCACCAGCAGCAGCCACCAAACTGTGGAGCAAGCACCAGCCCTGCCTGCAAGGCACAGCTCGTGTCTGCAATCAGAAAACAATTTGGCACGAAGGGCCCAAACTACCTCGAAGACCAGGAAACACCTTCAGCACCCCACAAGCTCTGGCTGATGCAGGTCCTGGCTCAAGACCCAGCAGCACCAGGGCCACTGAGGAAGACATTTTGATGGTTGGCCTTGATGATATTGGAGGTCTTCTGCATGATTCTGTGACCTACAGCACTTTGGAGAAGGTGGAGAGGAGCCCTCACCCACAGGCAACATTTCTGTCTCCCAGTTACTAACCAGGACTTGGACTCATGCCTTGAAGCCAGATTTCCATCCCCCGAGAGGAACACCAGGTGGAGGAGCAGCAGGAGTCCAACCACCAACCCCAGCATTCCCAGCACAGGAATCGCACCCAGCAGTGGCACACATCTCACTTCTGTGTTGGACTTCATCTGAAAGGTCTCTTCCACCCACAAGGAAGATCATCAAGTCCTGCAATTATTCTCATCCTGTTACTTGTTACTAGGGAGAAGAGACCAGCCCCATCTGGCTCCAAGCTCCTTTCAGGGAGTTGTAGAGAGCAATGAGGTCTCCCCTCAGCCTCCTCTTCTCCTGGCTGAACAACCCCAGTTCCCTCAGCTGCTCCTCACCAGCCCTGTTCTCCAGACCCTTCCCCAGCTTAGTTGCCCTTCTCTGGACCCACTCCAGCACCTCAATGTCCATTTTGGAGTAAGGGGTCCAAAGCTGGCCCCAGTATTTGAGGTGTGGCCTCACCAGTGCCTAGTCCAGAGAGGTGATCTCAGTCCTGGTCCTGCTGGCCACACTATTGCTGATCCAGGCCAGGATGCTATTGACCTTCTTGGCTACCTGGGCATGCTTCTGGAACCACTTAACCACTTTTTTCTTCAAGGCAGGAAAACAATTAAACAAATCTGGTATTTAGAGAAAAACTGTGTCTCTGTGTGTGTGTGTGTGTGCTCACCTCTCTCTGCCCCAGCCCAGCCCCAGCAGCTGGGACACTATGGACATTAGGAAGAAATTCTTTCCAGTGAGGGTGGTGAGACACTGGAACAGGTTGCCCAGGAGGCTGCAGATGTCCCTTCCCTGCAGGTGTTCAAGGGCAGGTTGGATGAGGCCTTGAGCAACCTGGACTAGTGGAAGGTGTCCCTGCCCATGGCAGGGGGATTGGAACTGGATGATCTTTCAGGTCCCTTCCAACCCAAACCAGTCTGTGACTCTCTATCCAAAGACAGGGAGGAAAACCAGCCCAGGGACAAGCAGGATCGAGGAGGGAGAAGAAGGAGCAGCAGAAGCTCTCTGTGTGGGATGCCAGGCAGGTGGATGGCTGTGGCACTGTGAGCTTGGCCACAGCCAGCACCCTTTGAGAGGCAGATGGGCACATCCTCATCCCAGATGGACACACCCTCATCCCAGATGGACACACAGCTCCCACAGACCATCACAGAGCAGGAGGCTGCGTGGACATGACAGCAGAGCTCAGCACAGCATCCAGGGCAGTCAGAGGATGCTGGCAAGCCCCAGGAGATCCATGGCACTGGCTGCCATGTGTCCACTCACCCACACATGCAGGACCCTGACTGTGTCCAAAACACTGTGATCCTCCTCACTTTGGTATGCTTCACCTAGGAGAACTCTCCAACATCACCATCATTCCCAAAACAAGCCGCAGTGAGATGTTGCTGCAAGGTGGCACCAGTCAGGACCATCCCCAGCAGCCTGAGATGCCAGGTGGTCTTGGCTCATGACCTGGTCAATGCTCTGCATGGAGCTGCCATGGGCTTGGAGCCACCAGGGCATGGTCAGGCTGCAGGTTAACACACAGAATCACTGAATTGTTTGGGCTGGAAAAGCCCTCTAAGATCATCCAGTCCAACCATCAACCCAACACCACCATGGCCATTCAACCATGTCCCCAGGTGCCTTGGCCACACATCTCTTGAACCCTTCCAGGGAAGGTGACTCCACCATCTCCCTGGGTAATCCATTCCTTGTTTCACTCCACAAAGACTGAGCACAGAATTTCTGGGACTTGCAGGAGAGGTGCTAGATGTTCATGAGGCTTTATTTCATTTTGCTTCATGAAAATCCCTCCCAGGCTCACCCCTTGCCCAGCAACCTAAAGGCAAGAAGAGCAAGCCAAGAAGGTGAAGCTTCAAAAACCTGAAGACCCAGGGTTACCACAGCAACACCAGAGGCAGCCACAAGTGCAGAAGCATGGCCAGCACTGTAATGGTGAGGAGAGGCAAGACTATGCCAGGAAAAGTGGGAATGGGGAAGCCCACCATGATCTCCTGCTTTCTGAATGCCTGAGAGAGGAAACTAAATACAAAAATCAGCTTTTAAAACTGGTGCATGAGTCAGGTCCTCCTTTGACCCAGGAAGAGAAGATGGGAAGAGCAAGATGCCAGCACTGATTTGGTTTATCCCACTTTCAGGGCAGTTTGTGCATGACACTGAATAGAATAGAATAGAATAGAATAGAATAGAATAGAATAGAATAGAATAGAATAGAATAGAATAGACCAGGTTGGAAGAGACCAACCTATCACCCAACACCATCTCATCAACTAAACCATGGCACCAAATGCCTCATTCAGGCTCTTCCTAAACACCTCCAGGGATGGGGACTCCACCACCTCCCTGGGCAGCACATTCCAAGGGCCAATCTCTCTTGCTGGGAAGAACTTCTTCCTAACATCCAGCCTAAACCTCCCCTGGCACAGCTTGAGACTGTGTCCTCTTGTTCTGGCACTGGCTGCCTGGGAGAAGAGAGCAACACTCATTAAAAACCTACCACTCCAGCCCATGGACACACCCACACTTCTTCCCAGGCACCAGAAGCATCTACTCCTTGTTCACAGTCTCTCCAATGAAGTGGTGTCATAAGCACAGGTATGAGCAGGAGCAAAGCTTGGACCTCTATAGGGAATCACAGAATTGTTTGGGCTGGAAGAGACCTTTAAGATCAAGTCCAACCACAAACACAGCACTGCCAGGCCACCACTAAGCCATGGCCCTCAGCACCACATCTACACAGCTTTGAAACCCCTCCACCACTGACTGGGCAGCCCAAGCCAGGGCTTGAAAACCCTCAAGGGGAGAATTATTACTCATATCCAACCTAAACCTCACCTCCCTGGTACAACCTGAAGCCATCTATTCTCATCCTGTTACTTGTTACTAGAGAGAAGAGACCAACTCCATCTGGCTCCAAGCTCCTTTCAGGGAGTTGTAGAGAGCAATGAGGTCTCCCCTCAGCCTCCTCTTCTCCAGGCTGAGCAACCCCAGCTCCCTCAGCTGCTCCTCACCAGCCCTGCTCTCCAGACCTTTGTCCAGCTTTATTTCCTTTCTCTCATCATGCTCCAGCACCTCACTGCTCTTCTTGGGAGTGAGAGACACAAAACATGAACCCAGGATTTAAGGTGTGGCCTCACCAGGGCTAAGTAGAGGGGGACAATGACTTTCCTGGTCCTGCTGACCACACCGTTGCTGATCCAAAACAGGATGTCCTTGCAGCCAGATCTTAAACACTTCCAGGGATGAGGCATCCACAGCTTCCCACAAATACCAGAAGACATGCAGGATCAGGTACAAAGGTCAGGCTGGACAGAAAAATAACCATCTGTGAAAGAGGAGAATATCAGATACTGTTCTGCACTTGCCTTTGTGCCTCTGGGAACACCTCTCATGGTGCTTCACTTCCAGCAAGTACCCCGAGCTGCAGGGTAAAGGTGGTCCTCCTTACTGACACTGGACACATCTGGTGCTCCTCCCTCTCTACTCTGCCCTGCTGAGGCCATGTCCTGGAATATTGTGTCCAGTTCTGGGCCCCTCAGTTTAAGAAGGACCTCAGGGAACTGCTTCAGAGAGTCCAGTACAGAGCCCCAAAAATGATTCAGGGAGTGGAACATCTTCCTTATGAGGAGAGCCTGAGGGAGCTGAGGGCTCTGTAGCTTGGAGAGGAGGAGCCTGAGAGGTGACCTCAGTCATGTTGATAAAGATGTGCAGGGTGAGTGCCCAGAGGCTGGGGCCAGGCTCTGCTGGGTGATGCCCAATGACAGCACAAGGGGCAATGGTGGAAGTTGAGGCATAGGAAGTTCCATGGACACAGGAGGAAAAAAAATTTCACAGTGAGGGAGACAGAGCACTGGAACAGGCTGCCCAGGGGGGTTGTGGAGGCTCATTCTCTGGAGATATTCAAGCCCCACCTGGATGCGTTCCTGTGTGAGCTGCTCTGTGTGATCCTGCTCTGGCAGGGGGTTGGACTGGATGAGCTCTCAAGGTCCCTTCCAGCCCCTGACATTCTGTGATTCTGTGACACATCAGACAGGGCACTGCTTCAGATCACCACCCAGCTGAAGCAGAAAGCAGGAATCAGGTGGTGGACCCAGCAGAGAGCAGAGCCCCACACCCTGGGCTGGCTGGCCGAGCCCCCACTGCCGGCAGGGATTAATCAGGTTGTGCAATCGAGGTCTCCAGCAGGCTGAGGAACACAGGCCTCAGGCCAAAAGCATTTGTCAGAAGAAAAACAGAACCACCCAAAACTGAACAGCACTCAGCTACTTCAGGAAGGGAAAGGAAGAAAGCAAGCAGAAGACAGGGATGGATGTCCTCATCAAGATACCAAACAACCAGTGATGGAAAAAGGCTGCAGTGGGGTTTAGACAAAGCTTTCCAGTGTGACCATTTAGACCAGTGAGACACAGTGTCCCAACCTGCAGGGGCTGAGCTGAGGCTAGCCCTGAGACCTTGCATGCAAAGGAGACTCAGAGAAAACACCAAATACAGACTGTGACCCTTGGTGCTACCAGCCACTCCAACAGCAGGGCCACAGCAGGATCTCCCTGGAGATGTCCAAGGCCAGGTTGGATGGGCCTTGAGCAAGCTGCTCTGGGGGAAGGTGTCCCTGCCCATGGCAGGGGGTAGGAACTGGATGATCTTTACAGTGTCTTCCAGCCCAAACCATTCCATGATTCTATCATCACAACTGTTTATGTCTGTAAAGATAAAGAAACTGCTGTGCTAGGAACAGTGCTGGGATGGGAAATGTTTCACATAAGGAGAGGCTGAGAGTCCAGTTCTGGGCTCTCCAGTTCAAGAGAGACAGGGAACTGCTGGAGAGAGTCAAGAGGAGGCTCCAAAGATGCTGAGGGGACTGGAGAATCTCTGTGAGGAGGAGAGGCTCAGAGCCCTGGTACTGTGGAGCCTGGAGAAGAGCTGTCCCAGAGGGGATCTGATCAGTGCTCAAGAGGCTGGGGCCAGACTCTCATCAGTGGTGCCCAGTGACACAACTAGGGAGCAATGGGCACAAACTGGAAGCCAGCAGGTTCCATCTATAGAGGAGAAGACATGTATTTGTTGTGAGGGTGCTGGAGGCCTGGAGCAGGCTGCCCAGAGAGGTTGAGTCTCCTTCTCTGGAGAACCTCCAAAGCCAGCTGGCCATTGTGATCCTGGGCAAGCTGCTGTGGGTGCCCTGCTGTGTAGCAGGAGGGTTGGACTGGATGATCTCCAGAGGTCTCTTCCAATCCCAAGCTGGGATTCTGTGAAATAACAAACAACAGAATTTCATCTAAATCCCTAAATCTGACTGTTTTCCCTTCTCCACCACCACATGACTCCTAGCATACTTGAACCATGATCATGGGATCCCTCAAGGGCAAGAGGTCGACAACCTCTGGAACACCTATAAACACCTATTAAAAATACAAAGAGCCAAGAAATCCCTGGGTCTAAAGCACAAGTCTTATGAGGAGCAGCTGAGGGAACTGGGGGTGTTTAGTCTGGAGAAGAGGAGGCTGAGAGGAGACTTCATTGCTCTCTAAAACTCCCTGAAAGGAGCTTAGAGCAAGGTGGGGGTTGGTCTCTTCTCCCAGTATAAGGTGAAAGAACAAGCGGAAATGGCCTGAAATTGTGCCAGGTGAGGTTTAGGTTGGAGATGAGGAACAATTTCTTTGCTGCAAGAGTGGTCAGGCACTGGACCAGGCTGCCCAGGGAGGTGGTGGAGTCACCATGCCTGGAGGTGTTCAAGAAACCTGTGGCCATGGCACTTTGGGACATGGCCTAATGACCGTGGTGGTGTTGGATTGGTGGTTGGACTCAATGATCTCAGAGGTCTTCTCCAAGCCAAACCATTCTGTGACTGTATGGTCAAGCCCCCAGGCAGATGCTTATTCCCTCGGACCAGCAGGACCAGGCAGAGCTGAGGTCATCGGTGTGTTTGAGGGAGACGCCAGCTCCGGGCACAGCCAAACACCAGGCCTCCAGCCCTTGGTGCCCAGGTGCAAGGTGCCCAGATACCTGCTGTACCTCCTGGCTCTCCCAGCCCTACCAGGCAGGACCTGACCTTGCCAGTGTGAGAACAAGCCGGTGGAGCTTTCACAGCCCATTAGCTGAGGCAGCCTGTGGCTTGCCAGGCCAGCAGCCCGGGGTCCAGCTGGACCCGAGCTCCTCGCAGATACGCCCATGGAAACCTCACCCCAGCGCCATCCAGGCGGAGCCCTGCCGGCAGATTCCAGCCTTCCTCGGCTCCCCGGCTCCTCCCAGCAGCAGAGTGCCTGCAGAGCCGAGGGCTGAGGGCAGAGGGCTAGTTTCACAGCACATCTTTTACCAATTAGAGCCTCGTGATAGCCATCGAGCAGCCAGCGGCGGGCGGGCAGCCCACGAACAGCGCTCCGCGCACCGATCGGGCTGCCACAGATACCATCTCCAGCTGCAGGACCTTTCTTCTCCTGCCTGCACCGCTCAGAGGAAGCCTGTGAAGGCTGCCTAAGAGGCTCTAATTAATTACAGCCCCTCTCTTGTCTGAGCCATGCCATTTCCCCACTCAGTGACAGTTAAATCTTCATCACTCCCTCTTATCCCAGGATTTGCTACTGTTGGAGCTTGCACAGATTCACAGAACCACAGATCATAGATCATCCAGTTCCAAGCCCCTACAATGGGCAGGGACACCTTCCACTAGCCCAGGTTGCTCAAGGTCTCATCCAACATGGTCTTGAACACCCGCAGGGAGGGGGCATCCACAACCTCCTTGGGCAACCTGTTCCATACACAACTTTCTAGAGCTCCCTGAAAGGAGGTTGCAGTGAAGTGGGGGTCGGCCTATTATCCTTAGTATCAGGTGACAGAACAAGAGGAAATGGACTGAAATTGCACCAGGGGAGGTTTAGGTTGGAGATGAGGAACAATTTCTTTACTGCAAGAGTGGTCAGGCACTGGAACAGGCTGCCCAGGGAGGTGGTGGAGTCACCATGCCCGGAGGTGTTCAAGAAATGAGTGGCCATGGCACTTTGGGCCATGGTTTAATGGCCACGGTGGTGTTGGGCTGGACTCGATGATCTCAGAGGGCTTTTCCGAACCAAACAATTCTATGATTCCACAGCTTTAATCTGCAGACATCCACTCTTTGTATTTTCAGGCTTCTCTCAAGCCCTGAGATTTGCAGCTCAGCCTCCAGAAGAAGGGACAAGCATGGAGGATGCCTAGAGGAGTCCTGGGGGCCACATCCCATGGATCTGTTCCATCCACCACCACTAACCGGGAGGAAGCTTGAGTCAGGCATTCAGCTACTTTAATGCATCACTAATGAAGAGCCAGGCAATTTTCTCAGGATTCAGTAAACACCTCTGCTGCCAGTTATGCAAAGCCCATGTATATTTACCTGCAGAAACTTGGCCAGCCTGCCCAGCTCTAACAAAGTGCAGCACCTCGATCCTATCTCCCTGTCTCGGCTGCTCCTTCAGAGGGGATCCAGAGCCAAAACCACGCAGATGCCTCAACCTGCCTGGGAAGGGCTCCCCTTGCTGCCCCCCACCCCTGCAAAGCACAGAGCAGGCACCTATCACACCCCCAATTCCAACCACCACGCCACACCCCAGCATCTTTATCACCTCCAGTTTGCATTTCAAAGCTTTCTCCTGCTTTTCCCCAAAGTTCTCCAGCAGTGGTTTCTTTCCCAGAAGCAATTACTCCACTGAGCTCCCACCCTGCAGAGCCACTGCCAAGCTCACCCAGGAGCATCTCCGAATCCCATCATGGAAGAGGTCGGAAGGGACCTCTGGAGATCATCCAGTCCAACACCCCTACTAAAGAAGGGACACCCACAGCAGCTTGCCCAGCATAACGATGTCCAGGTGGGTTTGGAAGCTCTCCAGAGAAAGAGACTCCACAACCTCTCTGGACAGCCTGTTCCAGTGCCTGACCACTCTTGCAGGAAACAAATTGTTCCTAATATCCAACTTAAACCTCCCCTGGGACAGCTTGAGGCCATTTCCTCTCATTCTATCATTTGTTGCATGTGAGAAGAGCCCAGCCCCCACCGCACTCCAAGCTCCTTTCAGGGAGCTGTAGAGAGCAATGAAGACTCCCCTCAGCCTCCTCTTCTCCAGACTAAACACCCCCAGTTCCCTCAGCTACTCCTCACCAGCCCTGTTCTCCAGACCCTTCTCCAGCTTTATTGCCCTTCTCTGGACCTGCTCCAGCCCCTCAACATCCTTCCTGGAGTGTGGGGCCCAAAACTGAACCCAGGATTCAAGCTGTGGTCTCACCACTGCCCAGGACAGGGGAACAACCCTTTCCCTGGTCCTGCTGGCCACACTATTGCTGGTCAGGGCCAGGATGCTGGTGGCCTTCTTGGCCACCTGTGCACACACCCTGGCTCATCCTCAGCTGCTCTCAACAATCATCATCCCCAGGTCCTTTTCCAGCAGGTAGATTCCAGCCACTCTGTCCCAGGCCTGGAGCTTTCATGGGGTTGTTGTGGCCAAAGTGCAGGACCCAGCACTTGGCCTTGTTAAACCTCGTCCCATAGACCTTGGCCCCCAGATCCAGCCTGGCCAGATCCCTTTGCAGAGCCTTCCTACCCTCCAGCAGATCAACACTGCCACCCACCTTGCTGTCAGGGTACAGAGAAGGAGGGGACCAAACGTGAAGCCCATCACCTTCAACATCCTGCACACATGTACCTGCACGCACTGCCCTTCCCCATGCCAAGTCACCCAGGCTTCTGCAGGGCTCTGACACCATCTGTGTGGTAAGTCAGGACTCCATTACTCAATTCTTATGCAGAATGTGGCTCCAATTTGGAAATGTACTGGATTGATTTCCTGGCACACAGCATCTGTTGAGAAGGGCGTTGGTATTTTTTTCCTCTAGGAGCTGTTTTGAGCCAAAGTACGAAGCCTGATGGTCCTGCTGAGGCTTGTGGTGCTGATATGGAGATGGCACAGCTCAACAATATTAGGGTTATTTTTAAAATCATCTGCAGTTGAGTTGGATTACATCTCTCAGGGTCAAAATCCATAGAGTGGTTTGGGTTGGAAGGGACCTGAAAGATCATCCAGTTCCAACCCCTGCCAAGGGCAGGGACACCTTCCCCTAGCCCAGGTGGCTCAAGGCCTCATCCAACCTGATCCTGAACATCTCCAGGGAGGGGGCATCAACAACCTCCCTGGGAAACCTGCTCCAAAGTCTCATCACCCTCACTGGAAATAATTTCTTACTCAAATCCAATCTCAGTTTCCCTTCTTCCAGCTCAAAGCCATCACTCTTCATCCTATCACTCCAAGCCCTTGTCAAAAGTTCCTCCCCAGCTCTCCCGTACTGGCAGGCTGCTTTAAGGTCTCCTCCCTGGGCCCTTCTCTTCTCCAGGCTGAAGGACCCCAACTCTCTCAGCCTGTTCCCATGGGGGAGGTTCTCCAGCCCTCTGATCATCTTCGTGGCCTCCTAGAGACCCTCACCAACAGTTCCATGCCCCTCTTATGTTGAGGGCACCAGAACTGGACACAGTGGTGCAGGTGAGGTCTCAGCAGAGCAGAGCAGAGGGGCAGAATCCCCTCCCTGTCCTGCTGCTCTCCCTGCCATGGATGCAGCCCAGCTGCCTGCTGGGCTGCCAGTGACCATTGCTGGCTCCTGGTGAATTTGTCATCAAATGACACCCCCGAGCCCTTTCCTCCAGACTGTTCTTGAGACACTCCTCATCCAGCCTGGATTTGTGCTTGGGATTGCCCCAACCCAGGTGCAGGACCTTTCACTTGGCCCTGCTGAACTTCATACAGCTGGCATGGGCCCACCTCTGAAGCCTGTCCAAGTCCCTCTGGATGGCATCCCTTCCCCCAGCGTTGTCAACCAGGCCACACAGCTTGGTGTCACAGAGCTACCTAGCAAACAGTACATGCCAAGAACTGCCATGGAAGTCAGCAGGACACCATCACCATCGTGGCCACTTTCCCAGTGAGCACTTTAGAGGACACAATCCCCTGCCCTTCCACCTAACAACCCCCCTGCTGTAATTCACTTTATAAACCCACGGACACACTTCTGCTGGAAAATCTGGCTTTGTAAAATGTTCCAGATGATCCCTTTTGGAGATCAACAAAGCCACTCCCAGGGTCACACCTGCAGAAGATGGGACTTAGGGTTCCTCCTCTCTTCCTGTTCCAGGGAACTTGACAAAACTCGCTTGAATGTGCTCCAGGGACATGACTAGGTCCAGGACAAGGATCAGGAGCAGAACATCTTCAAAGGAGAGCTAAGCCCAGCTTTCAAATTCATCTGCTGACCACATCTGTACTTAAGAACCTAAAGTCATGCCCTTGGGAGAGGAATAGAACAGAATAGAATAGAATAGAATAGAATAGAATAGAATAGAATAGAATAGAATAGAATAGAATAGGATAGAATAGAATAGAATAGAATAGAATAGAATAGAATAGAATAGAATAGAATAGAATAGAATAGAATAGAATTAACCAGGGTGGAAAAGACCTCAGAGATCATTGAGTCCAACCTATCACCCAACACCATCTCATCAACTAAACCATGGCACCAAATGCCTCAGCCAGGCTCTTCCTAAACACCTCCAGGGATGGGGACTCCACCACCTCCCTGGGCAGCACATTCCAGTGGCCAATCTCTCTTGCTGGGAAGAACTTCTTCCTAACACCCAGCCCAAAGCTCCCCTGGCACAGCTTGAGACTGTGTCCTCTTGTTCCGGTGCTGCTTGCCTGGGAGAAGTGACCAACCCCCACTTAGCTACAACCTCCCTTTCAGGGAGTTGTAGAGAGCAATAAGGTCTCCCCTGAGCCTCCTCTTCTCCAGGCTAAGCAACCCCAGCTCCCTCAGCCTCTCCTCGTAGGGCTTGTGCTCCAAACCCCTCCCCAGCTTTGTTGCTCTTCTCACTGAGGTGTCTGTCTTTAAAACCCAGGAAGTTTTCTTACTTGCTGATGAAGCAGTAGCCAAATTGTTAGTAAGAGACCTGGCAGTGCTGGGTTAATGGTTGGACTCAATGATCTCAGAGGTCTCTTCTAACCAAAACCATTCTGTGATTCTAAGAGTGACAGAAGGATGGCTTGTGGCTGTCCAACAATAGCAGCAGATCCAATCCAATCCAATCCAATCCAATACAAAACAATACAATACACCAGGTTGGAAGAGACCTTCAAGATCATCGCGTCCAACCCATCAAACAATCCAACCCACCCAACAACTAGACCATACAGCCAAGCACCCCATCAAGTCTTCTCCTGAACACCTCCAGTGAAGGTGACTCCACCACCTCCATTTGATGAGATGCACTCAGGCAGAGACTCAACACACACTGCTGTGAGACTGGGTGCTTGAATCACTACTTCTACCCTCTGCTTCTTCAATCCAGTTCCTCTTCACCTGGAAGCACCAGGGACCAGGTTAGGAGAGCCCAAAGAAGTCCACCAACACCACTACTATGGGATTAAACCATCCTGCTCCAAGATATTAAGAGGAAATTCTTTGCAGTGAGGGTGGTGAGACACTGGAACAGGTTGCCCAGGGAGGTTGTGGATGCCCCCTCCCTGGAGGTGTTCAAGGCCAGCTTGGATGAGGCCTTGAGCAACTTAGGCTGGTGGGAGGTATCCATGCCTATGGCAGGGGGGCTGGAATTAGATGATCTTGAAGGTCCCTCCCAACCCAAACCATTCCATGAATCTTGAAGGCCCCTTCCAACCCAAACCATTCTAGGAGCCTATGAAGTGTAGTTCTAATATTTCCCAGTTTTGGTGGCCTGATCTCTAAGTTATTCTCTGCCCTCCAAATAAAAAAACAAACACCCAAAAAAATCATTAAAAGAAACAACAGCCAAAAATTCTAATAAATCTAAATCCTAAAATTAACATCATGAGCAAATTTTACACCTCTTGAGGAAGCACCAGCATGTGCATCTCCACACAGGCACTGAGATGATCACAGAGCTGTCTGGGTTGGAAAAGCCCTCTGAGATCATCCAGTCCAACCATCCACCCAGCACCACCATGGCCACCAAACCATGTCCCAAAGTGCCATGGCCACACCTTCCTTGAACACCTCCAGGGACAGCAATGTAAGTTACTAATTAAGAGAATGGAATGGAATGGAATGGAATGGAATGGAATGGAATGGAATGGAATGGAATGGACCAGGTTGGAAGAAACCTTCAAGATCATCGCTTCCAACCTATCATCCAACACCATCTCATCAACTAAACCACGGCACCAAGCACCCCATCAAGTCTCCTCCTAAACACCTCCAATGATGGTGACTCCACCACCTCCCTGGGCAGCCACTCTCTCTGTGTAGAATTTCTTCCTAACCTCCAGCCTAAACCTCCCCTGGCACAGCTTGAGACTGTGTCCTCTTGTTCTGGTGCTGGGTGCCTGGGAGAAGAGAACAACCCCACCCTGGCTACAACCTCCCTTCAGGGAGTTGGAGACAGCAAGAAGGTCTCCCCTGAGCCTCCTCTTCTCCAGGCTAAGCAACCCCAGCTCCCTCAGCCTCTCTTCACAGGGCTTGTGTTCCAAACCCCTCCCCAGCTTTGTTGCCCTTCTCTGGACACCTTCCAGCACCTCAACATCCTTCCTAAAGTGAGGGGCTCAGAACTGGCCACAGGACTCAAGGTGTGGCCTAACCAGTGCAGTTAGCAGAAAGAAAGAAAAAATGCAACAGCCAAGCAACCAAACCTTCTAAAGATTCCTGGTTAATTAGATTTGTTTACAACAGCAGCAGCAACCTTCTGGAGATATTCTGGGAAGCCTCCTGCCAGAGGTGATTTACCTTCCCTGGTGGTAAAGGTCAGGCAGGGTGCAGATTTAGCACTTTCATGGACATCTGCTGATGCATCCGGAAAACAAAGGAGGAGGCAGGAAAGCCTTGGAGTCAGCCAAAGCCTCCAAAATATGTTATTGTACAAACACTTCTCTCTCTCTCTCTCTCCCTCTTTTTTTTTGTTTTTCTTCTTTGTCTATCCCAAGAACAATAAAGTAAACTTGGCTGGGTGTGTTGCAGAGCTTATTACAACTGGCAGCCTGCTCTCCAAATCCTGCTCTGGGTTGTTGTGCAACCGGGATGGGATTGAAGGGTGATGTCAAGCTTTGACAGGCTCGGTGAGCAGACAGTGTGGGTGTAGAGGAGAGATGCAGCAAGGGCAAGACGCTCGTTCCAGACTCACCCCGCGAGCCTGAACTCACCAGGAGTCATCTGTGACCTGGGAACAATCACCCCCATGGCTGCTGGTATCTGAAGAATACACATTAATTACAGCAAAACAAGGGAGGACCTTCAAATAAAGCATAATTGTCACCTGAAATCAGAACTCGTGGAGTGCTTCGTGTCGGAAGGGACCTTCCAAGCTCATCGAGGTATTAGGATGAAATTCTTTGCAGCAAGAGGTGCTGAGACACTGGAACAGGTGACCCAGGGAGGTTGTGGGGTTTGGAAGTAAAAAGGGTTTTTTTAGGTGGTGGAGTCACCATCCCTGGAGGGGTTCAAGAGGGGACTGGACGTGGCACTTGGTGCCATGGTCTAGTCATGAGGTCTGTGGTGACAGGTTGGACTCGATGATCTTTGAGGTCTCTTCCAACCTTGGTGATACTGTGATACTGCTGTGGATGCCCCCTCCCTGGAGGTGGTCAAGGCCAGGCTGGATGAGGCCTTGAGCCAACTGGGCTGGTGGGAGATGTCTCTGCCCATGGCAGCAGAGTTGGAATTAGATCTTGAAGGTCCCTTCTAACCCAAACCATTCTGTGATTCTATGAATCCAGTCTAACCCCCTGCAGACAGCTAGAGCAGGTTGCTCAGAGGCCCAGACAGCCTGGTCTGGAATAGCTCCAGGGATGGGGCATCTCCCACCTCTCTGGGTAACCTGGGTCATGGTCTCAGCACCCTCACTGTCAAAAACTTCTCCCTTCTCTCCAGCCTGAATCTCCCTCTTACACTTCAAACCCTCACCCCTTGCCCTGCCACAAGAGGCCCTGCTCAGAAGATCATCCCCGTTCCTCTGTCCCCTCTTTCTGCCTTTTGTCTCCTGTTTCTCTCCCTCCCAGCCCTGAAGCCTCTCCCACCGTGCCAGCAATGGTGCAGCAGAGATGGGGAGCAGTAGGAGAACAGCTGGCTGCTGGGCACCAGGGAGGTGCAATGGGCAACAGCCATCCCTTGCTGATGGGGAGCTAAGAGAAAATGAGATTTTTGGACAGCAAGCTGAAACCTTAATTATGCAGAAGACACTGCTGATGACCTGATCTGGAATGGTTCCATGGATGGAGCATCTCCCACCTCTCTGGGCAACATGAGACAAGGTTTCACAGCCCTCACTGTCAAACATTTCTCCCTTCTCTCCAGTCTCAATCTCCCTCTTTTAGTTCAAACCATTGCCCCTCATCCTGTCACAGCAGGCCTTGCTCAAAACTCTGTCCCCAGCTTTCTGACCAGCCCTTTGAGCACTGAAAGGCCACCAGAAGGTCTCCTGGAGCCTTCTCCAGGCTGAACAAGCCCAGCTCTCTCAGCCTGGCCTCACAGCAGAGGGCTGGAAGCCCTCAGATCATTTTTGCACCTTCCTCTGGCCCAGCTCCAACAGGTCCATGTCCTCCTTTGGTCGAGTGCCTTCCATTCCTGCATCAAAGTTCTCCACAAACCCCAGTCAGTGGTGGCTGACAAAGCCCCATGTGAATCATGCACCATTTTATTAGCAATCCTTCAAGCAGAGGTTTCTGCCAAGCTGCCTTGGAGAGGGGACGCGCTAGCCTGCCTTTGAAGATTATTTAGGTCCTTCAGGATCCCTGGAAGTTCTATAGGCTGCCTCAAAAGAGGCAGGAGTTGATGTTGAAAGCCCTGAAAGCAGAGAATGCACTTGGGAATACAGCCTCATGCCCTGACAGCACCCAGGCAAGGTGCATTTCTCCCACTTTCTTTCCCACAGTTTGACCCTCTCCTTAACTCTATTTGCATGACTAATTGCCAGCAAGGGTTTGTTGCCTTTCAAAGCTGAACAATCCTTAAGGCTCCATACACAATGAGTTGCTGGAGAGGGTCCAGAGGAGAGCAACAAAGCTGGTGATGGGTCTAGAGCACAACTCCTGTGAGGAGCAGCTGAGTGAACTGGGGTTGGTAAGTCTGGGGAACAGGAGGATGAGGGGAGACCTCATTGCTCTCTACAGCTCCCTGAAAGGAGGTTGGAGCCAGGTGGGGGTTGGGCTCTTCTCCCTAGCATCAGGTGATAGAAGGAGAGGAAATTGTGCCAGGGGAGGTTTAGTGTGAACATGAGGAACAATTTCTTTGCTGCAAGATTGGTCAGGCACTGGACCAGGCTGCCCAGGGAGGTGGTGGAGTCACCACCCCTGGAGGTGTTCAAGAAAACCTGTGGCCATGGCACTTGGGGACATGGTTTAATGGCCATGGTGGTGCTGGGTTGATGGTTGGACTCCATGATCCAACCCAAATAATTCAATGATTCTATAAAAAGAGCTTTGAAACTGAATCCAGTGTGACAGCTCTGCTGTAAAGCTGAGTCACTGCTGGATGCTGTGAGCTCCAAGTTGAGCATTCCCACTTTCTTCCAACACTCCATGTCTGTGGAGCAGGGACACCTTCCACTGGACCAGGCTGCTCAGGCCCCCGTCCATCCTGGCTTGGAACACCTCCATGGAGGGAGCATCCACAAGCCCCCTGGGTAACCTGTTCCAGTGTCTCCCCACCTTCACTTTACTCTTTTGTTCATCCTGAAGTGTGACCTAAATATTTTGCTGGTGACACCAAAACGTTCTACACACAGAGACACGCACAAGGTGCAAACCCACATCCTTCCTGCTCTGAGAGCCTTTGTCCAGTGAGAATCCAGAGGAAGTGACTATTTGGAAACCACAGGGCTCCCAAGGAAAGCAGAAACTGGCCCCACAGCCCTCCAGCCAGCTGCTGGTGCCATGTGTCCATCTTTGCAGGGCTAAAGTAAACAATTCCTTTCTGAAGAGAAATCAGAGTAACAACTTGAAGTTAGGAAGCTTCTGGCAGCCTTTTTATTCAGCTAGTCATGGAGCAAAAGCCCAAATCCAGGGTTTAAAACAAAACAACTCACTGTGGAAAGGAAAACTGAGTGCAACTAGGGGTAGAAAAACTAGGGGTAGTAAAAGCTCTTTTAAGCAAACCTCTTCTTGAAATAGGAAGAATATTGCACAGGACTAGCAAGCCTTGCCCAGCATACACCTGTGCCTCCTGTCTTCTAGCAACACCTGAAGATGGCAGGGGGGTTGGAACTAGATGATACTTGAGGTCCCTTCCAACCCTAACAATTCTATGATCCTCTGTCCAACAGGGCTGTGTTGGTCACAGCCCTCATAAATCCAACCCTAAACTCCTACTGCTGCATTTTAGAGATGGAGCAGCTCGCAGTAGCCACAGAAATCTCAGCACAGTAAGGTTGAAAGAGACCTCTGGAGATCATCCACATCAAAGCCCCTGCTAAAGCAGAGGCACTCACAGTAGCTTGCCCAGCAGCACAATGCCCAGCTGGCTTTAGAGGCTCTCCAGAGAAGGAGACCCCACAACCTCTCTGGGCAGCCTGCTCCAGGCCTCCAGCACCCTCACACCAAATAACTTGCTCCTCATCTGCAGGTGGAACCTCCTGCCTTCCCGTTTGTGCCCATTGCCCCTTGTCCCGTCCCTGGGCACCACTGACAAGAGTCTGGCCCCAGCCTCTTGCCCCCCACAGCTCCTTTAGCTCTCGCTGAGCATTGCTCAGATCCCCTCTGGGGCTGCTCTTCTCCAGGCTCCACAGCCCCAGGGCTCTCAGCCTTTCCTCCTCACAGAGATGCTCCAGGCCCCTCCCTTATCATCTTTGTAGCCTCCACTGGACTCTCTCCAGTAGTTCCCTGTCTCTCTTGAGCTGGGGAGCACAGATCTGGACCCAGGACTCCAGCTGTGGCCTCACCAGGGCCGTTACTTTCTGCCTGCTGAAGCAGAGAGCAGACTGGTGCCAAGCTATTGGGTCATGGCTCTCCCAGCACAGAGCTCTGCCAAACCTCTCCACTCACAACCCAAGACCCAGCTCTCAGCAAGACACTGTCTGCTTTTCCACGCTACCTTGGTTCCACCAACTCTTGCTCCAAGTGCTGTGCAGCCCTGCTAGTGACCATCTCCACACCTGGCACTCACAGCAGCATTTTGCATCTAGAAGAGCTCCAAACTCTTTGTGCATTCACTAAAGAAGGAGCATGGCCAGGCAGGAGATGCTCATGCTCCTGGGAGCTCATGGCTGAAAAACCTCCAAAGCAACTTGAGACTGAGCAGCTTTCCTCATCCAAATCTGTCATTTGTGCTCTTCAGGAATTACCCTGGCTCTTTAGGATGGGCTGCTGTCACTGCTTGAGCTCATTGTTCCCCCAGCTAAGACAAAAACACTGCTCATGACCCAATTAAAAGATGACAAAAGGTGAGGTAGGAAGCAACTGGAGCAACCTGAGGCTCTCACACAAATTGATTTGTGGCTCTCCTTTCCAAACTGGTGAGCCACCTACGAGGCAAATAAATGCCATATGCAAAAGGACTTCTTTAGCCAGCTTATTGCTCTTAGGTGTTTTGGTGGCTCATCAGAAGTGATTTACATGAAGAATTATAATCTCCTGGGTTTGGTGCTCTCTTCCCCTGCTCTCCATAAGCTTCCTTTTGATGTCACTGGGAATCTTCCCTGCGTGGGATTGCAAACCGGGCTGGTCACAGGAACTGCTCCACCAATTGTGCCAGGGGAGAGTTAGGTTGGAGATGTGGAACAGCTTCTTTGCTGCAAGAGTGGTCAAGCACTGGAACAGGCTGCCCAGGGAGGTGGTGGAGTCCCCATCCCTGGAGGGGTTCAAGGAATGTGTGGGCATGACACCCTGGGACATGGCTTAGTTGAGTTGCTGGAAGGTGTCCAGAGAAGGGCAACAAAGCTGGGGAGGGGTCTGGAGCACAGCCCTGTGAGGAGAGGCTGAGGGAGCTGGGGTTGCTTAGCCTGGAGGAGGCTCAGGGAAGACCTTCTTGCTGTCTACAACTACCTAAAGGGGGTTGTAGCCAGGTGGGACTTGGTCTCTTCTGCCAGGCAAGCAGCACCAGAACAAGAGGACACAGTCTCAAGCTGTGCCAGGGGAGGTTTAGGCTGGAGGCTAGGAAGAAGTTCTTCCCAGCAAGAGAGATTGGCCTTTGGGATGTGCTGCCCAGGGAGGTGGTGGAGTGTCATCACTGGAAGTGTTTAAAAAGAGATTGGATGAGGCACTTGGTGCCATGGTTGAGTTGATGAGATGATGTTAGGTGATAGGTTGGACTCCATGATCTCAAAGGTCTTTTCCAACCTGGTTAATTCTGTAGTTGCCATGGTGGTGTTTGACTGATGGTTGCACTTGGTGATCTTAGAGGGTGTTTCCAACTCTATGATTCTATGAAGAGATGAATAGTCCTACCCAAGAAAAGAAGAGGCCCTGAAATTATAACCAAACCTGGAAATCTTCAAGAAGTCTGAGCAGAGAACTGAAATCCTGATCTCTAAGAGAAAAACACCAAAAATCCCTTTCAGCTAAAAATAAGCTAAAATTTCATTGCCTGCATCTAGCAAGAGGAAATGGCCTGAAATTGTGCCAGGGGAAGTTTAGGTTGGAGATGAGGAAGAATTTCTTTGCTGTGAGAGTGGTCAGGCACTGGAAGAGGCTGCCCAGGGAAGTGGTGGAGTCACCATCCCTGGAGGGGTTCCAGAAATGTGTGGCCATGGCACCTGGGGACATGGTTTGATGGCCATGGTGGTGTTGAGTCAGTGGTTGGAGCTGATGATCTTAGAAGTCTTTTCCAACCCAAAGGGTTCTATCATTCTATGAATTGTCTCTTCTTACTATTCTTATCAGACACAAATCCCCTGCCAGTGTGGTTTGTGGCTGTTTTCTATTCCTGTGCTATGTTCTCCCTTATTACCCATGGCAAACCCTCAGTGCTGCAATCCTCCAGGCACCATGTAACTCTTGGACACATCAGCTCAGCCTTCAAACACAAAGCACCTTCAGAAACTCCCCTCCAGCTGAACTCCTGAAGCAGAGCCTCCAGCCAGTGCTTGTATATAAAGCAAAGACAAATAATCACTGGAGAGCAGGAGGCTGGACGCTGCCACTGCTGCCTGCTCCAATTCACACAAGCCTGTCCTACACCCTTGGGTCATGGGTTCAGCCCAAGAACTCTTTCTATGTCTGCAGCCATCAGGCAGTGGAGGACTGTGCCCAGGAGCTAGCCCAGGAGCACAAGAACATGGTCAGTGTTTCATGTTAAAAAGCACAGAGCTGTACAAGAGAGACAGGGAACAGCTGGACAAAGTCCAGTGGGGGCTGCAAAGATGCTGAGGGGCCTGCAGCATCTCTGGGAGGAGGAAAGGCTGAGAGCCCTGGGGCTGTGGAGCCTGGAGAAGAGCAGCCCCAGAAGGGGAGCTGAGCAATGCTCAGTGAGAGATAAAGGAGCTGTGGGGGGCAAGAGGCTGGGGCCAGACTCTTGTCAGTGGTGCCCAGGGACAGGACAAGGGGCAATAGGCACCAACTGGAAGCTAGGAGGTTCCTTCTGAAGATGAGGAGCAAGTTGTTTGGTGTGAGGGTGCTGGAGGCCTGGAGCAGGCTGCCCAGAGAGGCTGTGGGGTCTCCTTCTCTGGAGAGCCTCCAAAGCCAGCTGGCCATTGGGCTGCTGGGCAAGCTGCTGTGGGTGCCCCTGCTGTAGCAGTAGGGTTGGAGCAGATGGTCTCCAGAGGTTTCTTCCAACCATGCTGGGATTCTGGGCTTACATACTCAGCTCCATGGAGGAAGGCACAATGAGGCACACAGAAGCTATGCTCTGCTGGAGATGCTGCAGAGACAGCACAAGCTCCAGCAGTGAGAGCAGAGGTTAGCAAGGCTGTGGTGGCCACCTACCTCACCTAGAGCATGCCTGAGAAGATGGTGGCTACCTGTCCAGCACTGTGGGTTGGGTCAAGCTGGAGGGACAAAGCAAGAGCAGGACATGCCCCTACACAGCACAGGCAGTCAGAAGGCTTGGCCCAGGCTAATACATCCAGTGTGAAACCATCCCAGAGCTGCTCTCCTCCAGCAGCAGCAGTACCCATGGCTGCAGCGCTGCAGACAGGTGGGGAGCAGGCAGATGAGATGTATCCAACAGCACTGAACCCAACACACCCAATAAGCAGTGTTCTAGGCAAAGGAGTTAACACATCCTCAACACCTGAAGCTATCAAGTGACCTTCTCCCCCTGATGTAAGGGCAAGTAAGGGCAGTAGGGATTGTCCTCCTTCCTCGCCTATGCTCTCCATCTGAACTGTCATGGCCACAGGTTTCTTCACAGTATCACAGTATGACTAAGGTTGGAAGAGACCTCGAAGATCATCGATTCCACCCTGTCACCACAGACCTCACGACTAGACCATGGCACCAAGTGCCACCTCCAGTCCCCTCTTGAACACCTCCAGGGATGGCGACTCCACCACCTCCCCGGGCAGCACATTCCAATGGCAAATTACTCTCTCGGTGAAGAACTTTCTCCTCTAAACTTCCCCTGGCACAGCTTGAGACTGTGTCCCCTTGTTCTGGGAACTTCTTGAACACTTCCAGGGATGGGGACTCCACCACCTCCCTTGGGCAGCCTCTTCCAGTGCCTGACTACTCCTGCAGCATAGAAATTGTTCCTCATCCCAAGCCCAAACCTCCCCTGATGCAACTTAAAGCCATTTCCTCTTGTCCTATCACTTGTTCACTGACAGAAGAGACCAACCCCCAGCTGGCTCAAACCTCCTTTCCCCTCAGCCTCCTCTTCTCCAGACTAAACAACCCCAGTTGCCTCAGCTGCTCCTCACCAGCCCTGTTCTGCAGACCCTTCAGCAGCTTCCTTGTCCTTCTCTGGACCTGCTCCAGCACCTGGGTGTCCTTGTAGTGAGAGGCATGATGGAGGACTGCCACGTCATGCTTGTCCTCAGCTCAGGTCCCGTGGCTGGCAGCCAGCGTGGGGTGAAGGCAGCCTTGTTCCTCACAGCCCTCTCACTGCACTGAGGTCAGAGCAGCTCATTCTTAGAGGCAGCCAAAAAAATATTGATTGAAAACAGATGGCAAGAGATGCAGTGGGTTATGGCAGTTCCCTGGCCTAGGTCTGGCCATGGGCAGCTGGGCAAAGATTCATAGAATAGTTTGGGATGGAAGGGACCTTAAAGATCATCAAGGTCCAACCCCCCTGCCATGGGCAGGGACACCTTCCACCAGACCAGGCTGCTCAGCCTGGCCTGGAACACCACTAGACAAGGGACATCCACAACCTCCCTGGGCAACCTGTTCCAGTCTCTCACCACCCTCACTGGAAAGAATTTCTGCCTAACACCTTTAAGGGCTTTAAAGGTCTCTTCCAACATAATGCACCCTGTGAGTTATCATGTCAAGTGAAAGTGCAGGGAAAAAAAGGGGGGGGGGGAAGGAGGGAGGAAAGGTGGAGGGAAGGGGGGGCAAGAGGGGAGAAAAAAGGGGGAAGGGGAGAGAAAAGGAGGAGAGGAAAAAGGGGGCGAAAGGGGGATGAAAAAGGAGGGAATGGGGGAAAGAGAGGAGGAAAGGGGGGAAAGGAGGGGAATGAAGAATGAAAATGGGGGGGGCAAAAGGAGGAGGAGAAAAGTGAGGAAGAGGGGAAAAGGGGAAAGAAAGGAGAAAGGGGAGGAAGTGGGGGAAAGAGAAGTGAGAAAAAAGGGGGGAAAGGAGGGAAAAAGAAGGGGGAGGGAAATGGGCAAAAAAAAAGTGGGGAAAGGGGAAGAAAAGGCAAAAGCAAAGAGAATTAAAGCTAAAACGTCAGACAGAAGCTCTCCCTGCAGAGTGCTGGGTATGTTGCCACACACTGGAGCTGTGCAGCAGAACTGCTGCTGGCATCTGTGCCAGGACAGACAACCCAAGGTCTCATTTCATGATTTTAGGGAAGGCCAGGGAGGGAAACTGGCAACTTCTGCAGGCATCTTTCATGTCCTTTTTAATCAAAGAGCTGCACTGCAGGTTGGTGGAGCTGATGGAAGCCATCTGAAGGCAGCCACATCAAGCAAGGGTGGCTGCGGCTGGTGAAGCCCACAGCAGAGCCACAGGAAAGGGCCACAAGAATTAAGACAGAGAAACTTTGCTTCCCGCTGCTGGGGCAGCACAGGAGGGAGCTGCTGGAGCTGCACCACCACCAACCTCAGGCAGATGAAGTTGGGCATGAGGCAAGGACAACCACATTCTTCTCTACCACCCTCCAATGAGCACAGGATATCACAGGATGGTAGGGGTTGGAAGGGTCCCCTGGAGATCATCGAGTCCAAGGCAGTGTCACCCAGAGAAGGTCACACAGGAACACGTCCAGGCAGGTTGGGTATGTCACCAGAGATGGAGACTTCACCACCATGTGGATGCAAGTTCTGAGCAAACCCTTCCTTATTTGTCATTCCCCTTTGACATGGAGCTTCCTGCAGCAGCCTCTCATGCAGACACAGCTTGAGTTTCAGCATCTCCACAGGAAAACACCTCTGCTTTAATTTCCTACAGGCTTGTTTGCTACAGGACAGAAGGACAATAGACTCCAAGTTCCTCCTTCCTGCATCAGGCACTTCTACCACCCTGGGATCTCCACTCAAGACTGGGTCATTACTGCAGAAGAAATGCTTTCATGGCCAAAGAATCATTTTGGTTGGAGGAGAACTTAAAAGATCATTTCATCCAGCCAGCACTGCCACATCACCACTAAACAATGGTCCTCAGCACCACATCAACACAGCCTTGAAAGCCCTCCAGGGATGGGGACTACACCACTGCCCTGGGCAGCCTGGGCCAGGCCTTGACAACCCTTTTGGGGTAGAGATTGTTCCTCATGTCCAACCTAAACCCCACCTGGGGCAACTTAAGGCCATTTCCTCTTGTCCTGTCACTTGTTCCTTGGGAGAACAGACCAATCCCCACCTGGTTCCAACCTGCTTTCAGAGGACTTCGTAGAGAGCCAGAAAAGTCTTTCTTTAACCTTCTTTTCTCCAGCCTAAACAACTGTGATGACTTCCAGACCCAGGAAACAAACCTCAACAGAGTGTCACCTCACTCTCCTCCAGGAGGAGAAAGAAATTCTTTCCTGCAAGAGCGGTCAGGCATTGGAATGGGATGCCCAGGGAGGTGGTGGAGTCACCATCTCTGGTGGTGGCTAAAAATGATGTTGAGCTTCAACCCGGGAGATGTTGAGCTTTGACCTGGATGATCATAGTATTATTTTGACTGGAAAAGCTCTCCAAGGTCATCAAGTCCAGCCTTCAGCTTAAACCCACCGTGACCATTAAACCATGTCCCAAAGTGCCAGGGCCACAGGTTTCTTGAACCTCCAGGGATGGTGACTCCACCACCTCCCTGGGCAGCCTGTTCCAATGCCTGACCACTCTTGCAGCAAAGAAATTGTTCCTCATGTGCAAGTTAAACCTCCTCTGGGGCAATTTCAGACCATTTCCTCTCCTTCTATCACCTGATACTAGGGAGAAGAGACTGACCCCCACCTCACTCCAGCCTCCTTTGCACTTCAACCTAGGAGACATTAAAGCTGACCAAGGGCAACAAAAAGGATGTCCCCTACAGACATAGCTTCTTTATGTAGACTGTACCTCTGATGGAGGTTGGACCAGATGATCTTTGGGGTCCCTTCCAACCTGGCATTCTGTGTCTCTGGGCAATGCTATAGTCCCCTGTGGCCAACACAGAGGAACAACCACGTTCAGCACCCACATGAAAGCTAACACAGCCAAAGCTCTCACAGCCCCAAGTGCCTGTTTCTCCCCATGCTACATGGGCCTGCCTGAGATATTGTAAACAACTCCATTACCTCCTGCAGCAACACAATGTAATACAATATAAACCAGGTTGGAAGAGACCTTCAAGAACATCAACCCATCAACCAATCCAACCCACCCAAACAACTAGATCATGGCACCAAGCACCCCATCAAGTCTCCTCCTGAACACGAGAAGAACACCCTCCCTTTGCCCCAGGTAGGCAGTTCCCTCCAGCAATTACAGCCCAGCTGGAAGGCTTCAGCAGCCAAGGTGATCAGGTGCTTTGTAAATCCAGTTGTTCCTTTATGACTTCAATGGGGAGCTGAGCTCCTCAGAAAATCTAGTCCTGACTAGCCACTGAACTCCTGTAGTAAACTGATCCTTAATCTCTCCACATCTTGGTTTCCTCACCTTTAATTAAAAGCTATTTCATCTAGAAAACTCCTCCACTGGGGCTCTGTCAGGTCAGCTGCTCTCAGCTTCCCTTCCTGGGAAGATGAATTGTTCCAGTGCTACTTGCAGCGATATTGCTCAAAAGATGGCTGAGCACCAAGAAGAAAGTCAAGAGGTCATCCCACCACAGAAAGCACATCACTGTATCTACAGGACTACTCTGATTGTGTTGCCATTGCACAGTAAGAGTTTTCTCATCCCCATTCCCCCAGTACTGACTCAACTTCCCATCATGGCTCACAGAGAGGGAGCAGGAGAAAGTCTGTGGTCTGCATTAGAAGGTCTAACAGACCTTGTGGTGGCCTTTCAGTGCTTAAAGGGGCTGACCAGAAAGATGAAGACAATCTTCTGAGCAGGACCTGTTGTGACAGGACAGTGGGTGATGGTTTGAACCAAAAGAGGAAGATTCAGACTAGAGAGAAAAAGAAATGTTTGACAATGAGGGTGGTGAGAGCCTGGCCCAGGCTGCCCAGAGGGGTGGGAGACATCCCATTCCTGGAACCATTGCAGGTCAGGCTATCTGTGGCTCTAAGCAACCTGCTCTGGTTGCAGATGTCCCTGCTGAGTGCAGAGGAGTTGGACTAGATGAGCTTTAAGGGTCCCTTCTCCCCCAAACCATTCCATGATCCTGTGGTTCTGTGATACAAAGCCATGGTTTGAGTGCACAGCTTATGAGGAGCCCTATCCTGTACCACAACTGTGGGTGCTGGGCTGGCCCCCAGCTGGGGACTAAGTTCTTAGGAAGCAGCCATGTCTCAGAGAAGGCTGAGCAAGCATGTAGCTTTTTCTATGGAAGCCTCCAAGGAAGTTACTGGCTTTCCTGACTCAGAGGAGAGGGACCAAAAGCCTTGAAGAAGGATTGACTCTTGCTGAGGCATGGGACAACCTCAGCAGGCTGGTGGCAGAGGATGAGTCAGGGATGTATCTCTCTGTATTTATGTTTGCAGTGCAGTTCAGTGTTTGGCTTCAAGTTATGTTCTTACATAAACAGCTTTAGTGGGCTCCACGTGAAGACAGAATCCACTCAATCACTGCCATCTCCACCCCCACCCAGAGTTCTGGAGCGGCTGCTCTGTGGAGCAGGGCCTTGGGGGATTTGAAGATGAGGATGCTGCAAAAGTAGGCACTGCTCTTAGTGCCCATCACAGAATGGGTTGGGTTGGAAGGCATCACAATCATCTAGTTCCAGCCCCCCCCTGCCGTGGGCAGGGACACCTTCCCCTAGCCCAGGTTGCTCAAGGCCTCATCCAACCTGGCCTTGAACACCTCCAGGGAGGGGACATCCAAAACCACCCTGGGCAAACTGGTTCCAGTGTCTCCCCACCCTCACTGGAAATAAGTTCTTCCTAATAGGGTGAAATATGGGTTGCCCTTCTGGGCCAGATCAAGGTTTGGTGGGAACTGGGGTGGCCGCACCAATTCCTCTTTACTGCAGATGGGGATCTGGCTATGATTGCCACACCCCACAGATTTAATTGGTGTAGGTACAGAACTGCAACAGTTAATTAATTACCAGCTTATGACCCTCTTGAGTCACCCTGGGCTCCTGGCTTTGACCCATCACCTTACTGCTCTTGGGGTGGAGTTTTCTGAAGATGAGCCAGCAGTGTGCACAGGTCAAGAAGGCCACCAGCATCCTGGCTTGGATCAGCAATATTGTGGCCAGCAGGACCAGGGAAGTGATCTTATCCCTGTGCTGGACATTGCTGAGACCATACCTTGAGTCCTGGGTTAAGTTTTGGGCCCCTCACTCCGAGAAGGACATTGAGAGGCTGGAGCAGGTCTAGAGAGAGGCAATAAAGCTGGGGAAGGATCTGGAGAACAGGGCTGGTGAGGAGCAGCTGAGGGAACTGGGGGTGTTTAGTCTGGAGAAGAGGAGGCTGAGGGGAGACCTCATTGCTCTCTACAACTGCCTTAAATAAGGTTGGAGCAAAGGTTGAGGCTGGCCTCTTCTCACATGCAACAAGTGATAGGACAAGAGGAAACAGCCTCAAGCTGCACCACAGCAAGGTTCAGGTTGGATATTAGGAAAACTTTCTTCACTCAAAGGGTCATCAGGCACTGGAACAGGCTGCCCAGGGAGGTGGTGGCATCCCCATCCCTGGAGGTGTTTAAAAGATGTTGGGATGAGAAGCTGAGGGAACATGGTCTAAGAGTCGTGTGCAGGGAGATGTAAGGTTATAGCTGGACTCTGTGACTTTAAGGTCTTTTCCAAACAGACAATTTGATGACTCTGTGATTTCCTGCTGTTGAAGACCTGCTGGGGCAGCAGCAGGGACGTGTGATCAGGGTCATCTTCTGCAGCAGGAAAAGCTCCTGTGCTTGAGGAGCTGCCCAGTGCCCAGAGGAGGCGACAGTACTTAGGCTAGAAAGGGGCTGACAGGAGAGATCTCTGTTTTAGGAGGGCACCCAGCTGTGGGAGTCCTGCAAGAGCAACCTCCACACCAAGGGCTGCTGGTGGGATCCAGAGCTAAGCAGCCTCCCCAGTCCCTCCTCCCTCCCCAGTCCCTGCTTTTTCCTGCATGGTCCTTCCTGGGAAGAGATTTCATCCTTGCCAGAACATGCAGGGATTTTGTGCTTGGGATGCAGATCTCCCCCTCCCAGGAGAGGCTTGTTTCATTAGTGACCTAATCCAGAACCTGTATCCATTTCTCTGGCCAGGGATGCACCCAGCTGGTGCAGCTCTGCTGCAGGAGGCTTCTGGGCAACTGGTGTGACCACCAGTGGGTATATTTAGAATCACAGGATGGTCTGGGTTGGAAGAGACCTTTTAAAGGTCACCTAATCCATCAACCCTGCAGTCAGCAGGGGCATCTAAAACAAGAGCAGGTTGCTCAGAGCCCCAGACAACCTGACCTGGAAAGGTTCCATGGATGGAGCATCTCCCATTTCTCTGGGCAACATGAGACAAGGTTTCACAGCCCTCACTGTCAAACATCTCTTCCTTCTCTCCAGTCTCAATCTCCCTCTTTTAGTTCAAACCACCACCTCTTGTTCTGTCACAAGAGGCCCTGCTCAAAAGCCTGTCCCCAGCTGTCTGATCAGCCCTTGAAGCACTGCAAGGCCACCAGAAGGTCTCCCTGCAGCCTTCTCTTCTCCAGGCTGCACAAGCCCAACTCTCTCAGCCTGGCCTCACAGCAGAGGGCTTCCAGCCCTGCCAGCATTGCTGTGGCCTCCTCTGGCCCTGCTCCACCAGCTCCCTCTCTGTGCTGAGGACTCCAGAGCTGGCCCCAGCCCTGCAGGTGGAGTCTGAGCAGAGCACAGCAGAGGGGCAGAATCCCCTCCCTGCCCCTGCTGCCCACACTGCTGGGGATGAGCCCAGGACACGGCTGGGCCTTTTCATGCTGCTTCACTCCTCCTTGCCTTCCTCCCCAGGGTGCTTAGGGCTCAAATCTCCCTCTCCAAAGCACCACCAACTCCTCGAGGGCTCTCACCAGGCAGCTCCCAAACCCGGCGGAGACAAGGCGGAGGAGGAGCAGGGCCTGAGCCTCCCTCCCCAGCGCTGGCAGCCAAAAGATGCAATTGCCTGTGGCGCCGTGCAGCTCCCAGCTGACGGGGACACCACACCCAGCTCCCCGCCGCCGGCGCGATGGCACCGCCGAGCTGGCCGGGAGCTGCGATGCACGACGGCGGCAGCAGCGTCCCCACTGCTAACCACCTCCTTGCTCCACGGCAAACAGGACTTCCACCGCTCTCATGCCTCTCCTAATGAAGTCACAGCAGTTCCCAGCCCTTTCGAAAGCAGTGATTGCAGCCCTTGCTCCCAGGTGAATAATACCCCTGCTAGAAGTGAAGAAACCACGCAGGGATCCTCCTCAGACGTTACAAGTGGTGACAGAACCACCATCAAGTCGTAGCCTGCCTTGTCTTAAATGCACAGGCAGAATAAAACAAGAACCCACAGCTGCCGCTCACAGGAGGAACGTGACGGCTTCCACAACCCACCCAACAAACCTGGAACATGTTTTATTGATTCCCTCCAACACTGCTTCAAAACAGCACTCACAGGCATGAAGCTTGCCTGGGATGGTGAGGAGCTTCCACACAGCTCCTCCTGGAGAGCTGTCCTGGTGTGAGCCAGAGCAGAATCAGTTCTGGTCAGGGCTGGGACTCTGAACTCTGCTCAGTGAGGCACTTGCTGAAGTCCAGGGCAGGGTGGCACAGCCAGGGGCTGCTTCTAGCAGGCAGAAGCTGATGGGAGAGGTCCTGCCAAGGGCTGCCTGCAGAAAGGCTCTGCCTGAGACTTGCTCCTCCGCACACCAAGGGCACTGCCACAGCTTGGGCCACACCTTGGGGGCAGCAAGGCAGAGGTGGCAGCTGTGGGGAGGAGTAGCCAGGACAGGGCTCAAGTGCCCAACAAGGGATTGCAGCCCATGGAGGCAATCTTCAGGAGCAAGCTGAGGGCTGCCCAGGCCCAAGCCTCTTCTTGCCTGGCTGGTGTCCCAGCAGGACTCTGTCCCTTCTGCCTTCCATCCCCATCCCTGTGTTCCTGAATCCACTTCCAGAATCCAGCTCCTGAATCTGGTTCCCATCTGCTGCTGAGTCCAGCCTGGGACTTGCCCAGTGCCTGTCCCCAGCATCAGTGGTGCCAATGGTGCCCTCACTGCCATCAGGGGTTGGGTTCCATGTTGGTTTGTGTCTCTTTGTCTCTCTTCCCTGGCATTGTTCTTCTTTCCATCCCAGCTGGTTGAGTTTCTTTTCCAGCCCATCAGCCTCTCTTCCCTCTTCCTCTTCTTCCCTCTCTCTTCCCTTTGTGAAGGCAGAGGGCTTCATGGAGAGCCTCTGACACTCCTCTGGTAGCCAGACCAGCTCTGACCATTGACAAGAGCCCACAGCCCTGCACAGGGGTTGAACAAACACCTGCATCCCCCAGTTTCTTGGTGTGTCCACTTCACATCTGATCAGTCCCACCGCTGGGGACAGGCAGGCACAGGCTGCACTCCCAGCTGCCTGGCATTTCATTCCTCCCATCCAAATACGTGTGGGGACCAGAGAATCAATAGTCCTTTTGTAACCTCCTCAGCTGACTTCATTCCTAACATACATCCAAATGGAAGAAATTAAGTGACATGACAAATCCATGACATTTCCCATCTGAGGAGCGCTGAGGAGCAGAGCACTGGCTGGGCTGGAGGAGGTTTGGCTGCTGCCAAGCATGTATCTTAAGGAAACTGATAGTTAATCTGCCAAAGGGTGGGGGGAGACCAGCTTCCCTTCCTGGCCAGAAATATTCCTCTGCTGGTCTGCTGCCTTCAAGAGAGTTCTTCCAGATTTCTGTTGGAGGACAGGAGAGCTGGGGCCGGCTCTGACGCAAGCCTGGAGCAGCTCCAGCCAGATCAAACACGGGAGAGACACCGGAGCGAGGGATGAATTTGGCATAACCTACCTCCTACCTCTCCTCTCCTCCCACAGACTTTACCCAAACCCCCTTTGTTTGGCTCACCAGGCTGCCCCACAGCTCTCCTGGCTCATGGAGAGATAACACTGCACCATCCAACATGCTTTAGCTCTCTGAGAAATCACAGAATCGTGGAATTGTTTGGGTTGGAAAACACCTCTGAGATCACCGAGTCCAACCATCGACCCAACACCACCATGGCCACTAAACCACGGCCCACAGTGCCATGGACACACCTTTTGAACAACTCTGGGGATGGTGACTCCACCACCTCCCTGGGCAGCCTGTCCAATCCCTGACCACTCTTGCAGCAAAGAAGTCCAATCTGGGACAATTTCAGGCCATTTCCTCTTGGTTCTATCACCTGGTACTAGGTACTATAGACCAACACCCACCTCACTCCAGCCTCCTGTCAGGGAGTTGTAGAGAGCAATGAGGTCTCCCCTCAGCCTCCTTTTCTCCAGGCTAAACAACCCCAATTCCCTCAGCTGATCCTCACCAGCCCTGCTCTCCAGACCCTTCACCAGCATTGTTGCCCTTCTCTGGGCCCACTCCAGCCCTTCAGTGTTCTTCTTGGAGTGAGGGGTCACAGCTTTGGTCTGTAGGCCATTTCCTCTCACCCTATCACCTGATAATAGAGAGAAGAGACTAACCCCCAGCTGGATGCTCCCAGGTCCCTCTTTCAGGGCTGGACAATCTGAGCAGCAGGTGGCTGTTCATCCAAAACCAGGCAATCTACATCTGCCTCCTGCATGCCTGGAGCCTCCACAGCCACTGCTGCAATGTCCAAGGGAGAGAAGCCCAGCAGGACTCTGAACGTTTTCCCTGAGCGGGAGGTCTCCAGGTCATATTTTTAGAAAGCAAGCAGAGAAACTTCCTACACAAACACTGGAGGGCTTGCACCTTCAATCTGCTCACCAGATGTGAACTTCAAAAAGCCTTCTCAGCACCATTCTGCTGTAGAAAATAGCTCTTAAAAGTCCTGCTCCCTGTACATCTGACCTACATCCCCGGCCTCGTTCTTTACTTCCTCAGCAAAACTATTCTCTATTTTGTTTTTTTCACTTGACCTCTGATTGTTTCCTTTTTTATCCCAAAGGCTTAAAAGCCCTTCCAAAGTGCCTCACCAGAGGTTGATGAGTGAGGAGGAGAGGTACAGCTTGAATAAAAACCCCTTCCTTTTTTTCCCTGATACCCTGGAGGGCTGAACAGACATCTAAAAACCTTCTGCAAACCAACCCCAAGCAGGCTGTTTGGGCACAGAGGGAGCTGAACAAAGGCATCTCAATGCTTTGTGGAAGCACCAGGCTGGAATTTCCTCCCCAGGTACTCCCAGCAACATTTAATGGCAGGAGCATTAACATCTGGGTCACCCTGCCAGCTTGCTGCCTGGCTTCTTGCCCTCTTCAGAGGGTTAGGCTTGTGAAGTCCTTCACTCTGCCCTCCCTGCCACTTCCAGCATGCCTGCTGGACACCTTCATCACCAGCTACCACACTGACAGTCAGGATGGTGTCATATTGGAACAGGTTGCCCAGAGATGTGGTTGAGAACCCATCCCTAGAGACCTTTGTGGGGGGGACTCTAAGCAACCTGTTCTAGTTGCAGATGTCCCTGCTGACTGCAGAGGGGTTGGACAACAGGAGCTTCAAACAACTCGATGCAATCTGTGATTCTGTGGATGGGGGACAATTCCCTGGGTAATCTGTGCTCACCCCTTGATGTTCCTGGGTCCTGGTGGGGAGAGATCTTAAGCTCATCAAGTCCAGCCATAACCTAATGTCTCCCTGTACAGGACCCTTCAATGACGTCCCTAAGCAAACACCTCTCCAAACATCTCTCAAACTCCACCAACACCCTGGGCACCCTATTCCATTCCCTGACCACTTCTGCAGCAAAGAAATTGTTCCTCATCTCCAACCTAAACCTCCCCTGGCACAATTTCAGGCCATTTCCTCTCCTTCTGTCGCCTGATACTAGGGGAGAAGAGACCAACCCCCACCTAGCTCCAATCTCCTTTCAGGGAGCTGTAGAGAGCAATGAGGTCTCCCCTCAGCCTCCTCTTCTCCAGGCTGAACAGCCCCAGCTCCCCCAGCTGCTCCTCACAGGACTTGTGTTCAAGGCCTCTCACCAGCTTTCTTGCCCTTCTCTGGACACACTCCAGCACCTCACTGTCCCTCCTGGAGTGAGGGGCCCAAACCTGAACGCAATTCCCACCCATGTCACCGACACCTTCTCAGTCCTTCTGCATCTGCTGCAGCAGTTACTAGTGCTCAGAGAGAGCTTCCTGCCACGAGGCTGGATGAAAGCGTGGCAGGGTGCCACACAGCTCGTCAAAACAATCTTACAGCTCTGCTTGGTGCCAGCTGAGGATATGGATGTGCCACTAACCCAGTAACACACTGACTGTGGGCGGCCGCACACGCTGCTGGCAGCAGGCAGCACCTCCAGTGACACCAGACCCATCACAGGAACACATAAGGATTCACATAAGTAGCACAGAACCATACAATTGTTTGGGTTGGAAAAGACCTCCAAGATCATCCAGTCCAACCTTCAACCCAACACCACCATGGCCATTAAACCATGTCCCCAAGTGCTATGCCCACAGGTTTCTTGAACACCTCCAGGCATGGTGACTCCACTACCTCCGTGGGCAGCCTGACCACTCCTGCAGCAAAGAAATTGTTTCTCCAATCTAACCAAACCACCCAGTCACAACTCCAGGAGAAGCAGCAGCACCAAGCTTCAAAAGCTCTATCTGCAGCTGTGTCAAAGGGGAAAAGCAGAAACGCAGGCTTCAGACGAGCTCTCCCTGTTTGCATTCTTCCCTTGACCACCAAAACCAGCAGCAGCAGGACCCTGTTCTGCTCATACTCAGCAGTATCTCATGCTCTGATTTTAGTCTTAGAATCACAGAGTCACAGAACCCTTTTGGTTGGAAGACACCTTTCAGATCATCAAGTGCAAACCTCAACCCAGCACTGCCAGGTCGCCACTAAACCACAGCCCTCAGCACATCCACACGGCTTGAAAACCCCTCCGGGGATGGGGACTCCACCACTGCCCTTGACAGCCCTCCTGGGGAGGAAATTATTCCTCATGTCCTTGTGTTTTCTTGTCCCTATGTTTCCTCAGGCACTGAGGGAAGGAAGGGACAAAACCTGAGTGAAGACACCTTGGCAGGAGCAGCTCAGAAGGTGTAGTGCCTGCATGAGGGGTGGCAGCAGCACTTATGTTAGGTCTTTTGACACAGCCCCAACCCAGCACGAGCTCCCAGAGGACGGCTTTGACAGACAACACAAAAGGTTGTTCCCATGTTATGTTTTGCTTCTGGAAACTGAACTGCAAGGTGTGTTCCATCTCATTGCATAGCCTGTACCAGAGCCAGCAGAAGGATGGCATCATTGCCCCACCTGTCTGTCCTCCTTCTCATAGAACCACAGATTGGTTTGGGTTGGAAGGGACCCCTAAAGCTCATCTAGTCCAACTCTCCTGCAGTCAGCAGAGACATCTGCAACTAGAGCAGGTGGCTCAGAGCCCCACACAACCTGACCTGCAATGCCTCCAGGCATGGGGCATCTCCCACCCCTCTGGGCAGCCTGGGCCAGGCTCTTACTACCCTCAGTGGCAAACATTTCTCCCTTCTCTCCAGTCTCAATCTCCCTCTTTCAGTTCAACCCATCACCCCTTGTCCTGTCCCAACAGGCCCTGCTCAAAAGATTTCCCTCATTTCTTCTTGTTCCCTTTAAGCACTGAAAGGCCACCAGGAGGTCTCCTGGAGCCTTTGCTTCTCCAGGCTGAACAACCCCAATTCTCAAGCCTGACCTCACAGCAGAGGGCTTCCAGTCCTCAGATCATTTTTGCAGCCTTCTCTGGACCCATCTTACTTAAAACCAGTGATACTGGTGATGACCCTGCTGTGGCAGGGGGTTGGACTCGATGATCTCTAGAGGTCCCTTCCAGCCCCTAACACTCTGTGATTCTATGACCTGTACAAAACCAGGAGCGGCACTGCTCAGAGAGCAAACACAAGCTCAAGTACTCATGCCACCTTGAATCCTGGCCACGTTTCAGCAGAAGGCCTCATCCCTCTGCACACTCTTCCCTTGTTAGGAGGGCCCATAGTGTGAGCTTGCAGCTCAGAAGGCAAATCAGATCCTGGGCTGCATCAAAAGACGTGTTGCCAGCAGATCCAGAGAGGTGATTCTGAAACGTCACTCTGCTCTGGTGAGACCTCGCCTGGAGTACTGTGTGCAGGTATGGAGCCCTCAGTATAGGAAGGACATGGACCTGGTGGAGAGGGCCCACAAAAATGATCAGGGGGTTGGAGCACCTCTGCTGCAAGGACAGGCTGAGGCAGCTGGGGGTGTGCAGCCTGGAGAAGAGGAGGCTCTGGGGAGACCTAATAGCAGCATGATATTACTTGAAGGAAGATACAGGAAGGATGGGGAGAGACTGTTTGCAAGAGCCTGCAGTGACAGGACGAGGGAAGACCAGATTTAGATTGGACATCAGGAAGAAGTTCTTCACCATGAGGGTGGTGGAACACTGGAATAGGTTGCCCAGCAAGGTGGTTGAGGCCCCTGCCCTGGAGATATTCAAGATGAGGTTCAACAAAGCCCTGGGCAACCTGATCTAGTTGGGGATGTCCCTGCTGACTGCAGGGAGGTTGGACTGGATGCCCTTTGGAGGTCCCTTCTGGCCTGGACCATTCTATGATTCTATGAAGCACCACTGAGTCACCGCCAGATGGTGACTCAAGAGCACAAGGAGAGAAAGGAGCCCATGGCCCTGCTGAGCTCTCAGTGGAAACACAGACACACTCACTGGTCCACCATTGTTGAAAACCACAAGAGAAACGGTGGTTTTGCAGGGGAATTTTTTGCCATGAAGGAGCCCTTTCAACTCCAGAAGGTACAAGGAGGAAGTAAACAGGCGTGTGGGCGTAAGAAAATAAAGCCTGCTCCTTTCAGCAGCACTTAACATAATCCCTACAACAACAAGAAAATCCAGGCATGCTTCTGCTCTCTCCTGCTTGGCTGGGCCAACCTTTTGGTTACACAAAGCCCCACACCCCTCAGCCACCCCTTAAAACCTCCTTTTGGCCATCCCCGGGAAGCTCACCTGATGCCACCAGAGTTGCACCTACTACCTGTAGCTCTGGGTTGACTTTAAAGTTTTACTGAATCTTTAGGGAAGATCTGGAGGAGAAAGCTGATGTTGTGCCTGCCTCCTTCCATCTCATGCAGGAACAGAATAGAATCATAGAATTTTTAGAGTGGGAAGGGACCTCAAGGCTCAGCCAGTTCCAACCCCCTGCCATGGCCAGGGACACCTCACACTACAGCAGGTTGCTCACAGCCACATCCAGCCTGGCTGCAAACACCTCCAGGCAGGAGGCTTCCACCACCTCCCTGGGCAACCTGTGCCAGTCTCTCACCACCCTCATGGGGAACAACTTCTTCCTAACATCCAATCTCAATCTACCCATTGCTAGTTTTGCTCCATTCCCCCCAGTCCCATCACTCCCTGACACCCTCAAAAGTCCCTCCCCAGCTTTCTTGGAGCCCCTGCAGATCCTGGAAGGCCACAATTAGGTCTCAGAGCCTTCTCTTCTCCAGACTGAACAGCCCCAACTCCCTCAGTCTGTCCTCCTAGCAGAGCAGCTCCAGCCCTCTGCTCCTCCTCGTGGCCCTTCTCTGGACACCTTCCAGCACCTCCAGATCCTTCCTGTAGTAAGTGCTCCAGAACTGGACACAGTACTCCAGGTGGGTCTCAGTGGCTGCTCACTTCTGGTGAGCATCAAAATGACAACTCAGCAGGCTTCTTCCTCACATCAACTCAAGAGGCCAGTTCTGTATCTATCACAACTGCAATAGCCCCAGCACCTCCTGCCAGCTCCAAAAGGGAAGGTGGACAATCACAGCTGAACCCAGGGTTTGGATCATCATGTTTGTCACATTCCATCAGAAGACCTTCCAGTTTCCTCTCCCTCTGCCTTGCCTTCTGACAAGAGGAAGTCAAAACCCATGGATACAAACTGGAACTCACTCAGTTCCACCTCAACATGAGGAGAAACTTTTTTGCTGTGAGGGTGCTGGAGCCCTGGAGCAGGCTATGCAGAGAGGTTGTGGAGACTCCTTCTCTGCAGGCTTTTCAAGACCCATCTGGATGCATTCCTGTGTGGTCTGCCCTAGTTGAAACTGCTTTAGCAGGGGGCTTGGACTCAATGATCTGCAGAAGTCACATCCAACTCCTCCCATTCTGTGATTCTATGAAAACCCAGAGCCACATCACTCAGGAACTCAAAAGAGGAAACAACTGTCACTGCCACCAACAGTAACGAAGGTTCCTTTGACATATAGCTAATTAAGGACTAATTAACAATGTGTGATGTGACAAATCCACTCCCTCCATTGGAAGGGACCTTCAAGATCATCCAGTTCCAAAACCCTGCCATAAGCAGGGACACCTTCCACTAGACAAGCTTGCTAAGGTCACATCTAACCTGGCCTTAAACACCTTCAGGGAGAGGGCATCCACAACCTCCCTGGGCAACCTGTTCTGCAATGTGAGATCTCCCATGTGTGGAGAGGAAATGCTGGTGATGTTGAAGGTTCAAGAATTTTCTCCCTCTGCCTTCTTTCAGCCACTCTGCATCTGTCACCTAGCAAAACCCAGGGAAGGGACCATGGGGTATGCTGGTGGGAAGATGGCACAGGAGGCAGCTCCCAGAGCTCCAGGAGAGGCAGAGCCTGCTCCCACCCAATCTCAGAGAGGACAGAAAATGAGCAAAGGAAAAAGTGCTTCCTTAATTCCACCTCCCTCAGATAAGCAAGTAAGGAAAGGAGGAAGAATGTGAGGCTGGTAGCTTCTCACCTGCTCACCTTCTGTCCAAGGTGAGCACCCAGCAACACACTGCCCTGTGACCAAGATCTTTGGAAGCGCTCACAAGGAACACAAAGCCCAGGAGATTCTCCTTGCCTGGTGCTCCCTGCAGGTCCCTCGCCACTCAGCCACACAGAGGGGAACTTTCTCTAGAGACCAGACAGACTGGGGGTTTCTTTCACTTTTCATTTCCCAGCCTGTCACTTCAAATCTCCCTACTGGTTTTGGACCAAGAGATTACACATTAACTACCTCAGGCCAGGAGCCAAAACTGCATCTCCTGGAGGCTCCACTGCCTGGCCAGCATCATGCCAGGTCACCTCCAAGCCGTCCTCCGCAAAAGGGACAGCTAGTGACAAACCAGAAACACACGTAACAGGGGGTTTCCAGCTGTCCAAGAGGAATTATAACCAAGCAGACTACATGTCTCCTCCAAACACAAGGGCTTGAAGAAGTCCAGACTCGCTTTCCTCCTTGCACTTCGCCTGCTAGAAAAGCAAACGCCTCTGAACCCAACGTGAGCGCGCGTGTTCCTGCGACCACATCAAAGCCTGGCAGAGCCCCATCCTCTCCCAGTGCAGCAGCTTCCATCTGAAACCACCCAGCACTCCAGCAAGGCCAAATCCTCTGGAGAAACAGAAGAATTCACTCAAGCCTTTCTAAGTCACTTCCACTTAAAGTGATTTGATGTCTCCCTGTCACTTTCAGGTCCTCCCTTCTCTTACGGCGTAGCTTTTCAAAGCAACTTGGCCTTCAACCGAACGCTGCAGTCAAAATTCCCTGCCCTGTTCCACATGCACCCCCACTTTTGAGGCATTTTTATGCTGTTTAAATAAAACCAGAGTCAGTGATCACAGGATCACACAATGGAAGGGACCTCTGAAGGTCATCAAGTGCCAGCTCCCTGCTACAGCAGGAAAACCTAAAGCAGATCACATCGGAACACATCCAGGCAGGTCTTAAAAGGCTCCAGACGTGGAGATCTTAGAATTGTTTGGGTTGGAAAAGCCCTCTAAGATCATCCAGTCCAACCATCAACCCAACACCACCACGGCCACTGAACCATGTCCCAGAGTGCCATGCCCACAGGTTTCTTGAACACCTCCCGGGATGGTGACTCCACCACCTCCCTGGGATCTCTACAAGCTGCCCAGAGAGGTTGTGGAGTCTCCTTCTCTGGAGAGATTCCCAACCTACCTGGACATTATGATCGTGGGCAAGGTGCTGTGGGTGACACTTCTTTGAAAGAGGGGTTGGACTGGATGACCTCCAGAGGTCCCTTCCAACCCCCACCACTATGATTACAGTAGTTTCTGAATTTGAGGGAAAACAGGGAATCATACAATCAATAAGGTTGGAAAAGACCTTAATGATCATCAAGTCCAACCTGTCATCTCATGACTACTAAACCATGGCTCCACTCTGACCCCAGCCTGTAGCACTGCATGGGGTTGTTGTGAAGGTTAAGCTCATTTTTACTTAAGCTCAGATGTATTAGCATGCTCACACTCCAGACTTTTTGAAGGTCCTCAGCCACAAGCAAGGCCAGGGTATTATAGCATTAGGAAGAAATTCTTTCCAGTGAAGGTGGGGAGACACTGGAACAGGTTGCCCAGGAAGGTTGTGGATGTCCCCTCCCTGGAGGTCTTCAAGGCCAGGTTGGATGAGGCCTTGAGCAACCTGGGCTAGTGGAAGGTGTCCCTGCCCATGGCAGGGGCTTGGAACTGAATGATACTGAGCGTCCCTTCCAACCCAAACCACTTGGTTAGTCTCTGTCCAAAGCAGACACACAGATACAGAGCCCTGATTTCTCACCTACCCTACGGAGCTTCTTGGGGTCTCCCAACAAAGCAGCATCCCCTTCCCAAAGCTCTGCCCTAGGACTCCCCTGCCAGCATCGTAACAAGGCATGACCAGCTCAGAGGACCAGAATCTGTTTAGGCAAGTCCAGTGCTGGAGCTGTAATTCCACAGAAGGAAGAAGCTCCTGTGAAACACCTTTCCATGGATGTGGGCAGGTACTTACAGTTATCCAAGCCAAGATTATGCCAGAAGGATTTGTTCAGACATGTGGTCTGCCTTGGAAGCACCAGCAGGTTCAGAAAAGATGTTCCGTTCCTGCCCGGCCATCAGGAGCCATTCTGATTTATGACTGTTTTCAACTCAATTTTCTTCTGCTGATCCTTGATTTTTAGCTAGGGCACCATGTAATCAGTGAGAAGACCTGGTGAGTGGCTCACAATGCCAGGAGGTTTCAAGCACAGCGTTTTAATCACCCCCTTGTTCATTTGAAGGTTGCTGCCTTCTTAGAGGTTTGATTTAATTTCCAAGCACGGTGAAATCACTTCCTTAAACTCAACGAGGCTTCAACAGGGACTTTTTGTATCCACATCTATAAATTATCCCACTAAGGGAAAAAAAGGGAATGGCACAGCTGATTTCTGCCTCACCCCTCCATAGATCCCTTCTCAAGCACACATGTCCAGAGCAGAACCAGTGCAGGCATCAGGTGCCTGCAGGCAGCCCAGGCTGTCTTGTCACCACCTCACCATCCTGCACTGGTCAGATTTTGATGTCTTCCCAAGCCCCCATTCCACCACCTGCAGAAGCCCTGCCAAGTCTTCATGGTCATCACAAAATCCCAACACAGTGGGGGTTGGAAGAGACCTCTGGAGAACATCCAGTTCAACTCCCCTGCTACACCAGGGGCACCCACAGCAGCTGGCCCAGGATCAAAATGGCCAGGTGGCTTTGGAAGCTCTCCAGGGGAGGAGACTCCTCAACCTCCCGGCAGCACTCTCCACAATGCAAACACAGGCCAAGGCGTTTCGATAGAGGGAGAGTCCCAGAATCCCAGCATGGCAGCAGTTGGAAGGGATCTCTGCAGAGGCTCACTACAACTCCCCTGCTAAAGCAGGGGCACCCACAGCAGATTGCCCAGGATCACAATGGTCAAATGGCTTTGGAAGCTCTCCAGACAAGGAGACTCTAGGCAACCTGCTCCAGGGCTCCAGCACCCTCACACAAAACAAGTTTCTCCTTATCTTCAGATACAGCCTCCTGGCTTCCAGTTTGTGCCCATTGCCCCTTGTCCTGTCGCTGGCCTCACCGACAAGAGTCTGGCCCCCTGCCTCTTGCCCTCCACAGGTCTTGCTGAGCATTGCTCAGATCCCCTCTGGGGCTGCTTTTCTCCAGGCTCCACAGCCCCAGGGCTCTCAGCCTTTCCTCCTCACAGAGATGCTCCAGGCCCCTCAGAATCTTCATAGCCTCCCTCCACTGGACTCTCTCCCCGTAGTTCCCTGTTTCTCTTGAACTGGGAAGCCCAGAGCTCGAAACAATATTCCAGGTGTTGCCTCTCTAGGGTGGAGTAGAACAGGAGAAGAACCTCCCTTGACCTGCTGGTCACATTCAGAATAGAGTAGAGTAGAGTAGAGTAGAGTAGAGTAGAGTAGAGTAGAGTAGAGTAGAGTAGAGTAGAATAGAATAGAATAGAATAGAATATAATAGAATAGAATAGAATAGAATAGAATAGAATAGAATAGAATAGAATAGAATAGAATAGACCAGGTTGGAAAAGACCTTTGAGATCATCAAGTCCAACCTATCACCCAACACCATCTCATCAACTAAACCATGGCACCAAGCACCCCATCCAGTCTCTTCCTAAACACCTCCAGTGATGGTGACTCCACCACCTCCCTGGGCAGCACATTCCAATGGCCAATCTCTCTTGCTGGGAAGAACTTCTTCCTAACATCCTAACAGCCATTTTCATGCACCACAGGAGACCATTGCCCCCCTTGGCCTCAAGGGTCACACTGCTGGCTCCTGGGCAACTTTTTGCTCACCAGCACTCTGAGGTCCTTCACATACTAAAGGGTTTCAAGACTGGCTAAAGTGTCTGCACCCATCCTTACTGACACATCCCAAGATGAGATTTCTGCTGCCATTTCACTCATCTGCAGGCCAAAGCAGAGAGGTTGTTCAAGGGCAGGAAGCAGCGCAACTGGTGAGGGGCCAGGTGCCAGCACTGCCTACTGCCACCAGGACACACACAGAGTGCTGCAGCACCACAACCTGTGAGCACTTGTGTTGACACTGGCGTGGCAGACGGCGCCGAGGCCACCTTTGCCAGCAGCGGCTCCTGCAGACGCCAAGAACTGAAAGGTTCGCTGCCTCCATCAGGCGTAGCCCACATAGGTGAGGGTCAAGTCAGGACAGAGCCCAGCAGCCTGGACAGCTCGCTGGCCGTCACACAGGGAACAAGGTCATGGCTGCTGCAAATCCCTTCTTGCTCTTTTCTAGGCACTCTGAGGCAAAGTGTTCCTTCGGTTGTTAAGGTTTTTGAGGGCTGTTGCTTAGTCCAGTTATAGCTGGGTCAAAATTGTTCCTCTCATGCCAAGTAGAGGTGTGCATATAATCACGGAATCATTTTGGCTAGACAAGACCTTTCAGATCACCAGGTCCAACTCTTAACCCAGCACTGCCAGGTCAACACTAAACCATGGCCCTCAGCACCACACGGCTTAGCAACCCCTCTGGGAATGGGGACTCCACCGCTGCTCTGGGCAGCATAGGTCAGGGCTTGACAACCCTATTGAGGAAGTCTCCTCCTCAATATGATTCTGTGACATCGTTAACTCAATCAGGTTGCTCAGAACCCCACCCAACTTGACCTTGAATGTCTCCAGGGATCGTGCCTCCACCTCATCCCTGGGCAACCTGTTCCAGTATTTTACCACCTTCACCGTAAAGAACTTCCTCCTAATGTCCAACCTAAACCCCCCTGCTCCAGTTTAAAAATAATAAACACAGGACAACAAACTAAAACAGACAGAGATGCATAAATGTGAACTAAGTGTCTAGATTTCTCCAAGCATAGAAACCAAAAATGAAGAAGCCCTAAAGAAGGAGCCCAGAAGAAGGAGGCCAAAGGAAGGAGCCCAGAAGGAGGCCAAAGGAAGGAGCCCAGAAGAAGGAGCCCAAAGGAAGGAGCCCAGAAGGAGGAGGCCAAAGGAAGGCGCCTAGGAGGCCAAAGGAAGGAGCCCAGAAGAAGGAGGCCAAAGGAAGGAGCCCAGAGGAAGGAGCCCAAAGGAAGAAGCCCAGAAGAAGGAGCCCAAAGGAAGGAGCCCAGAAGGAGGAGGCCAAAGGAAGGAGCCCAGAAGGAGGAGGCCAAAGAAGGGGCCCAGAGGAAGGAGCCCAAAGGAAGGTTAGACCAGATGATCCTTGGGGTCCCTTCCAACCTGGCATTCTGTGATTCTGTGAGTGTGGAAAGAGCAAAGCAAGAAACTGTTGATGCTCTGAGACTGCAAACTTTAAACATCTAGCACTGTTTGTACTGTTGGTTCCTTGACCTCCTGCTTCAAACGCGTTTGCGCTGCCTACAGCAATAACAGGGCAGGAACACTGAGCAGATCTGTGTGGGCTAGGAATAAATTTGGGTCTGAAATGAGGGGCATCTGTTCTTTGTAATGGCAGACACCAGAGATCCGTATCCATGAGCCAAAAGGAAAGCAATAAATGCATAAACTCCCAGAGAGCCACACTCTTGCAGGCACCCAGCTTCTCTTGACGTCAGCAAAGTTGTCCATAAGCTAACTAAAACCAGAGTCTGACCATGAATGCATAGAGGCCTGAAGAGGAATTCAATGTAAATTGAACTCTCCTAAAGAGGCTCAAAAAGAAAACACAGGAAACATGAAGGAAGAAACTGATTACTCAAGAGAAGCTACCACAGGGACAGAGTTTCCATCCTTCCTGCAAGTAAATCATAAATTGTATACACACACATCCAGCTCTTCTGCAACAGCTGGAAAATGAAAACCTTGGGTCTCTACCCCTAAACTTCTTCTTGTAGAGTGCAGCAGTTAGAAAAAGCACTGTGACTCTAGGGAAGAAGCATCCTGCTAGCTCATCATCCATCTTCTCCTAAAGAATGGGATAGAGAACCATAGAAGAGAAGCAGAGAATTCTTTCTGATGGAAGAGACCTCCAAGATCGAGTGCAACCATCAACCCAACACCACCATGGCCATTAAACCATGTCCCAAAGTGCAGTGACCACAGATTTCTTGAACACCTCCAGGGATGGTGACTCCACCACCTCCCTGGGCAGCCTGTTCCAAAGTCTGACCACTCTTGCAGCAAAGAAATTGTTCTTAATATGCAACAGTAAGAAAATAAAAGCCTTTCATCTGCACCCCTAACCACCTTCTTACAGAGTTCAGCAGTCAGAAAAAGCACCATGATACTAGGAAGGAAGCAACATGCTAGTTCTCATCCACCTTCTCCTAGGATACCTTGCAACAGCCTGGGAAAGGAGAAAAGCAAACCTCTACTCACTACTGAGAGAGACCACAAAAACTCTCTACAGCTCCCTGAAAGGAGGTTGGAGTGAGGTGAGAGTTGGTGTTTCTCCATAGTATCAGGTAATAGAATGAGAGGAAATGGCTTGAAATTGTGCCAGGGGAGGTTTAGGCTGGACATGAGGAACAATTTCTTTGCTGCAAGGCATTGGAACAGGCTGCCCAGGCAGGTGGTGGAGTCACCATCCCTGGAGGTGCTCAAGAAATGTGTGGAAATGGCACTGACAGGACTCCAGAGCATGGAGTAAGGACCCCCAGGAATGTGTCTGTATGGATGGCTGGTGATTACCAAACTGGCTGGAAGAGAAGAGCAGGTGGCTGCTCCAGCTGGTGCCCACCACCAAGTCAGCAGGAAGCAGTTCAACCACTGACCCCGAGAGCCTTTCCATGCAACACAAATTTTCAGTGTCACAGAGCTGGCACAGTGACTCGCTCAAGCCCTAACCAAGAGAGGAGATCCAGAGCCTGCCTGGCTACAAAGGACTTTTGAGTCACCATCCACAAATTTCATAGGACCAGCATGGTGGGGGTTGGAAGGGAGCTCTGGAGATCATCCACTCCAAGCCCCTGCTTTAGCAGCTTTACCCACAGCAGCTTGCCCAGGGTCACAATGTATAGGTGACTGTGGAGTCTCTCAAGACTTCACAACCTCTCTGGGCAGCCTGCTCCAGGGCTCCAGCACCCTCACACCAAACAACTTTCTCCTCCTCTGTAGGTTCTGAGTTCCAGTTCATGCCCACTGCTCCTTATCCTGTCACTGCACAACACTGACAAGAGCACAGTGTGAACAGGAGCAGAGAGGACACTGCTCTGTTCCTGGCACAGGAGTGTCACTTCTGACCATGCACTATGCTCAGCTGAACAAATGCTCTGTTCACCTCACCACCACGGAAACCAGGCACTGCAACAGGCTGACAAAAGAAGTGGTGGAGGCCCCAACCCTGGAGGTATCACAGTCTCACAGTATCGCTAAGGTTGGAAGAGACCTCGAAGATCATCGAGTCCAACCTGTCACCACAGACCCCACGACTAGACCATGGCACCAAGTGCCACGTCCAGTCCCCTCTTGAACACCTCCAGGGACGGTGACTCCACCACCTCCCCGGGCAGCCCATTCCAATGGCGAATGACTCTCTCGGTGAAGAACTTTCTCCTCACCTCCAGCCTAAACTTCCCCTGGTGCAGCTTGAGACTGTGTCCCCTTGTTCTGGTGCTGGTTGCTAGGGAGAAGAGGCCAACCCCTTCCTGGCTACAACCACCCTTCAGGTAGTTGTAGAGAGCAATGAGGTCGCCCCTGAGCCTCCTCTTCTCCAGGTATTCCCAGGCAGGCTGGATGGGGCCTTGAGCAAGCTGACCTAGTGGAAGGTGTCCCTGCCCAGGGCAGGTGGTTTGGAAACAGATGATCTTTAAGGTCCCATCCAACCCAAACCATTCTATGATTATTAAATACATCTGAAGCCCCCTGAGGCCAGAACACTGCAGGAATGTTCAAGAGCTGATGGGGTATTTCTCAAGCCTGATCAGAAGCCTGCAGAAGGTGGACCTGTACCTTGGTGTGCCACCACAGGCTCTTCAACCAAACCAAGCATGGCTCAGTGTGGGTGAACCAGCTTAGGAAGGTGAGACCTTCCCAGCTTTCTCATTTCCCTTTGTTAAGCAATAACAGCAGAGAGATTTCCCACCACACTCAGGGCAAGCTGCTCAGCCAGGCTAATCTCCAGGGCACGCACTGCCTGCAAAAAAAAATATTGCAGTAGCCATCAGGAGACTTCAATGAAGGTTTGGGAGAGAAAACCAGAGCTGAAAAGGGGAGCAGAGGGAGAGAAAAGAACCCTGGCAATAGGCAAAAAGAAAAGGGAGCCAGAGAGACGTGCAGTCTGAGGCCGGGAAAAAGGCCATTGTCCTCAAGAGCTGTTTGTTAGCTTGCTGTCATCTGTGTCTTTTGGGTCTTTTCTTGTCCAGATAGACTCATTTATTAAGTCCACCCAAAAAAAAGTACTTTCTGTAAGGCAAACTACTCCCAGGTCTGGGGTACCGAGACTCAAAACCAACTTGTTTTCAGCTCAGTCTGTTTGGCTGTACAAAAGCAGCTGAGAGGCAGCCAGGAGCTCAGCACAGTCAGGGGAGGAAGATTTAGAGAGGGCTCAGTGAACAGATGGCCAGTTGAGAAATAAAACCTAATTAGGGAACATTTCTGTCCCAAAGTGTTAATGGCTGGAGCAGGGCAAAACAGGCACCAGACTAGAGAAGCTCTCGGAGTAACCATCACTATGACACTACCAAAGGGAAATGTCTACCCAGGTGGTGCTTCAGTCAAGTGAAAGCACTTTGATTGCTCCCTCTTTGCCCAGAAAATCCGAGCTGCAATTCAATCCATTAAGGAGAATGTCCCATTTTCCTGATTAACACCTTCCACGTTCACTAACCAGCATCCTTCAGCACAGGCTCTCTGGTAGTGCTCTACAGGGCAATGCCTACAAACAGAAGAAGCCAAAGCAAGCTTCACGTTGGTGATGGCGTGGGTAGTGCTTTAACCAACTCTTATCACCAACACCAACTCTTATCACCAACACCAACTCTTATCACTGCACCTCAGCCTCCTTCGGGCCTTCCTTTTAATTCAGTTGCCCCTACAATCACAGAATTGTTTTGTTTGGAAAAGACCTCTAAGATCACTGAGTCCATCAACCCAACACCACCACGGCCATTAAACCATGGTCCACAGTACCATGGCCACAGGTTTCCTGAACACCTCCAGGGATGGGGACTCCACCACCTCCCTGGGCAGCCTGGTCCAATGCCTGACCACTCCTGCAGCAAAGAAATTGTTTCTCATCTCCAACCTAAACCTCCCCTGGCACAATTTCAGGCCATTTGCTCTCATTCTATTACCTGATACTATGGAAAAGACACCAACCCTCACCTCACTCCAACCTCCTTTCAGGGAGCTGTAGAGAGCAATGAGGTCTCCCCTCAGCCTCATCACAAAATGTCAGGGGGTGGAAGAAACCCAAAGAGATCATTGAGTCCTAGCAGGGGGTTGGACTCAAAGATCTCTTGGGTCCCTTCCAACCCCTGACATCCTGCAATCCTGTGATCCCCTCAGCCTCCTTTTCTCCAGGCTGAACAACCCCAGTTCCCTCAGTTGCTCCTCACCAGCCCTGTTCTCCGGACCCTTCAGCAGCTTGATTGCCCTTCTCTGGGCCCACTCCAGCCCCTCAATGTCCTTTCTGGATTGAGAGGCCCAAAACTGAAGCCAGGATTCGAGCTGTGGCCTCACCAGTGCTGAGTGTAGAGGGACAATCACTTCCCTACTCCTGCTGGCATTCATGTCCCACCTTCTCTCCTTTCAGAAACAAGACCATAGTGCTATTCCCCATCACACAGCTGAGTCGAAGTCATGACTGCTAACAGCTACAGAGATTTATTACAGTGCAGAGTCAACAAACAGCTCTCAGTCAGTAGTATCATTTTGCACTGATAAGCCCAGACTTGGGTTTGTTGTCAGGAATGTTTAAGACGCTGCAAAGCTGAGATGAATGTAATGTATTTTAATATGGTTTAGCCTACATTGATATGTTAGCCAGGATGATTTTCAGCCATTCAATTGCATTAACGATCTGCCTCCATTGGTATTCTCCACTCATGCCATAACAGAAGCATTAGTCAATCAATTATGAATTATCACAGAAAATCCCAGCATGGTAAAGGTTGGAAGCCAGTCCAATCCCCCTACTAAAGCAGGGGTACCCACAGCAGCTTGCCCAGCAGCACAATAGCCAGGTAGCTTTAGAAGCTCTCCACACAAGGAGACTCCACAACCTCTCTGGGCAGCCTGCTCCAGGCCTCCAGCACCCTCACACCAAACAACTTTTTCCTCTTCTTCAGGTGGAACCTCCTGGGTTCTACTTAGTGCCCATTGCCCCTTGTCCTGTCACTGGGCACCACTGACAAGGGTCTGGCCCCAGCCTCTTGCCCCCAGTCTTTTAGCTGTCGATCAGCATTGATCAGATCCCCTCTGGGGCTGCTCTTCTCCAGGCTCCACAGCCCCAGGGCTCTCAGCCTTTCCTCCTCCCAGAGATGCTCCAGGCCCCTCAGCATCTTTGGTGCCTCCACTGAACTCTCTCCAGTAGTTCCCTGTCTCTGTCTTCAACTGGGGAGCCCAGGACAGGACTCAGGACCCCAGCTGGGGCCTCACCAAGACAGAGCAGTGCTGTGCCGTTCACTTACTCACGCACACATTCCTGCACCAACCAAGCTCCACCACAGCTACACCTCCAAAGCGGCTGAGGGGCCTGAAGCATCTCTATGAGGAGGAAAGGCTGAAAGACCTGGGGCTGTTGAGTTTGGAGATCAGTCTTAGAGGGCAGGTGTTGTGAGATACCTGGGTGAGAGCCAAAAGCAGCAGGCAAACAGGAGGGCTGCCAGAGCCTAGAAACATCGTTTTAGTACTCCAAAGCTTTTCCAATTCATGCCTTAAATAAATAAACAGAAAGATTATGGTGGCTGCTTTTCAGTTGTCATGTGTCATCAATGCTACTGCCTTCACAGAAATTTATGGAGATTTCTCCTAAGGAATCTAGCAAGGAGGAGCATTGCTGGGAGTGTTGTGCTGCTGAGTTCAAGTCAGCATGATTTCTCCTGGAAATGCTGGGGAAGAGAAGCCCCTGCTCAGAAAAACACAAGAGAAGGCACAAAGCTCTGTGTATCTCTTTGTGATTCAATCACATCATCTCGCTGGGCATATTGCCTCCCAATTGTGCTGCTCTCACAGACAGCTGTGTGGTGCTACAGTATTCATCACCCAGCATCCATGGCATCAGCTCAACAATGCAGCCTCCAAAGCAATAAAAAGACCATTTTGATTTTCCATAGTCCAGGAGTTAACCCCAGCTGAGAAATCAAGACAAGCAGCCTGATTCATTTCAAACATCTGGGGGCCAGAGCCACGCTTCTTTACCTTAGGCTGTGTTGGAGTTGGTTTCCACCCAGGTCTCTTGGCAAAAGAAGGGAAAGACAGCCAGCCCCAGTGCTTCATCCAGCAGGAATGGTGCAGCTGAGAGCAGCTTGCCTGCCTGCATTGTTCCCCACGAACTCCAACATGCTGCTGCAGCCCACTGACAACCCTCTGCAGCACTCTCCACCACACAAACACAGGGCAAGGCATTTCCATAGAGGGATAATCCCAGAATCCAGAGTGGTAGGGGTTGGAAGGGACCTCTGGAGATCATCCTGTCCAACCCCCTCCTAAAGCTTTCATGGGCACCCACAGCAGCTTGCCCAGGATCACAGTGGTCAAGTGGCTTTGGAAGGCCTCTAGACAAGGAGACTCACAGTATCACAGTATCACAGTATCGCTAAGGATGGAAGAGACCTCGAAGATCATCGAGTCCAACCTGTCACCACAGACCCCACGACTAGACCATGGCACCAAGTGCCACGTCCAGTCCCCTCTTGAACACCTCTAGGGATGGAGACTCCACCACCTCCCGGGCAGCCCATTCCAATGGCGAATGACTCTCTCGGTGAAGAACTTTCTCCTCACCTCCAGCCTAAACTTCCCCTGGTGCAGCTTGAGACTGTGTCCCCTTGTTCTGGTGCTGGTTGCTAGAGAGAAGAGGCCAACCCCTTCCTGGCTACAACCACCTTTCACGGAGTTGTAGAGAGCAATGAGGTCTCCCCTGAGCCTCCTCTTCTCCAGGCTAAACAACCCCAGCTCCCTCAGCCTCTCCTCACAGGGCTGTGCTCAAGGCCTCTGACCAGCCTTGTTGCCCTTCTCTGGACATGTTCTGGATACGACTCTGGGCAGCCTGCTCCAGGCCTCCAGCACCCTCACACCAAACAACTTTCTCCACATTTTCAGATGCGACCTCCTGGCTTCCAGTTTGTGCCCACTGCCCCTTGCCCTGTCCCTGGGCACCACTGACAAGAGTCTGGCCCCAGCCTCTTGTCCCACACAGCTCCTTTAGCTCTTGCTGAGCATTGATCAGATTCCCTCTCCAGGCTCAACAGCCTCAGGGGTCTCAGCCTTTCCTCCTCACAGAGATGCTCCAGGCCCCTCAGGATCTTTGGAGCCTCCACTGGACTCTCTCCAGCAGTTCCCTGTCTCTCTTGAACTGGGGAGCCCAGAACTGGACCCATAATCCATTGTGGCCTCACCATGGCAGAGTAAAGGGGGGAGGAGAACCTCCCTCCACCTGCTGGCCATACTCTTCTGAATGCAACCCAGGAGACTGTTTGCCTTCTTGGCCACAGGGGCACATTACTGGCTCATGGGGCACTTGTCCACCAGCACTACCAGGTATTTCTCCAAAGAGCTGCTTTCCAGCAGGTCAACTCCTCACCTGTCCTCACCTGTACTGGTGCAGGGGGTTATTCTTCCCCAGGGGCAGGACCCTACACTTGCCCTGGTTGAACTTTAGGAATTTCCCCTCCTCCCAGCTCTCCAGCCTGTGATTTATTGCATTTTCCCCCTCATTTGCCCTTGCAAGAAGCCAAGTCAACAATGACTGCCCCTTCATGGGCAGCACGTTCCTGCCGGGTGCACGCAGTCTCTCCTTTCCTGGCCAGGGTGCCATGGAGCTAAGTGAGCCTGCAGGCTACTCCAAGCCTCCACAGTGGCTGCTTGTGCTATAAATAACCCTTGCACTGGATTACTGGAACAAGGAAATTTTAATTGGGTAACCCAGGAAATCACTAGAAAATGATCCTCATTTTTCTATATAAGCTACTTAAGGGACAGGCAAACCTGGAGAGGGTTCAGCAGAGACAAGCAGGGGATAATATCATCTGGGAGCAAAAAAAAGAGGGATTGATTTAGACAGATGTGGATTAAGATATGGAAAAGTAGCTCCTGGAGCTAGGCTCAGACAAAAGGAGTCAGACACAACACGAAAAGCTGCAGAAGGAATAAGCTGTGAGCCTCACAGCTGGCCAGGAGGATGTGCAGGAGGACTAGTCTGGGGTGGATTAGGAGAGGACCACTGGAAGGCTGGTGGTCAGTTGGTCAAGGGAAGAGAATACCTAAGGAGCGTATTCAGAAACCATGCTGTGCTCATCAAATACCTTAGGTTAAAGGAGATTTGAGTTTTGATGACTTAAAGGAGGTGATGCTCTTCTCCCCCTCCACTGTGCCCTCTACTGTGACCAGCTTGGGGGCCAACAACACAAGAATGACATGGACCTGCTGGAGAGAGTCCAGGTCAGATTGCTCAAGGTCTCATCCAGCCTGGCTGGAGCATCTCTCTTATGAGGACACAGTGGGAGAGTTAGACTGGGAAACTACAATACAATACAATACAATACAATACAATACAATACAATACACCAGGTTGAAAGAGACCTTCAAGATCATCGTGTTCAACCCATCAACCAATCCAACCCACCTAAACAACTAAACCATGCAACCAAGCACCCCATCAAGCCTCTTCCTGAACACCTCCAATGAAGGTGACTCCACCACCTCCCCGGGCAGCCCATTCCAATGGGCAATCACTCTCTCTGTATAGAACTTCTTCCTAACATCCAGCCTAAACCTCCCCTGGCACAGCCTGAGTTGGGGCTGCTCAGCTTGGAGAAGAGAAGGCTCCAGGGAAACCTTAGAGCAGCATTTCAGTATCTGAGGGAGGCTATGGGAGAGCCAGGGAGGGACTGTTTCGAAGGGCCTGTGGTGATGGATGAGGGACAGTGGTTTGAAACCGGAGCAGGGCAGATTTAGGTTGGATATCAGGAGGAAGTTCTTCACAATGAGGATGGTGAAACACTGGAAAAGGTTGCCCAGAGAAGTGGTAGAGTCCTCATCCCTGGAGGCATTCAAGGCCAGACTTGCTGGGGTCCTGAGCAGCCTGATCCTGCTGGCTGGAGTGGGGTTGGACAAGATGACCTTTGAGGGTCCCTTCCAAGCCGATGCCCTCTGTGCTGCCATGATTTTCCAGCAGCTCCTGTGCAATATGCAATATTCAAGCACATGCCATTGCCATTATGGAAGGAGGTTACTCTGTAAGCAGCCAGGAATTGGTTCCACTCCTGAATTTCCAACTCAATTTGTACTCAGTTACATGAAAGCCCATCTTGCTAGGCTAACAACATGATTTATTGTCCTGTCCTTGCCAGCCCTTCTCCAGATGCTTGTAACTGTGACAAGCATTGACTAGCTCCCCTCAGCCTCCTCTTCTCCAGACTAAACAACTCCAGTTCCCTCAGCTGCTCCTCACCAGACCTGTTCTTCAGACCCTTCACCACGTTTATTGCTGTTCTCTGGACCCACTCCAGCACCTCAATGTCCTTCTTGAAGTGAGGAGCCCAAAAGTGACCCCTGCTGCCCCTGTCCATGCTCATGCCAGCAGAGGAAGGCAAAGGTGCTCTCCCTGCTGCGGCCAAGGCTGTCCCTTCTCCTTGCCACTATCTTCTGTGCTCCGAGCTGTGTCTGCTCGCTGTCCAACACCGCACAGCCTGATAACCAGCACCCAGGAGACACAAATCCTGCTGCTTTTAAGAGAAATACACTTCAGTGCCTGCTCACATTCACGTGCCTGGTGGCTTGCAAGGGACCTGAGGGACTATTTTAATGCCTGGATAAATCTCTGGGATGCAGACCTGCGCTGGGTAGAGCCCGCAGCCCTACAAATGTTTCTGCTCCCTGGGGACCGAGCAGCAAGGGCTGGCAATTATCCTAAAAGGAAAGGGCTTGCCTTTTGATTTCTTATTCAGCTGAAACACTTGGTGACATTCTCCAGAGACCAGAATGTGACATAAAAGTAGGAGAAAAAAACACTAAAACCCTGGCATCACAGCTTCGTTTTGCCAAAACACATGCTGCACAAAAGGCAGGACACAGAGACAATGTGCAAACAACACCAGGGGCTGATGGCAAAAGCACAGGGACAGGGCTCAGAGCTGAGCTGGCTTGGAAGCTCTGGGGCTGCTCTGGAAGCTCTGGGCTGCTCTGAGCACAAACAGAGGAGGAAATGTAAAACGCATCTCAACGTGATGAAAACATGGTGCAATAGATGGCACTGCTTATCACAGGACACATGTCCCCAGCTGACAAACAAGAGGACTCCATCAGTGAAGACTGACGGAGCCAGCTGCAATGCCTGGTGAGGCTGCCCAGGGAAGTGGTGGAGTCACCATCCCTAGAGGTGTTCCAGAAACCTGTGAACATGGCACATTGGGACACGGTTTAGTGGCCTGGGAGTTGGTGGAGTCACCATCCTTGGAGGTGTTCAAGAATCCTGTGGCCATGGCACTTTGGTGGTTTAATGGTTTAATGGCCATGGTGGTGTTGGGCTGATGGTTGGACTGGATGATCTTAGAGGGCTTTTCCAACCTTAATAATTCTGTGACATGGTTAACATGACATCCTCACACTGCAGCATCCCCTGAAGAGCAGCACTCCTTCGTGCCAGCCTCCTGCCCACCCCAGCGAGCAACTGCTGCTCCAGCAAGCCAGAGGATGGCATGGGACAGCAAACCCAAAGCCTTTTGTTGTTGTTGTTTGTTAAGCTTTTTCATTAACAAGAACACAAGAAGGATGTGAAACTGCTGGAGAGGGTCCAGAGGAGGCCACAAAGATGATCAGAGGGCTGAAGCACCTCTCCTACGGGGACAGGCTGAAAGCGTTGGGGCTGTTCAGCCTGGAGGAGACCTTAGAGCAGCCTTCCAGTATCTGAAGGGAGCTAGAGGAGAGCTGGGGAGGGACTTTTGATGGGGGCTTGTAGTGATAGGACAAGGGGCAATGGCCTTGAGCTGGAAGAGAGCAGATTTAGACTGGAGATGACGAAAAAATTCTTTCCAGCAAGGGTGGTGAGACACTGGAACAGGTTGCCCAGGGAGGTTGTGGATGCCCCTTCCCTGGAGGTGTCCAAGGCCAGGCTGGATGAGGCCTTGAGCAACCTGGGGTAGTGGGATGTGTCTCTCCCCATGGCAGGAGGGTTGGAACTGGATGATCTTGAAGGTCCCTTCCAACCCAACCCATTGTGTGATGACCATCATTTTTTGTTATACATAGTGAAACTGCTCCCTGCTGCTCAAACCAAGTATGGAAGGTCTCTCTCCATCCACCACCAAGTACACAAACAAGACACAAACAACACAGCTCAGCCTCCTGCTGAGGCACAAAACTTTCAGCTGTGCTCGCTGACGACTTGTTGATGTTTCCTCAGCCGCCTTCCCTCCCATGAAGCCAGAAATGCCTTCAAGAAAACCGAGGGGAGACAAAGCAGCCTGCTCTCCAAGTCAGCTCCTCAGCTGCCTTTGAAGTGTCCTGTCCATGTGAAATCCACGCCTGGGTGCCCTTGGCTTTTCTAATAAACATAGCGAGCGTGGCAGCTGGCCACCCGGCTCCTCCTGACTTCTCCAAGCAAGACCACAACTGCCTCCCACATCACTGCATGGATCCACAAACAAAGCACAGCAACCCCAAGCCAAGGCTGTGTTTAGCCAGAGCTCATCAAAGAACTCCAATGCCTTGAGAGGTTCCCACAAGGGTAATAAAGAAAATTTGCAACCCCTCTGCGAGCTCTACTGGAGCTTCTGCTCCACAAGCCTGGTAGTTCAACAGAAGCCAGACCACTCCAACCAAGAAATTGCTGCTTGGTAGCTAGGAGATCGTAGAATCATAGAATCAGTAAGGTTGGAAAAGATCTCAGACATCACCAAGTCCAACCTGCCACCCAACACCTCGTGACTAACTAAACCATGGCTTCAAGTGCCACAGCCAATGCCCCCTTGAACATCTCCCTGGGCAGCACATGCCAGTGGCCAATCACTCTTTTGGGGAACTTTCTCCTCACCTCCAGCCTAAACCTCCCCTGGCACAGCTTGAGACTGTGTCCTCTTGTTCTGGTGCTGCTTGCCTGGGAGAAGAGACCAACCCCCACCTGGCTACAACCTCCCTTCAGGGAGTTGGAGAGAGCCAGAAGGTCTCCTCTGAGCCTCCTCTTCTCCAGGCTAAGCAACCCCATCTCCCTCAGCCTCTCCTCACAGGCTGTGCTCAAGGCCTCTCATCAGCCTTGTTGCCCTTCTCTGGACACGTTCAAGAGTCTCAATGTCCTTCCTAAACTGAGGGGCCCAGAACTGGACACGGGACTCAAGGTGTGGCCTAACCAGTGCTGAGCACAGGGCACAGTGACTTCCCTGCTCCTGCTGGCCACACTGTTCCTGATGCAGGCCAGGATTGCCATTGGCCTTCTTGGCCACCTGGGCACACTGCAGGCTCATGTTCAGCCTACTCTCAACCAGCACCCCCAGGTCCCTCTCTGCCTGCCTGCTCCCCAGCCACTCTGACCCCAGCCTGTAGCTCTGCATGGGGTTGTTGTGGCCAAAGTGCAGAACCCGGCACTTGCACTTGTTGAATGCCATCCTGTTGGACTCTGCCCATCTGCCTGTCAAGGTCCCTCTGCAGAGGTCTCCTACCCTCTAACAGATCCACTCCTGCCCCCAGCTTGGTGTCATCTGCAAACTGATGGACTCAATCCCCTCATCCAGATCATCAATAAAGATATTGAATAGGATCAGGCTCAGCACTGATCCCTGGGGGACACCACTGGTGACTGGCTGCCACCTGGCAAGACTCCTGGAGTTTAAGACGCAAAGACATTAAGGACTCCGTAATTTAAAAGGTCTCTGTCCTGTGCTGGCAGTAACAGTGATACAAACACCACATCTGATGAGGGCCAAGCTCCACTCACAGCTATGGGCAACTTCTGAGAAGTCCTTGAGTCACAGAACGTCAGGGGCTGGAAGGGACCTCGAAAGCTCATCCACCAGTCCAACCCCCCTGCCAGAGCAGGACCACCTACACCAGATTACACAGGAATGCCTCCAGGCGAGTTTTGAATATCTCCAGAGAGGGAGACTTGAAGGAGAGACCCACGCAGACATCTCCAAGGATGGAGTTTGGCCAGAAAAATCCATAAATCTACTGAGCTCCTCTATTTTAACCACCATCTAAAGCCTTTATTATCATCCTACTACGCTGAGATGCTGCAATAGCTGCTGATTCCCACCCCTGTGAGGAAAGTTTCAGCTCCAAAATTGCTCAGAAGCAGAAACCCAAAAATCTTTATTAATTGAAAAAGGGAGAAGCAGCTCCCTCAAGGCATTGAGGGCCTGGCTGTAAGCAGCAGCAACCTGGAAACCAAAATTAGGTTATCCCTGAGTCTTGGAGAGTCAGTCTGCACAGCTTCCAGAGAGGAACGGCAGATGTTTCCATGGACCTGGTATCACACAGCACAAGGTCAGCCAGGCTGAAAGCTCAGCAGGATAAGAGCAGCCACATTCAAGGCCTTCAGCAATGTTTTGGCTACACCACCCTACATTCCAGCAGAAGACTCCTTGTTTTCCTCTAGTGTCTTCATGAGAAAAGCCCTCACTGCAGTAACCCACAGTGCTTATGGCTCACCATTAAAACATGAGCCTTTGGGGAGCCACCAGCCCCTGCCAGGAAGGGGGAATTTGGAAAGCTGCAGAACTGTCACACAAGCTGCGTCTTGTGATCAAGCAATTCCTAAACCCACCACTTATGAATAAGGATTAAATCCACCTCAATGTCAGCCACTGTGTGCCCAGGTGGCCAAAAAGGCCACCAGCATCCTGGCTTGGATCAGCAATGGTGTGGTCAGCAGGATCAGGGAAGAGATAGTGTCCTTGCACTGGGGACTGGTGAGGCCACAGCTCAAATCCTGGGTTCAGTTTTGGGGCCCTCACTCCAGGAAGCACACTGAGGGGCTGGAGCAGGTCCAGAGAAGGGCAACCAAGCTGGGGAAGGGTCTGGAGAACAGGGCTGGTGAGGAGCAACTGAGGGAACTGGGGGTGCTCAGCCAGGAGAAAAGGAGGCTGAGGGGAGACCTCATTGCTCTCTACAGCTCCCTGAAAGGAGGTTAGGGTGAGGTGGGGGTTGGTCTCTTCTCCCAAGTACCAGGTGATAGATCGACAGGAAATGGCCTGAAATTGCACATGGGGAGGTTTAGGTTGGACATGGGGAACAATTTCTTTGCTGCAAGAGTGGTCAGGCACTGGAACAGGCTGCCTGGTGGAGCCCCCATCCCTGGAGGTGTTCAAGAAACCTGTGGGCATGGCACCCTGGGACATGCTGGTGTTGCATTGATGGTTGGTCTCGATGACCTTAGAAGGCTTTTCCAACCCAAACAATTCTATGATACAGGGAATTTTTCCATGTCAGGAGAGGAAGGTCTTCTCCTGGGTTGATCAGTACAGGGCATCATGCTTTGGGCTAGAAACACGAAGGCCTACACGGGCTGTTGCACCTCAAGGATCACCACTTCTTCACAGTACCTAAAAGGGATCCAGTTTGAACAGTTCATTGAGGTTGCCCAGGGAAGTGGTGGAAGCCTCATCCCTGGAGGTGTTTGCAGCCAGGCTGGCTGTGGCTGTGAGCAACCTGCTGTAGTGTGAGGTGTCCCTGCCCATGGCAGGGGGTTGGAACTGCCTGATCCTTGAGGTCCCTTCCAACCCTAACCTTCTATGGTTCTATGATAACGCCTTAAAAGTGCATCTGGGTGGGTGGTTTCCACTCCACTTGCTAACCAAAAGGGATAATTCACCTCTAACAAAGACTCGCCATCAGACATAAAACAAACCTTGCAAACCCAAACAAACAATGGCTCTGAGCTAAGGCAAAGCACTTTTCCCCCCTTTCAGTTGTGCAACCTTTTGTCTCCCAGCCAGGCAAGAATTTGCTGCCAGAGAAGAATTTCATGCTTAATCAATTTTTTGCCTCGCTCACAATTGTAGGTATTGGAGTTCCTCATCTTCCCTGCAAACCCAGGCTGCTCAGGATGCTCTGCCTGCACTCTGCAATGCCTGCAGTATGTGAGGAGCCAGGAGCAGTTATCAGCATCTGAAAATTGCCAGCTGGTTCCCCTGCCCTGCTCCCACATAGGATGAGCTCATTGGCAGCAAGCTTGCTGATAGGATCACAGAACTGTTCCCTTTGGAAGAGGCCTCTAAGGTCACTGAGTCCAACCATCAACTAACCCCCACCATGGCCACTAAACCATGTCCCGAAGTGCCATGGCCACAGGTTCTGGTGGGAAGAGATCTTAAGCTCATCAAGTCCAGCCATAACCTAATGTCTCCCTGTACAGGACCCTTCAATGACGTTCCTAAGCTCCTCATCCCAACATCTCTCAAACTCCACCAACACCCTGGGCACCCTATTCCATCCCCTGACCACTTCTGCAGCAAAGAAATTGTTCCTCATCTCCAACCTAAACCTCCCCTGGCACAATTTCAGGCCATTTCCTCTCCTTCTATCGCCTGATACTAGGGGAGAAGAGACCAACCCCCACCTAGCTCCAATCTCCTTTCAGGGAGCTGTAGAGAGCAATGAGGTCTCCCCTCAGCCTCCTCTTCTCCAGGCTGAACAGCCCCAGCTCCCCCAGCTGCTCCTCACAGGACTTGTGTTCAAGGCCTCTCACCAGCTTTCTTGCCCTTCTCTGGACACACTCCAGAACCTCACTGTCCCTCCTGGAGTGAGGGGCCCAAACCTGAACGCAATTCCCACCCGTGTCACCGACACCTTCTCAGTCCTTCTGCATCTGCTGCAGCAGTTATTAGTGCTCAGAATGAGCAGCAAAGAAATTGTTCCTCACCTCCAACCTCAACCTCCCCTGGCACAATTTCAGGCCATTTCCTCTCCTATCACCTGATACTAGGGAGAAGGGACTGACCTCCACCTTTACTAGAACCAGCTTTTAGGTTGGTGATGCTGCTGCAGGACTCAGCTCACATAAGCCCTTGCACAATTTCTTTTACATTCCAAGTGAAGCACTTGATCTTCCACCAAAGTCTTTCACCTGCTTCTGCTCTGAGTCTGGATTTACAGCTGTATGCAGAGCTTTATTCCTGGAAAACACCTCATACCAACATCTCATTGCTCACATACATAGCAATGGCCTACAAACAGAGAGCTGAACATCCTTCCAGTGAGAGTGCTGAGACGCTGGAACAGGTTGCCCAGGGAGGCTGTGGATGCCCCCTCCCTGGAGGCGTTCAAAGGCAGGCTGGATGGGGCCTTGAGTAACCTGGTGTGGTGGAGAGTGTCCCTGCCCATGGCAGGGGCATTGTAACTAGATGATCATCAAGGTCCCTTCCAACCCAAACCATTCTGTGATTCTGTGAATCTCTGGCAGTAATGTGGGGCAAACGATTTGCTTGACAAAGCTTCTGCAGACTCAGTGTGTGTGAGAGATGATGGCAGGCTTGGGAGAAAAGGTCAGCAGCCACATACCTGCTCCTGCAAACCCTCCTGTGTGCCGAGCTAAAAGGTCACTCCATTTTAATCTGTCCAAAGTCTGAGACTTGGCTTCCTAAATTCCTCTTCTCCCGTTCTTTCAGTGTTTGATCCCAGTCAGCTGAATCCCTCTTCACGACTGCTTTCAGCACAAGGCAAGCACTGTTGACTGCCTACCCCAGCTACTGCAGGTTCTCATGGAAAAGGATTTAAAACCAAACAAAAAACCCCACCCCAAACAATTCAAAAGAAAAGCATTCCCCCCCAGCACCTTGTCTACTTCACACATCTCTACATTAAAGAAGAAATCTTTCTTCTACTGATAGTAGAATTAATTTCCAAGTCAAGATGATCCTACAGACCCTCATGACCCCCTTTCATCATCATTTTCTCTCCTGAAAGAAGCTCCAGCACAGCTTTGGCACAGCCTTTACCCCTCCAAAAGAGAGTCACAGAACATCTTTGTTGGCAACATGGCCAGCAGCATTGAGAGCACCCTCAGCAAGTTGCTGAGGACACCAAGCTGTGTGGTGCAGCAGACACACTGGAGGGAAGGGATCCATGCAGAGGGACCTTGACAGGCTGGAGAGTTGAGCCCATGACAACTTCATGAGGTTCAACAAGACCAAGTGCAAGCTCCTGCAGCTGGGTCAGGGCAATCCCAAGCACCGATATAGGCTGGGCAGCAATGGGCTTGAGAGCAGCCCTGAAGAAAAGGACTTGGGGGTGCTGAGGGATGAGAAGCTCAACAGCAGCCAGCAGTGAGCACTTGCAGCCCACAAAGCCAACCAGAGCCTGGGCTGCAGCAAGAGAAGCAGAGCCAGCAGGGCCAGGGAGGGGATTCTCCCCTCTGCTCCACTCTGCTGAGACCCCACTGGGAGTCCTGTGTCCAGTTCTGGAGCCCCTAGCACAGGAAGGATCTGGAGGTGCTGGAAGGTGTCCAGAGAAGGGCCACGAGGATGAGCAGAGGGCTGGAGCTGCTCTGCTATGAGGACAGACTGAGGGAGTTGGGGCAGCTCATTCTGGAGAAGAGAAGGCTCTGAGGAGACTTAGTTGTGGCCTTCCAGTATCTGAAGGGGGCTACAAGAAAGCTGGGGAAGAACTTTTGAGGGTGTCAGGGAGTGATAGGACTGGGGGGAATGGAACAAAACTAGAAAAGGATGAATTCAGATTGGATGTTAGGAAGAGGTTGTTCTCTATGAGGGTGGTGAGAGCCTGGCACAGGTTGCCCAGGGAGGTGGTGGAAGCCTCATCCCTGGAGGTTTTGATAGCCAGGTTGGATGTGGCTGTGAGCAACCTGCTGTAGTGTGAGGTGTCTCTGGCCATGGCAGAGAGGTTAGAACTATATGGTCCTTCCACCCCTAACAATTCTGTGATTTTAAGAGAGACCTTCAAGATCATCTTGTCCAACCATTAACCCAGCACTAAACCGTATCTCTAAGCACCAGGTCCATACAACAGTTAAACACCTTCAGGATTGGTGACCCCACCACTGCCCTGGGCAGACTGTTCCAGTGTTTGAGTGGTTTCCAGTGTTCTGCATGGCACTGATGTCCCAGTATCTCACAGGGTGGCCTAAAAGCTGGGGCACCAACCAGCAGGGCAGATTGAGGTTGCACATTAGGAGCCAGTTCTTCACAGTGAGAGCTCTAACTACTGGAACAGGTTGTCCAGAGAGGTGGTTGAGGCCCCATCCCTGAAGACATACAAGGTCAGACTCTATACGGCCCTGGGCAGCCTCATCTAGTTGGAGGTCTCCCTGCTGACTGCAGGGTGGGCGGACAAGAAGACCTTTGAGGGTCCCTTCCAGAAGACCTTCTAGAGTCCCTTCCAACCTGATGCAACCTGTGAACATCATCCTTCCCACCTTCATTTGGCCTCACAGGACAATGAACTTTGGAAATGAGGCTTGAGGTGCTAAAAAACCCCAAGCATGGTTCAATTCATGCACATGTGCAGGCACAAAGGGCCACAAAAGCCTCATCTCCCCTCTGGAATACACCAGCAAATGCAAAACTGGTAGAGAAGGGGAGAAGCAAAGAAAGCCATTAACTCTGTCCCAGCCAAAACCACTCTAAAATGAGGGGGGTTTAAATACATCAAAGAGGAAAGGTGGCCTCAAACACCAGAAAATAAACAAACTAAAAAGCTGCCCCTCAGCTGAGCTGGACAAATGAAAGACTTTCAAGGAAAGCTGACGTGGATCAGCAAAAGTGACTTCAAAGAGCCAAATGCCAGGCTGGAGAGAGGCACAGAGGGCTTCCCAAGGTGTCAAACAGGTGTGCACAGGGGGAGGCAGCCAACAGGGCCATTTTCTTTTCCCAGGGGTGCCACTGGGAAGTTAGGAGACCTTATTTCTAATCTTTCTCCTCACTTTTGGGGAGCTCCCAGCACTTCAGCTTCCATATTCAAGGGGCAACTCTCCCTCCTCCTCCTCCTCTCCAGCACTGAAAGGCTTCTGAAAGATTCATGGATGCAAAATGCTGTAAAGTACTAAAGTCCTTGTTCTATTTACAGAAAAGAACACTGCACGTTTGCCAGGCTCAGATATTCATTTACATGATCAAGAGAAATGACTTTTGCAGGTGAAGCTGTGACAGGCAGCGGAGCCGCGGCACCGCAGACACGCTACACCCTGGGAGAGGAGCCTGGAGGAGCTCTGACAACTGCCAGGCTATTTGAAGGAGCTGCAATTTAGGATTCACAACAATCCCTCAGGGAATCACAGAATTGTTTAGCCTGGAAAAGACCTTGAAGATCATCAGGCTCCAACTGTTAACCCAGCGCTGCTATGTCACAGCTAAAGCGTGGCCCTCAGCGTCACATCTCCACGGCTTTGAAAGCCCACAATGGATGGGGACTCCACCACTGCCCTGGGCAGCCTGGGCCAGGCCTTGACCAATCTTTCAGTGAAAGACTTGTTCCTCATGTCCAAACTAACCCTCCCCCAAAACAATTTCAGTCCATTTCCTCTCATTCTATCACCTGAAGAAGAGACCAACCCCCCTCACTCCAATCTCCTTTCAAGGGAGTTGTAGAGAGCAGTGAGGTCTCCCCTCAGCCTTCTCTTCTCCAGTTCCCTCAGCTGCTCCTCACCAGCCCTGTTCTCCAGATCCTTCACCAGCTTTATTGCCCTTCTTTGGACCTGCTCCAGCCCCTCAGTGTCCTTCTTGGAGTGAGGGGCCCAAAACTGAATCCAGGAATCAAGGTGGTCTCACCAGTGCCCAGTACAGGGCAGCGACAACAACCCTGCTCCTGCTGGCCACACCATTGCCAATTCAGGCCAGGATGCTGGTGGCCTTCTTGGCCACCTGGCTACACCCTGGCTCATCTTCAGCTACTGTCAACCAGCACCCCCAGGTCCTTCTTCCCTGGGCAGTTTCCAGCCACACTGCCCCAAGCCTGGAGCCTTCATGGGATTGCTGTGACTCAAATGCAGAACCCAGCCTTGGCCTCATTGAGCCTAACCCCAATGGCCTCAGCCCATGGATCCAGGCTGGGCCAAGAAGAAGAGCACAGGCTGCTGTCGAGGAATGTCCTCCTCTACCCTGCCCTGGCAAGGCCACGGCTGGCATACTGGGCCCAGTTCCAAACTTCCTGGCTCAAGAAGGACAGACTCTTGCTGGAGAGGGTATAGCAGAGGGCTACAAAGATGCTGAGGGGACTGAAACAGCTCTCTGATAGAGGAAAAACTGAGAGAATTTGGTCTTTTTAGCCTGGGGAAGAGCAGTCTGAGGGGGATCTCATCAGTGCTGACCAATGTTTCAAAAGTAGGGGACAGGAGAACTGGACCAGAAAATTGTCAGTGTTGTCCAGTGGCAGGATAAGGAGTAAAGGGCACAAAGCTGACCACAGGAAGTTCCATCTAAACTTGAGGAGGAGCTGCTTTAATTTAAGGGTGGCAGAGTCCTGGAGCAGGCTGCCCAGGGATGTGGTGGAGTCTCCATCTCTGAAGACATTCAAAACCCACCTGAGACATGTTCCTGTGTGACCTTCTCTAAGTGAGCCTGCTTGATCTCCAGAGGTCCCTTCCAGCTCTTACACTCTGTGATGATTCTGTGTTTCGATTCATTTGCCACTCTCAGAGGATGAAAAGTGGAAAGCAGAACAAGAGGAGTCAGTTGAGGGACATTCTGGAGCACCAGATGGATGAACAACCAGAGTATTTTGGACTGAACAATTAGCTTCTTGATTTTAATTACAGGCTTCTGAAAGACCTGGGAGACTTTGCCAATTTCTACAACATTCTATCCTTCATTTTTGGCCTCAACTGCAGAGTCACATCCCAGAGAAACAAGGAACAGATGCACAATCTATATATTCACCCCAAGTCCTTTTATAGTCATAAAGAACATCTTTAGAACCCCAAACAACTGTTGTCTTTTAAGATCTCTCCCATGACACCCAAACACACACTAAAGAAAAGAAAAAAAAAACACTGCTTCTGGTCATCTCAAGGATCTTCTGTCCAGGAGCAACTCCTGCCCTCAGCCAACACCTGGCCAGAAATGATCACAAACATCACAGACAAGGGCAGCAATCTGGGCTCCTGCTGCCATCACCAGACCTGCCCACTGCACAAGGACACAACTTCTGGAAGGGCAGGAGGCCACAGTCAAGGCTGCTCCTTCTGTGTTGTTGAGGCAACAGGATGAAAGAAGTCTAGGAGTCTTCCAGGAGTGTCACAGGTCAGGGGGCAGGGCTGGCCACCAGGGCAGGGCTGGCCACCAGGGCAGGGCTGGCCACCAGGGCAGTGCCAGAGGTTCTCCAGGAAGCTCTCTGCCTTCACAAAAGGAAGAGAAAGGGAAGAAGGGAGAGAGGCTGAGAGACTCAACCAGCTGGGGTGGAAAGAACAATCCCATGGAAGAGAGACAAAGAGACATAAACCAACATGGAACCCAACCCCTGATGGCAATGAGGGCACCATTGGCACCACTGATGCTGGGGGCAGGCACTGAGCAAGTCCCAGATTGGACTGAGCAGCATATAGGAACCACATTCAGGAGCTGGATTCTGGAAGTGGATTCAGGAACATAAGGAGGGGGATGGAAGGCAGAAGGGACAGAGTCCTGCTGGGACACCAGCCAGGCAAGAAGCAGCTTGGCCCTGGGCATCCCACAGCTTGCTCCTGAAGATTCCATCCATGGGCTGCAATCCCTTGTTGGGCATTTGAGGGTCCCCTGTCCTGGCTGCTCCTCCCCACAGCTGCCACCTCTGCCTTGCTGCCCCCCAAGGTGTGGCCCAAGCTGTGGCAGTGCCCTTGGTGTGCAGAGGAGCAAGTCTCAGGCAGAGCCTTTCTGCAGGCAGCCCTTGGCAGGAACTCTCCCATCAGCTTCTCCCTGCTAGAAGAAGCCCCTGGGTATGCCAAGCTGCCCTGGACTTCATCAAGTGCCTCAGTGAGCAGAGCCTCAGCTGGGAAGTCCCAGCCCTGAGCAGAATTGGTTCTGCTCTGGCTCACAGCAGACACCCAGGATCGTTCTGACATGGGTGTTTCCTCCAAGACACAGACAGGCTGTGCTGGCTGCCGTCCCCCAACCAGTCCCAGCACACCACAGGACATTTCCCAGGGTAAATGACCTCAGGGTATTATGTGGAGGTGTCCCCAGTTGCCTCTCCAAGGGGCTGGGCACGTTTCCAGCTGATGACCAAGTACACACAGTTGCTCTCAAGAGATGCAAGGCAGAGTCCAGGAGGTCCACGCATCACTCGGCTCTCATCAGAGGACCATTCATGTCCTGCACAATGGGACTATTGTGGTGCTTCATGAATATCCTCCCCAAATATATGTTTAAGGCTGCAGAGTTGCAGAAGACAAACACTTGTTTTGTTGGAGATCTCATGGTAAATTGGAAAGCAACACATGTTGAATTCATGCAGCACGTTAGTCATGACGGAGCACAGGCAAGTTAGACATCCTCCAAGCCTTGATGGAATGAAACACTGGTGGAAGGCACTGGGATGTTATTTTGGGAAGAGACAAAGCCTGGGACAGATTAATGCTTCTATTTTCCAACATACACATACAGAATGTTGAGCTTTAGGGGATGGTGGGGATTTTCTCAACACTCATCAGGAGCTAAAGGACCTGTAGGGGGCAAGAGGCTGGGGCCAGACTCTTGGCAGTGATGCCCAGAGACAGGACACAGGGCACTGGGCGCAAATTGGAAGCCAGGAGGCTCCACCTGAAGATGAGGAGAAAGTTGTTTGGTGTGAGGGTGCTGGAGGCCTGGAGTAGGCTGCCCAGAGAGGCTGTGGAGTCTCCATCTCTGGAGAGATTCCAAACCCAGCTGGACACAGTGACCCCCTGCTGTGGGTGCCCCTGCACCTCCAGAGGTCCCTTCCAACCCCCAGCATACTGGGATGCTTGAGTTATTAAAAGTACAAAGCAGATGATCAAAACAATGAATGGAAGTAAAAGAACAACAGATTGAAGGAGGTTTTCCTCCCCCTCTACTCTGCCCTGGTGAGACCTCATCTTGAATACTGTGTTCAGTTCTGGGCTCCCCAGTTTAAGAGAGACAGGGATCTGATGGAGAGGGTCCAGCAGAGGGCTACAAGGATGGTTAGGAGACTGGAGCACTGCCCTGTGAGGAGAGGATGAGGGACCTGGGGCTTTTTAGCCTGGAGAAGAGAAGACTGAGAGGGGATATAATCAATGTTTATCAGTATCTGAGGGCTGGGGGTCAAGAAGGAGGGAACAGGATCTGCTCACTTGCTAGGACAAGGAGCAATGGATGTAAGCTGCAGCACAGGAGGTTCCACCTCAACACAAGGGGGAACTTCTTTCCTGTAAGGGTCACAGAGCACTGGAACAGGCTGCCCAGAGAGATTGTGGAGTCACCTTCTCCACAGACTTTCTAGGCCTGTCTGGATGCATTCTTCTGTGACCTGAGCTAAAGTGTATGGTCCTGCTCTGGCAGGGGTTGGACTTGATGATCTCCTTGGGTCCCTTCCAACCCCTGACATCCTGTGAGCCTGTGAATATTCAAGTGAAACAGGGGTGAACATCATGAACCCTTCACCACCTCTAGGCCTGGGTTCCTTTTGCAGATGTGATAGGAACCACGACATTCCTCAGTGACAATGCTATGTGGGTAAGAGTGTGGCTCTTCAGAGTCAGCTGATGCCATCGTGAGAAGTCCAAGCCCTAAAACCCAGCTGGTTTTACTACACTGACCCTTCAGAAGTGGCATGGGCAGGATGTGACCCATGAAAAATTAATGCAGTGACAGCAGGTGAAAGTGCTTTTACCTGACAGGCCTCAGCCTTTCATAGATTCATAGAATGATTTGGGTTGGAAGAGACATTCAAGATCATCTAGCTGCAATCCCCCACCATAGGCAGGGACACCTCCCACTAGCCCAGGTTGCTCCAGGCCTCATCCAGTGTGGACTTCTCCAGGGAGGGGCATCCACAGCCTCCCTGGGCAACCTATTCCAGTGTCTCACCACCCTCACTGGAAAGAATTTCTTCCTAATCTCCAGTCTAAATCTCCCCTCCTCAAACTTCGGCTCCACTGATGCTGCAGCTCTGAACTGCTGAAGGCTTGGGCTAGTTTGGGTTGTTTTTTTTTAAACACAATTATAAATCAAATCCAATGAGTTGGTGTCACTTACTTCCCACACCAAATTCCCAAATGCACTCTTCCTAACAAACAAAGAAGAAAACAAACAATAATTCAGCTCAGTTTGCCTGCAGTGTGGCTGCACAGTGCTCGGTGTGGAAGTCTTCCAGGGGTTAGAAGGGCTGCTCCACAGCCTCTGCCTGGAAGCATGTTTCACACTGGCAATGCCTGCTTTTGCTCCTCAGCTAGTGTCAAAGTCTAACCTCCAGTTTACCAAAGAAAATCAGCTTTACAGAGTCTCACAGGGCTGGGAGGGAACCTCAAAGGTCATCTTGTCCAACCCCCCGCCCCCACAGTCAGCAGGGACACCTCCAGCTACAGCAGGCCACATTGAGTCTGATCTTGAATGTGCCCAGGGACAAGGCCTCAAGCACATCCCTGGGCAGCCTGTTCTAGCATTTTAACACTCTCAATGTGGAGAACTTTCTCTGAATCTCCAGCCTCAATCTCCCTTCTTCCAGCTCAAAGCCACTGCCCCTCATCCTATCACTCCCAGCCCTTGTCAAAAGAGGACAGTCTCAAGCTGTGCCAAGGAGGTTTAGGCTGGAGGTTAGGAAGAAGTTCTTCCCAGCAAGAGAGATTGGCCATTGGAATGGGCTGCCCAGGCAGGTGGTGGAGTCACCATCACTGGAGGTGTTTGGGAAGAGCCTGGATGAGGCACTTGGTGCCATGGTTGAGTCAATGAGATGGTGTTGGGGGATAGGTTGGACTTGATGATCTTGAAGGTCTTTTCCAACCTGGTTAATTCTGTATTCTAATGTCCCTCCCCAGCTCTCCTCTAACATCCTTCAGGTACTGGAAGGCTGCTCTAAGGTCTCCCTAGAGTCTTCTCTTCTCCAGGCTGAACAGCCCCAATCCTCTCAGGCTGTTCCTATAGGAGAGGTGCTCCAGCCCTCTGACCATCTTTGTGGCCTCCTCTGGACCCTCTCCAGCAGGTTGATGTCTCTTGTGTTGGATGCCCCAAAGCTGGACAGAGTCCTCCAGGTGATGTCTCAGCAAAGCACAGTGGCTGAATCACCTCTCTCCATCTGCTGGCCACACTTCTTTGGCTGCAGCCCAGGATGCCACTGGCATCCTCTCCTAGCAGTAAGAAAACCCATGAGAGCACACTCCATCCAAAACTGCTCCCAGGGGACCAACCCTCACCCTGCAAAGTCGGTCTGAAACAGCCACGTGCTTCAGAGGACACGGCCCTCAAGAGTGACCATTAGAATCAATGAGGTTGGAAAAGAGCTCAAAGATCATCAAGTCCAACCCGTCACCCACAACCTCAGGACTACTACACCATGGCACCAAGTGCCACATCCAGTCCTCTCTTGAACACCTCCAGGGATGGTGACTCTCCCACCTCCCTGGACAGCACATCCCAACAGTTAACGACTCTCTCTGTGAAGAACTTTCTCCTCACCTCCAGCCTAAACCTCCCCTGGCACAGCTTGAGACTGTGTCCTCTTGTTCTGGTGCTGGTTGCCTGGGAGAAGAGACCAACCCCCACCTGGCTACAACCTCCCTTCAGGTAGTTGGAGACAGCAAGAAGGTCTCCCTGAGCCTCCTCTTCTCCAGGCTAAGCAACCCCAGCTCCCTCAGCCTCTCCTCACAGGGCTGTGCTCCAGACCCCTCCCCAGCCTTGCTGCCCTTCTCTGGACATGTTCAGGAGTCTCAATGTCCTTCTTAAATTGAGGAGCCCAGATCTGGACACAGGACTCAAGGTGTGGCCCAACCAGTGAAAACCATTGAAAAGCAATCCAATCTCTTGCCATTTTCTTTATGGCTTCCTGCACTGGGAAGTTATTTTGATCCTGATCATGATGTGCTTAATTCAAACTCAAGAGGCAGCCCAAGCACTTAAAAATAAACTGGTGGTGAAGAGCAGTGCTGCATTAGCATGTTCTGCATAATTCATTTGGTCTTGCTGTGGATTGCTCTTCAGTTCCTCCTCCATGCAAGGTCACGATGGCAGCCCGTGCCCGTGCTTCTCCACAGCTTCCTCCAGCAGAGCTGGGTACCAGCCCTCCCTGCCTCACCTAACTGAGTCTGCTCCCCAAGAACACTCTGGTTAAGAGCACCCTTTTGGCACTTTGATTTATAAGGAGCTCAAAAAAAGTCAAGCTGATGATGTTCTTCCACATAAAGCTTCACATTTGGTTAAGCACAAGGCAGCTCATGAACATCTGCCAGGCATGGTGTGAACAGCAGTGACCTCCACCAAGGGACATCACTGACTGCTGACATCAGCTCGTGGAGTAGAATCTGCAGCAAAACCAAAGAAGTGCATTTAACCTCCCCACCCATGCTACGAGTCAGCACTGGGCATCAGTGCAGCCATGAGATCATTTCACAGAATCCCTGAATCCCAGCATGGTGAGGGGTTGGAAGGGACCTCTGGAGATCATCCACTCCAACCCTCCCGCTACACCAGTGTCAGCCACAGCAGCTTGCCCAGCAGCACAATAGCCAGGTGGCTTTGGAAGCTCTCCACACAAGGAGACTCCACAACCTCTCTGGGCAGCCTGCTCCAGACCTCCAGCACCCTCACACCAAACAACTTTCTCCTCTTCTTCAGGTGGAACCTCCCTTGCCCTGTACCTGGGCACCACTGGCAAGAGTCTGGCCCCAGCCTCTTGCCCCCCACAGCTCCTTTAGCTCTTGCTGAGCATTGCACAGATCCCCTCTGGGGCTGCTCTTCTCCAGGCTCCACAGCCCCAGGGCTCTCAGCCTTTCCTCCTCACAGAGATGCTCCAGGCCCCTCAGCATCATCAGAGCCTCCCTGGACTCTCTCCAGCAGCTCCCTGTCTCTCTTGAACTGGGGAGCCCAGAACTGGACCCAGTACAGCAGGCATGGCCTCAGAGTAGTCAGAGAGGCATAAGTAGCAGTGGTGACACTGGAGTCCAAACCTGCCCTGTGAGACCCCTCCCCCAGCACCTCAAGCTCACAGCCACACAAGAAGCTGCTGCTCAAAACAAGCATCACATGCTGCAGTACCTGGGTCAGCAAAGAAAAGCCAAAGTAAAACTGAAAGCACTCACAGGGATTTTCCATGCCTAGAAATGAACAGCAGGCTGGGTTCACTTGAATTCTCTGCTCCCCAGCAGGCTGGGTTCACATCACTGCTCTGTTGCCCACTTGGAGGAAGAACAGCTCCAACAGTGAAAAAATGAGCAGAACTGCTGAGAGCTCGAGACTAAAAGCATATTTTGAGGGCAAAAGAAGGAACTGGCATTAGATTTGTCTTGTTGTAACAGCTCAGTGACTAAAGAAAAGATCTGAAAGTGAATATCAAAGCTTGGTTTCACTTTAGGATGTCTTCCAAGCTACAAATCAAGAGTAAAAGCCCAGCTACTCCTCTGGGGTCTTCACCTCTTTAGTGTAAGCCCCCACAGACTGAGATGGCAGATGTAAACCACCTTTTCACAGAATCACCAAGGTTGGAAGAGACCTCAAAGATCATCAAGTCCAACCTGTCACCACAGACCTCACGACTAGACCATGGCACCAAGTGCCACATCCAATCCCCTCTTGAACACCTCCAGGGACGGCGACTGCACCACCTCCCCGGGCAGCACATTCCAATGACGAATCACTCTCTCGGTGAAGAACTTTCTCCTCACCTCCAGCCTAAACTTCCCCTGGCACAGCTTGAGACTGTGTCCTCTTGTTCTGGTGCTGGCCTAGAAGAAAAACTTCTTTATTCAACAAGTAGAGGCCTTAAAACGAGAGTAAAAGTTTGTTTGGACCCTGTCAAACACAGAGGCGGTGGTGATCCAAGAGGAAGCACCACACAAGTCCCTTCTGCAACTGGAAGAGCATCCAGCACCCAAACCTCAGTACCATGCACAAAGCTTTGAGCAAGGTGGTTTAGTGGAAGGAGTCCCTGCCTATGGTAGAGGGGTTGCAACTGGATGATCCTTAAGGTCCCTTGCAACCCAAACCATTCTATGACAAATAATCCCCTTCCACTCCTAAGTACCCACAGAAGGAGAGGAGTTGACAGAAATCACCTCTGAGGCAGCTAATTTGGTTTTGAAAAGGAACTGGATTCCTCACTAAGTTGTGGGAATGGTTCAACCATCTCTGCCGAATGATGCAAAAACGGAAGAAAAATGAAAGTAGCTGGTGGTGCTTGTTAACACAGGCAGGGGGAAATCAAACCTTTCTCTTTGGTTTTGTGCTTCTGCTGGGTTTTGCCGTGCAGGGGAGGGACAAGTTCCTGTATGCCTGAACACCTTTTCACACCGCATGAAAAGCTAAAATGATTTCTTTCTTGGTAACTGAACGACTAAAGGTAGACTCCAGTGGCTCCAAACCATTCAACTGAACACAATTCAACAGCTACTGCTTTATTTAACATTACCTTGTAAACTCGGAATTTCATTCAGTGCCTCTCAAGTTCTTCCCAGAGCATCACTCACTGCCTACAAGTATCACAGAAGAGACCATCTCACACCTCGGGGCCAAGCTTTGCATGACCTTGCTTGTGAAGATAAAATAAAAACCCCTTTATGCTGCACAGATGGTTAAGGAAGTTGGTGGAGAGGCTGGATAAAGCTTCAGTGCACTGGAGGAGAAATGATGGTGCAGGTCATGGGTAAAGGCAGGAGGTCTGCTAGCTGTCAGCAGGAGAGCATGGGAGCTGCAGGCTCTGTTCTGCTAAAAACTCTCTGTGAACACTGTCGAGAGTTAGGGCTGGGCTGGCCACAAGAGCAGTGCCAGAGGCTCTCCAGGAAGCTCTCTGACTTCACAAAGGGAACAGAAAGGGAAGAAGGGAGAGAGGCTGATGGGCTGGGAAAGAAACTCAACCAGCTGGGGTGGAAAGAAGCACAATCCCAGGGGAGAGAGACAAAGAGACACAAACCAGCATGGAACCCAACCCCTGATGGCAGTGAGGGCACCATTGGCACCACTGATGCTGGGGGCAGGCACTGAGCAAGTCCCAGATTGGACTGAGCAGCATATAGGAACCACATTCAGGAGCTGGATTCTGGAAGTGGATTCAGGAACATAAGGAGGGGGATGGAAGGCAGAAGGGACAGAGTCCTGCTGGGACACCAGCCAGGCAAGAAGCAGCTTGGCCCTGGGCATCCCACAGCTTGCTCCTGAAGATTCCATCCATGGGCTGCAATCCCTTGTTGGGCACTTGAGGGTCCCCTGTCCTGGCTGCTCCTCCCCACAGCTGCCACCTCTGCCTTGCTGCCCCCAAGGTGTGGCCCAAGCTGCGGCAGTGCCCTTGGTGTGCAGAGGAGCAAGTCTCAGGCAGAGCCTTTCTGCAGGCAGCCCTTGGCAGGACCTCTCCCATCAGCTTCTGCCTGCTAGAAGCAGCCCCTGGCTGTGCCACCCTGCCCTGGACTTCATCAAGTGCCTCACTGAGCAGAGCCTGAGCTGGGAAGTCCCAGCCCTGAGCAGAACTGGTTCTGCTCTGGCTCACACCAGGAAACTCAGCTGAAGAAATATAAGTAGCAATCCTGCCAGTATCACAGACGTGCACCCCATCTCCTTTTGTTGTCTCTGGGCAAGTTGACTGACCTGTCGTTGCTCACCTCAGACAAAAGCAGAGAGTCATTTGGAGGGAAGGATGACATGATGATGGGTTTATACAGCACCCAAAAAATGCATTAGGAAACCTCTTTGCCATCATTTCCATAACTGGGTTCGCAAATTGAGGCTTTCACATCCAACTGGGACGCCCTTGCCTGCAGTCCCCCAGCAGCAGCCCCCTCCTGGGACAGCCCTTAAGTGTCCAACCCACTCCACTTTGTGGCCATCAAAGAGCAATCCCTTTTAACTGGGCTTTGTGACAAGGGCCTGCTGCTGTCTCTCAGGGTATTATGAGAAAGAGACACACAGAGCTCGACAGGCTGGGTTCACACCTTCATCATTATAGCCTGATAAATTGAGGAGATTAGTTTGTAGGGGGGAATGGTACCCAGAAAGAAAACACATCTACATCAGCTTAGGCATTTTTTTAAGCCTTCCAGGTTGCCAGAAGCTGTATTGATATTAGGAATGGGACTAACTCTGCAGCAGCCAAGTGCCCACCATAGTATCCCTGTGCTCCAGACATTCAAAAATAAAGAGCTTTACCAAAAATATTCTCCTGTGATCTCCAGGTGGAAAAACTTACACATGCCCTTCGCTGATTTCCGAGGCAGCTCGACAGATGTGTCACCACCGAGTAAATTCACTCTGTGAATCCACTCTGTCAGAAAATCAGACCTTTAAGGACATGACTTATTGGATTGCTTCTTCAAGCAAAAAGGTGTCAATGCTTGAATCATTTTGAAGACCTGGAGGAAAGAGTCCAGAGGCAGAAGCCTGGCAGAGATCATAGAATCACAGAATCGTTAGGGTTGGAAGGGACCTCAAGAAGCATCCACTTCCAACCCCCTGCCACGGCCAGGGACACCTCACACTACAGCAGGTTGCTCACAGCCACATCCAGCCTGGCTGCAAACACCTCCAGGGATGAGGCTTCCACCACCTCCCTGGGCAACCTGTGCCAGGCTCTCACCACCCTCATGGGGAACAACTTCTTCCTAACATCCAATCTCAATCTACCCATTTCTAGTTTTGTTCCATTCCCCCCAGTCCTATCACTCCCTGACACCTTCAAAAGTTCTTCCCCAGCTTTCCTGGAGCCCCCTTCAGATACTGGAAGGCAACAATGAGGTCTCCTGGGAGCCTTCTCTTCTCCAGACTGAATAGCCCCAACTCCCTCAGTCTGTCCTCAGAGCAGAGCAGCTCCAGCCCTCTGCTCATCCTCGTGGCCCTTCTCTGGCCACCTTCCAGCACCTCCAGATCCTTCCTGTGCTAGGGGCTCCAGAACTGGACACAGTACTCCAGGTGGAGTCTCACCAGAGCGGACTAGAGGGGGACAATCACCTCTGAAGATGAAAACACAACTGGTCTTTTCAATATTTGAATCTCAAAACTCTCCTTTTCCTGAAGGTTTTCCTAAACCTAATTTAGTGTCTCTGAACTAGGATTGCCTTCGAATTCCATGAAAACAATACAAATTACACCCAAGTGCAGGATCTCAACCGAAACCTGTCCAAGAGCTCTGTCAAACTTAGGAATTACTAAGGAATCCTGTGTCCCACCAAAGCAAGGGAACCACCAGTACCTCACAGGCATCTCCTGCAACCATGTCATGCTCCTTAATCGCTTGCAGACTCCAAATCCCACATCTTATAAAACAATGTATAATATATTTGATAGAGGATTAGGAAGGGGAATGGAAAACAGCTGGGAAATGTTACAGAGTTTTCACACTGAGCTTTCAAATTCTTCAGCGATAGACCCCGAAGCTCCCTCGACTGGTATGGAAAACCATGCGGGGATCAAATCCCCCGTGGAGAAGGAAGTGCTAGAGGAATGGAGAAGGTCCTTTCAGCAAGCATTCAGCAGGAGCAGAGCTGATGCTCTGCCTCCAAGTAGGAAGCAGAACAGAACACAGCAGGGCCAGGAGCAGGACAGCAAACACCACCACCACCACCTCCCTCCTCCCTCCTCCTCCTCCCTCCACGTTCCCCTCACCCTTCAGACATTTCCCTCAGGCCCGGGCACAGAAGACTCCGTTGTAAAACGAAACAGCTCTTGGTGGGGGTAAGAGGATATTTCCTGTTCACCTCACCGCAGATTCCTAATCCAGCAGTCAAATTATGTCAATCACAGCTCATTAGGCAACCATTTACCCTGCCAACTTCGGCCTGGCTGCTTCCTCCAAACCACGTGTCATGTGCAAACGTGCAGCCCCGGTACCGCTTCAGAGGAAGACCACCCTGCTGCAGGAGCAGGAAAGCCTGGATTTTACCCCCACATCTCCAAACTCACCACTTGCTCCACCAGAGAATGGTGCCAGAATGGCTACAGACACATTCAGCAGGTTTGGCTCACGCACACACAACAACGCTGTCCTCTGCAGCAAAGGGCTGGTGACCAGAGATCAGCACTCACATGCACTTGCCCCACGTGTCACAGAATCACAGAACTGGTTGGGTTGGAAAAAGACCTCCATGATCATCCAGTCCAACCATCAACCCAACACCACTGTGCCCATTAAACCACGTTCTTGAACACCTCCAGGGATGGTGACTCCACCACCTCCCTGGGCAGCCTATTCCAATACCTGACCACTTGTGCAGCAAAGAAATCGTTCCTCATCTCCGACCTCAACCTCCCCTGGCACAATTTCAGGTCATTTCCTTTCAATCTATCACCTGATACTAAGGAGAAGAGACCAACCCCTAACTGGCTCCAATCTCCCGTCAGGATGTTGTAGAGAGCAATGAGCTCTCATAGGATAAAGCCAGGAGAAAAATCCAACTGAGCTGAAAAAGAAAAAATGAGTGTGTTGGGGAAGGGACAACTGCAAGAGGTTCCTGGAGACACTCTGCTCTGTTCTCCCCTCTGTACTCATGAGACCCCCACCTTTAGTACTGTATCCAGTTCTGATGCCCCCGCACAAGAAGGACATGGAACCGTTGGAGCAGGTCCAGAACAGGCCATAAAGATGATCAGAGGGCTGGAGAACCTCCCCTGTGGGGACAGGCTGAGAGAGTTGGGACTGTTCAGCCTGGAGAAGAGAAGGCTCTGGGGAGACCTCGTAACTGCCTTTCAGTACCTGAAGCAGGGCACAGGAGAGCTGGGGAGGGACTTTTGACAAGGGCTTGGAGTGACAGGATGAGGAGGAATGGATTGAAGCCTGAGGAGGGGAGATTCAGAGTGGATTTGAGGAATAAATTCTTGGCAGTGAGGGTGGTGAGACACTGGAACAGGTTGCTCAGGGAGGTTGTGGATGCTCTGTCCCTGTGAGTGTTCCAAGGCAGGCTGGAAGAGGCCTTGAGCAACCTGGGCGAGTGGAAGGCGTCTCAGCCCACAGCAGGGGGATTTGAGCTGATGATCTTGAACCCAAACCATTCCATGCATCTATCTATGAAAACCCAGAGCTGGCAAGCTCAAAGTCAGCACCAGGGCCAGGCTCCAGCCACCAGTCCATCCAGAATCCCTGACAGGCAAATCGGAACTCGGTGGCAGTAACACTCCAGCACTTCCCTGGACTTTACACTCTTGTGTAACCCTGAGGCTGAGGGAATTATTTCACACAAGCTATCACAAGGGGAGGCTTCACACAGCTTTGAGAGCAATGGAAGAGCAACACAGCTCACAGACACAAACCTGGGTCTCTCCTGGCTTATCCTCCTCATTTTTCTCTTGCAAGTACATCCCATCAAATTTATCTTCCTCAAACACACAAACCCTGGTCTCCACTAGCAGGGAGAAGTACAAATCTCCATGCAACAAGCAAGCCAGGGAAGCACTTTTACTACACCAGTCCCAAAAACAGTACCAGGAGACAGAGATCACAGTGGACCATGAGGTTTGATGCAGACAGACCCAGAGCTGCTGTCCACCTTGGTCAGACACCACTGCACATGTTGTTCAGCATGTCCTTGATAACAGTCTGGAGGAGCTTATTAGCACAGTTAGAATTCAAAGCTTCACCAAAACATTGTGACCTGGAGCACTTCACATCATCTCCTGCAATTTGTGCACCTCAAACCTCAAAGACTGAGGCCAACCAAGGCAGCTTAAGCTGATAATGTACATTTGAAGTGGACAAACTCCTTCACCAGAGATCTTCCTCAAGATTCACTCTTCTAAGAACCCAGCAAACACAAGTGAGCACATACATGCATGACCTCCATGCTTGGCCACCCCTTGCTGAAGGGACCACAGAGGTCCTAAAGATCAGGAGAGGGTGTTCAATGCCAGGTTGGATGAGGCCTTGAGTGCCCTGGTCTATTAGGAGGTGTCCCTGCCCGTGGCAGGGAGGTTGGACCCAGATGATCTTCAAGGTCGCTTCCAACCCAAACCATTCTGTGATTCTGTGTTTGAAGACTCTGTGCTGAACCAACAGCACAGCACTTTGTGGTACAAACCTAGCCAAGCTGCACCCTCCTTGTGGGCATGCACGTGTTTTAGAGGGCTATGGCTCACTGGGCTGGTTCTGCACAAGGAGAAAAGAATCAAAACTTCAAAATCCTTTTGTGAGGCTGCACAGGAGGAACCTTTCCACACTCTGCACACAGGAACTCCTCGGTGTGACGACGATGTACCTGCACACAGCTGCGACTCCAGGGAGCTGCGTGTTCATCAACGTCAAAAGCGCTCTTGGAAACTTCATTAGTGATCAGAAAATGACTATTGTCAGCAAAGCCCCTCAGGACCTCATCAGGGCTCTCAGAGTGTGCCAGCCATGCTAGTGCCAGCCTAATTTCTTAAGACAGCAAGTAAAGAAGGTGAGATTTAGTCTTACAACCTTCAGCATCTCCTTCTCCACACTCTCAGCCTCTCACTAATCCTCTCTCTCCCTACAGAAAATATTCCTCATGCTTCCCCCACCCCTACCCTCCCAACCCCCTCAGTCACCATTCCTTCCTCATTAATTCCTTCTGTTCTCCTGCCTACCCCTTTCTGGGGTTTGACCAGTGGCACAGTCATCTTCTCCTCAGAGCCACAGAGTAAATGAACTAATAACAGCCGAAGAGTTTATTCTTTCATACACTGGTCAGATGTTTCCTGGAAGCTGCAACCAACATCAGCCATCCTCAGCTGGCTTTGAGAACGGACTGAGGGTGCTTTTTGGCTGCTCCAGAAGCAGTATTTGGGGGCCCCAGAGAATTGTTTCGGCTGGAAAAGACCTCTAAGATCATAAAACTGCCTCCCATCTTGCAGCTTCACCCCCACCCTCCACCCCAATGGGAGGAGACCACCCAACACCCCATTTGCACAAATGTGTCTGCACAGCCCTGCCCCCCCCAGCAAAGCTACAGCACTCATCCCTTGTCCATTAATTTAAGTCTATCTTCTAAAAACAGATGCCATCTCCTCCTTTCAAGTGCCTCAAGAGATCACAGGCATGGTCCTGTTATCTCCCATATTTATGTTACACACATCTAGCACACTCTGCTCTCCCAAGTGGTGTCTCTTCCTTTTACTGATCTAATCAATTGCTCCTAACTCAAGCCTACTAATTTTCTCCCACAGAGCAGGCATCACAAATGAAGCCAGGCACCCTTCTGGTCGGTTATTCATAAATTCATAAAATGGTTTGGGTTGGAAGGGACCTTCAAGATCATTTAGTTCAAGTGTCCCCTGCCATGGGGCAGGGACACCTCCCACTAGCCCAGCTTGCTCAAGGCCTCATCCAGCCTGGCCTTGAATGCCTCCATGGAGGGGGCATCCACAACCTCCCTGGGCAACTTGTTCCAGGGTCTCACCACCCTCACTGCAAAGAATTTCCTCCTCAAATCCTCTCTAAATCTGCCCTCTTACAGCTCAAAGCCATTGCCCCTCATCCTGTCACTACAAGCCCTTTAAAAAGTCCCTCCCCAGCTCTCCTGCAGCCCCCTTCAGGTACTGGAAGGCTGCTCTAAGTTCTCCCTGGAGCCTTCTCTTCTCCAGGTTGAACAGCCCCAAGCCTCCCAGCCTGTCCCCATAGGGGAGGTTCTCCAGCCCTCTGATCATCTTCATGGCCTCCTCTGGACCCACTCCACCACTTCCATGCCCTTCTTCTGTCGGGGGCACCAGGCCTGGACACAGTACCCCAGGTGAGGTCTCACCAGAGCAGAGGCAGAATCACCTCCCTCATCCTGTCGGTCACCCTGCTTTTGACGCAGCCCATCACAGTTAGGATGAATCAGGACTCGATTCTGAGCCATGTGCTGCTTGCAGGGGGCATCTCCCACCTGCAAAAGGGCCACGGGTTTCCCCAACCAGAGCTCTGTGAGCTCAGGCTTTTTCTCCACTGTGCCTAATAATCGTAACATCTCACTCGCCATTTGGCTCATCAGTGGGGGTTCCTGCCTGAATAGGCTTATTCTTTTCTTAGACATGATAATCTAATTGGGTCTAACCAGAAATAATCCCCAACACACCAGTTTGTGAATCCTCAGTCAACAGCAGGAGTTATTTCCAAGACGGGGAGGGCTTGCTCTAGTCTCTGACACAAGAATCACTCTGGCAGCAGCTCGCCTTGCTGGGCTTCACATGGCACTAAGGGAAGGCAGGGCATGCACATGGGTTTGAGTCCTTCTGCAGCTTCTGCTTTTCACCCGAACATGGCTCAAAAGTAAATAAGGACCTGGAAGAACTGACGGGTTGTTTAAATATACTCGCGCTAGACACCCGAAGGAAACCAGGACGTTCGCCCAAAGCAGCTCCAAGGGAATCCCAGAGTCGTTTAGGTGGAGAAAGAGCTTTAAGCTCATCGGGTCCAACCAAAGCACTGCTCTCCTTGGGAAGTTCTGATAGGAGGGTGATCCCAAACGGCCAATCGCAATGCTCAGGTGAGGGGAAAACAGCGATAGAGACCCGAAACTGACAGAAACGCCCAGAACCAGCCCCGCTGAGCCGCATACAGACGCCGGGGACGGGAGGACGGCAGGACCGAGGTGTCCGGGGCAGGGTCCCACCGACCGAAGGGCTCCGGCCCCTTCCAGCCCGGCCTCCTGGAAGCCGCCAGGCCGAGGCGAGGCCGCACCGAGTCTCGCCGCGGCCACTGTCTCCCGCACCGGCCTTTCCGCCGGGGCCGGCACCGCCAGCGAACCGCCGCGGGCTGGACCCTCCCGGCTGCTCCTCAGCGCTTGGCCCCCGCCGCGGGGGAAGCGCCTCGGCTCGGGGAAGGCGGCTCTTTGGGGGCTCCCGAGACAAAGAGCCGCAGCCGGCACACACGCCTTGTGTCCGTCCCCCGCAGCCCATCCCCAGCCCCACCGCGGCCCCGTCCCGCCGCCTCCGGCCGGGCCCTGGGGTGCCGCGGGCGGCACCGCCCCGCCGAGCCCACCTGTGCCCCGGCCGGGCTGGGGCGGCCTCGGCCGCCGGGGGGAGAGCGCGGCGGGGCAGCTCCCGTCTCGGTCTCCCAACTTTTCCCCGGTTCTCAGCCGCCCTCCGCGCACACACGCCCACCTCCCCGCGGCCACCGCGGGGCCCCGCAATTCCTCCCCGGCCCCTCCGCAGAGGCCCGCGGGCGGAAGGCAGCGGGCGAAACGCGGCGCCCCGTCCCCGACCGCCCGACCCCGCTCCCCACAGACAATGGGGCCGGCACTCACCAGGACGACGGCGAAGCGCTCCTCCAGCTCTCCGGGCTCGGGCATGGGCAGCTTGAGGGGCACGCTGTGCGCCCTGAACTCCGTCTGCTGCGAGTCCACGCTCCCCGCGTTGCCCATGGCGGCGGCGGCTGCGGCGGTGGCAGCAGCAGCAGCGGCCCCGGCGGCGGCCCCTCCGCGCTGCCTCCGCGCTCCGCGCCGCCGAGCCAGGCGGGCTCCGCGCCCCGCGGTCGCCCTCTAGCACCGACGGCGGAACGCGGCGGCGCCGCCGCCCGTCATGGCTCGCCGCCCTCGCCCTCCCCCCGGGGCGGGGCTCCGGCTCCGGCTCCGGCTCCGGCTGCGGCTCGGCGGCGGCGGCGGCGGCGGCTGCTGCTCCCCGCATGCCGCCCCGGCCCCGCACAAAGCCCCGCTCCGCCCCCGGCCCGAGGCGCGATGGGACTCGTAGTCCCCCTGCCGTTGTCCAAGGGGGAAGGGGCCGGCTGCGGGCCCGCCGCGGGGGTGGCGGAGACCCCTCGGCGTCCATTTTGCCTCGCAGCGCTGCGGCCAGCCCCGGCCGGCCTCCTCGGGCGGGAGCTTGGGGGCTGCAGGGCACGGGCTGTGTGTCCCCAGGTAGCTGGTGTCCGGCTGAGAGACACCCTGCAGCTCCGAGGCTTTGGTTTGGGTTCACCGGGACCCTTCTGGTCACACTAAAGGGCTTTCAAAGAGTCCCGGCCCTGCTTGTAGCCCCCACAGACCGAGATCGCACCGGGGCAGGTTTAGGTTGGACACGAGGAACAATTTTTTCTCCAGAAAGGCTGTCAAGCCCTGGACCAGGCTGCCCAAGGCAGTGGCGGAGTCCCCATCCCGGGAGGTGTTTTAAAGCCCTGTGGATGTGGTGCTGAGGGCCCTGCTTTAGTGGTGAGCTGGCAGTGCTGGATTAATGTTTGGACTGGATGACCTGAAAGGTCTCTTAGAACCCAACCCATTCTGCGATTCTATCTCGGTAATCTCGATCTACTGAAATTGGAACAACGGGGTGAAAAGCTGGACGTGAGCCAGCAAAGTGCACTCACAGCTCAGAACCAACCCGTACTGTCCTGGAGTGCAACTTACTCTGGATGAACCTGCTCTGGCTGAGGGCTTGGACTAGATTATTTCCAGAGGCCACTTCCAACTCCTATCATTCTCTGATTCTGTTCAGCCTAGACAAGGCTCCAGGGAGACCTTCTGGTGGCCTTTCAGTGCTTAGAGGGCTGATCAGAAAGCTGGGGACAGACTTTTGAGCAGGGCCTGTTGTGACAGGACAAGGGGTGATGGCTTGAGCTAAAAGAGGGCGATTCAGACTGGAGAGAAGGAAGAAATGTTTGACACTGAGTGTGATGAGAGCCTGACCCAGGTTGCCCAGAGAGGTGGGAGATGCCCCATTCCTGGACCCATTGCAGGTCAGGTTGTCTGGGGCTCTGAGCAACCTGCTCTAGTTGCAGATGTCCCTGCTGACTGCAGGGGGTTGGACTGGATGGGCTTGAAAATTCCCTTTCCACCCAAACCATTCTATGAAAACGCTTGGTGGGTGGAAATGTAATCTCCCCTTCTTCCCCAGCCAGCCCCCATTGTATCGCTCCCACAGGTCTCTGCAGCCACCCTAAGCACCAGACCTGGACCCTCACTGACTGAATCCAAACCCAGACCTTGGCAATCATGGAACTGTAAAGGTTTGAAAAGACCTTTAAGATCATCGAGTCCAACCATGCGCCAATGCCTTCGACTTCGGCAGTATGACAATAGTTGCTTTAAACATTTGGGGTATTAAGCCTTTTATTTTGGGGAGCAACTGTGTCTGCAGCAGCTGAGCTGGCCAAAAATTCTGCAGCCCAGCTTGAGCAGGTATTGACCCATTTGGTGATGGTGCTGTATTGCACTGCTAGCTGTTTTATTCTCCAGTCAAGACCTAATTCCCCTCCTGTCACCCCTCACCAATCCATAGCCCACTGTCTTATATTAACATTCAATTAACCTGCCAGGGAAGAACGATTTTCACTCAGCTTTCACCTTCCTGACAACACCCTTGCTGCCCTTCCTCCTCCTGCTCATCGCTGCCTTTGGTCCATCCTTGCCTTGGTGTCCCATTGCAGGGGTGTGTTGTGCATGGTGCCAGCTTGCAGCTATGGACACAATCACCATCATCATCCTGCAGCAGCCCTGCAGAGAAGGACTTGGAGGTACTGGTGGATGAGAAGCTGGACATGAGCCAGCAATGGTATGTTGCAGCTCAAATGGCTAATGGCTGCAGCAAAAGAAGAGTGCCCAGAAGATGGAGAGGTGATTCTGCCACTCTGCTCTGCTCTGCTGAGACCTCACCTGGAGGGCTGTGGCCAGCTATGGGGCCACCAACACAAGAGAGACATGGACCTGCTGAAGCAGGTCCCAAAGAGGGCCACAAAGATGATCAGAGGACTGCAGCACTTCTCCTATGAGGACAGGGTGAGAGGGTTGGGGCTGTTCAGCCCAAAAAGAGAAGTCTCTAGGGACACCTTAAAGCAGTATTTCAGTATCTGAAGGTGACTGAGAGGAAGGCTGGGGGTGAGGGCTGTTTAGAAGGACCTGTGGGGATAGGATGAGGGGCAATGGTTTGAAATTGGAGCAGGGCAGATTTAGGTTGGACATCAGGAGGAAGCTCTTCACAATGAGGGTGGTGAAATACCGGAACAGGTTGCTCAGGGATGTGGTTGAGGCCCCATCCCTGGAGACATTCAAGGTCGAACTTGATATGGCTCTGGGCAACCTGAACTAGTTGGAGGTGACCCTGCTGACTGCACTGGGCTTGGACAAGATGACCTTTGATGTTCCCTCCCAGCCCCATGCAATCTGTGTGGATCTGTAAAGCTGATTTTCTTTGGTAAACTGAAGGTTAGACTTTGAAACTAGCTGAGGAGCAAAAGCAGGTATTGCTTTTCGAGGTTCACTTCCAAACTGCTGCCTTCTATGATTCTGTGATTAAAGGCTTTCAATCATTAGCTGTGAAATTCTGCCTTTGCTGCAGTTTAGGACATTTGGTAGATCTCATGAACCAAGCTACCTGAGGATTCACAGATTGCACTGGGCTAGAAGGGACCCTCAAAGGTCATCTTGGCCAGCGCCCCTGCAGTCAGCATGGACACCTGTGACCGGTTTAGGCTGTGCCTTTAAGAAAGAGACACTTTCTGAACACTCTGGGCGAATATTTTGATATTAGAATGAAAACAAGAGATATGCTAATTCAATTTCATTGGCGGGACCCAGTTGCAGTTTTTTTGTTTAGTCTTTCAGTCGGGGGAGTCAGTCGGCAGTCGTCTTCTTCTTCCCCCTGTACTGTGAGCTGGCCTGCTTTTCTCCCTGAAGCAACAGCTTGCTATGCAGGAATGATTCTTGCTAAACAGATAAGAGAAAACTAACTTTTTGCATTCGCTTTGAGCTTTAACAAGTTTTCACCCTTTTAATTACCTTCCTTTCTCTTTCTCTCTAACCCTTTTGGGAAAAAGGGGAGGTAGGGAGGGAGAAGGGAGGGACAGGCCGAACCCCCTGGCCGAAGGGGGGGTTGGGGAAAGGTTTCCTGTATTACATACATTGCTGTATATTTCTGTATATATTGTAAATATTGTATATTTTTGTACATATTCATTGCATTCCATATCTGCTTGTAAAATACAGCTTTCATCTGCTTCTCCGGCTGAGTTAGCTGTGGAATTCTTTTGTGTGTGGGGGGGGGGAACCTTCCTACTCCACCACAACACCTCAAACACATCCCGAGGTGCATTAAGTGGAGTGTGTCCAGCAGATTGAGGGAGGTTCTCCTCCCCCTCTACTCTGCCCTGGTGGAGCCACACCTGCAATATTGCATCCAGTTTGGGGCTCCCCAGTTCAGACTCAAGAGAAGCCAATAGAGAGCTACCAGACTGGAGCACTGTCCTTTGAGGAGTGGCTGAGGGACCTGGCGCTGTTTAGTCTGGAGAAGAGAAGACTGAGAGGGGATTTAACCAATGTTTATCGATATCTGAGGGCTGGGGGTCAAGAAGGAGGGGACAGGCTCTGCTCACTTGCACCCTGGGATAGGACAAGGGGCAATGGATAGGAACTCCAGCACAGGAGGTTCCACTTCAACACAAGGAGGAACTTCTTCACTGGGAGGGTCACAGAGCACTGGAACAGGCTGCCCAGAGAGGTTGTGGAGTCTCCTTCTCTGGAGACTTCAAGACCCATCTGGATGTGTTCCTGTGTGACTTGTGCTGGATTCTATGCTCCTGCTCTGGCAGGGGGTGGACTTGATGACCTTTGGAGGTCCCTTCCAACCTCTAACATCCTGTGAGCCTGTGATCAGGCTGCTAACACTAAGCTGGTGGCTGGCAGCAGAGGCACCATCACACTCTGCCATGGGATTTGGTGGGAGCCATACATTTCTACTGGGATGGTGCAGAAAATTTTGGCTTTGGTTGGTAGGAGAAGGTAACTATCCACATGGAGATTAATGGGGGAGAAAAAGCCAAGGAGATGAGCATTGTTATTTAGGAAATGACCTTCTTAATTAGCTTAGGATGACACTTGTGCTGCAGGCACAGCTCAGGACACTCTGGGAGGCGTGTGCTGCACACACGCAATCCTGCAGCTGAATCCCCAGGAAAGCTTTTCCCTCTGTGCGCTCTAAACTAATTAAATATGCTCATTCTAATTAAATATGTTGACAAGTCGGGCACACCCTGTCCCTGCTTCCACTCTGCCTTGCCCCATGGAGCATCAGTCAGTGATGATGACCCAGGAAAATGGGAATTTAGGGCTGAGATCCAAAAGAAAAGAAGAAGAAGAAGAAGAAAGAAATGAGAAGGAAAAAAAGAAGGGGAAGGGGAAGGGGAAGGGGAAGGGGAAGGGGAAGGGGAAGGGGAAGGGGAAGGGGAAGGGGAAGGGGAAGGGGAAGGGGAAGGGGAAGGGGAAGGGGAAGGGGAAGGGGAAGGGAGGGGAGGGGAGAGGAGAGGAGAGAAGAGAAGAGAAGAGAAGAGAAGAGAAGAGAAGAGAAGAGAAGAGAAGAGAAGAGAAGAGAAGAGAAGAGAAGAGAAGAGAAGAGAAGAGAAGAGAAGAGAAGAGAAGAGAAGAGAAGAGAAGAGAAGAGAAGAGAAGAGAAGAGAAGAGAAGAGAAGAGAAGAGCTTGGGAAGTAAAAATGAAGTTAGGAAGAAAAAAGGTTAAAGGGTAATAAAAAGGGGGTTGGAGAGGAATAAAAAGGAATTTGGGGAGGAAAAAGGAGGTTAGAGAGGGATAAAAAGGAGGTTGGGGAGGCAAAAAAGGAAATTAGGGAGGAAAAAAAGGAGGTTGGGGAGATGTGGAAGTTTGGAAAAGATATGGAAGTTGGGATGAAAAAAGGAGGTATGGCAGGGAAAAAAGAGGTTGGGAAGGGGAAAAAAGGAGGTTGGAGGGAAAAGGGCATTTAGGATGAAAAATGGAGGTTAGGAAGAATAAAGTTTGGAAGAAAAATGGAGGCTGGGAAGAAAAGAAGAGGTTGGGAATCGAAAAGGTTGGGAAGAAAAGAAGAGGCTGGGGAAAAAATAAGTGGTTGGGAAGAAAATAGGGGTTGGGGGAAATAAGGGGTTGGGAAGAAAAAATGTGGTTGGGAAGGGAGAAGAGTATGGGAAATAAAAGGGCTGGGAAGATAAAAGGAAGCAAAAAAGAGGTTGGAAAGGAAAAAGGACATTTGGGAAGGAAAAAGAGGTTGGGAAGAAAAAAGGTTAAGAACAAAAGTATCTGCAGGGGGCTCCAAGAAAGCTGGGGAGGGACTTTTGAAGGTGTCAGGGAGTGATAGGACTGGGGGGGATGGAACAAAACTAGAAATGAGTAGATTGAGATTGGATGTGAGGAAGAAGTTGTTCCCCATGAGGGTGGTGAGAGCCTGGCACAGGTTGCCCAGGGAGGTGGTGGAAGTCTCATGCCTGGAGGTGTTTGCAGCCAGGCTGGATGTGGCTGTGAGCAACCTGCTGTAGTGTGAGGTGTCCCTGCCCATGGCAGGGGGTTGGAACTGGCTGATCCTTGAGGTCCCTTCCAACCCTGACAATTCTGTGATTCTATGAAAAGAGGTTGGGAAGAAGAATGGAGGTTGGAAGAGAAAAGGTTGGGAAGAAAACTGGAGGTTGTGAAGGGCCACCTGAGAGATGCTGGAGGTGTTGATTCTCACTCTGCAGGCAGCAGGGAAGGTGTTACCCCAGAATTTGTTACCTTTGTTATTTTATTAAAACCCTAAAATTCTTGCAATATCCTAAATAAAGAAGGTTATAAAGCCCTAGACAGTTCTAGGGAGTTAATGCCCTTGTCAATAGTGATGGAAGGAACAACAGATAGTCTCTGATAAAAGACATCAGGCAAACTATCACAGTTCTTCGAAAGATTAATGAGTTAATTAAGCTTCACACCACCGCTGTGAGATAAGGGAGCACAAGGCTGTCACAGATAACACACCAGGGGCAGGGTGCAGGGTGCTAAAGATCATCTCCAGCCAGGAATCCTTCATTCTCCCAGCCACTCCTCAGGCTCATGTTGCAGAGCAGGGCCTCACTGACACCTCAAAGTGGTCCTGGGTGCCTCAAAGTTGAGCCCTGGAAATCAGGGATCACCCAGTGTTACCCTCAGCTCCCTTTCAAACCCAGTTCCAAACTACATTTTCTGGTGCTTCAGCAGCCCCAAAACATGGAGGAGCATGGTTTGGGTTGGAAGGGGCCTTAAAGATCATCAAGTTCCAACCCTTTCCCATAGGCAGGGACACCTTCCACTTGTCCAGAGGGTCATAGAAGGGTTTGGGTTGGAAGGGAGCTTAAAGATCATCTTGTTCCAGCCTCCCTGCCCATGGGCAGGGACACCTTCCACTAGTCCAAGTTGGTCAAGGCCTCATCCAACCTAATTTTGAACACCTCCAGGGAGGGGGCACTCTGGGCAACCTCTTCTAGTGTCTCACCACCCTCACCATAAAGGATATAAGATTCTATGGTCCCACGACTCGATGACCTTAAAGATCTTTTCCAACCAAAACAATTCTCTGATTCTATGAAACCCTCCCAGCATTTTGAAGTCTTCCTGGATGAAGGAAGATGTTCAGACCCTGGGAGCTGCTGCTAGCTACACGTACCTAGGAAAGGTTAGGATAATTACTGGGCAAACTGGATTCTTTGGCTTATGCTCAGGCAAAACTCAAAGGCAGCTCTGAATTGTGCTATGAGGCAGATTGAGCTCAAAAAGCAGACTTGCAAAACTTCTAATGAAGCTACCCACCCATATGTGTGGTGACTGTTGAAGCTCAATCAGATGGTGCAAAGGAGGGAATCAGAGAATCATGGAATTATAGAATGGTCTGGGTTGGAAGGCACCTCTGAAGGTCACCTAGTCCAAACCCTGCAGTAAGCAGAGGCATTCTCAACTAGATCAGGAACTCCTGCAAGAGAACCAGGTGATTTCTGAGCAGTTTGTTGTGTTCTCCAACTGGGATGTGGACATTTCTAAAGGTCAGAATTGGCAGCACTGGAGGTGACAGCACTGCTAAAATAAAAGCCTCTGAGCTGGCATGTGCTTAGGCTAGAGAAATGATTCTGGGATGAAAAATCCTAAACAAGGCCTTCCTTTGGACAGCTATTGATTGAAACTAACTAACCAGCTCCACAACTGTAATTTACAGAGCTCATCCCAGGCACCTGGGTGAGTATTGGGTCCTCTGCAGTTCAGGAGAGACAAGGATCTACTGGAGGATCTCCAAAGATGCTGAGGGGCCTGGAGCATCTCTGTGAGGAGGAAAGGCTGAGAGGCCCGGGGCTGTTGAGCCTGGAGAAGAGCTTCCCCAGAGAGCATCATCTAATCAATGCTCAGCAAGAGCTAAAGGACCTGTAGAGAGTGAAAGGATGTGGCCAGACTCTTGTCAGTAGTGTCAAGGGGCAATGGGCACAATCTGTAAGGCAGGAGGTTGCATCTGAAGATGAGGAGCAAGTTGTTTGGTGTGAGGGTGCTGGAGGCCTGGAGCAGGCTGCCCAGAGAGGTTGTGGAGTCTCCTTGCCTGGAGAGCTTCCAAACCCAGCTGGGCATTGTGGTGCTGGGCAAGCTGCTGTGGGTGCCCCTGCTTTGGAGTGGATGATCTCCAGAGATCCCTTCCAACCCCCCCAGTGCTGGATCTGGGATTTTCTGCAGTGGGATTAATGGCTGTAGCAGCTCTGCAAGGGCTCCATGCCACCAGAACATGTGGAATTTCACAGGAGAATGTGACACTTTTCAGCCTTTATTGAAGCTAACTTGTACCTCTGCGTCACCAAAATGATGTCGTCCACATTATAGAATCAGAGAACTGTTTCCCTTGGAAGTGATCTCTAAGATCATGGAGTCCAACCCTCAACCCAACACCACCATGGCCATCAAACCATGACCCAAAGTGCCACAGGTTTCTGGAACACCTCCAGGGCTGGGGACTCCACCACCTCCCTGGACAGCCTGTTCCAATGCCTGAGACATTAAGAGGAAGCTGAAGTTTGTGGCCAAGTCTTTATTAAATTCCTCTGAACCAATCTCTGCTTCTCTACTGATGGGGGAAACCCAAGGGAAACGAAGGTTGTTTAACAAACCCTCCCTTTCCCAGAGAGATCCTGGGGTGCCATTTCAGTGAAGTTCCAGCTGATATAATGTTCTCCAAGCTGGAAGGGTCAGCATCAAGCTTCAATAACTAGCCAGATCCTAGCTCAGCAGTGGCACAGCTAATCTTCATCCATAACAAAGATGGAGTGCAACCATAAACTCCTCTGCGAGAGCTGAGCTCTGTACACTTAGGAAGAGCTTATTGATTGCCCCCCATGAAGAGCTTGACCTTGCCTAGAAGCCTACAGAGGGCTTTTTTTTTCCCTCTGTAATAAATGCTAAAAATTATATCTAACAGGCTGCTTTCTGAGGAAAGCCTCCTGAAGGAAGATGAGCTCCTGCAGGGATTTCCATGATGATGGGAAATAAATTGTTGGTAGTCTTTACCCTGACCCACGTCTGCCGTTAAAGAAGAGGCTGTTCCACCTCAGTTCATCATGCTTTGCTTGGTACAACAGCCCTGCTCTCCACTTCATGGCCTATTAGTCTTTAATTTATGGACTTCCCTTCCAAGCACCAGAACCCTGCCGTATCTCCCCTCAGCAGATCGTAAGAAATGCGTTGCAAGGTAAAGGTCAGGCCTGGTAACCTCACTGGTACTGGAGAGTCATCTTGGAACAGCACAGGGTTTGTCTGAGAATTAATTAAACCATGGAATCGTAGAGTTGTTTGGCTTGGAAAAGCCCTCTAAGATCATCCAGTCCAACCATCAACCCAACACCACCATGGCCATTAAACCATGGCCCAAAGTGCCACGGCAACAGGTTTCATAGAACATAGAATCAGTCAGGGTTGGAAGGGACCACAAGGATCATCTAGTTCCAACCCCCTGCCATGGGCAGGGACACCTCACACTAGATCAGGCTGGCCAGAGCCTCAAAACTTCCAGGTTTCTTGAACACCTCCAGGGATGGGGACTCCACCACTTCCCTGGGTAACCTATGCCAATGCCTGGCAGATCTAAGACCCACCTGGAACCTGCACCTGTAAAGCTCCTGGTCATTCCAACTGCCCTAATGACATCTCTTCCCCAAACACCCATACATCAGCACATAAAGCCTTTGGTCCTAGCTTCTGCTGCATAGGTGAGCAAGTCCACCTGTCTTATGGATTCATAGAATCAGAGAATGGTTTGGCTGGGAAGGGACCTTCAAGATCATCTAGTTCCAACCCCCTTGGCAGAGGCAGGGACACCTCCCACTAGCCCGGGTTGCTGAAGGCCTCATCCAACCTGGCCTTGAACACCTCCAAGGAGCAGGCATCCATGACCTCCCTGGGCAACCTGGTCCAGTTTCTCACCACCCTTACTGTAAAGGCTTCTCCTCCCTTTTTTTCATGCCTGTGTCCACATCCTCGATGAGCAATTGCTGTTTCTGCATCTCATGCTGAGATCTGAGCTTGTGCTAACAGATGGAAATGATTGGTCCCAGCAGAGCAAGTTATTAGGTTCATATCTTATTAGTCCTCTGATTTTTCTCTGTCTCTGCAAATCAAATTATCAACTTTGAAGCTGATTTCCCTGCAGCAGCTCTGCTCGGCTTTGACTGTGCTGACGTCCTTAGCCTTAACTTCCCACAGTTGATTGCAGAGATCAGAAGGGGCTCCATCAAAGCAATCTGTGATGTCAACAGCAATGAGATCAGCCCCCACTTTCTCCTCAAGACCACTCCTCTGCCTGGAGTAGGCACTAAATCACAGAGGCATAGAATCATGGAATTGTTAGGGTTGGAAGGGACCTCAAGGATCAGCCAGTTCCAACCCCCCTGCCACAATTTTCTGTGTGCTGAACGTGAGAGAATAAAGGTTTGTGATCCTCACCCAAATGATGTCTGTGTGCAGCAGAGGAGCTCCCAGGACACAGAATCACAGAATGGTTTGGAGTGGAAGACACACACCTTTAAGATCATCCAGTCCAACCATTCTCTAACAAGTCTGGTGCTCAACCACGGCCCTCAGCACCGCATCTCTGTGGCTTTGAAACTCCTCCAGGGATGGGGATTCAACCACCTCCCTGGCCAACCTCTTCCAGTCTTTCAGAACCTTTCCAGTGAAGAAGTTTCTTCTAATATCCAACCCAAACCTCCCCTGGTGCAACTTGAGGCTATTTCCTCTTGTCCTGTCTCTTGTTCCTTGGCAGAAGAGACCAACCCCCACCTCACTCCAGCCTCCTCTCAGGGAGCTGTAGAAAGCAATGAGGTCTCCCCTCAGCCTCCTCTTCTCCAGACTGAACAACACCAGTTCCCTCAGCTACTCCTCACCAGACCTGTTCTCCAGACCCTTCTGCATCTTCCTTGTCCCTCTCTAGACATGCTCCAGCCTCTCAGCATCCTTCCTAGAGTGAGGTGCCCAAAGCTGACCTCATGCCATGCAGCTATAAGAGGAGGGCTATTTTCTGGTGTGATCTCCCCAGCCAGGAGCTCGCTGGTTATTTGTTGGCAGGAAGGCAGGCAGACAAAACACAACTTCTGCATTCCCAGAAAGGCAAAGAATTGGAAATGCAAATGAAAGGGAGATAATGGAGCAGAAAATAATAGGAGGGAATGAGTCAATGTTTATGGAAGCTTCTAGCTGAGTATAGAGCAGCACTGACTGAGCTCAAATGGAGACAGAGCCTGGACTGCATCTCTGCTTCTCTGCCAGCTTTAAACCAGCTCTAAACATCACAGCTGAGACAAGAGGCACCAGGAGCACTTTTTACTACATGGACATTTTCTAACCTTTGTGGATTCCTGATTGACAGCCAGAGTGTGGCCAGGTGGCCAAAAAGCCACAAGCATCCTGACCTGGATCAGCAATGGTGTGGCCAGCAGGAGTAGGGCAGGAACTAGATGATCCTTGAGGTCCCTTCCAACCCTAACAATTTTATGATTCTGTGATTGTCCTCCTGTACAGGCACTGGTGAGGCCACACCTTGAGTACTGGGTTCAGTTTTGGGTCCCTCACTCCAAGAAGGACATTGAAGGGCTGGAGAGGGTCCAAAGAAGGCCAATGAAGCTGTTGAAGGGTCTGGAGAACAGGGCTGGTGAGGAGCAGCTGAGGGAACACCTCATTGCTCCCTGAAAGGAGGTTGGAGTGAGGTGCGGCTGGTCTCTTCTCCTTAGTATCAGGTGATAGAAGGAGAGGTAAGGGCCTGAAATTGCCCCAGGGGAGGTTTAGCTTAGAGATGAGGAACAATTTCTTTGCTGCAGGAGTGGTCAGGCACCGGAACAGGCTGCCCAGGGAAGTGGTGGAGTCACCATCCCTGGAGGTATTCCAGAAACCTGTGGCCATGGCACTTTGGGCCACGGTTTAATGGCCATGGTGGTGTTGGGTTGAAGGTTGGACTCCATGATCTGAGAGGTCCCTTCCAACCCAAACAATTCCATGATTCCATGATTGTTGGTCTGAACTGCAAAAGGATTTCCCCCCCCCCGTTTTTCTCTCCCCACAGGAGCTAGCAGTGTGTGGACTGGTAGGGCTGGAGGGCCCTCAGCTCCTCGGCCCGAGGCTCGGTCCGAGGCTCCTAGCAGCAGCCCTGGGACAATGGTGCCCATTGTGGCGGCGGCAGGAGAGCAGCTCGGTGCGCTTCCGCGCGGGCTGCCCGCAGCGCAGCCGCACAAGTTCCCATCGGTGGGGCTTTTTTTTTTCCACCCCCCCCCCCCCCCCCAAGGCTCTTGACAAAGAGCTCCTGGGGAGAGTTAGGCGAGAGGGATAACATTCATTTAATTTTTGCAGCTGATAGACGCTGTTTTGAGGCCTTAAATGGGTTTCAGAACTCGTGAGAGAAATATGGATTTCCACTCACAGCCCTGATTAATCCCAGTTGTCTCCCAGCAAGGCTGCAAGAAGGGGGTGGTGTGTGTCTGCAGGAGCAGGAGTTGTGCACTCACTGGAAACTCCTTCTCCAGCCTTTGCTCACCAAACACAAGCCCTGTGAGGAGAGGCTGAGGGGGCTGGGGGTGTTTAGCCTGGAGAAGAGGAGACTGAGGGGAGACCTCATTGCTGTCTACAACTACCTGAAGGGAGGTTGTAGCCAGGTGGGGGTTGGTCTCTTCTCCCAGGCAACCAGCACCAGAACAAGAGGACACCATCTCAAACTGTGCCAGGGGAGGTTTAGACTGGATGTCAGGAAGAAATTCTTCATAGAGAGAGTGATTTGCCATTGGAATGTGCTGCCCGAGGAGGTGGTGGAGTTGCCATCATTGGAGGTGTTTAGGAGGAGACTTGGTGGGGTCCTTAGTTGATTAGGTGGTGTTGGATGATAGGTTGGACACGATGATCTTGAAGGCCTCTTCCAACCTGGTTGATTCTATTCTATTCTATTCTATTCTATTCTATTCTATTCTATTCTATTCTATTCTATTCTATTCTATTCTACTCTATTCTATTCTACTCTACTCTACTACCCTACTCTACTCTACTCTACTCTACTCTACTCTACTCTACTCTACTCTATTCAAATGAGCAAGAAATGTGTGGACATGGCACTGTGGGCACGATTTAATGGCCATGGCAGTCTTAGGGTGATGGTTTGACTTGATGATCTCAGAGGTCTTTTCCAACTCAAACAATTCTCTGATTCAATGGTTGAGAGCTCTGGGCTCTTTGAGTGAATCTGGAACTTGTGAGGTCCCCAGCTGGTCTCGTGGTAGGGTCATTAGAAGGGTAAGTGGCACTGGTGAGCCTGTCCTCACCACTGAGGGTCTATTTATAGTGGATACTGGTCTAAGATTAAAGAGTCTCAGAGCCCCAGCATGGTGGGGATTGGAAGGGAGCTCTGCAGATCATCCAGTCACACACCCACAGCAGCTTGCCCAGCATCACAATGGCCAGGTGGCTTTGGAAGCTCTCCAGAGAAGGAGACTCCACAACCTCTCTGGGCAGCCTGCTCCAGGCCTCCAGCACCCTCACACCAAACAACTTGCTCCTCGTCTTCAGATGCAACCTCCTGCCTTCCAATTTGTGCCCAGTGCCCCTTGTCCTGTCCCTGGGCACCACTGGCAAGAGTCTGGCCCCAGCCTCTTGCCCCCCACAGTTCCTTTAGCTCTTGCTGAGCATTGCTCAGATCCCCTCTGGGGCTGCTCTTCTCCAGGCTCCACAGCCCCAGAGCTCTCAGCCTTTCCTCCTCACAGAGATACTCCAGGCCTCTCAGCATCTTTGTAGCCTCCACTGGACTCTCTCCAGTATTTCCCTGTCTCTCTTTAATTGGGAAGTCTAGAGCTAGATATTGGACTCCAGATGTGTCCTCACTACAGCAGAGTAGTGGGAGAGGAGAAGGTCCCTCAGCCCCCTGCCCACACTCTCCTGAATGCACCCCAGGACAGCATTGGCCTTCTTGGCCACAAGGGCACATTGCTGGCTCCTGGGAAACTGTTCGTCCAGCAGCACTCCCAGATCCCTCTTCACAGAGCTGCTTCCCAGTAGGTCACCCACTCACCTGTACTGGTGCAGGTGGTTGTTCCTGTCGAGGTGCAGGACCTTGCATTTGACCTTGCTGAACTTCAGGAGGTTTCTCAGCTGATGAGTTTTCAGAACAGCACTCAGTACTGCCATGCCAGCTCAGGCACACTCATCTGGAGTTCCTCAGCTGCCTGGTGGGGCTTGCTGGTTGCTGGACACTTGGGTAAGTCATTACTCATGGCAGGCAGGCAGGAGCTCACGAGATGGGCCTTGGATGGGTCCATTTCCCTCCAGGTCTCACAGTGCAAGGTTTTGTTCCAGTGCTATGCTACACCAAAGGTCAACAATGGAGATTTTCCCATAAAGCAAAATCTTCTCCCTTCCCATCCAGCTCCAAACATCTCCACTTCTGCTCCCAGACAAGGCCAACAGAAGTTCACACTGAATTATTTACTGCCATGGGGAAGCAGGGGACTGAAGGCAGACAGCTGAACCCAGACAGGAGTGAAATGCTGTTAGATGCAGGGAGCGTGAAGATGACTCCTGCATCTTTAATAGCTTCTCCAGGAAACCAGCTGGGAGGGTTTGCAGGTACCCAAAGTGATTGCCCCCTGTAGTGGGCACTGGTGAGGCCACATCTTGAATACTGCCTTCACTTTTGGGCCTCTCACTCCCAGAAGGACATTGAGGGGCTGGAGCAGGTGCAGAATACAGGCTAGCCTGTACTAGCCCTGAAAAAAATTATTGGAGCAAGAACAGCTCTTCACATATACAGGTCATGCCCACTACTTCTGGGACCCTGCTCCAAGGACATTGAGGGGCTGGAATGGGTCCAGAGAAGGGCAACTAACCTGGAGAAGGGTCTGGAGAACAGGGCTGGTGAGGAGCAGCTGAGGGAACTGGGGGTGTCCAGCCTGGAAAAGAGGAGGCTGAGTATCCTTAGTATCAGGTGAAAGAATGAGAGGAAATGTCCTGAAATTGTGCCAGGGGAGGTTTAGGTTGGACTTGAGGAACAATTTCTTTGCTGCAAGAGTGGTCAGGCACTGGAACAGGCTGCCCAGGGAGGTGGTGGAGTCACCACCCCTGGAGGCGTTCAAGGAACCTGTGGCCAGGGCGCCTTGGGACACGGCTTGGTAGCCATGTGCTGTTGGGTTGAAGGTTGGACTTGATGAACCCAAACTATTCTATACCAGCTGATAGCAGTTACGAAACCCCCACTGCTTTCCATACTGCTGGTTATGGTGATGGTGGTAACACAACCATGGGTAGCAGCATAGCCTTGGAAATGTGCATCCCAAACCCTCCTGTGTCTGAAGAAATGCTTGTGATGTTGGGTGGATGGGATTCATGGACACCCTCGAGGCATCCCCTACCTTAAGGCACATCTCTGGGCATGCAGCTGCACCCAGCCAGCATCAAGAGATCAGCTTCACTGGGAATCACAGAATTACAGAATCACAGAATTAACCAGGTTGGAAAAGACCTTCAAGATCATCGAGTCTAACCTGTCAGCCAACACCACCTCATCAACTAAACCATGGCACCAAGTGCCTCATCCAGTCTCTTCCTAAACATCTTCAGTGATGGGGACTCCACCACCTCCCTGGGCAGCACATTCCAATGGCCAACCTCTCTTTCTGGGAAGAACTTCTTCCTAACATCCAGCCTAAACTGCAAAATTATTTTAGAATCATAGAATTGTCAGGGTTGGAAGGGACCTCAAGGATCAGCCAGTTCCAGCCCCCCTGCCATGGCCAGGGACACCTCACACTGCAGCAGGCTGCTCACAGCCACATCCAGCCTGGCTGCAAACACCTCCAGGCAGGAGGCTTCCACCACCTCCCTGGGCAACCTGTGCCAGTCTCTCACCACCCTCATGGAGAAGAACTTCTTCCTAACATCCAATCTCAATCTACCCATTGCTAGTTTTGTTCCATTCCTCCTAGTACTATCACAATCTGACACTCCAATAGTCCCTCACCCATCACATTTTCCCCCTTTTCCCCTCAAACCCAGAGCACCTGGGCCCTGTTGGAGTCTCCTCCCACCCCAGCTGTGGCCACTTGGCCCTCCCAGCCACTCCCCTATTTAATCCCCCCAGGCAGGGCAGCAGCCCCAAGCTGAGCCCATCTGGGCTGAGGATCCTCCTCTCATCGCTGGTGAGTGCCCCTGGAGCACACTGGGTGATGGTGGTGGTGACAACAAAGGCCGGGGGCCTGGTGGCCCCCCGGTTGTTAGGAACACATTGATTGCTGCTCCAATCTCACCCACGGGTGCTGGCTGGGGCTGAGCTCCTCTGGGTGGTGTCTTGGCTGGCTGAGGGTCTTGCCCCTGGGTCTGGGAGGGGTGCAAAAGTGGCCTGGAGGGAGCAGGAGCTGTTCAGTCCTATGATGTTATTCTAATGACACTTTTTCTACCTGGAGGCCCCTTGTGTCTGCTCTCATCATTCAACAAATCTCTGCTGTTGTGCCTCACTTGCAGACCATTTTGTCCCCCTCACTGCTTCCGTTCAGAAATAAGGAAGGAAAGGAGTTAAAAAAGCAATAAAACAGCTCTGGAAAATGCATTCACTTATCAATCAGCTCTGACCAGGAAGACTTCAGGAAGAGGGGCAGGTCAGAAAGTGAGAATCACTTCTTATGAATCACAAGACAAACTTCATAAAGAACAGACAGGACAAGACTGCATCTTTTTCTGGAGGTGTTTAAGACCAGGCTGGACGAGGCTCTGGCCAGCCTGATCTAGTGCAGGGTGTCCCTGCCCATGGCAGGGGGTTGGAACTAGCTGATCCTTGTGGTCCCTTCCAACCCTGACTGATTCTATGATTCTCCATGGTGGTTGTGTTTCATGGTGGTAAATGTGGGGGGGGGAAGTTCAAGCTGGCTTGGAAATCTCAGTCACAGTTCTGTACAGGAAGAATCACTGAGAAAGGGACATGGTGACCAGTAAATCCCCATCCTTCATAAACAATTAACCAGGTTGGAAAAGACCTCAGAGATCATCAAGTCCAACCTATCACCCAACACCTCAGGACTAAGTAAACCATGGCTTCAAGTGCCACATCCAATCCCCTCTTGGTTACCTTCAGGGATGGGGACTCCACCACCTCCCTGGGCAGCACATTCCAATGGGCCAATCTCTCTTACTATGAAGAACTTCCTAACATCCAGCCTAAACCTCCCCTGGCACAGCTTGAGACTGTGTCCTCTTGTTCTGGTGCTGCTTCCCTGGGAGAAGAGACCAACCCCCACCTGGCTACAACCTCCCTTCAGGGAGGTGTAGACAGCAAGAAGGTCTCCCTGAGCCTCCTCTTCTCCAGGCTAAGCAACCCCAGCTCCCTCAGCCTCTCCTCCCAGGGCTGTGCTCCAGACCCCTCCCCAGCTTTGTTGCCCTTCTCTGGACACCTTCCAGCAACTCAACATCTTTCCTGAACTGAGGAGCCCAGAACTGGACACAGGACTCAAGGTGTGGCCTAACCAGTGCTGAGTACAGTGGCACAATGACCTCCCTGCTCCTGCTGACCACACTGTTCCTGGTGCAGACCAGGATGCCATTGGCCTTCTTGGCCACCTGGGCACCCTGCTGGCTCAGGTTCAGAGCACGCATGTGCTGTGCGTTGTGGCTGCTCAGCCACAAAACCAGGCCCAGGCAGTAATTACCCTCTGGGATGCGGAGGGGATGGAGCATGAGCAGTGGCCATGCCAAGAGCTAAGATGGGTGCCTGAGGAACGCTCACTGAGAAGGGAAGGGCAGCAGTGGCAGCGTGAGCCGGCAGCCATGGAGGGCTTCTCCAGGCAGCGCTGCTGCCCGGCCCTGCTGACTCAGCTCCTCTTTGTTTGCCTTCTCCCTGCTCGCCGGAACAGAGATGCTGCAGTGCACGACTGGGTGGCTGACCTCAGCCTCGATGCCAAACGGATGACTGCAACCAGCAGAGCAAACACAAGGCATTGTCTTCTCCCTGAAATGCCAGCTTTGTTCCACGTGGAGCTGCTGGCTTATTGCTGGAACCCCTTCCCTGCTGCGCTGCCACTCGGCCTCTGCAGCCAGGCCTTCGCCTTGTCCCTGCCCCAGCACTCAGCTGGGCTTCAAATAATCAGTGCTGGCACACAAAGGTTTGGTATGCACCTGGCCGAGGGCAGATCTCGCTGAGCAGCTCCACCACCTCCCTGGGCAGCCTGTTCCACTCTTACAGCAAAGAAATTCTTCCTCATCATGTCCAACCTAAACCTCCCCTGGCACAATTTCAGGCCATTTCCTCTCAGCTCCTCTGTGTGCAGAGCCTCCTTCTCTCCAGGCTGAACACCTCGGTTCCCTCAGCTGCTCCTCACCAGCCCTGCCCTCCAGACCCTTCACCAGCTTTGTAGCTCTTTTATGGACCTGCTCTAGCACCTCAGTGTCCTCCCTGGAGTGAGGAGCCCAGAACTGAACCCAGGATTTGAGATGTGAATATTGTATCTGTATCAGCCAGCCACAGATGTGTGCTCAGCCCAGCCCCAGCTGTGTCCTGGGCTGATCCCCAGCAGTGTGGGCAGCAGGGGCAGGGAAGGGGGACTCTGTCCCTCTGCTGCACGCTGCTGAGACCCCACCTACAGGGCTGGGGCCAGCTCTGGAGTCCTCAGCACAGACAGGGAGCTGTTGGAGCAGGGGCCAGAGGAGGCCACAGCAATGCTGGCAGGGCTGGAAGCCCTCTGCTGTGAGGCCAGGCTGAGAGAGTTGGGCTTGTTCAGCCTGGAGAAGGGAAGGCTGCAGGGAGACCTTCTGGTGGCCTTGCAGTGCTTGAAAGGCTGATCAGAAAGCTGGGGACTGACTTTTGAGAAGGCTCTGTTGTGACTTGATAAACTCAAAGGTCTCTTCCAACATCAACAGTTCTATGATTCTATACAGGACAAAGGGTGATGATTTGAACTAAAGGAGAGATTCAGACTAGAAAGGAGGAAGAAATGTTTGACACTGCGGATGGTGAGAACCTGTCCCAGGCTGCACAGAGAGGTGGGAGATGCTCCATGCCTGGAATCATTCCAGGTCAGGCTATGAGAGGCTCTGAGGATTGTGCTCTAGTTTCCAGTCTCCCTGATGAGTGCAGGTGGGTTGGCCTGGATGACCTTGAGAGGTCCTTTCCCACCCAATTCATTGCATGATTCTGTGAAAACTTTTTTGGTGGGATGAGAGAGCTGTGGTCCTCACTTGGCTCGATGTGAAATCCCTCTGTTGCTTCTGTGGAAGCTTGGGAATGTTGCTCTCGGTTTGCTGTTGAATTTTCCAAGTGCTTTAAGACACCTCGAGCAAGGTTGCTGTGGGGTCCCAGGGCGAGCACATTCACAGCAGCCTGCTAAATGAGTGTGTGGGGGGCCCAGCCCAGGGGTGACAATCTGCATGTCCCTCTCCTGAAGGCACGTGCAGCACTCAGCTACCAGATACACCAGATAAAAGGTCTTGACGTCAGATAAGCAATGGCTGTGTTGACAAGGACAAGCACGGGATTAGAAGCAAGACACACACCCTTAGGGAGCAGCACAACAGGGCGGGGGGATCCTGCTGCCTGTCAGTCCGTTCCTGGTGAGGGCAGGACAGATGTCCCTGCAGCCATCCTGCTCAGTGACCCTTTCCCATGCATCTCAGTCCCTCACATCTGGAGTTAGCCATAAACAGGCTGAAAGCAGGGGGATTTTTGTGCACACCAAGCTGCTCCTGGACACAGGCATCCCTGACCCCTGGACATGCCAACCTGTCCATGTGACAATCAGAGAATTGTTTGGGTTGGAAGAGACCTCTAAGATCACTGAGTCCAACCTTCAACCCAACACCACCATGGCCATTTAAACCATGTCCCAAAGTGCCATGGCCACAGGTTTCTGGAACACCTCCAGGGAGGGTGACTCCAGCACCTCCCTGGGCAGCCTGTTCCACTCTTGCAGCAAAGAAATTGTTCTTCATGTCCAACCTAAACCTCCCTTAGCACAATTTCAGGCCATTTCTTCTTCTATCACCTGATACTAGGGAGAAGAGATGAGCTTGTACCTCACTCCTACCTCACTCCAACCTCCTTTCAGGGAGCTGTAGAGAGCAATGAGGTCTCCCCTCAGCCTCCTCTTCTCCACACTAAACACCCCCAGTTCCCTCAGCTGCTCCTTGCCAGCCCTGTTTTCCAGGCCCCTCAACAGCATTGTTGCCCTCCTCTGGACCCACTCCAGCCCCTCAATGTCCTTGGAGCCAGGGCCCCAAAACTGACCCCAGGATTTGAGGTGCGGTCTCACTGGTGCCCTGTACAAGGGGACAATCACTTCCCTACTCCTGCTGGCCACACCATTGCTGATCCAGGCCAGGATGCTGGTCACCTACCTTCTTGGCCACCTGGGCACACTGCTGGCTGATGTTCATAGGGCTGTCAACCAGATGATCCTGCTTGAGCAAGGCCTTCCATCCCCTCAGGTCCTTTACTCCTCTCTCACGTGCCAACACAACACGGAGAAGGTGCCTCTGTGTGACCCCCAGACCACAGGGCCCTGCTGAGTGGCCCTGCTGTGAGGGTGCTACTGAAGAAGCAAAGTTTGGGAAAGAGACACTTTCAGTTTATTTGCCTTCTGGTGGTGGTGGAACCAGGGCTCTAGGGCCATGTTTGTCACTTCTCACGTGGAGCACACCTCGCTCAGCAGCACCCACCAGTGCCACCACCCCCACTGACACCAGGAATGGGTGGCATGTGGTCTGCTGGTCCCCAACATGGCCATAATCACTTTGTTGGACCATCACTTGTCTTTGGCCTCACTTCTGATCCTTAACTGTGAGGGTTTTAGCAATTTTTGAAACAATTACAGTCCCTGGCCCGCTTCCCACCAGCTCCGAGCACACCAAAGCTCAGTTTCACTCCTGTTGGCCCCCACCTCAGGAGGACCAGGCAAGAGATTTAGGTGAAACTCAGCTGAGGTTACAGGGACCCAGCAGTGCCTGGAGAAAGCAGACAGAGCATTGATGTGGAGGGAGGAAATTTAGCCTGGATTTGAAAATTAAGCTTTTTAATTAGTAAACCCCTGACTGAACAGCAATTTCCATCAGCAAGTTTGTGATTCCTCATTGCTTGAGGGATTTCAAACCAGACTACTTTCTGCCCCAGAAAAAGTGCTACAAGCAACAATTCTTTGCTTATAATGAACTGGAAATACTGGCAAGTCTCCATCTCCTTCAAATATTTCCCCTGCTATCTTCTGAGGTTGAAACAAATGACTCTGAGATGTAGCAGATGTAGAAGGCAGACAGGGACATTCCTCCAGCTTCTCTGACTGAGTTTTCTCTTCTCTATAATATGTAAGCAGCAGCTTTGGTCAACATCTGTTCCACAGAATCACAGAAAGGTTTGGGTTGGAAGAGACCTTCGAGATCATCTAGTTCCAAACCCCCTGTCATGGGCAGGGACACTTCCCACTCAGTCAGGTTGCTCAAGGCCCCATTCAACTTAGCCTTGAACACCTCCAGGGAGGGGGCATCCACAGTCTCCCTGGGCAGCCTGTTCCAGTGTCTCACCACCCTCACTGCAAAAAATTTCTTCCTAGCTTCCAGTCTCAATCTCCCCTCTTCCAGCTCAAGGCCATTGCTCCTTGTTCTATCACTACAAGTCCTTGTCAAGAGTCTCTCTCCAGCTCTCCTGTAGCCCATTTCAAATACTGGAAGGCTTCTCTAAGGTCTCCCTGATGCCTTCTCTTCTCCAGGCTGAACAGCCCTAACTCTCTCAGCCTGTCCCCATAGGGAAGGTTCTCCAGCCCTCTGATCATCTTTGTGCTCTCTGGACCCACTCCAGCAGTTCCATGTCTTTCTCATGCTGGGGCCACCAGAAGTGGAAGCAGTACTGGAGGTGGAATCTCACCAGAGCAGGTCAGAGGGGCAGAATCATCTCCTTTGTGCTGCTGGTCACAATTAGAATCATAGAACTGTTTGGGCTCTTTGGATGCAGCCCAGCATGTGGCTGCCTTCTGGGCTGCCAGCAATAACTGCCAGCTCATGTTGAGTTTTTCAACTTGTTGAGTTTGTCATCAACTCTATCCCCAAGTTCTTTTCCTCCAGACTGCTCTCCAGCCACTCCTCACCCAGCCTGGATTTGTGTTTGGGATTGCCCCAGCCTTGCACTTGACCTTGTTGAACTTCATGAGGTTGTCTTGGGCCCACCTTTCAAGCCTGCCCATGTCCCTCTGGGTGGCATTCCCTGACCAGAATCAGCCGTGCTCTAGCTCAGACCAGGACATGAGGTCCAGGACAGGTCCCTTCCAACACAAACCACTGTATGAATCTATGAGGTCTGCAGCCCTGGTCCAGACCCAAGGGAGGGAGGGACCAGCCTGCTGGGCCACAGTCACCCCAGGAGAGCCTGGTCCCAGGAAGGTGAGCAAAGCAGCACACGGCACCTCTGCACCATGAAGTCGGCCAGCACTGTGGTTGCCCACGAGGAAGTTCAGAGCTGTGACCTTCCTGATGACATAAAGCAGAGGGGCAGCAGCAGCCTTTCAGTTATTGAAACAAGTCCTCCAGCCCCTTGGCTCTCTGCCTTTCTCTTTTTTTAACAGAAGCCTTTTCTGCAGAGAAATGAAAATCGCCAGTGGCCAAACCACCAGATTTGTGCTTTTGGTCCGTGTCCTAATGGGGTGTTAGTGCTGGCTGCTACTTCAGAAGTGGCAGATGGTTTGTCCACGCTGTTTGTTTTGCATTTCCCCCATTTGGCCACAGCGTTTGCATGTGCACAGCATCCCCTGCCATGGGTGGCCAGCTCTGACTTGTCAGCTCCTCGCCCCAAGCTGAGCGCCCAGCACCAGCTGCGGAGCAAGGCTGGAAGAGGAAATGTTGCACTTGAAGAGGAAATGTTGCTCTGCTCGTGATTCATCCATCAGATGAAGCTGTAATTGTGTTGCTTTCTCTTAAAATATTAAATAGCACAAGCCCTGTGGCATAGAGAACAGCCTCTTTCTGGAAGGGGGCTCTGCTGATGGTCACCCATCCAAGAAGCTGAGGAGCACCATGGCTTGCGTGGTAGCTTCCAATCCTCTGTGCACCCCCATGGATCAGTACAGGTTGGCATCTGTTGGAGAGCAGCTCTGGGGGAAAGCATCTGGTGGACAACAGGATGATCATGAGCCAGCAGTGTGCCCTCATGGCCGAGAAGGTCAATGGCATCCCAGGGTGCATGAAAATGGGTGTGGCCAGCAATTTAAGGGAGATTCTACTTCCCCTCTGCTCTGCCCTGCTGAGGCCACATCTGGAGTGCTGGGTCCAGTTCTGGAGTCCCCAGTTCAAGAGGGACAGGGAACTACTGGAGAGGGTAAAGCAAAGGGCTACAAAGATGATGAGGGACATCTCTGTCATGATGAAAGACTGAGAGAATTGGGGCTGTTCAGTCTGGAAAAGAGCAGCCTGAGGGGGAATCTCATCAATGCTGAGCAATACTTCAAGGGTGGGAGTCAGGAGGATGAGATCAGGCTTTTTCCAGTGGTGCCCAGTGACAGGACAAAGGGTACTGGGCACAAACTGGAACATAATTAGTTTCATCTAAACATGAGGAGGAAGTTCATGAATTTAAGGGTGATAGAGCCCCAGAGCAGACTGCCCAGAGAGGTGGTGGAATCTCCTTTACTGGAGACCATTCAAACCTGCCTGGCCATTGTGCTGCTGGGCAAGCTGCTGTGGGTGCCCCTGCTTTAGCAGGGAGGTTGGACTGGATGATCTCCAGAGGCCCCTTACCATGCTGGGATTCCAGGATTCCCATATTTCAGTGAATATTTGCAGGAGGTTTTGCAGCAAGGCTGTGTGACTAGAGCACAAAGAGAGAACCTAAAGGAGGAGGAGGAGGCCAGCTGAAAACAAAGGGCTTTTCCATTTCTAAACCTTAGAAAAGAAGTTCAGGAAGGTTTTTCTCAGTTCATAATGAAACATTAGCTGGGTTTACAGCAATGGAGGGAGTTCTGCATTTTGACCTCCCTGGATGGCTGATAGAGACTGTTCCCAGACCACTTGTGTGATCTTGTCCTCCTCCATGTCTCCTTGAACGCAAAATTATCTGTTTATGAGGCTGGAAAGAGTTTGGCAGCTTACTCTTTTGCACTCCTAAATCCTTTTTCATCTGAGGATCTCAGAGTAGTTTATAAACATGAAGGAAGCCACAATACACCCATGCAGAGCCCATCCTATAATACTTGTCCAACAAGTGTGTGATCAGAAATGGAGCTTGCCTGGCTTTGCCCAGAGAAGGACATTTCCTTACAGTTTGGGGAATTTCCTTGAAGTGTGGCAGATCTGACATACAGACAAAGAGAAAAAAAGTAAGACAGGGAAACCAAAGGAAACATTTTCTGAGGCACAGAAATTCAAGACAGCCTTTTTTGGGGCTGGACTAGATGACCTTTGGAGGTCCCTTCCAACCCAGCTCATCCTATGATGATTCTATGGGTCTTGCACACCTCACCAAGGTGGAGGAGCATCCTGGAATCACAGCTGGGTATCAGGGCAAACCTCTGCTCTTAGATGTAGATGTACAACAGGGTCCTTTTGTGAGCAGGACACAGCTCAGAGTAAAGGATCACTCCCAAAGGCACCATTAACCCCTGTGGAGGTTAATCTTGGAGAGAGCAGAATTCTTGAGGAAATGTCCCAAAAGGCAAGCTGCTCATGGCCAAAGAGGTCAGGGAGGAGAGTGGAGGACCAAGGGTTCCTCTGGCATCTCCCAGTGAAGCTGTTTGCCAGCCTGGGCCTGGCCAGCATCCCTAAGTGGGAAAAGGCAAGCACTTGTCTCTCTGCTGTCACGCTTCTGCTGTCAGTCCCAGGAGGGCCTCTTATCTTTGAGTTCTCCACTCTAGAGGTATCCCACATCCCCCATGGGGTTGCAGCCCATGAATGGCATCTTCAGGAGCAAGCTGAGGGATCCCCAGGGTCAAGCCTCTACTTCCCTGGCTGATATGCCAGCAGGACTCTGTCCCTTCTGCCTTCCATCCCCATCCCTCTGTTCCTGAATTCACTTCCAGAATCCATTTCCCATCTGCTGCTGATTCCAGGCTGGGACTTGCTCAGTGCCTGTCCCAGCATCAGTGGTGCCAATGGTGCCCTCATTGCCATCAGGGGTTAGGTTCCATGTTGGTTTGTGTCTATGTCTCTCTTCCATGGCGTTGTTCTTCTTTCCACCCCAGCTGGTTGAGTTTCTTTCCCAGCCCATCAGCCTCTCTCCCTTCTTCCCTTTTCTTCCCTCTGGGCAGGCAGAGAGGTTCCTGGAGAGCCCTGGGCACTCCTCTGGCGGCCAGACCAGCCCTGGACAAAGCCATCGACAAGTCTGCGCTTGGGGTAGATGGGTCAGGAAAGGAGATGAAGCTGGAGGAGCCCCAGCAGAGGCAGTGGCAGTGCTGGAGCGCCAGGCAGAGCAGCTCTGCGGGGGTCGCGCAGAGAATCGCTTACGCTGTGTCTAGGGGCGCACGGCCGCCGGCCAGCCAGGCGCAAAGCGGCGCGCAGGCAGTTTCCATTCAGGGCACAAATGCCCCGTGAAAGGACAGCGAACTTTGGAGCTCAGCAGAGGAAACGTCTGATCCCAGCTCTGCCCCGTGCTGGGAAACAATCGGGACGGCCGACAGGCGCATTCCTGCCCGCCGGAGCTGCATTCAGCTAAGGGATGGTGCCGGGGGGAGACAAAGGTGTTGACAAAACCCAGAGGCGCTGGCTTGGTGTCTGCTGCCCTGGGGGATGGGTGCACAAAGCCCCCTCATGGCTCAACCACTGCAGCTAAAACACTTCTCTGAGGTAAATTTCCTGCTTTCCTGGTGCGTTATCCTACAGACCAAAGATGTGGCTCCTCTGACTCTGAGAAGGACATTGAGGGGCTGGAGCAGGTCCAGGGAAGGGTAACTGAGCTGGTGAAGGGTCTGGAGAACAGGGCTGGGGAGGAGCAGCTGAGGGAACTAGGGGTGCTCAGCCTGGTGAGGAGGAGGCTGAGGGGAGACCTCATTGCTCTCTACAACTCCCTGAGAAGAGGTTAGAGTGAGGTGGGGGTTGATCTCTTCTCCCTAGTGTCAGGTGATAGAATGAGAGTAAATGGCCTTAGGTTGTACCAGGGAAGGTTTAGGTTGGACATGAGGAACAATTTCTTTGCTGCAAGAGTGGTCAGGCATTGGACCAGGCTGCCCAGGGAGGTGGTGGAGTCCCCATCCCTGGAGGTGTTCATAAACGTGTGGCCATGGCACTCTGGGACGTGGCTTAATGGCCATGGCGGTCTTAGGCTGATGGTTGGACTCAATGATCTTGGAGGTCTTTTCCAACACAAACAATTCTGTGATCTTCAGAGTTTCTCTGCTTCATATGTCTCCCTTGTCTGCATGACTCCTACACAGAGAACCAGAGGAGAGAGACCTTTATGAAAAGAGGAAAGAAATACTTCAGTGAAACACAAAGCAAACCAGAGGGCAGCTGGAGGAACACAGAGAATCCACTCAGACACAGAACAAAGCTCAGAGCCTTAGCACGCTGCTTCTCTGCATGAGGAAAGAGCTCCTCAAGAGCTCCTCAAGCAAACTCTTAGAATCACAGAATCCTTCATGGTGGAAAAGGCCCCTAAGATCACTGAGTCACCATTAACCCAGCACTGCCAGCTCACCATTAAGCCATGGCCCTCAGCACCACATCTCTATGGCTTTGAAACCCCTCCAGGGATGGGGCCTCCACCACTGCCGTGGGTAGCCTAGGCCAGGCCTTGACAACCCTTTTGGGGTTCCCCATGTCCAACCTAAATACCCTCAAGGTGCAACTTGCAGCCACTTATTCTCATCCTGTCACTTGTTACTAAGGAGACGGACCCCCACCAACCTCCTCTCAGTGAGCTGTAGAGAGCAATGAGGTCTTCCCTCAGCCTCCTCTTCTCCAGACTAGACACCCCCAGTTCCCTCAGCTGCTCCTCACCAGCCCTGTTCTCCAGACCCTTCAACAGCTTCATTGCCCTTCTTTGGACCTGCTCCAGCCACTCCTTGTTGTAGTGAGGGGCCCAAAACTGAATCCAAAATTTGAGGTGTGGTCTCATCAGTGCCCAGGGGACAATCCCTGCCCTCCTCCTGCTGGCCACACCGTTGCTGATCCAGGCCAGGATGCTGGTGGCCTTCTTGGCCACCTGGGCACACTGCTGCCTCATCTTCAGCTGCTATCAACTAGGACCCCCAGGTCCTTTCTCTTCCAGTTTAAACCCATTCCCTCTCATCCTATCACACGAAGTCCTAGTAAAAAGTCCTCCCCCAGCTTTCTTCCTTTCACTTGGGTTGTGGTTGTCACCTAGAGAAGTTCTGTAGATGCTTCTGAACTCTCTATTCCTACACTTCTGCTTGAGCCCTGGGGCTTAGACCTAGCAGCGATGATCCTGCTCAGTCCATCTCCAGGAGGTAAGGCTGCTCTCAGAAGCATTGTCCCACCATAATCAGATAAAAATTGGAGCAGATGCCCATAAAGATGATTTGATGACATATATTTGATTCAACACTCAGAAATCATGTTACAGGAGCTGAAGAAGTTATCTGTGGTTATGACACCACACATGGAATCATACAATGGCTTAGGCTGGAAGGGATCTTAGAGATCATCTACTCCAGCCTTGCCGCCATGGGCAGGGACACCTCTCAACTAGACTTGGCTGCTCAAGGCCTCATCCAGCCTGGCCTTCAACACCCCCAGGAAGGAGGCATCCACAGCCTCCCTGGGCAATCTGTTCCAAAATCTCACCACCCTCATACTGAAGAACTTCTTCCTAAGATCCAGTCTAACCCTGCTCTCCCTCAGCTTCAAACCATTCCCCCTTGTCCTGTCTCTAGACACCCTTACGAAGAGTCCCTGTGCAGCCTTCCTGTAGGATCCCTTCAGGTATTGGAAGGCAGCTCTAAGACTCCCCTGGAGTCTTCTCTAGACTAAACACCCCAGCTCCCTCAGCCTATCCTCAGGACAGAGGTGCTCCAGCCCTTGGATCATCTTTGTGGATTCATTCCATCAGCTCTGTGCCCTCCTTATGCTGGAGACACCAGAACTGGATGCAGTATTTGAGGTGGGGTCTCACCAGAGACAGGGGCAGAATGCCCTCTCTCGCCCTGCTGGCCACACTCCTCTTGATGCAGTGGAGCTAATGAGAGACAAATCCTTGTCCTGAATTCTGGAGAACTCATCATGATTTCCTTTTCAGCCAGACAACATCAGTGGTTCTTGCCTCTCTGCACAGATTGATCCATCCTTCCTTTTTTCAAAGCAATTAAACAAATTACTGCCGTTTTAATTGTGATTCGTTAAGTGAAATGCTAAGCTTCAGTGTAATTAGTGAATTTAAGGCTGAGGGAAGGCGCTCTGGGTTTTTTGCCTTAAAAATCTGACAGACGAGTTCATTGGCAGCTCAGCTCAGCTCAGCTCAGGACGGGCAGCGCTGGCTGTGTCCGTGGGACAATGGTGCCACCTGCAGACTGCCTCCAACGCTGGAAAAGAAACGGGAACGAACCAGGAACGAAAGGGGAACTTCACCCATGAGAGGACACTGGCTCCAGAGTGCTGAGTGACCTGCTCCTGCCGCCTGCTTACTCAATGGAACCCGCGGCAGCTGACAGCAGTGCACCGGCAGAGAGCCAGCAGATTTAAATCAGAATCATAGAGTCCTTTTGGTTCGAAAACACTTTTAAGATCATCCAGTCCCAACAATTAGCCCAGCACTGCCAGGTCACCACTAAATCATGGGCCTCAGCACCACATCTACACAACTTTGGAACCCCTTCAGGGATGGGGACTTCACCACTGCCCTGGGCAGCCTGGTTCAGAGCTTGACAAACCTTTTGGAGAAGAAACTGTTCCTTGTGTCCAACCTAAACCTGCTCTGGTGCCACTCGAGGCCATTTCCTCTTGTCCTTTCACTTGGTGCTAGGGAGAAGAGACCAACCCTCACTTCACTCCAGCCTGCTTTCAGGCAGTTGTAGAGAGCAATGAGGTCTCCCTTCAGCCTCCTCTTCTCCAAGCTGAACCACCCCAGTTCCCTTAGCTGTTCTTCACCAGCCCTGTTCTCCATACCCTTCCCCAGCTTTGTTGCCCTTTTCTGGACCCACTCCAGCCCCTCAATGTCCTCCTTGCAGTAACGCTGCCATGCTTCACTTTCCCACCAGTTTTCTGCTTGAAGAAGTCAAAACCAGGCTCTGACTAATGCAGTGCCAGTACCACAATGATGGCTAAGGCTCATGACTATGAGATGTGCCTTGAAGAACTATGACCGTGCATACTCCAAGGAGCACGTGAGGTATGAAACTCCTGACTCACACCTGGCCTGGCATGAGTTCCTCTGAAGCCCCATTACTCCTCACACAAAGGAGGTACCCCCCAGCAGCGGTTAGTAGCTCCCCGAGATCCTGCTGGCAAGCTGTTGATGGCTGCTTGCAGCAGGCACGGGGCCAGGAGTGCCCTGCAAGTGGCTTTTTGGGGAGCTCTTCTATATCTTAGCCTGAAGAAGAGGAGGCTGAGAGAAGACCTCCTTGCTCTCTATGGCAACCTGAAAGGAGGTTGGAGTGAGGCCAGTGCTGGCCTCTTCTAAGTAACTAGCAACAGGACAAGAGGAAGTGGCCTCAAGCTGCCCCAGGGGAGGTTTAGGTGGAACAATTTCTTTGCTGCAAGAGTGGTCAGGCATTGGAACAGGCTGCCCAGGGAGGTGGTGGAGTCACCATCCCCAGAGATGTTAAAAAATACATTGATGTGGCACTTGGGGACATGATCTAGTGGTTATGGAGGTGTTGGAGGTTGGACTTGGTGATCTCAGAGGTCTTTTCCAACCTGAATGATTCTATGACTCCCCTCCTGGTTACCCAACCTGTGAGGCTGTGGGGACAGCCAGGAGAAGGCTGAATGCCCTCACCTCAGAATCACAGAACATCAAGGGCTGGAAAAGATCATCCAGTCCAGTTCCCCTGCCAGGGTAACACAGGAACACATCCAGGTGGATTTTGAATGTCTCCAGAGAAGGAGGCTCCACAACCTCTCTGGGCAGCCTGCTCCAGTGTTTTGTCACCCTCACAGTGAAAAAAGCTTTTCCCCTTAGCCATTGGAATGTGCTGCCCAGGGAGGTGGTGGAGTCACCATCCCTGGAGGTGTTCAAGAGGGGACTGGACGTGGCACTTGGTGCCATGGTTTAGTCATGAGGTCTGTGGTGACAGGCTGGACTTGATGATCTTTGAGGTCTCTTCCAACCTTGGTGATTCTGGAATTCTGTGAACCTTCTATGCTCCAGCTTGCACCTATTGCCCCTTGTCCCATCACTGGGCATCTCTGAGAAGAGACTGGATCCATCCTCCTGACACTGCCCTTCCCTTCTTTACAAACATCATCTCTTCAACAAGTTGGGGATTGGAAGGGACCTCTGGAGATCATCCAATCCAACCCCCTGCTAAAGCAGGGCACACACAGCAGCTTGCCCAGCACCACAATGGCCAGGCGAGTTTGGAATCTCCCCAGAGTAGGAGGCTCCACAACCTCTCTGGGCAGCCTGCTCCAGGGCTCCGTCCCAGGAAAGATGCTTTTCCTCCCCCGCCCTCAGCCACACGCCTGCAGCAGCCACTCTCGGGCTGCTTCCCAGTCCTCCGCTCCTCACACCCAGTGAAGCAATAAAGTTTTTAATTAAGTTTAATCAAGTTTATAAATCAAGTTAATAAGGTTTTTAATCAAGACACTAGGGAGGACGAAACACGGAACGAAGGTGACAGGGCGGTGAAACCACCAGTCACAGAGGCAAGAACTCGCGCGACCACCACCACACCAAGATGGCGGCCGTGACGCCACAGCCCACAGGCGCCGCGGAGGGGGTGTGGCCTCCACCCAGGACCACCTCTAGCCCCGCTCCCTCAGGCCCCCGTCAGGCCCCCGCCTGACTCCGCCTCTCCGGGGCGCCCATGACAGCGCCTGACTTCGCTGCCCCGCTGCCCCGCTGCCTGCCCCAATGGCTCGTGTTCTCCTGGCCGGTACCGGCGCTCTCCCCCGCCCTCCCGCCTGACCGCCGTGTCGTTGCGGTGCTGCTGCGGTGTTTCCTCCGCCACTCGATCAGGCGCAAGGGACAGCCGCGGGGGCCTTGAAGCGGCGGCAGTGGGGTGGAGGAGATCAGGCGTCCGGGGTCGGGGTGTCTGGGCTGAGGAGCGGGTGACCGGCCGGGCGCTGCCGAGATGCCGCTCTTCGCCCCTAACCCCTTCGAGCAGGACGTGGGTGAGCAGCGGAGTGCGAGGAGACCGGGTGGTGGTGGTGGTTGGGCCCGGTTGGGCGGCAGGGCCGGTGCTTGCAGGGCGGCGGCCTCTCCACGGCGGGCCCGGGGCTTCTGAGGGAGAAGGGGTAACGACGGCCGGTGGTGGAAGTCGCGGTTGTGGGCCTGCTCGGTGAGCTGCCCGGCCCCGGGGCCCTGGCGGCTGCCGGCAGTCTCACCGCGAAGCTTCAGGCGGAAACCTACGTGCCGTTCCCGAGGGGATCCCCGGTACCCCGCAGCTCCGGGGATCGCCGGGCCGGCCGGCCTGCCTGCTCTCCGGGGTCTCTGACAGAGGAGTGGGGCTCGTCGGTGCTTCAGCACAGCAGCCTGAGGCGCTGGCTCGCCCCATTTGCGCTCAGCAGCTGAGGGGAGCGTTTTGAGGGCCAGTCGAGCTGAAGTTTCCCTGCTTTGACTGCGTCTCTCTGAGGTGTTTTGTTCACCTCCTGCCTGCCACACCGTGTTGCTCGCTTTGCGGCGTTTCAGAGGAGTTCAGGGCTATGTAAACCTTGGTTTTGGTGTAAAAGTCGAGGGTGAAAACCAACTCCGAATGTCAGTAGGATCCAATTTTTATACCTCTTCAGTTCCTGATGCTAGGGCATCGTCTGAAGGCTGATTTGGAGGATCAAGTTAAGCCTTAGCTGACGTTTCTTCCCATTACAAAGCCATGAGACAACTAGGGCTGAAGTTGGTGGCATCGGTAGGAAGAAGGATGATGACTCAGTTGTTTTGTTTGGTGTTTCTGTGCTTTCTGGGGCAGCAAACTTGTTCTCTCTCTTGCTTCTTTAGGGTTGGGTGTTTTGTTTTCTAAACAAGACCTGTTCTGAACCAGAGCACTTGGAGGGGGGGGAACTCCAAAACACAATTTAAGGTAGAGACCAAAGTCAGATTTGCATTTCTTGTTGCTACTGGAATTTTAGGCTAGAGGAGAATTCAGCATTCTTGGGATTTTTCAAGGCCAGGATGGATACAGATGGAAGAGTATGTTGTTGTGAGTACTCCTGTTCCCACATCATTCATTTGATTTATTCAGTGTATGTTGCACTGCTTTCTCAGTCTGCCTGCAAAGTTTGTGTAGCAAAACCATTCCTTTTCTTTTTATCTTTCCACAAACCCTTGTGAGAGTTTCAGTGTTGACCTAGGTTTGAAAGTAGGAACTTGCCAGACCAGCTACAGGTAGTGCAGTTATTTCAAACACCTTGTCAAGTTTTGTGTGTGTGTTTTCCCAGACTTTTATCTTTCACCTGGCCCTAGCTCTGATGTATTTGCACAGGAGAAGACTTTTTGAACAGGGCACTCTCATAGCTCTGCAGAATTCTTGGTCAGACCTGATTGCTTCAGGAACTTCAAGGCTGTGGCAATCCCTCCACTCACAGTGTCTGAAATTTGGCCTCATGACTCTCTGCACTGATTACAATTAAACAAATGCAAGAGAACAGGAACTTTGTCATTATTGAGGCTTAATCTTACAGCCCCTTGCCAGAAAAACAAAATATATTTGCTGATAGGAGCTTTTAAAATAATTACTGTTCCCTTGTAAATTAGACTGCCCAGAACATCAAATGTGGATGGATCTACTTTAACCTGCAGTATTTACAGGATGATTTTTCCAGGCTTTTAATATCTGTTTAACATTTTGTTGTCCTTTTTTCACTTAACCCTCTCCCCCAAAACAAGAAAATAGCTGGTCCTGTGGGAAAAGGTTGTTCCTTTTCCATGGTCATAGAATCATAGAATTGTTAGGGTTGGAAGGGACCTCAAGGATCAGCCACTTCCAGCCCCCTGCCACGGGCAGGGACACCTCACACTGCAGCAGGTTGCTCACAGCCACATCCAGCCTGGCTGCAAACACCTCCAGGCAGGAGGCTTCCACCACCTCCCTGGGCAACCTGTGCCAGTCTCTCACCACCCTCATGGAGAAGAACTTCTTCCTCACATCCAATCTCAATCTACCCATTGCTAGTTTGGTTCCATTCCCCCAGTCCTATCACTCCCTGACACCCTCCAAAGTCCCTCCCCAGCTTTCTTGTAGGTTCCATCCACCCAGGATTGTTTGGTTTATTTTTTTTTTTCTATTCACCATCTTGCTTATTCAATCCTTTATGGCAAGAAAACCTCATTTTCCAGAAGGAAATCTTTGGCTTGTGAGTTGGATTGTCTGTGAAGTTGATGAGTTTGGAACTCTGGTGGCTTGAATAAGCTCAGCAGAAGGTGTGAAGTGGTAGTGAAAAAGAGGAGCAGGACATCCCTGCAGAGGTTCACGTGAAGAACAGGACCCTGCTTTTAGAATAGAATAGAATGAACCAGGTTGGAAAAGACCTCAGAGATCATCAAGTCCAACCTATCACTCAACATCATCTCATCAACTAAACCATGGCACCAAGTGCCTCAGCCAGGCTCTTCCTAAACACCTCCAGTGATGGTGACCCCACCACCTCCCTGGGCAGCACATTCCAATGGCCAACCTCTCTTTCTGGGAAGAACTTCTTTTGTTAGCAGCCAGCAGGGGTTGATCCAGCTCAGCTCTCCCTTCAGACCACACATGTAGCTCTGCTCTTTTCTTGGAACACCTCTAGGAAGTGGAGGTGAAAGCACTTCTGCTTTGCCACAACTGGTTTTGTTTCCTTGGTTCTAAGCTCATGTTTGTGATTCAGCAGAGCTGTGTAAGAGCCTCAATTTCCTGGCATCTGCTTTGGTTGCTTGCTGTGTTGCAAGACTAACCTGTGGAACAGTGTTTTAGAAGAGGGTGGGTTCCCTCATCTTTTTCTTACAGAGAGGATACCCCAAACCCTCAATTGTTAAATGCTGAAAGCTCTTAATTCCCTGTCTACATCTCTTCTTAGTTAAGGTCCCTTCCAAGCCAAAACATTCTGTGATTCTATGAACTAAAGATCATCTAGTTCCAACTCCTCTGTCATGGGCAGGGGCACCTCCCACTAGACCAGGTTGCTCAAGGCTCTAACCAGCCTGGCTTTGGACGCTTAGAGGCTTGGAGCCTCCACAACTCCTTTGGGCAACCTGTTCCAGTGCCTCACCACTCTCATGGGGAAGAATTTCTTCCTCATGTCTCATCTGTATCCTGCTTCTTCCAGTTTGAAGCCTCATCCTGTCTCTCCATGCCTTTGTAAAAAGTCCATCTCCAGCTCTCCTGTAGCCCCTTCAGATACTGGAGAGCTGCTCTAAGGTCTCCCTGGAGCCTTCTTTTCTCCAGGCTGAACAACCCCAACTCTTTCACAGCAGAGGTGCTCCAGCCCTGGATCTCATGCATTTGCTGTTCATTCAGCATTATCCTTCCTCTGAAACAGCTTTCGCTTCTGAGGTAGCTGCTCCTTTAACAGATGACAAACCTATTCCCTTTCATCTTTTGTTTAGTTATCCTCTTTCAGAGCATTGTTGAGAGGATCAAGGGAGCAGGAAGTGTTTTCCTGTGTAGTTTGTCTGGCATCCAGAATTGCCCAGGGGACGGCTGCTAACCTTTACCGTTTCACGTTTCCTTGTGCTTTGATACGTTCACCTGGGCTGCTTCCTTCTAGGATTGTGCCTGCCTTTTGGTGGCTGCTTTGTTTCATTGAGTCAGTTGGTCAAGAACCAATCTTGCTGGCTTGGCCACTACAACTTGATGTACTCCAGAGTCACAGAGTGGTTTGGGTTGGAAAAGACCTTTGCAGTTATTCTCAACCTGTGCCAAGGCTGGTGTGAAGCCATGACCCTCCGCACCGCAGCTCTGCAGCTTTGAAACACCTCCACGGATGGGGATTCACCCACCCCCCTGGCCAGCCTGATCCAGGCTTTAAGAGCCCTTTCAGTGAAGAATTTTCTTCTAATGTCCAACCTAAACAATAATACAATATACCAGGTTGAAAGAGACCTTCAAGATCATCATGTCCAACCCATCAACCAATCCAACCCACCTAAACAACTAAACCATGGCACCAAGCACCCCATCAAGTCCCCTCCTGAACACCTCCAATGAAGGTGACTCCACCACCTTCCCAGGCAGCCCATTCCAATGGGAAATCACTCTCTCTGTATAGAACTTCTTCCTAACATCCAGCCTAAACCTCCCCTGGCACAGCCTGAGACTGTGTCCTCTTGTTCTGGTACTGGCTGCCTGGGAGAAGAGACCAACCTCCACCTGGCTACAACCTCCCTTCAGGGAGGTGTAGACAGCAAGAAGGTCTGCCCTGAGCCTCTTCTTCTCCAGGCTAAGCAACCCCAGCTCCCTCAGCCTCTCCTCATAGGGCTTGTGTTCCAAACCCCTCCCCAGCTTTGTTGCCCTTCTCTGGACACCTTCCAGCAAGACAACATCCTTCCTAAACTGAGGGGCCCAGAACTGGCCACAGGACTCGAGGTGTGGCCTAACCAGTGCAGTGTACAGGGGCAGAATGACCTCCCTGCTCTTGCTGGCCACACTGTTCCTGAGGCAGGCCAGGATGCCATTGGCCTTCTTGGCTGCCTGGGCACACTGCTGGCTCATGTTCAGCCTACAATCAACCAGTACCCCCGGGTCCCTCTCTGCCTGGCACCTCCCCTGGCGCAGCTTGAGGCCATTTCCTCTTGTTCTGTCACTTGTTCCTTGGGAGAAGAGACCAACCCCCACCTGACTTGATGTGGCCCTGAGCAACCTGCTCTAGCTGGAGATGTCCCTGCTCACTGCAGGAGGGGTGGTTGACAAGATGACCTCTTCCAACCCCATGCTGTCTCTGAACCTGTGGTTCATTCCTCATCCCTGGAGGTGTTTAGAAGCCACAAAGGTGCTGAGGGCCACGGTTTAGCACCAGCCTTGGTAGAGTTAGAGGATAGTCTGATGACCTGAAAGGTCTTTTCCAACCAAAACAGTGCTATGGTTTGACTGATGAAAATCAGCTCTGAGTCTGCATTTTTTTTAAATGGCATTTCTTCCTCTTTTGAGGTCATTACTGATCTGCTCCCTCACCCCTTCCTTGTTTTAGACACAACATAGCCTCTCTTCTTCTGGTTTTAATTATGTTATGAAGGATGTTTTCTTCTAGAATATGTAACAACTTTCATTTTGGTGCTTTCCAGGCTTGAGACAAGGAGTTTCTATTAATCCCTCCCTTGTCTTGTGGTGGTTTTCACAGACTCATTCAGGTTGGAAAAGACCCTCAGGATCACCACGTCCAATCAATAGTCCTACTCTACAAGGCTCAAACCTAAACCATTTTAGAATAGAACAGAATTAACCAGGTTGGAAAAGACCTCAGAGATCATCAAGTCCAACCTATCACTCAACATCATCTCATCAACTAAACCATGGCACCAAGTGCCTCAGCCAGGCTCTTCCTAAACACCTCCAGGGATGGTGACTCCACCACTTCCCTGGGCAGCACATTGCAATGGCCAATCTCTCTTGCTGGGAAGAATAACCTCCAGCCTAATCCTCCCCTGGCACAGCTTGAGACTGTGTCCTCTTGTTCTGGTGCTGGTTGCCTGGCAGAAGAGACCAACCCCCTCCTGGCTACAGCCTCTCTTCAGGGAGTTGTAGACAGCAAGAAGGTCTCCCTGAGCCTCCTCTTCTCCAGGCGAAGCAACCCCAGCTTCCTCAGCCTCTCCTCACAGGGCTGTGCTCAAGGCCTCTCCCCAGCCTCATTGCCCTTCTCTGGACACGTTCAAGTGTCTCAATGTTCTTCTTAAATTGAGAGGCCCAGATCTGGAGACAGGACTCAAGGTGTGGCCTAACCAGTGCTGAGTACAGGGGCACAATGTCTTCCCTGTTTTGAGCCATGTGGTCCTGCTTTATCTCAATACAATACAATACAATACAATACAATACACCAGGTTGGAAGAGACCTTCAAGATCATCGCGTCCAACCCATCAAACAATCCAACCCACCCAACAACTAGACCATACAGCCAAGCACCCCATCAAGTCTTCTCCTGAACACCTCCTGTGAAGGTGACTCCACCACCTCCACGGGTAGCCGATTCCAATGGGCAATCACTCTCTCCGTGTAGAACTTCTTCCTAACATCCAGCCTAAACCTGCCCTGGCGCAGCCTGAGACTGTGTCCTCTTGTTCTGGTGCTGGATGCCTGGGAGAAGAGGCCAACCTCTGCCTGGCTACAACCTCCCTTCAGGTAGTTGTAGAGAGCAATAAGGTCACCCCTCAGTCTCCTCTTCTCCAGGCTAAGCAACCCCAGCTCCCTCAGCCTTTCCTCATAGGGCTTGTGTTCCAAACCCCTCACCAGCTTTGTTGCCCTTCTCTGGACACGTTCCAGCAAGTCAACATCCTTCCTAAACTGAGGGGCCCAGAACTGGACACAGGACTCAAGGTGCGGCCTAACCAGTGCAGTGTACAGGGGCACAATGACCTCCCTGCTCCTGCTGGCCACACTGTTCCTGATGCAAGCCAGGATGCCATTAGCCTTCTTGGCTGCCTGGGCACACTGCAGGCTCATGTTCAGCCTACAATCAACCAGTACCCCCAGGTCCCTCTCTGCCTGGCCACTCTCCAGCCACTCTGACCCCAGCCTGTAGCACTGCCTGGGGTTGTTGTGGCCAATGTGCAGAATCCGGCACTTGGATGTGTTAAATCTCATGCCATTGGACTCTGCCCATCTGTCCAGCCTGTCGAGGTCCCTCTGCAATGCCTCTCTGCCCTCCAGCAAATCAACTGCTGCCCCCAGCTTGGTGTCATCTGCAAATTTACTGATGATGGACTCAATGCCCTCATCCAGATCATCAATAAAGATGTTGAAGAGCATGGGGCCCAGTACTGATCCCTGGGGCACACCACTAGTGACAGGCCGCCAGCTGGATGTGGTGCCATTCACCATTACTCTCTGGGCTCGGCCCTCCAGCCAGTTCCTAACCCAACGCAGTGTGCTCCTGTCCAAGCCACGGGCTGCCAGCTTGGCCAGGAGTTTGCTGTGGGGAACGGTGTCAAAGGCCTTGCTGAGGTCCAGGTAGACCACATCCACAGGCCTCCCCACATCCACCAGGCGGGTCACCTGATCATAGAAGGAGATCAGGTTGGTCAGGCAGGACCTGCCCCTCCTAAATCCATGCTGGCTAGGCCTGAGCCCCTGGCCATCCTGTAAGTGCTGTGTGATCGCACTCGAGATGACCCGTTCCATAATCTTGCCTGGCACTGAGGTCAGGCTGACAGGCCTATAATTCCCCGGCTCATCCAACCGGCCCTTCTTGTGGATGGGCACCACGTTAGCCAGCTTCCAGTCTTCTGGGACCTCTCCAGTGAGCCAGGACTGCTGAAAAATGATGGAAAGTGGCTTGGACAGCTCATCTGTCAGCAATCTCAGCACCCTAGGATGGATCCCATCCGGTCCCATGGCCTTGTGGGGGTCCAAGCGGCTCAGTAGATCTCTAACTTCCTCTTGGAGCAGTGGTAAACTATGCAGCTCTCTGGCTCCTTCTGCCAGCTCTGCAGGCCAGCTGTCTGGAAGACGTTCTGCCCTGCTAGTGAAGACTGAGGCAAAGAAGGTGTTAAGTACCTCTGCCTTTTCCTCATTCTTTGTTACAACGTTCCCCTCCGTGTCAACCAAGGAGTGGAGGTTGTCCTTGCCCTTCTTCTTGCTATTGATGTATTTATAGAAGGACTTTTTGTTATCCTTCACAGCAGAGGCCAGTCTAAGTTCTAAATGGGCTTTTGCCTCCCTAATTTTCTTCCTGCACAACCTAGCAACATCCCTAAACATTCTGTAGGTTGCCTCCCCTTTCTTCCAAAGATGATACACCCTCTTTTTTCCCTAAGTTCTATTAAAAGTTCATTGCCCATCCAGGCTGGCCGTCTGCCCCGGCGGCTCATCTTCCGGCACACCGGCACAGCCTGTTCTTGCACCTTCAATAGTTCTTCCTTGAAGTAGGTCCAGCTCTCCTGGACCCCTTTGTTTTTAAGGGCTGATTCCCAAGGAACCTTCTGAATTAGTTCCTTGAGCAGCCTGAAGTCTGCCCTCCGGAAGTCCAGAGTGGAGGTCTTCTTGCTGCCCCTCTTGGCTTGGCTGCATACTGAAAACTCTATTATGTCGTGGTCACTGGTGCCTAAACACCCTCCGACCACCACATCACCCACCAGCCCTTCCCTGTTGGTGAAGAGGAGGTCAAGCATAGCCTTACCCCTGGTAGGCTCACGCAGCACCTGGGATAAGAAGCTGTCCTCCATGCACTCCAAGAACCTCCTAGACTGCCTCCTCTCTGCTGTGTTGAGATCCCAACAGATATCAGGCAGGTTGAAGTCACCCATGAGAACGAGGTCAGGTGATCTTGAGACAGCCTTAAGCTGCCTATAGAATGCCTCATCGACATCCTCCTCCTGGTTGGGTGGTCTATAACAGACGCCAACCAGGATGTCTGCCCTGTTGGTCTTCCCTCTAATTCTCACCCACAAGCACTCAACCCTATCATCCCTGATCTCCATCTCAACAGCATCCAGTGCCTCCCTGACGTACAGGGCCACCCCTCCACCCCTTCTTCCTTGCCTGTCTCTCCTGAAGAGCCTGTAGCCATCAATTGCAGCGCTCCAGTCATGCGAGTCGTCCCACCACGTCTCTGTGATGGCAACTACATCATAACTTTCTTGCTGCAACAAGGCTTCCAGCTCCTCTTGTTTGTTACCCATGCTTCGTGCATTAGTGTACATGCACTGCAGCTGGGCTGCTGGTTTCACCTCTAGCTCTAGCTTATCACCTCCAGACTCCTGCCTAAGGGCACTGGTTTCCGACCCTCCCCCCTTCGAAGCTAGTTTAAAGCCCTGTCAATGAGACTTGCTAATTCCCTTCCCAGAATCTTTTTACCTTTGGGGGACAGGCCATTCTCATGTATTATGACCTTTCCCCTCCTCTGGGACAGATGTACTCCATCTGTTACCAGCTGACCTGGTGCAGTAGAAAGTTCCCCAAGATCGAAAAACCCAAAATTCATTCGTCTGCACCAGCCCCTAAGCCACTTGTTGACTACAGCGGCTGACCTGTTCCTTATTGTGTTCCCTCCTGCAACTAACGGTATCGATGTAAAAATTATTTGTGCACCTGACCCCTCAACCAGATCTCCCAGGGCCCTGAGGTCATTTTTGATAGCCCTGGGAGGCCTGGTACCAACATCATCATTCCCTAACTGCATGACCAATAAGGGATAATAATCTGAGGGCTGTACCAGACTGGACAGCCTTCTGGTAACATCTCCAACTTGGACTCCTGCTAGGCTAATAACTTCCCTATGAGATGGGTCCGGCCTACATATGGGACCTTCTGTTCCCCTCAGGAGGGAATCACCAATTACAATTACCCTCCTTTTCTTTTTTAGGGAGCAAGTCCTGATGCCAGGGAAGGCTGTTTAACCTTAGGCTGCGTTGCCTTAGGCTGCGTTGCCTTAGGCTGCTGTTTGCCTTAGGCTGTTTAACCTTAGGCTGTTTAACCTTAGGCTGTTTAGCCTCAGGGAAGACCCCAGATGGTGTGTCCTCCGGCATCAGTATCACCTCACCCTCGATCTCCAGCGCCCCATACCTGTTTTCCAAGGGCAGTGAGGGAGGTGGGGGGAGGCAAGGAGGTTTTAATTTGTGTCCTTTGAGAGGAACCTGTATCCATTCCCCTCTGCTTTTCGAACAACCAGTCTCTGCTGGGGAGCCTGTGGAGCCTGCTTACTCGGGTTCATCTCTTTCCTCCTGTGGCTCATCTCTTTTCTACAATCCCATACACCTCTAAGACTAGCAACCTCATCCTTTAGTCTGGCCACAAGGTCGAGCAGATAGCCAATCTGCTCACACCTAATGCAAGAGTTGCCCCCACTACTCTGCATCTCAAGAGCCAGGCCCCAGCACTCACTACAGCCAGATACCTGGACAGCTACCTGCTTGTGTTCTACCTCAGTCTGGGTCGACACTGATTTTTTTAAAGGAGATTTTGCTGCGTGTTATAACCATGCTGCCCCTGGCCACGGCCGTGGCTGCCCCTGGACACACCACCCACTGGACAAAAATTTAGAAAAAGTGCGGCGGCGCGCGAGAGCGCCAGAGAGTACCAGAGCAGGTGGGCTGCTGCCGAGCGGAGCCCCGCGAAGCGCTGTCCGCTGTTCAAATTCCGCCGCCGAAGGCGCTGGCCTCACGAGCCGTAAGCACGTGAAGACAGGGCCGCCCGAGTGCCGCTGTGCGTTCAGGAAGCGTGGCGAGCTCAGCCGCCACCGCAGCCCGAGGAGGAGAAGCGCGAAAGCCCGCCCAAGTGGCCGCCGATCCCGGGAAGACACAGTCTCAGGCTACACCAGGGCAGGTTTAGGCTGGATGTTAGGAAGAAGTTCTATACAGAGAGAATGATTGCCCATTGGAATCGGCTACCCGTGGAGGTGGTGGAGTCACCTTCATTGGAGGTGTTCAGGAGGAGACTTGATGGGGTGCTTGGCTGCATGGTTTAGATGTTGGGTGGGTTGGATTGGTTGATGGGTTGCACACAATGATCTTGAAGGTCTCTTCCAACCTGGTGTATTGTATTGTATTTTATTATTGTATTTAAGATCCAAAATCCACTCTGTGCACTTGAAGTAAAAAGAAATAAGGTGAATGCTGGTCTTCCTGAGATTTTTATCTGAACTGGTACCCAAAGGAAGGAGTTGTGAAATACTGATCACAGCTCTTAGACAACGTAAAAACAACAAGAGGATCTGGAAGCCTTGTTGCAGCAAGAAAGTTATGATGTAGTTGCCATCACAGAGACGTGGTGGGACGACTCGCATGACTGGAGCACTGCAATTGACGACTACAGGCTCTTCAGGAGAGACAGGCAAGGAAGAAGGGGTGGAGGGGTGGCCCTGTACATCAGGGAGGCACTGGATGCCGTTGAGATGGAGATCAGGGATGATAGGGTTGAGTGCTTGTGGGTGAGAATTAGAGGGAAGACTAACAGGGCAGACATCCTGGTTGGCGTCTGTTATAGACCACCCAACCAGGAGGAGGATGTTGATGAGGCATTCTATAGGCAGCTTAAGGCTGTCTCAAGATCACCTGACCTCATTCTCATGGGTGACTTCAACCTGCCTGATATCTGTTGGGATCTCAACACAGCAGAGAGGAGGCAGTCTAGGAGGTTCTTAGAGTGCATGGCGGACAGCTTCTTATCCCAGGTGCTGCGTGAGCCTACCAGGGGTAAGGCTATGCTTGACCTCCTCTTCACCAACAGGGAAGGGCTGGTGGGTGATGTGGTGGTTGAAAGGTGTTTAGGCACCAGTGACCACGACATAATAGAGTTTTCAGTATGCAGCCAAGCCAAGAGGGGCAGCAAGAAGACCTCCACTCTGGACTTCAGGAGGGCAGACTTCAGGCTACTCAAGGAACTAATTCAGAAGGTTCCTTGGGAATCAGCCCTCAAAAAAAAGGGGTCCAGGAGAGCTGGGCCTACTTCAAGGAAGAACTATTGAAGGTGCAAGAACAGGCTGTGCCGGTGTGCCGGAAGATGAGCTGCCGGGGCAGACGGCCAGCCTGGATGGGCAATGAACTTTTAATAGAACTTAGGGAAAAAAAGAGGGTGTATCATCTTTGGAAGAAAGGGGAGGCAACCTACAGAATGTTTAGGGATGTTGCTAGGTTGTGCAGGAAGAAAAATTAGGGAGGCAAAAGCCCATTTAGAACTTAGACTGGCCTCTGCTGTGAAGGACAACAAAAAGTCCTTCTATAAATACATCAATAGCAAGAAGAAGGGCAAGGACAACCTCCACTCCTTGGTTGACACGGAGGGGAACGTTGTAACAAAGAAAAAGGCAGAGGTACTTAACACCTTCTTTGCCTCAATCTTCACTAGCAGGGCAGAACGTCTTCCAGACAGCTGGCCTGCAGAGCTGGCAGAAGGAGCCAGAGAGATGCATAGTTTCCCGCTGCTCCAAGAGGAAGTTAGAGATCTACTGAGCCGCTTGGACCCCCACAAGTCCATGGGACTGGATGGGATCCATCCTAGGGTGCTGAGATTGCTGACAGATGAGCTGTCCAAGCCACTTTCCATCATTTTTCAGCAGTCCTGGCTCACTGGAGAGGTCCCAGAAGACTGGAAGCTGGCTAACGTGGTGCCCATCCACAAGAAGGGCCGGTTGGATGAGCCAGGGAATGATAGGCCTGTCAGCCTGACCTCAGTGCCAGGCAAGATTATGGAACGGCTCATCTCGAGTGCGATCACACAGCACTTACAGGATGGCCAGGGGCTCAGGCCTAGCCAGCATGGATTTAGGAGGGGCAGGTCCTGCCTGACCAACCATATCTCCTTCTATGATCAGGTGACCCGCCTGGTGAATGTGGGGAGGCCTGTGGATGTGGTCTACCTGGACCTCAGCAAGGCCTTTGACACCGTCCCCACAGCAAACTCCTGGCCAAGCTGGCACCCATGGCTTGGACAGGAGCACACTGTGTTGGGTTAGGAACTGGCTGGAGGGCCGAGCCCAGAGAGTAATGGTGAATGGCACCACATCCAGCTGGCGGCCTGTCACTAGTGGTCTGCCCCAGGGATCAGTACTGGGCCCCATGCTCTTCAACATCTTTATTGATGATCTGGATGAGGGCATTGAGTCCATCATCAGTAAATTTGCAGATGACACCAAGCTGGGGGCAGCAGTTGATTTGCTGGAGGGCAGAGAGGCTTTGCAGAGGGACCTCGCCAGGCTGGACAGATGGGCAGAGTCCAATGGCATGAGATTTAACACATCCAAGTGCCAGGTTCTGCACATTGGCCACAACAACCCCAGGCAGTGCTACAGGCTGGGGTCAGAGTGGCTGGAGAGTGGCCAGGCAGAGAGGGACCTGGGGGTACTGGTTGATTGTAGGCTGAACATGAGCCTGCAGTGTGCCCAGGCAGCCAAGAAGGCCAATGGCATCCTGGCTTGCATCAGGAAGAGTGTGGCCAGCAGGAGCGGGGAGGTCATTCTCCCCCAGTACACTGCACTGGTTAGGCCGCACCTTGAGTCCTGTGTCCAGTTCTGGGCCCCTCAGTTTAGGAAGGATGTTGACTTGCTGGAACGTGTCCAGAGAAGGGCAACAAAGCTGGTGTGGGGTTTGGAACACAAGCCCTATGAGGAAAGGCTGAGGGAGCTGGGGTTGCTTAGCCTGGAGAAGAGGAGACTGAGGGGTGACCTTATTGCTCTCTACAACTCCCTGAAGGGAGGTTGTAGCCAGGCAGAGGTTGGCCTCTTCTCCCAGGCAGCCACCACCAGAACAAGAGGACACAGTCTCAGGCTGCGCCAGGGCAGGTTTAGACTGGATGTTAGGAAGAAGTTCTACACGGAGAGAATGATTGGCCATTGGAATCGGCTGCCCATGGAGGTGGTGGAGTCACCTTCACTGGAGGTGTTGAGGAGAAGACTTGATGGGGTGCTTGGCTGTATGGTCTAGTTGTTGGGTGGGTTGGATTGTTTGATGGGTTGGACGCGATGATCTTGAAGGTCTCTTCCAACCTGGTGTATTGTATTGTATTATTGTATTGTATTGTAAATCAGAGAATGGGGCATCCCAAAGTATGGATCAAAACAATGCCCCAGTGAAAAAGTAGTTTCTAACTATAAACTTTGCCTCCTATGATCCTGTTTATCCATTAAAAAATATTTTCCTTGCCTATGAAACTATCTGTTAGGAAATACTTTAAAGGCTGACATTAATCTGCCATTGTAAGCAGGTAGGATTCTGAATTGTCATATCTGGGAAGTAACTGAGATGTTGTAATGTCCAACAGAAATAAGAAGCATCTTTATTGTTTGAAAATCTATATTTTATAGAATCATAGAATTCTTTCAGTCAGGAAAAACCTGTAAGATCGAGTCGAACTGTCAACCTTACACCGTCATGGCCACTAATCTGTGTCCTAAATTGCCACATCCACAGATTTCTTCAACACTTCCAAGGACAGTGAGTCTACAACCTCCCTGGAAAACTTATTCCCACACCTGACCATCCTTTCCATGAAGAATTTTTTTCTAAGGTCAAATCTACTCTTCCCCTGGAATATTGTGAGGCCATTTTAGAATAGAATAGAATAGAATAGAATAGAATAGAATAGAATAGAATAGAATAGAATAGAATAGAATAGAATAGAATAGAATAGACCAGGTTGGAAAAGACCTTTGAGACCATCGAGTCCAACTTATCACCTAACACCATCTAATCAACTAAACTGCGGCACCAAGTGCCTCATTCAATGCCTTCCTAAACACCTCCAGTGATGGTGACTCCACCACCTCCCTGGGCAGCACATTCCAATGGCCAATCTCTTTCTATGAAGAACTTCTTTCTAACATCCAGCCAAAACCTCCCCTGGCACAGCTTGAGACTGTGTCCTCTTGTTCTATTGCTGGTTGCCTGGGAGAAGAGACCAACCCCTACCTGGCCACGTCCTCCCTTCAGGTAGTTGTAGACTGCAAGAAGGTGTCCCCTGACCCTCCTCTTCTCCAGGCTAAACAACCCCAGCTCCCTCAGACTCTCCTCACAAGGCTGTGTTCCAGACCCTCCCCAGCTATGTTGTCCTTCTCTGGACACCTTCCAGCCACTCAACGTCTTTCCTATACTGAGGGGCCCAGAACTGGACACAGGACTCAAGGTATGGCCTAACCAGGGCTGAGCACAGGGCAGAATGACCTCATAGCCACACTGGTCCTGATCCAGGCCAGGATGCCATTGTCTTTCTTGGCTACTTGGGTACACCGCTGGCTCATGTTCAGCCTACTATCAACCAGTACCGCAGGTTCCTATCTGCTTGGCCGATTTCACCATCACTGGAGGCGTTTAAGAGGAGACTGGATGAGGTGCTTGGTGGTGGAGTCGCCGTCCCTGGAGGTGTTCAAGAGGGGACTGGACATGGCATTGGTTCCATGGTCTAGTCGTGGGGTCTGTGGTGACGGGTTGGACTCGATGATCTTCAAGGTCTCTTCCAACCTTAGTGATACTGTGATACTGCGGCATGGTTTACTTGATTAGATGGTGTTGGATGATAGGTTGGACTTGATGGTCTCAAAGGTCTTTTCCAACCTGGTTAATTGTATTCTATTCTATTCTATTCTATTCTATTCTATTCTATTCTATTCTATTCTATTCTATTCTATTCTATTCTATTCTATTCTACTCTATTCTACCCAGTAGTGTAGATAGTGGACCACAGATGTGTAGTATCACTGTGTAAGGCCACACAGTATTGATAAATTACAGTTTACTGATATAGTCTTGCATCTTTTCAGCATTTTGAAGTGTCTTGAGGAAGAGCCAGTGCTGACCTGTCATATTCAAACTTTTCCTCAGCATGAATTCTGATTGGAGGCAAGGAGCTCCACAGCATATATAGCAGCAAACATGTTCAACCCTGCAGGAGCCTCTGGACCCATGAGGTATTAATTGAAAAGGGCAAGAAGGCTGGTGAGAGGCCTTGAGCACAAGCCCTGTGAGAAGAGGCTGAGGGAGCTTGGATTGTTTAGCATGGAGAAGAAGAGGCTCAGGGGGAGTCCTCATTGCTCTCTACAACTACCTGAAAGGTGGTTGTAGCCAGGAAGGCGTTGGTCTCTTCTCTCTAGCAACCAACAGCAGAACAAGCAGTTGAATTTAATATCCTCAGGGCAATCAGGAGGACATATTCTAAGCTTACGACCCTAGACTTTAGGCGTGCAGACTTCGATTGCTGCAGGGATATGCTAGCCAAAGTGTCATGGGATGAAGCCCTGAAGGGAAGAGGGACCCAGGACAGCTGGTCAGTATTCAAGGACCACCTCCTCTGTGTCCAGGAGCTATGTATACCTACAAGGAGAAAAGCAGGAAGGAATGCTAGGAGGCCTGCTTGGATGAACAAGGAGCTGCTAGACACACTATCACTTAAAAAGAAACTCTACAGGAAGTGGACGGAAGGACAGATAGAACAGGGGGTATATAAGGAAGCTGCCCGAGCAGCAAGAGGCCTGGTTAGGAAAGCCAAAGCAGAGTTTGAACTGAATCGAGACAGGGAGGTTAAAGGGAGCACTAAGAATTTCTACAGGTATGTTAATGGCAAGAAGAAGACTAGGGAAGGTGTGGGCCCCCTCAGAAAGGAAAGTGGTGAATTAGTCACTAGTGATGTGGAAAAGGCTGAGGTACTCAATCACTTCTTTACCTCAGTCTTCACTGCAAGGGCCTCCAGCCACACTCCTGGTGTCATGGAAGAGGATGCCAGGGATGGGGAGGAAGAACTGCCCATCATAAGTGAAGCACAGGTTTGTGATCACCTGAAGAACCTGAAAGTGTTCAAGTCCATGGGACCCGACAGGATACACCCACGGGTGCTGAGAGAACTGGCAGATGAGGTTGCCAAGCCCCTCTCTATTATATTCCAGAAGTCATGGCAGAGTGGGGAAGTCCCCCCAGACTGGAAAAGGGGAAACATTACTCCCATTTTCAAAAAGGGCAAGAAGGAGGAACTGGGGAACTCCAGGCCAGTCAGTCTCACCTCTGTGCCCAGAAAGATCATGGAGCAGATCCTCCTGGAGGCACTAATGACTCAGAAGAACAGTGAAGAGGTGATTGGGAATAGTCAGCATGGCTTTGCCAAGGGCAAATCCTGCCTGACAAACCTGGTGGCCTTCTATGAAAAGGTGACAGCATTAATACATGAGGGGCGAGCAATTGATGTTGTTTACCTGGACTTGAGCAAAGCCTTCGATACTGTCCTGCACCACATCCTGGTCTCCAAGCTGGCGACGCATGGGTTTGATAGATGGACCACTAGATGGATAAAGAACTGGCTTGATGGCCACACCCAAAGAGTGGCTGTCAATGGGTCCATGTCCCAGTGGAGGCCAGTGACAAGCGGAGTCCCTCCAGGATCAGTCCTGGGACCTGTCTTGTTCAACATCTTTGTGGGTGCCATGGACAGTGGCATCGAGTGCACCCTCAGCAAGTTTGCTGATGACACCAAGCTGTGTGGTGCAGTGGACACGCTGGAGGGAAGGGATGCCATCCAGAGGGACCTTGACAGGCTATGGAGGTGGGCACAAGCCAACCTCATGAGCTTCAACAAGACCAAGTGCAGGCTCCTGCATCTGGGTCGAGGCAATCCCAGGCACAAATCCAGGCTGGGCAGGGACTGGCTGGAGAGCAGCCCCGAGGAGAGAGACTTGGGGGTGCTGGTGGACCAGAAGCTCAACAGGAGCTCTCAATGTGCACTTGCAGCCCGGAAAGCCAATCAGATCCTGGGCTGCATCAGGAGAAGTGTGGCCAGCAGGTCTAGGGAGGTGATTCTCCCCTTGTACTCAGCTCTGGTGAGACCCCACCTGGAGTACTGCGGCCAGTTGTGGAGCCCCTATTACAAGAGGCATCTGGAGGTGCTGGAACGTGTCCAGAGAAGGGCCACGAGGATGATCAGAGGGCTGGAGCACCTCTCCTATGAGGACAGACTGAAGGAGTTGGGGCTGTTCAGTCTGGAGAAGAGAAGGCTCCCAGGTGACCTCATTGTGGCCTTCCAGTATCTGAAGGGGGCCTACAGGAAGGCTGGGGAGGGACTTCTCAGGCTCTCAGGTAGTGATAGGACTAGGGGGAATGGAATGAAGCTGGAAATGGGGAGATTCAGGCTAGATGTGAGGAAGAAGTTCTTCCCCATGAGAGTGGTGAAGCCCTGGAATGGGTTATCCAGGGAGGTGGTTGAGGCCCCATCCCTGGCGGCGTTTAAGACCAGGCTGGACGAGGCTCTGGCCAGCCTGATCTAATGTAGGGTGTCCCTGCCTATGGCTGAGGGGTTGGAACTAGATGATCCTTGTGGTCCCTTCCATCCCTGACTGACTCTATGATTCTATGATTCTAACAAGGGGACACAGTCTCAAGCTGCACCAGGGGAAGTTTAGGCTTGAGGTGAGGAGGAAGTTCTTCACTGAGAGAGTCATTCGTCATTGGAATGTGCTGCCCAGGGAGGTGGTGGAGTCATCATGCCTGGAGGTGTTCAATAGAGGATTGGACGTGGCACGTCTGGTCATGAGGACTGTGGTGACAGTTTGGACTTGATGCTCTTTGAGGTCTCTTCCAATCTTGTTGATATGGTGATACTGTGATTATGTTGTGTCAGCTATTGCTAAAACTCAGAATCAGCCATATGTAGCTTTTGCTATGAAAAACAGAAATACAGGTGTCCAGTGTGTTATTCCGTAGTTTGAACTGTAACAGAAAAGAAGTAAGAACAGAATCTACTAGGAGAAGAAATTTCCAAACATCCAAATATTACTTAAAGAATTGTGGGAAAGCCTAATGTGGGAGATTTTAAGATAGCATTTATTTGGGGAATGAAGTGTTTGGGTTTTTTTTCACTTTTTATTCCTCTTACAGAGTTTCCACCTCTTCAAAACATATAAACAGGGGGCAGTTTTCTCCTGCACATTGCTCTATCTGAAACATTGCTTATTGTGGCACTTTTTCTGTTGTCATCAAACATGGAATATCTGCCTTCTCAGCTGGATCCACAGACTTAGCCTCACACCCTCACAGTAAATTTTCATTCCACAGGAAATTAAATGGCTCCTAGTAATATATATGGGGAAGAACTGGTGTTGCATACTCTATTCTTTACTGCATTACCCTCCAAATAAATGCAAGGTTTCTATCAACACTGACCGGCAGAGTGCAGCAACCATTTAAGAAGCACATGTGTATTAATCCTACTCCTTGCCTGGGTGATAAGGAGGGCCCTGGAAGCAGATTTCAAGCCCATAGGTATGTGTATACCAGGAGTAGAAATTCTTTAATGAAGCACTTCCAAATCACTACAATGGCAAATAAATTCAGTGCTCTTCATACCTAATTTTGTGTTAAGGAGTCTGAAACAGAAAAAATATGATCAGCTGATTATACAGAACCTGAGAAAACAGGCAATGATTGCACTCATGCATATATAAATAAAGATGTAAAGTTTTAAGTATCCCACTGTGCAGCTCTGTATTACATGGACTTTTGTTCATGATGTTGATGAGCAGGATGATAATGATGCTGAGTAATGATGCAGTTTAAACAGGTAGAGACCCCTACAAGATCAGAGATGCTCTGTTGCAGGGCTGGTGGCACAGGATGATGGTTCCTGGCTTACAGTTGTTGCATTCCAAGTGAGGTGGACACCAAGGATTTAAGGAAAGAAGCATGTTGAAAGCATAAGCGATAACAGAGTGATACATAATGCACGGTAAATAGCAAGGGTGAAGTAACTTAAAAATAAGTTACTGGCTTTGTTTATGGGCCTGAAAATGTTGGGCAGCTGTGGTGAGTATACCAAATTGAGAACAAAAAGGTTGGAAAAGACCCCAAGATCAAATCCAACTCCTGTCACCCATCACCTCATGACTAACAAAACTATGGCTTCAAGTGCCACATCCAATCCTCTTGAGGTCTCTAGGATGAAAAGATCCACCGCAGCCTCCGGGCACATTCCATGGCGCAACAACTCTGTGAAGAACTCTTCTTTCTCACCAAGCTTCCAAACTTCCCCTGGCACAGCTTGAGACTGTGTCCTCTTGTTCTGGTGCTGGTTGCTAGAGAGAAGAGACCAACTCCCCTCCCGGCTACAACCTCCTTCAGGGAGTTGTAGAGAGCAAGAAGCACTCCCTTGCTCTTCTCCATAGGCTACAACCCCAGCTCCCTCAGCCTCTCCTCACAGGGCTGTGCTCCAGACCTCCCAGCCTCAGCTGCCCTCTGGACGAAGACATTCACAAGTGGGGCCTAGAACTGGACACAGGACTCAAGGTGTGGGCCCAACCAGCATGAAACCAGGCAGAATGACTTCCTGGTTCCTGATCCAGGCCAGGATGCCACTGGCCTGTCAGCTCATGCTCAGCCTACTATCAACCACTTCACCCCCAGATCCCTTTCTGCCTGGCTGCTCTCCAGCCACTCTGACCCTCACCAGCATCAGCCTGGGAAGTTGTTGTGGCCAAAGTGCAGGTCCTACTCCCTCTTGAGCAAAGCTGCTCACTTCCCACACCAGCAGGTCTGATCCAACCAAAATAACCCTGAATATTTCTTTCTTATGTTTGAAACAGAAGTGGTTTAGAACATGCTGAACCAAGTCGCAATTGGTGACTACTGCACTTTGGCCACAACAACCCCAGGCAGTGCTACAGGCTGGGGTCAGAGTGGCTGGAGAGCAGCCAGGCAGAAAGGGATCTGGGGGTAGTGGTTGATAGTAGGCTGAGCATGAGCCAGCCAGGCCAGTGGCATCCTGGCCTGGATCAGGAACAGGGAAGTCATTCTGCCCTGGACTCAGCACTGGTTAGGCCACACCTTGAGTCCTGTGTCCAGTTCTGGGCCCCCACTTGAATGTGTCCAGAGAAGGGCAATGAGGCTGGGGAGGGGTCTGGAGCACAGCCCTGTGAGGAGAGGCTGAGGGAGCTGGGGTTGCTTAGCCTGGAGAAGAGGAGGCTCAGGGGAGACCTTCTTGCTCTCTACAACTCCCTGAAGGGAGGTTGTAGCCAGGAGGGGGTTGGTCTCTTCTCTCTAGCAACCAGCACCAGAACAAGAGGACACAGTCTCAAGCTGTGCCAGGGGAAGTTTAGGCTTGAGGTGAGGAGAAAGTTCTTCACAGAGAGAGTTGTTGGCCATTGGAATGTGCTGCCCACGGAGGTGGTGGAATCACCATCCCTAGAGGTGCTCAAGAGGGGATTGGATGTGGCACTTGAAGCCATGGTTTTGTTAGTCATGAGGTGATGGGTGACAGGTTGGATTTGATGATCTTTGAGGTCTTTTCCAACCTTTTTGATTCTATGATTTGGTAAAGCCACACACTCACCACAGCTGCCCAAGAAGATGAGTGGTTGGCTTTGCAACTGCCCACTAGTTGGTAGACACAATCAAGCCTTGCAGGTCTGTAGGGTACCAGGTTTTCCAGCTCCTTCTGTCATAGAAGTCAAATCTCAGATCACAGAAACATAGAATGGTTTGGGTTGGAAGGGATTTTCAAGATCATCTGGTTCCAACCCCTGCCATGGGCAGGGACACCTTCCACTAGACCAGGTTGTTGGAGATAGCACATGCTTTGGAATCCTTCTCCAAAGGAAGCTGGTGGGCAGCCAAACTCCATTTATTACTCAGATGACTGCAGCTTTCTGCTGTGACAAGTTATATTTAGGCGGCAGTGACTTCCTCTGAAGTCATCCCATCCACGTTCCTTCTGCCCACCTCTCACAGGTTCTGCAAAGGGTCTCACCAGGGCACAGAGCCCCAAACCCGACTTACACCTTCCATGTAATTATAGGAGAATGACTTTGGTGGAGGCGTGCAGGCTGTGTGGTGACTGGGAAGGAGTCGTGACAGTCGTTATGGTGGGGCTGCAATCAATCTCATGCTGCTAAATTCAAGCCAAGCAACTCAGAGGGTTTGGGCTGTGCTTTAGGATGTTCTGTGGAACTGAACGTTGGAAGAGCTTTGTCATTCTTCAGCCTCCCAAACTCAGATGCTGAGAAACAACTTTATAGAATCATTCCAACTGGAAGAGACCTCTAAGATCATCCAGTCCAACCAGCAACCCAACCCCACCATGGCCATCAAACCATGGCCCAAAGTGCCATGGCCACAGGTTTCTTGAACCCCCTCCAGGGGTGGTGACTCCACCACCTCCCTGGGCAGCCTGTTCCAGAGCCTGACCACTCTCGCAGCAAAGAAATTGTTCCTCATCTCCAACCTAAACCTCCCCTGGCACAATTTCAGATCATTTCCTCTCAATCTCACCTGATACTAAGGAGAAGAGACCACCCCCCACCTCATTCCAACCTCCCTTCAGGGAGTTGTGAGGAGCAATGAGGTCTCCCCTCAGCCTCCTCTTCTCCACACTAAACCACCCCAGCTCCCTCAGCTGTTCCTCACCAGCCCTGTTCTCCAGACCCTTCACCAGCTTCATTGCCCTTCTCTGTACCTGCTCCAGCCCCTCAATGTCCTTCTTGGAGTGAGGAGCCCAAAACTGAACCCAGTACTCCAAGTGCATCCTCAGCGGGGCCCAGTGCAGGGGCACAATCACTTCCCTGGTCCTGCTGGTCACAATCTTGCTGATCCAAGCCAGGATGCTGGTGGCCTTCTTGGCCACCTGAGCATACCTCTGGCTGATATTCAGAGAACTGTCACCCAGCACCCTCCAGGGAAGCATCTTTCAGGTGCTGCAATCTCTTGGGTTTTACTCCTGCAGCAAAGACCAAACTCTGGACTCACACAAGCGCTGAACTCAGGGTAGAGGATCAGGTGCTGCCAGAAAAATCTGAGGAGGAAAAAAGACCTCATTTTCTACAGCCTCTGCACTCTGTAAATAGCAACTCCATTCCCCCAGACCTTGCAGCCTCCAACCTGGACGTGCTGGGAGCAAAATACAAGAGAAAGGGCCTCTTGCTATCACCCACTGAGGTAATATTTGAACAACACTTCATGGAACTTAATTGCTGTAATCCATCTGGGACTCTAAGGACTTTCTGGCACCTCAGGGTTATTACAGGCTGTACTTTGCTGCCCACTTCCCAGTGATAGGGCTGGAAATTAGCATGCCCAATTACAGCAACTCTGACCTCTTCTTGCAGCTCTGAGAGCACTGCTTGGGTAGCAATGCTACAGGTACCCCAACCACAGATGGGCTTTTTACCACTGCTACGTCAAATTCTTCATCATGAGGCTGGTGAAACACTGGAAGCAGGTTGCCCAGGTTGGTTGTGGAGACTCCAAGCCTGGGACTGTTCAAATGCAGCTTGGACAGGGCCTTGAGCAATCTGTGGTCTAGTAGGAGGAGTCCCTGCCCATGGTAGGGGGGTTTAGACCTGGATGAGCAGAGAGAATAAATCTCCCTGGAGCCTTCTCTTCTCCAGGCTGAACAGCCCCAGCTCTCTCAGCCTGTCCACATAGGAGAGGTTCTCCAGCCCTCTGGACATCTTCGTGGCCTCCTCTGAACCCCCTGCAACAGTTCCAGGTCCTTCTTGCCCTGCACCAGAACTGGAGGCAGTGCTGCAGCCGAGGTCTCAGCAGAGCAGAGGGGCAGAATCCCCTCCCTGTGCTGCTGCTCTCCCTGCCTTGGATGCAGCCCAGCACACAGCTGCCTGCTGGGCTGCCAGTGACCATCGCTGGCTCCTGGGGAGTTTGTCATCAACTGACACCCCCAAGCCCTTTCCTCCAGACTGCTCTTGAGACACTCCTCATCCAGCCTGGATTTGTGCTTGGGATTGCCCCAACCCAGGTGCAGGACCTTCCACTTGGCCCTGCTGAACTTCATACAGCTGGCATGGGCCCACCTCTGAAGCCTGTCCAAGTCCTTCTGGATAGGCATTCCTTCCCTCCAGTGTGTCAACCAGGCCACACAGGCTTGGTGCCATCTAATTCTTATGACCACCATGAGCTCATGACAAACTCTTGCAGTTTTCCACACTGCAGCAGTGTCTGACAGTTATTTAGAGAGTAAAAAATTAGAAACTGTAAGACAAAAGCCTTTTCCTTTAATAACTGCCTGAAGTATTATCTCCAAATGGATTCTTAATTAAATGGCTTAAGAGAAACAATTTAATATCCCTTCTTGCTAGAACCCAATAAGCATTCCAATCATGAAAAAAACACCAACCCTTGAGGAATCCCTAGCATATCCACCACCTCTTCTGACTTGGCAAAAGCAGTAACTGAGGCAGACACTGAGGATCTAATAACTGAGACAGACACTGAGGATCTCATTTTGTGCAAAAGAAACTCCTTCCCTGTCAAAATTCTCCTATGCATCAGCAATACAAATCTCCAGGAGCAGCAAACAGGACAACTTTAAGCACCTTGATATTGTTCTTTGCTGAAAGGAGGAGGAGGGGAGGGGGGGGAGAGGGGCAGGAAAAAAGCCCTGTCAGGAGTGGAAGGTGTCAAAAGCTTGACAAGATTTAAAGGCCTGATTTTGGTGGAAAGCTTTAGCCATTATTTTGGGATGTTCTAGGAGAGGTGTCTCTGTTCCCAAAAGAAAAAAGAAGCAACCAACAATATCTGTGAGTGCTGTCAAGGGTTCTGCTAGTGCCCTGGAAATCTGCACTGAGATGGAATCAGAAAGGCAGGGAGTGAAGCCAAAGCTGGGGCAAAGGTATGGAAACTATCCAGCAGAAAGAAGAAAATCATTCAAAGATCATCAACCAGCAGATGAAAGTCATGTTAAGTTAAGACCAGAAGATGGGAGGAAGGTGGTGGTTTCCTCACAACCACCCTTGTGTTGCTATTAGTCTGGATCAGTTCCCATCAGACAGCTGAGGACCTCACTGAAGAATGCAAAGCCTTTCCTTGCACCCTCAAAGAATTAAAAGGATGAGAAGAAGGATATAAACCAAAAAGCAGGCAGATGAACTTCAGGAACTTCCTAAAGTCCCATTCTGCCCTGGGCTAACACAGCAAAAGCCCCAGGGCTTGACACTTGGGCAGACAAAATTGTGTTCAGTTTTGGGGCGCTCACTCCAAGAAGGGCATTGAGTCAACGGAGCTGGAGAAGGGCAATGGAGCTGGAGAAGGGCAATGGAGCACAAATCTTGTGAGGAGCAGCTGAGGGAACTGGGGTTGTTTAATCTGGAGAAAATTAGGCTGAGGGGAGACCTCATTGCTCTCTACAGCTCCCTGAAAGGAGGCTGGAGTCAGTTTCTCCTTCGTATCAGGTGATAAAACAAGAGGAAACTGCCTGAAATTGTGCCGAGGAAGGTTTAGGTTGGAGATGAGGAACAATTTCTTTGCTGCAGGAGTGGTCAGGCACTGGAACAGGCTGCCCAGGGAGGTGGTGGAGTCACCATCCCTAGAAGTGTTCAAGAAACCTGTGGCCATGGCACTTTGGGCCATGGTTTAATGGCCATGGTGGTGCTGGGTTGAAGGCTGGAGTGGATGATCTCGGAGGTCTGTTGCAATTCTGTGATTCTATGACAAACTGCTCGTGCAGGCCAGACAAGCCCTTACCTTCCACTGCAGCTGTTCTAACAAAGCAGTTCAAAGTCTTGCTAAGATGAGGTGGATCCAAACAGATCAACAATATCCACATTTCCCTCCTGTAACAGCAGAGGCTGGGAAATGAACACACACACACTCAGCTCAGCTACATCTTCTCTAATTATCAATGCATTGGTGGCACCCAGGAGATCTGCGTGCTCCAGAAAATTCTCTGCAAGTCCAAGTGCCCTGTGCCAGGGCAGGAAGGAAAGGCTGGGATGAAACTCCCATTTTCATCAGGGTATTCCAGCATTAACTCAGTGTTTCGTATTTCATCCTTTATGTGCACTTGCAGAGAGTTCTCCATGCCAGGAGCTGCCTCCCTGGCAGCTGGAGGGTTGAACTCTCCCCTGGGATCAGGTCTGTGCTCAGCTGCAGTGGTTGCTGTGCATTTCCCAGTCTCTACAGCACAAAAGCTGCAGGAGAATTCAATGACTAAAGAGCTCTCCCGAGTCTGCTTTGTCAACCCTCTCATGTGCCATTAGCTCCATGCAGAGGGCACAGCAGCACTGTACCCTGCTGTTCAGCCAGCTCCTCCTCCTCTGCCCAGCAGCCTTCTCCAGCTTGGCAACAGGTGGGAAGGCTGCAGAGACAGCAAGCAGTGTGGAGAAGGAGGCCTCATGCTGTGCTCCAGCAACATCTTCCAACCCAGCCTGAGAACTGATGATCCCCAAGGGGCATAGCCAGCCCTTCCCTGCTGAAGGGATGAACCAGCACAGCACAACTTCAGAGGAAGGGGCTGCCAGCAGCAAATGTGGGTGGCAGAGCCCACATACAGCATTTGAAGGAGGCTAGAGGAGAGCATATTCCTAGCACCTGGTGATAGGAGGAGAGGAAATGGCCTGAAATTGTGGCAGAGGAGGTTTAGGTTGGAGACGAGGAACAACTTATTTGTTGCAAGAGTGGCCAGGCATTGGACCAGGCTGCCCAGGGAGGTGGTGGAGTCACCATCCCTGGGGGTGTTCAAGAAACCTGTGGCCATGGCACTTTGGGACATGGTTTAATGGCCATGGTGGTGTTGGGTTGATGGTTGGATCTTAGAGGTCTTTTCCAGACAAAACAATTCTACAGAGAGGGACTCATTACAAAGGCATAGAGGGATGATGGCCTCCAACTGGAAGAAGCTGGATTTAGATGAGATGTTAGGAAAAAATCCTTCCCCACGAGGGTGGTGAGGCAAGGCCCAGAGAAGTTGTGGATGCTCTAAGCCTGGCAGAGGTCAAAGCCAGGTTGGATGGGGCCTTGAGCAATCTGGCCTAGTAAAAGGTATCCCTGCCCATGGCAGGATGAAGTAGATGATCTTTAAGGTCCCTCCCAACCCAAACCATTCTATGATTCCACAGTTTCTCCCTCAGTTTCTCCTTACAGAAGCATGAGCAGTCAGCACAGCCTTTCTGGGACACAGCCAGGGAGGTGACAGGGTGCTTGCTGTCCCCTGCATGGGCACCCCAGCCAGCACAAGCTGTACTTTCATGTGTTGATGGAGGAGCTGAGCACTTTCACTTGGGGTACTCACACTCCTCTTCCATCCCACTGAGGATTTACCTCACCCTTCTGCTCAGAGCCATCTCCTAAAGGAGGATTTTTACCCAGCTCCATCAGCAACAAAGAGCAGAGCAAGAAGCACAAAATCCTGGAGTGTCTCCTCTCTGCCTTCCCCTTGGAGGCCACTTCATGTACCTCCTCTCCAGAAACAGAGCTCTTGGATCCTGTCAAGTTCCTACTGCAGTGTACATCTTTCCAGGGCATCCTGTGGGCAGGGAACTGCAGAGCAAGCATGCTGTCATCACAGGCACAGCCAAGATTCAAGCTGTTCCTTGTTGACACTTGGATCTGGATCGCTCTTGAGTTGCGGTTCTGCTGTCCTAACGCAGCCCCTTCCTTATCCCCATCCTGCAGCTCGTGTTGGTCTCAGAGCCGGAAAAGAGCTGTGCAAGCTGACACACCAGTAAACAGCCACATTAGCACAAGACACCAAATAAGTGAGAGGGGGAAAGGGGCTGAGCCTGAGGGAGGAGGGCCTCTTCTTCCTCCTCAAGCAGCGAGTGGTGGGGTGCTGCTCCTGCAGCTTAGCCAGGTCATACAATCACAGAGTTGTTTTGGCTGGAGAAGACCTCCAAGATCATCAAATCCAACCACTGACCCAACACCACCTTGGCCATTAAACCATGTCCTGAAGAAGTGCCATGTGCATTTTGAACAGGGTCAGGTTGCTCAAGGCCCTTATCCAACCTGACCTTGCATGTTTCCTGGGATGGGTCTTCTGTTACCTCCTGGGCAACCTGGACCAGGGTCTGACCACCACATTTTTCCCTTGAATTTCATGCGGTCTGAGAAGAGGAATGAGAAAGAGGGGGAAAAGAGAAGAGCAGGACCTGGCATCTCCCTCCTGGCAGCCATAGCTCCTCTCACAGCCACATTCTGTGTCAGCAGCACTGTTGCAATACAGCAAATCAGAGAGGGGCTTGCTCTAGGAGAAAGTGGTGTAATAAAATGAAAGCAAAAAATAAAACCCTCCAAATACCTCTGAGACCTCCAGAGACTGCAGCAGACTCAAGCAGCAGCCACCTAGGAAGCCACTTTGATGATTTCCTTCCTGAAAAGGTTTGCTGAGGGTAAGTTGCTCAAGCTGCCAGCTGCTGGGAAGGAGCTCCTGCACCTAATGCAGCACAGGCAGGTGGGTTAAGAGGCAGCACGACCAAAGGCAGCATTAGCTCATGGCTGGAGGAAACCAAGCAGGCCTCAGGACTTTGGAGCTGCACTTGCCACTGAAATCACAGCATCACAGACTGCACTGGGTTGGAAGGGACCCTCAAAGGTCATCTTGGCCAACCCCCTGCAGTCAGCAGGGACATCTGCAACTAGAGCAGGTTGCTCAGAGCCTTGTCTGCAGCCTGCATCACCTAAACCTACAGCAAGTGAGTAAGTAAAGAGGGCAGTGTGGGACACTGACAGGAAGATGTGCAGGCTTATATGGAATGGAGAGGCATCACTTGGATTCCAAGCCAACCAAAAGTAAGCATTTGTATGAGAGAGGCTCAGAAAAGGGGAGCTAAACATTTAGCAAGGTTCTTAAACAGGGCCACAAGGATGATCCAAGGGCTGGAGCACCACTGCTGTGAGGACAAGCTGAGGGAGCTGGGGTTGTTCAGCCTGAAGAAAAGACTCCACGGGGACCTTAGAGCTGCCTTTCAGTACCTGGAGGGATCCTACAGGAAGGCTGCAGAGGGACTTTTGCTAAGGGTGTCTAGGAACAGGACATGGGGGAATGGTTTGCAGCTGAGAGAGAGCAGGGTTAGACTGGATCTGAGGAAGAATTTCTTCAGTATGAGGGTGGTGAGACTCTGGAATGGGTTGCCCAGGGAAGTTGTAGATGCCGCTTCCCTGGAGGTGTTCAAGGCCAGGTTGGATGAGGCCTTGAGCAGCCAAGTCTAGTTGAGAGGTGTCCCTGCCCATGGCAGGGAGGTTGGAGTAGATGATCTCTAAAGGTCACTTCCAACCTAAGCCATTCTGTGATTCCTGAAATGAATCCACTCTGGGTTGTAACACAACAGCTACTCACCACCTCCTACAACTCTACTTCCTCCTTGGGACACGAAGTGAAAACTAAGAGACAGTTGGAAGCAGGCTGCAAAACTGCAGGGGCAGGCAGACTGTAATTGATGGATCTGCTTTTCCACCTGCCAATACCATGTTCATTTTCTATTGACATCAATAAATAGTGCCAAGTCCCAATATCCCTGCTTCACGGTGTGCAAATCCATCTGGAGAACGCTGTAGCTACAACCAGCATGACACTGGGGATGAAGGAACTTCTCCTCTCTTGGCAGAACCCTAGAAAATTAATACCCTTTAATTAAATCCATTAAAATTAATATCCTTTAAAATGAAAAAGAAAAAGAAAAGGATATTAATTAAAGGCTATTAAGTCAGGTAAGATCATTTTTTGCTTAAAGAACAAAAGCTCCTGTTCTTATGGAGGGAGTTCCAGGTCTTGTGTCCTGTTCTCCAGGTGAGAGACTACCCACTGTGCACAGCCACCAGTAGATCCACACATAAAATGACATCAGGGATCTCCTCTAAGCAGCTTTCTTGCAGGGGTTGGATCAGTTCTCTCATCTCCTCACATGTTATGAGGAAACAAGGCACTGAGAGGAACTTGGCAAGAGAAAAATCTAAGATGAAGAAAGTTACTGTGTTCAGCTCTGGAGTCTCCAGCATAAGAAGGACATGGATCTGCTCAAGCAGCTCCAGGGAAGGGCCTTGGAGATGATTAGGAGGATGGAAATCCTCCTCTATGAGGACAGGTTGAGAGAGTTGGGAGTTGTTCAGCCTGGAGAAGAGAAGGCTCCAGGGAGACCTTGGAGCAGCCTTCCAGGATTTGCAGGGGGCAACAGGAGAGCTGGGGAGGGACTTCTGACAAAGGCACAGAATGACAGGATGAGGAGTAATGGTTTAAACCTGGAAGAAGCTGCATTTAGATTAGACATTAGAAATAAATTCTTCCCCATGAAGGTGGTGAGGCACTGGAACAGGCTGTCCAGAGACACTGGGGAAGCTCCAAGCCTGGAACTGTACAAAGCCAGGCTGGATGAGGCCTTGATCAGCCTGGTTGCGTGGAAGGTGTCCCTGCCCATGGCAGAGGGGTGGAACTAGAGGATCTTAAAGGTCCCTTCCAAACCAGACGATCCTAGGATTCTGTGACTGGCTGCAATTAATTGGAGGGCACAAGATAGAGCCACCAGAAGATGTTCTTGGACAGAACTCTCCCCCTTCTTCTTGCTGCCCTGAAAGTCCTCTAATTTTCCTAGAGTAACAGAACAGCTGAGGCTGGAAGGGGCCTCCTGAGCCCAAGCTCCCCTAGATACATGTGGACCTATAGACACATATGTGTGTGTTTGTGTATAGAGAGACAAACCCAGCAGCTGTGCACAAGGAGGATGCTAGGAGCAGAGCCAAGGGAAGGAAAGACAGAAGCTTAGGGAAAAGGGAAGTCATGAATGATGCAGGAGTGAGGAAGAGCAGGCAGTGTGCTTGGAGGTATTCTCCCCTAACCCACCCAGCTGCCCACATCTCTCCCCAGTTTTCCACAGCTGCTGGCTTGTGCCTTTTCCCAGAGGAGAAATTACTCCCCTGTGAAAAACAGGCACAAACCAGCGCTCCAGGACACAATCTGGTGAGCTGTAATGGCCCAAAGGGAGCTGCAGCCCAACCTTTCTTTTCTTTGGATTATGAAACAAATAGTGAGAAGTTCCCTCGAAGCCACAGTCCCAGTTTTACACAAGGAGTTCCACCAGGAGTGACTGGCAAGGAGCTAAATTCATTTGGCATGCACAGGTCCATGTCATCGGTGATGTCATCACTGAAGAGAGGCAAGATGCCCCCCAGCAATGCACCTCCCCTGAAAGAAGAGAGCTACCTGGACAACAACAGAGCCTGTGCCCATCAACCTCCTCACTGTGCTCCATGCAGGAGCACCAACAGACTGCACCTGAATGTTAAACAGATGTTGACATGGGAAGCAAGAAGGGACATGGCAAGATGAGACACTCAAGAGCTGAAAGCAGTTCACTGCTAGCATGAAAATCAGTGGCAAAGAGCTGTGGAAAAATACAAAGCAGCTCTGATGGAGGTTTGCAAGAGAATCCTGACACCACCTGGGATGCCCTACAGAATCCCTCAGTGTTCAGCCAGCTAAATGACATTTTGCAATTAATTACTGGATTCCAGAACACAGTGTCACAGGACATTAGAGGTTGGAAGGGACCTCCAGAGATCATCCAGTACAACCCCCCTGCCAGAGCAAGATCACTCAGGATAGTCTGCACAGGAATGCACCCAGGTGGGTTTGAAAGTCTCCAGAGAAGGAGACTCCACAACCTCTCTGGGCAGCCTGCTCTAGGGCTCTGTCACCCTCACTGTAAAGAAGTTTCCCCTCATGTTGAGGTGAAACCTTCTGTGTTCAAGCTTGAACCTGTTGTTTCTCATCTTACTAGTGTACACCACCAAAAAGAGCTTGCCCCCCTCCACTTGACACTCACCCCTCAGATATTAAGAGACATTGATCAGATCCCCTCCCAGTCTTCTCAAGACTAAGCAGCCCCAGGGCTCTCAGTCTCTCTTCACAGGGGAGGTGCTCAAGTTCCCTAATCGTCCTTGTGGTTCTCTGTTGGATCCTCTCCAACAGGTCTCTGTCTCTCTTGACCTGGGGAGCCCAAAACTGGACACAGCATTGCAGGTGTGGCCTCACCAGGGCAGAGTAGAGGAGGAGAAGAACCTCCTTAGCCCTTCTGGCCACACTTTTCATGATGCACCCCAGGATCCCATTGGCTCTCCTGGCCACAAGGGCACATTGCTGTCCCACAGAGACCTTGCTATCCCCCAGCACTCCAAGCTCTTTCTGTATGGAGTTGCTTTCCAGCAGGGTATCCCCTAACCTGTCCTGGTGCCTGTTGTTACTCCTCCCCAGGACCCTGCACTTGTCCTTATTGAACTTTAGGAGGTTTGCCTGCACCCAGATCTCAGCCTGCCCAGATCTCACTGGATGGCTGCACTGTGACAGGTGTCAGCCACCCCCAAAGTTTTGTATCATCAGGAACTTGCTGAGGGTGCTCTCAATCCCCTCATCCAGGTTGTTGATAAAGATACTGAACAAAACCGGACCCAGGACTGATCCCTGGGGAACACCACTGGCCACAGGCCTCCAAGCTGACTCTGTGCCACTGATGACAATCCTCTGAACTCTGTTGTAGAGCCAGTTTGCAATCCACCTCACAGACCAGCCATCTATGCTGCATTTCCTAAGCTTATCTATGAGGATATTATGGGAGACAGTATCAAAAGCTCTACTGAAGTCAAGGTATATGACATCCCATTTGGCCATAACTTCATAGAAGGCTACTAGATTAGTCAGGCAGGATCTCTCCTTGGTAAATCCATGTTGGCTACCCCTGATAACCTTCTTGTCTTCTATGTGATTAGAGAGCTGACCTCCAGGATGAGCTGCTCCATCATCTTTCCAGGGATGGTTACCTGGGTCCTCCTCCTTGCCTTTTTTGAAGACTGGAGTGGCATTTGTTTTCTTCCAGTCATCAGACACCTCTCCTGTTCAAAATGACCTTTCAGAGATGATGGAGAGAGGTTCAGCAACAGTACCAGCAGCACTCAGCACTCATGGATGCACCCCATCAGGACCCATGGATTTGTATGTCTTCAGCTGGCATAAGAGATCTCTAACCCAGCCCTGACTGACCAGTGGAGTGTCCTCTTCCCTCCAGTTCTGCTCCCTCGCTTCCAGAGACTGAGGGTCCTGAGGGCTGGTTTTAGGAGCAAAGACTGAGGCAAAGAAGGCATTCAGCAACTCTGCCATCCCTGCATCATCAGTTACCATAGCTCCCATATCATTCAGTAGTGGTCCCACCTTTTACCTGCTCTTCCTTTTATCACTGACAGATTTGAAAAGACTCTTCTTGTTCTCTTTCACCCCCTGGCAAGGCTCAGTCCCGTCCTTGTTACATCTCTACATTCTCTGGCTATATATCAATAATCCTCCCAACTGACCAGACCTTTTTTCCCACTATACTGTAAACCTCCTTTTTATTTCTGAGCTTTACTAAGAGTTCCTTACTTATCCATGCAGGTCTTCTGCCTCCCTTACTTGATTTTTTTTTTCAAGGCAATACATTTTCTTTGAGCTTGGAGGAGGTAATATTTCAATATTAACCAGCTCTCTTGGGCCCCTCTTCCTTCCAGAGCCCTAGCCCACTGGATATTTCTAAGCAGAGTCTTGAAGAGGGCAAAGTCAGCCCTCTTAAAGCCCAGGGCTGAAATTTTACTTATCACCCTGCTTCTCTGCCTGTTCATCTTAAACTCTAACATGTCATGGTCACTACAGACAAGATTATTCCCAACCTGAACATCTATAACCAGTCCTTGTTAGTTTGTTAATACCAGGTCCAGCACTGAACTCCTCCTTGCTGGTCCTTCAACTACCTGCAGAAGAAAGTTGTTATCAATGCACTGCAGGAACCTTTTGGACTGTTTGTGCTTGGCTGTGTGATCTTTCCAACTGATATCAGAGTGGCTGAAGGCACCCATGAGCACCAGGGCACTTGATCTTGAGGCTACCTCCAGCTGCCTGCAGAAGGCCTCATCAGCAGCTCTTTCCTGGTTGGGTTGTCTGTAGTAAACTCCCACAACCATACCACCCACGTTTGCATGTCCCTTCACCCTTACCCATAAGCTTTCAATGCTTTTAACATAGGATCACAGGATGTTAGGGGTTGGAAGGGACCTCTGAAGACCATCAAGTCCAACCCCCCTGCCAGAGCAGGAGCATAGAATCCAGCACAGGTCACACAGGAACACATCCAGATGGGGCTGGAAAGTCTCCAGAGAAGGAGACTCCACAACCCCTCTGGGCAGCCTGGTCCAGTGCTCTGTGACCCTCCCAGTGAAGAAGTTCCTCCTCATGTTGAGGTGGAACCTCCTGTGTTGTGGTTTCTATCCATTGCCCCTTGTCCTATCCCAGGGTGCCACTGAGCAGAGCCTGTCCCCTCCCTCTTGACCCCCAGTCCTCAGATATTGATAAACATTGATTAAATCCCCTCTCAGTCTTCTCTTCTCCAAACTAAAAAGCCCCAGGGCTCTTAGCCTTTCTTCATAGGGCACACACTCCAGCCCCTTACCCATCCTGGTAGCTCTCTGTTGGACTCTCTCCATCAGACCATCTTCCCCTGGGTTAAGCTCAACACATTCTAGTTGCTTATTCACATGGAGAGCAACTCCACCACCTCACCTTGACAGTCTGTCCTTCCTGAAAAGTACACAGTTGTCCATAACCACATTCCAGTGGTGGGAGCTACCCCCATGGCAACAAGATCATAGCCCTGTGACTGCACCCACACCTCCAGCTCATCTTGCTTATTTCCCGTGCTTCTTGCATTGGTACACAGACACTTCAGAGACTTAGCAGACGAGCATCAGTTACCATTGTGGGTGTCACATAATCTACCATCCCCTACTGCCCCAGGATAGCAGCAGAGCTGGTACCCTGCCTCTGTACCAGGATTGTTTTCAGTGAGCCTGGTTTTGCCCTCGACATTAGAATCATAGAATCAACCAGGTTGGAAAAGACCTTAGAGATCACCAAGTCCAACCCATTACCTAATACCTAACACCTCATGACTAACTAAACCATGGCTTCAAGTGCTACGTCCAATCCTTTTTGAACACCTCCAGGGACCTTGCCAGTCTGCACAGATGGGCAGAGTCCAACAGGATGGCATTCAACAAGTCCAAGCACTGGGTGCTGCCCTTTGGCCACAACAACCCCATGCAGTGCCACAGGCTGGGGACAGAGTGGCTGGAGAGCAGCCAGGCAGAAAGGGACCTGGGAGCAGTGGTTGACAGCAGCTGAACATGAGCCAGCAGTGTGCCCAGGTGGCCAAGAAGGCCAATGGCTTCCTGGCCTGCATCAGGAATAGTGTGGCCAGCAAATTAAAGACCTATCAACCAGCCCTGCCAGTTCTTGTCCCAGGATTCCTTTTCCTCTCTTAGAGACCAGTTGCCAGGCTCGTCCTCTTTGTCAAATCATCTGCATTTGTGCACGCTGCTGATTTTTAAACCCAGGCTCTTCCATCTCTGCAAATGCCTCCTCAATGGAAAAACATCTACCAGCTCAGCATCTCACCAGCACAACGTGTCTGAAGGAGATAGGGAAGCAAGCCATGACATCAACAAATCCTAGGTTAAGCTTCTCCTCGTGTTATTTATGATGCCTATGATGTGTCCCTTCAGCACCAGAGTCACAACCCACCCTCAGCTGCCCTTGAGCCCAGGGAGAGTTGTTTATGCTTTCTATCAGCAGCATTTTCTTAAGCACTGGGGAGTTTTGGAAGCCATCTGCAAGCCAGGATCAGCTCATTTGTGAGAAGTCCCTGTGATTTCGGCTGCACTCCATGGTCACAGAATCCCAGCATGGTGGGGGCTGGAAGGGGCCTCTGGAAATCACCCAGTCCAACGCCCCTGCTAAAGCAGGGGTGCCCACAGCAGCTTGCCCATGATCACAATATGCAGCTGGCTTTGGAAGCTCTCCAGACAAGGAGACTTCACCTCTCTAGGCAGCCTGCTCCAGGGCTCCAGCACCCTCACACCAAACAAGTTTCTCCTCTTCCTCAGATGGAACATCCTGGCTTCCACTTTGTGCTGTTGATCAGGGCTCTCCACCTTTCCTCCTCACAAGACACTCCGAGCTCCCCAGCATCTCTGTAGCCCTGACACAATGCCATATGCTGCAGTGACAATGCTGTATCCTGCAATGCTACCTTAGACACTGCACTGCCAGCCACCATTCCCAACTCCCTGCTGAGCCCTGGTGTTCCAGAGTCCAGGCAGGCTCCTGCAGCCCTTCTCACTGCCCCTTTTACGGCAAACTCTGAACATCAGCTGCCAGCATCACTCTCACCAGTGCTTGACTCCTGTAAACACCAAAGGACTTGCAGTATCTAAACTGCTTTTGTGGATCTGGGCAGGAATCCCACCAGAAGCATTTATCTACTTCTTGGTGACAAGAGGACTTGCCTAGTACCTTTGATGGAAGAACATCATCCTGGCTTACAAACCAGTAAAGTCCTGCTTCTGGTGTGTGTGTGCACTGAGTGTCCCCTCTAGCATCAGCAGTAACAGGCAGGTTATAAATGTAGGGATGAGAAGCATCTGAAAGAAACCAGAGCTGGGTGAGATGCAGGTCAAAGGGTGAAGAGAAGTCACAAAGGGAAGGCATATGTACGGCTTAGAAGGTGAATATGCAGTAAACAAAATGATCCACAACAGGGATCTACAGGGCAAGGAAACAGCACCTTTCCTCCTCCTTGAGACATCAAAGAAGTACCACACAGAAGTCCAACTGGTATTTAAAGACGAAGTTCCCTAAACAAAAGATGAAGGCATAACTTAAATACCAAGCTAAACGACAGAACGCATCAGGTTGGAAGAGACTCTCAAAGGTCATCTTGTCCAACCCCCCTGCAGTCAGCAAGGACATCTCTTGAATGCTTCCTAAACATTTTTCTCTGATATTTACCCAAAAACCCCACATTTCTTCCCCCAAAGGGTTGTCAAGCCCTGGAACAGGCTGGGCAGGGAAGTGGTGGAGTCCTCATCTATGGAGGGGTTTCAAAGCAGTGGAGATGTGGTGCTGAGGGCATGGTTTAGAGGTGCACTTGGTAGTACTGGATTAATGGTGGGACTGGATGATCTTAGAGGTTTTTTCCAGCCTAAACAAATTCATGCTTCCATTATTCCAACTAGTTCAGGATGCCTGATGCCTTGCACACCAGGAGGAAGAGGATGACCTGCATGGGAAGCACTGGCATTATGAAGCGGAAAAGCACGCGGAGCGAGCGCTGCAGGCTGTCACCAGCTCCTGCTGATGAGCGAGGCTGAGCAGCACCCTCCCTTCCACACAGGCACCACCTCATGGCCATCCAGCATGGGCTTCTCACCCAAAACCAGCTCAGGCCACTCCTCACTCTCTCTCTGCTGTACAGCCAAGCTGCAGTTCTAGCCACAGGCAGCAATTTCCAACAGCGCTCCAGATAAAGCCTCTCGTGAGCTGACAAGCGTTCAAGTTCCACCTCCCGGGAAGTGAGGACAGCCACTGCACATGCTCTGCTGTCACTCTGAAATGACAGCTCTGGAGGTAAAACTAAACAATCCCACAGGAACTGGTCTGATAGCTCCACCACTGTAAAATGGGTGATGCTTACGGCAGTGGGTGTCATTCCCCATCAATTGCTGGGGCCGGGAAGGGCTCTGCATTCATGGGTGCTTGTTGCTAACTCCTGGAGAGCCTTTTTCAGTCATCACAGAAGGGTCTGGGATGGAAGGGACCTTCAAGATCATACAGATCCCACCCCTGTGCCACAGGCAGGGACACCTTCCACTAGAACCAGATTGCTCAAGGCCTCATCCAATCTGGCCTTGAACGCCTCCAGGGAGGAGCCATCTACAACCTCCCCGGGCAACCTGCTCCAGTGTTTCACCACCCTCACTGGAAAGAACTCCTTCCTCATCTCCAGTCTAAATCTGCCCTCTCCCAGCTCAAAGAACCTGGGATTGACAGGGGAATTTCTCCTGGGCAGGTTCCATGGGAGCTTGTTTCTGATAAAGGTGGATTTTTTCCTGAAACCAAAGAGCACTGAGACATTCTGGACCGACCTGTCAAGCAGTATTCAGATCTTTTCCCCACCATAAATTAACTCTTAGTTTACAACTGTGAAATAAACCAGTTTTATTTGCATTCCCAATGCCCCTCACTGCCTTCAACCCTCTGTGCTAATGGGGTTTTATGTCCTGTTCCCTTGTTATCATGAACAAAAGAAAACATACTTGCCCTGGTGACAAGCAAGCTTTCCCTCCCAAGAGGGTGACCCTGGTTAAAACAACTCAAATCACTCAGAAAAAGCTCTGCAAAAATCAAACAACAGGGCAAAAACCAAGACAAAAATCTTCAAGGGGAAGATGTTTCTGTCTATCATAGAACTGTTTGGGGTGGAAAAGATCTCCAAGGTCATTCAAGTCCAACCATCAACCCAACACCACCAAGGCCATCAAACCATGGCCCAAAGTGCCATGGCCACAGGTTTCTTGAACCCCTCCAGGGATGGGGATTCCACCACCTCCCTGGGCAGCCTGTTCCAATGCCTGACCACTCATGCAGCAAAACAATTGTTCCACATCTCCAACCTAAACCTCCCCTGTGGTGGGTAACAGGATTTTAAAGGCATAGCCTCAAACTACCACACTCCCCTGGCACTGTATCACACCATTTCCCCTCATTCTGTCACCAGATACTAGGGAGAAGAGACCAATCTCCACCTCACTGCAACCTCCTTTCAGGGAGCTGCAAAGAGCAATGAGGTCTCCCCTCAGCCTCCTCTTCTCCAAACACCCCCAGTTCCCTCAGCTGCTCCTCACCAGCCCTGTTCTCCGAGCTTTGTTGCCCTTCTCTGTTCTAGCACCTTCCCTCACTCCCTGTGGTCATTAGAAGGGCACATCTGCCTCCCAAAGCTGTTTGTTTCCCTATTTCTGCCTCTCTTTTCCTTAGTGTGGCAAATCATTTTTGTCTACAATGGCTGACTGGATTTTGTTGGTTTGGTTGCTTTTTTTTTTTTTCCAGCCTCAGCAGTGTAATTTTCCTCCTCCAAAAGGCCTCACACTAGCTCGTGCATCATCTGCTTCACATTAATCATCACAGCTGGGGAGGGACTGCAACACCCATGCACATACTCATGCCTTTAGATCTACACAAATAAAAATAGGTGTTTTGCTCTGGGTTTTATAGCTATGGACACACACAAACACGCAGTAATAACAGCTTCAGTTACAAGCATCAGCTGTGTATCTGCTCCCCCTTAAAAAAGAGCAGGTTTGTTCCTGCTTTGAAGAGGAAAATGTCACCTGCACACTTTTCCTAGAGTGCTCCACGATCAGTTATTCTGGTGTGAGCCACAGCAGAACCAGTTCTGGTCAGGGCTGGGACTTCCCACCTCAGGCTCTGCTCAGTGAGGCACTTGATGAAGTCCAGGGCAGCTTGGCACAGCCAGGGGCTGCTTCTAGCAGGCAGAAGCTGATGAGGAGAGTTCCTGCCAAGGGCTGCCTGCAGAAAGGCTCTGCCTGAGACTTGCTCCTCTGCACACCAAGGGCACTGCCACAGCTTCTGCCACACCTTGGGGGGCAGCACGGCAGAGGTGGCAGCTGTGGGGAGGAGCAGCCAGGACAGGGGACCCTCAAGTGCCCAACAAGGGATTGCAGCCCATGGAGGGCATTTTCAGGAGCAAGCTGAGGGATGCCCAGGGCCAAGCTGCTTCTTGCCTGGCTGGTGTCCCAGCAGGACTCTGTCCCTTCTGCCTTCCATCCCCATCCCTCTGTTCCTGAATCCACTTCCAGAATCCAGCTCCTGAATCCAGTTCCTATATGCTGCTGAGTCCAGGCTGAGACTTGCTCAGTGCCTGCCCCCAGCATCAGTGGTGCCAATGGTGCCATCACTGCCATCAGGGGTTGGGTTCCAAGTTGGTTTGTGTCTCTTTGTCTCTATTCCATGGGATTGTTCTTCTTTCTGTCCTAGCTGGTTGAGTTTCTTTCCCGTTCTCTCTCCCTTCTTCCTTTTGTGAAGGAAGAGGGCTTCATGGAGAGCCTCTGGCACTGCTCTGGTGGCCAGCCCTGATCCTTGTCATTGATTCATTATGTAAACTGTCAGTTATTAATTAGGTATAAATTGAGTATGTAGCTCAGCTCCTCTATCACTAAATGCTATGATCTTCTAGTACTTTCCCAAAGCGAGCTCAGTTGCTCTGTGCAAGTGCCACACACTGACGGTTCAACTCTCCCTCCAACAGACGCAATTGCCATGCACATGGGTAGGGTTTTATTCCTGAAGAATCCTCACCATGGATTTTGAAGTCACTGCCATCCAGCTCATTCCTAATTGTACCACTACCAGTGCAGCTGGAAGCAGTTCAGAGGCACTCAGCAGCACACATCTATTTCAGTCCAGTGCAGAGCCACAAAGCTTAACCCTTGATCACAGCTGCTGCTCTCCTCTCTGCTCTCAGAGAGGCTCACCCTGATAAACCCAGGCCACCTTCACACTGCAGGGACAAACCTGAGCCAGGAGAGCAAGTGGATTTTCATTTCAGCCCCACCACTACAGAGCTAGGCACAGCTTGAGTTTCCAAGTCCTGCCTGGGAGAACACCTAAAGCATGCCCAGCACCCGCACCCATATGGCTCACTCAGAGCAGCTGCCTTCTGAGCTGGAGGTTGAAATGGACCTTTCGAGTGAACACTGCTAGTCCATCATGTTGTAAAACCTTTCTGCTGCTTCAGACACACACCAGGATTTCCTTCAAAGAACAGGACTTCCCCAGAAGCCCTGAGAAGGATTTGGAGGTGCCGGTGGATGAGAAGCTGGACTTTCCCCAGCACCATGAGCCTACTGCCCAGCCTTAGCTGCGTCCTGGGCTGATCCCCAGTGGTATGGGCAGCAGATGGAGGGAGCAGATTCTGCCCCTCTGCTCTGCTGAGACCCCACCTGCAGTGCTGGGGTCAGCTCAGGGGCTGGAGTTAGATGGTTTTTAAGGTCCTTTCCAAACCAAACCATTCTATGTCCCTATGAAATGTAGTGTGAACAAGGCCCGTGTGCAAAACAGTGAAAACATACAATGATTTGTTAGCTCTTACCTCCTGCCATCAGAATGAGGCTGCATGGGGTTTATCAGGGCAAAAGCCTGCTTGAGGAAGATATTACTGTACTAGAATGACTCCTCTGGAGAAGGTTTATTTTACACTACAAGCATTTCAAGTAGCACAAATCCTGGACCACGTCTCCCTGTGCTGCAGGGAATGAAAGAGCACGTCGAGCAAACCAGCTCACGGTTCCTTGAGTCACTAGCTGCACAAAAGCTGGGCTAAGCCTTCCAGATCCTAAAGCCCAGAAGAACACTGAGACACCTTTCTCAATCTTTGCAGGCTCACAGTTGTTTTTCTCCTCACAGCAGGGAAGCAGCATTCTCCCCTCCATTTGTTTTGCACTGTATTAATTTGATTATGTTGGCTCTTTCTGGCTTGAAAACAGCCCTCCTCTGACCCATCACGCTACCTGTGTGCCAGCATATTGTCTCAGCAGGCATTCTCCAGCCATGAGTCAGAATCCAACAGAATAATAAGGTAGAAATGTTTGAAGCAAGTGGTTCAGGAGCAGAAAGCAAGCAAACACTTGGGGAATTCTGTCTGCTGCGTGGCTGAGACTTGGGGGTTTACAGCCTCAAGATTTCCCAGATGAATATAAGAGCTGCTGGAGCTGGTCCAGAGGAGGCCACCAAGATGATAGAGGGCTGAAGAACCTCCTCTATGGGGACAGGCTGAGAGAGTTGGGGTTCTTGAGCCTGGAGAAGAGAAGGCTCCAGGGAGACCTTAGAGCTGTATTTTCATATTTCAAGGGGACCTATAGGAAGGCTGGGGAGGGACTGTGGTGATGGATAAAGGGCAATGATTTGAAACCGGAGCAGGGTAGATTTAGATTGGACATCAGGAGGAAGTCCTTCACAATGAGGGTGGTAAAATACTGGAACAGGTTGCCCAGGGCTGTGGTTGAGGCCCCATCCCTGGAGACATTCAAGATCAGACTGGATGGGGCCCTGGGCAGCCTGCTTTAGTTGGAAGTGTCCCTGCTGACTGCAGGGCGGGTGAACAAGATGGCCTTTGAGGCTGCCTTCCAACCCAATGCAATCTGTGAATCTAGGTTTGGGGTAGGTTTTTTTATTAATGAAATCTGAGATTCTCACATGCTGCCATGATTCTGGAAATTAAGGCTATAAAAACGCTACTAAGCACTGAGAGACTGTAAAATTACAACAGCTGTAATTACAAACTACAAAAGCATCATCATGAACTGGTTAAAAGAATACTAAGGAACCTGGAAATGCCTTCTTCATCCCAGCCCTTCAAAGCAGAAAACCAAAGAGCTTTTTCCTCTCCTCTGCTGCTATCGGGATTCTTGCAGTCCAAATCCTAACACAGCTACCTGTGTAACAGGTTTTCTGCTGTCAGTAAAACTGCCTTTCCCAAACAAAGGTCTTGGAAGAAATCACAGACTCACAGATTGTATCAGGTTGGAAGGGACCCTCAAAGCTCATCTTGTCCAACCCCCCTGCAGCTCAGCAGGGACACCTCCAACTAGAGCAGGCTGCTTTATTGCAAAGCATCTCAAAAGCACCCCTGAATCCCACTAGATATTTACCTGCCTTCTCTAATGAGCTTCAAATTCTGCCTTTTATAGCTAAAGCATTTCTTCTACAGCAAGCTGCATCCAGCAAGTTAAACCTTCTTAGCCTTGCTACTCCACTTTTCAGTTGTTTGTTTGTTTTAAAGAACATATTTACACTTTGCTGAAAGACATTACCAGCAGCACAAGACAGATTCAGGCTTGAGAACAGTTCTCAGGCATTCACGCTTTGCCTGCTTTACAGAAACATCCAGTTGGATCCTAAAACACATCCCTAAAGGAACCAACACACTCATATGCACTTGGCATGGCAGCTTGCAAGCAGCAGAGACAGAAAACACAAACCACAAATTAACACATGCATGCTAAAAAGGCAGGGATTTCTAAATTGACCCAAAGCAGCAGAGTTTTGAAAGAATTCTGCCTTTTGAGGGATTCAGATGCTGCAGGTTTCCTCCCAACAGAATCACAGAATGGTGGGGGTTGGAAGGGACCTCTAGAGATCATCAAGTCCAACCCCCTGCCAAAGCAGGGTCACCTACGACAGGTCACACAGAAACACATCCAGGTGGGTTTGGAATCCCTCCAGAGAAGCAGACCCCACAATCTTTCTGGGCAGCCTGCTCCAGGGCTCTGTCATGCTCACGCTGAAGAAGCTTCTCCTCACGTTGAGGTGGAACTTCCTGGATTTGTTTGTATCCATTACCCTTTGTCCTATCACAGGACACCACTGAAAAGACACTGGCTCTGTTGTGTTGACACCCACCCTCAGATGTTTACAGGCAGTGATAAAATCTCCTCTGAGCCTGCTCTTCTCAAGACTAAACAGACCCAGATCTCTCTAACATCTCTCCTGCGAAGAAAGTCTAAGTCCCTTACTCATCCTCATAGCTCCCCATTGACTCTCTCCAGCAGATCCCTGTCTCTCTTGAACTGGGGAGCCCAAAACTGGATACAATATTCCAGGTGTGGTCTCACCAGGGCAGAGCAGAACCTCCCTGCATGGTGCACCACATTATTTCATCACCATTCGGCACACTCGAGGCTCCTTCTCCCTCAGAAGCAAGAGAGATACCGAATCAAGTTGCTAGTAGGTAGGCAACACGTAGACAGGTAACGCTTCCCAGCCCTAGACCGACACTACCTCATTGTCAGGCAAGGCAGAAAGCCTCCTCTGAAGCCACCCAGCACCTTGTCCACTCTCCTGGGGACAGCACATCGCACCATCCATACGTCTGTGCTGACGTACGCTCCGGTTTATGTTATCATCTGTGTGTTTTACGAGCTGGCCACAACGCCTTATGTAACAGATCCCTGTTTAATATGGCACGGCGTGCTCAGCGCCGCAGCAAGCCCAGCGCTGGCCCCTGCCCCGACTCCTTTCTGCCCACCCGGGGCAGAAATATCACTTGGAGCACAGACCGCCACTATCTCCTATTTGGGCCGTCCAGCTCGGACCATGGTAACGGAGTGGGGGGAGCCTCCGTGCTGCAAGAGAACCATTTTGTAAGGGATGACACCAGCTTCCCAGTGAGGAAAACTGGGGGCAGGCGGTGGGGAGATCATTTCCCAATGAACATCACCAACCTGCCCCAGCTTCTTCGGGGCAACCCTGCTGCTGTCATCCCAATGATGCCTCTGCTACCACAGCACCTGCCCCGCTGCTTCGTCCCCTGCCAACAGCCTGGCCAGGGTACAGCCGGCAGCCCAGCAACTTCTGGGGCTGTTCGGACGAGCCCGGCCCGAGCATTGTGTAATTAGCAGCTCTGAACTGCTCCGCCGATGAACGCCAAGCGGGGCAGGAGCCGGCGCTGCCCGCCCCGGGAGCCGCCGGCACAGGGCTGCGGGAGCACAAGCGCCGCTGACCGCCGGCAAGCTCTGCCGGGACCCCGAAATACAGCTGCTCCCCCCAAATTAGGCAACGGAGGAGCGTTTCGGCGGGGTCCCGCCGGCGCATGCCACCTCCACTAACAAAGCCTGTGGGGGTGGGCTTGCGGGCTCCCCCTCCCCAGCACTCACCGCCTCCGAGTCTTCAAATCCATGCAGGTACAAATTGTCGTACATGGAGGTCCGCTGACGCCGGGCGCCTCTCTCGGTGCGGAACCGGCGCTGCGGGGGAGGGGAAAGGGGAAGGGGGAAGAACCGAACGGTGGCGGAGGCCTGTGCGGCGGCGGGGCCGAGCCTGCCCTCTCAGCGCTGCGGACGCCCCAGCCGCGCCGCGCCGCCCCGCAGCCCACCCCCGCCGCCGCCGCCTTCCCGCCGTGGCCCGCTCCCCGCGCCGCCGCGCTGCCATTGGCTGCGACGTGCTACCGCTGCGCTGCCATTGGATGCGGTGCGCCCATGCCGCGCCGCTATTGGCTACGACGCACCCACTACCGCCACCACGCGGGGCGCTCAGGAGCATCGCTGCCCCCGGCCCGCCGCTTCGGCAGCCGCCTCACGGCCCTGAGAAACTAACCACAGCGGCTGCCTGCCGCCTCTTGCCGGGCTGCCTGAGGCGGTGGCGAGGGGAGGCACGTAACGGGGCCATTTCTTTCTTTCTTTCTTTCTTTCTTTGTCACCATTTCTTCCTTTCTTTGCCACTCTTTTTTTCTTTTCTTTGCCACAACCCCGCTTCTTCAGGATCCCAGAGAACAGCAGCTGGAGAGAAACACACAACCCCCACACTCCCCTAAGGTCTGGCAACAAGCCAAACAAACCCCAAACACTAAAGACTTAACAGAGCATAAGATTGGGCCTTATTTACAACTAAATTTAGGCACAAATTCCTACTGGAGCTCTCATAGTGGAAGTTTCTGGTTACACTCTTCATTTCAAGCAACTGTGGCTCATCAGCCACACTGCCTGGACCTGAGAGTGTGTTGACCAGACTGGCACACCTCATCCCACAGATGAAAACAACACATCCAGAGAAGCCAACTGGACCAACACAGTCCACCACAGAGTGAGGAAACTGCCAAGTCAGCCCTTCACCTGTAGGACACTAAACTTCCCATCTCCTACACTTAACCACTGAATTTTTTCTCCTTCTCAGACCATCAAAACTTGTCGTGGGCAAGCACAACACTAGAAAACAACCATAGGTGATAAAACTAATAAATAAATAATGATAAAAGAACCATAGGGTTGTAGTTCCCTGGGCCCAGAGATGTGATGGAGTCACCATCCCTGGAGACATTCAAGGACAAACTTGATGTGGCTCTGAGCAGCCGGATCTAGCTGGAGGTGTCCCTCCTGAATGCAGGGGGGTTGGACAAGATGACCTTTGAAAGTCCCTTCCAACCTGATGCATTCTGCAGTTCTGTGAACTTACTTTCTATAGCTGTATTAAAACAATCTAAATGTGATCCAACGTCTCTGTGCTCACAAACACTTCCCATTTGCCTTTTCCATTTGCTCCATCTGCTATTTCTTCCCCCAAACTTAATTTAGTTCAGCGAAGTTACCACTAATCACTTGGAAGTGTCCAACAGGCACCTGAAGCAAAGCCAAAGGTGGTGTTCTCCCCATATTCAATGATTTCTTACAAATTCCATCAAAGATTCCCCAAAGTTATAGTAAGTCTTATTCCCAGGTTACTACCCCTCCTGTGCCCTCCTTGTGTTCCTTGCTTTTGTCCATATAACCTCTTGATTTGCACAAACTTCTGAATTTGTCTTAAGCAAGACCTTCTGTATCTATCCTATAGAGGAAGCATAGTCCCAGTGATGATTAAGAGAAGAATCTTAGACTTTAGGTCTCTTGAATAGTTTTCCAGGATCCAGTCCTCAGTCAAGGAGATCTTCCAAGGAGCAACAACTTCACCTCTAACCCCATGCAACAAGCTCGCTGCCAACATGGCCAAACCAACAAACAAAACACAGCAAGTCGATTACTAATAATGAATCCCTGATGGCTTTCCAGTGGTCTGTTTCAAACAAGACAGCACTTCTGCTTCTGGTAGAATATTTGTTCAGATGACAGAAACTACATGTACAAATAATTCATAGATTCATAGAATGGGTTGCATTGGAAAGGACTTTCAAGATCATCTCCTTCCAACCCCCATGGCATTGGCAAGGACACCCTCCACTACGTCTGGACACCCTCCATGCTCATCCAGCCTCTCCTTGAACACCTCCAGGGAGGGGGCATCCTTGACCTCCCTGGGCAGCTTGCTCCTTCATGGTCATCTTCACCAAGTGTGGACCACCCCAGGGAATAAGCAGCAGGTCATCCTCTTCCTGGGGGTTATCCTTCCAGTTCGATCCAGGCTGCAGAACACATCCACTATGTTTTGGGGCACTTCGTGGTGGTTTGAGCAAGGCTGCTGAGATGGTAGAAGATTTCAGCTTCTAAGACTGGCTTTGAAATTCTCATCAAACTCCCTGTGTGGGAGGCTTTGGTTCCATTCTTAGGGCCTGTGCTGCGAAACAGGTCCCTTCCCCTCCCCACCTTGGCGACCTGTGATGTCACAAATTTAAAGGACCACATATATTGTTGGTGGGAGACTAATAAAATTTAAGAGGGGAAGGAATCATTGCTCAGCTCAAAATAAAACAAGGCCATGAAATCATAAGAAGGAGGGGGGGGAATAAAAAGGCATCTGAACTTCACATAAATTTATAATGAAATAATTTAATTCAGAAGTCAGGGGAATCACTATTTGATTTCCAGTACTTACATTTCACACTGCCCTTTTAAGACAGAGAAGTTATTAAAAATATATATTTAATGACTCAACTTGAAAGGCTCCTAAAAGATGCTATAAAAATACACACAGCTCATTAAATAGAGATTGGACTTGAAAAAGATCTAAACAGAAGGGACCGTCACACAACCCACTTCGAGCACTTAGCTTAGGTGCCTAAATCACAGGGCTTGGGCCATTTAGTTAGGGTGGAGGCCCTAAATGAGTTTTCATGATCCAAGAGGGAAATAATCATTACAAGAGGCAAAAACCCATACAGGAACCATTGTATGTAGAAGGTTTTACCCAGACCTGCACCTGAAATGCAAAACTCACAGCATCACAGCATGGCAGGGGTTGGAAGGGACCTCTGGAGATCATCCAGCCCAACCCCCTGCTAAAGCAGGGACACCCACAGCAGCTTGCCCAGCAGCACAAGGGAGGGCTGGGTTTGGAAGCTCTCCAGGCAAGGAGACTCCACAACCTCTTTGGGCAGCCTGCTCCAGGGCTGTCACCCTTTAATTCAAGAAGTTCCTCCTCATGTTTAGAATAGAACTTCTTAATGGTGGAGTTTGTATCCATTACCCCTTGTCTTGTCACTGGATGCCACTGATAAAAGCCTGGTCCCATCCTTCTGACCCCCACCCTTTAAGTATTGATCAGTATTGATGAGATCCCTCTTCAGCCTCCTCCAGACTATATAGCCCAAATTCTCTCAGTCTTTCCTCATCACAGAGATGTTCCATTTCCCTCAGCGTCTTTGTAGCCCTTTGCTGTACCCTTTCCACCAAGTCCCTATCCCTCTTCAACTGGGGAGCCCAGAACTGGACCTAAGTACTCCAGCTGTGGCCTCACCAGGTCAGAGTAGAGGAGGAGATGAACCTCCCTCGACCTGCTGGACACGCTTTTCTTGATGTACCCCAGGATGCCATTGGCTTTCTTGGCCAGAAGGGCACATTGCTGTCTCACAGTCATCCCGTTGTCCACCAGGACTCCCAGGTCTTTTTCCCCAGAGCTCAAGATGTATTTCAATGAGAAGCCATCACTGTTCCACTGACCTATCACACAGGGATCTCTGGAATGGCTGCTAGAGCAAGGGGCCCTCTTCAGTAAAACAGGAGCACTGTGTTACACTGGGTATGTGGGTGGCCATCTCTGCCAGCTTCCAGAAAGTGAAAAGCTCTGGCTTCAACATCTAGCACAGCTTAGCACAGGCAAAATGGACAGAGTACAATAGCAGAGATGGTTTCATCTTTCCTAGGTGAGCTTCCCAAGGAGTGATTCGATGGAACAGTTGAAAAGCCACCACAATAGAAGATAAAGGTCACAGATTCACTCAAGGGTTTGAGAGATCAAAATCATCCCTGGACTGCTTCTGAAGAAGAATACAAATGACTTGACATTGTTAGGCAGGGAATTCCACTGCCTCAGGCCAACAAGAAAGGCTCTGGTACCTGGCATCTTCAGTCTGCACTTGGCTAACAGTAAAGCAATGAGCATCTGCAAGCCGCTCGGTGTTGGGGTGTGTGTGAGCATGGAGAGCTGTGAGAGACCCCAGGAAAACATGGAATGGCTAAATGAGATGAACTAACTCTTTAAAGTACTGAAAAAGTCTGTCTTAAAAGGCTAACACTTTAAATCCTTTTTTTTTCAATGGTATATTCTACCTTTTCTCTGTGCCCATTGCCCTTCTCCACTGACAAGAGTCTGGCCCCATTCTCTTGCACACCACAGATCCCTTAGCTCTTACTGGGCATTGGTCAGACCCCTCTGCGGCTGCCCCAGGGCTCTTGGCCTTTCCTCCTCACAGAGATGCTCCAGGCCCCTCAGCAACTTTGGAGCCTCTGTCTCCAGTATTTCCCTATCTCTCTTGAACTGGGGAGCCCAGAACTGGACCCAGGACTCCATTTGTGGGCTCACCAAGGCAGAGTAGAGGGGGAGGACAACCTCCCTCAACCTTCTGGCCCCACTCTTTTGAATGCTCTCTAGGAGTCCACTGGCCTTCTCGGTCACGAGAGCGCATCACTGGCTCATGGGCAGCTTCTTGTCCACCAGGACCCCCATCCCTTCTCTGCATACACCCAATATTCTCCATTTTTGATGAAAGCCAGCCCTTTCTGAAGTAGAAAGGACACCTCTTTGAGACATGCATCCAGATACTCTCCCATATCAATTATTTAGTCCCTTCTGAGCTGTCCAAATGTGGGAACACCATTTTATTCTATTTTTTTTTCCCACCCCAGGGCATGAGTTCTGTACAGAACCATGGGAAGCTTTTATTTAAAGCCCAATCCAAGGATTACACAATCAAATGACAGCACTCTTAGGGCTCTTTGAGGAGATGTAGCAGTGAACTATTTGCATAAACACACTCAAGTGCTGCTTGAACAACTGCGCAGGAACCAGATTGCCAAGGCAAGGCGACGCCTCAGCACCGCACTGCGCAAAGCCAGAGCTGTAAGTCAGCAACTTCTCTCCTCTTCCTACTTGAACAAATTCCACTTCCACCTGGGATTTCGCTGCTTCTGACTCCCTGCAAACTGTGCAGAAGGAGTGCATCCTGGAGTACATCAAGAAAAGTGTGGCCAGCAGGTCGAGGGAGGTTCGCCTTCTCCTCTGCTCTGACATGGTGAGGCCACAGCTGGAGTACTTAGGTCCAGTTCTAGGCTCCCCTATTGAAGAGGGACAGGGACTTGATGGAAAGTGTGGGATGGAATTCAACAAGTCCAAGTGCCGGGTGCTGCACTTTGGCCACAACAACCCCATGCAGAGCTACAGGCTGGGGTCGGAGTGGCTGGAGAGCTGCCAAACAGAGAGGGACCTGGGGGTGCTGGTTGACAGCCGCCTAAACATGAGCCAGCAGTGTGCCCAAGTGGCCAAGAAGGCCAATGGCATCCTGGCCTGCATTAGGAATGGTGTGGCCAGCAGGAGCAGGGAGGTCATTGTGCCCCTGTACTCTGCTTTGGTTAGGCCACACCTTGAGTCCTGTGTCCAGTTCTGGGGCCTTCAGTTTAAGAAGGACATTGAGACACTTGAACGTGTCCAGAGAAAGGCAACAAGGCTGGGGAGAGGCCTTGAGCACAGCCCTGTGAGGAGAGGCTGAGGGAGCTGGGGTTGCTTAGCCTGGAGAAGAGGAGGCTCAGGGGCGACCTCATTGCTCTCTACAACTACCTGAAAGGTGGTTGTAGCCAGGAGGGGGTGGCCTCTTCTCCCTAGCAACCAGCACCGGAACAAGGGGACACAGTCTCAAGCTGCACCAGGGGAAGTTTAGGCTGGAGGTGAGGAGAAAGTTCTTCACCGAGAGAGTGATTCGCCATTGGGATGTGCTGCCCGGGGAGGTGGTGGAGTCACCGTCCCTGGAGGTGTTCAAGAGGGGACTGGATGCAGCACTTGGTGCCATGGTCTAGTCATGAGGTCTGTGGTTACAGGTTGGACTCAATGATCTTCGAGGTCTCTTCCAACCTTAGTCATACTGTGATACTGTGAAAGGGTACAGCAAAGGGCTACAAAGATGCTGAGGGGACTGGAACATCTCTGTGATAAGGAAAGACTGAGAGAATTTGGGATATACAGTCTGGAGGAGGCTGAAGAGGGATCTCATCAATGCTGATCAATACTTAAAGGGTGGGGGTCAGGAGGATGGGACCAGACTTTTGTCAGTGGTGCCCAGTGGCAGGACGAGGGGTAACAGGCACAAAGTTGCATCTAAACATGAGGAGGAACTTCTTGGATTTAAGGGTGATAGAGCCCTGGAGCAGGCTGCTCCTTCTCTGGAGAGCATTCCAAACCCAGCTGTCCCCTGTGATGCTGGGCAAGCTGCTGTGAGTGCCCCTGCTTTAGTGGATGATCTCCAGAGGTCCCTTCCAACGCCCATCATTCTGTGATGCTGTGAGTTTTGCATTTCAGGCACAGGTCTGGGAAAAGCCTCTCTCTGCCTTCTTTCCTGGAGAAGGATCAACAGGAATGTTAACTCTGAAGCAACAAAAACTCAACACCAACTCAGTGGAGAAGGTCAGAAGTTCTTTATGGCCTCTTCCTGCTGTGACCTTGAGCAACTTGGTCTAGTGGAAGGTGTCCCTTGCCAGTGGTGGGGGGGTTGGAAGCAGATAATCTTTAAGGTCCCTTCCAACCCAAACCATTCTATCAATCTATGAATCTATGTTCCTGGACATTACTTAGGAGTAATGAGACACTCTCACCACAGCAGGTGAGGGCATAAAACCAAGAAGCATTAGTGGTCACCTTAATAGCACATCTGGAGAGCAACCCACTCCTTTGAGCAGTTCTAAGCAGACAGAAGGCGCCAAAACTCAGCATGGGGGGATGATGGAACAGTGCAGGCTTGGAAGAGACCTCCAGAGATTATCAAATCTGACCCCCCCTTCCACCAAAGCAGGATCACCTAGGGCAGGACAGACAGCAATGCATGCAGATGGGTCTTGAATTTCATCTCCAGAGAAGGAGATTCCACAGCCTCTCTGGGCAGCCCACTCCAGGGCTCCCTTACCCCTACAGCAAAGAAGTTTTTCCTCATGTTGAGGTGGAACTTCCTGGGTCCCAGTTTATATCCATTGCCCTTTGTCCTATCACAAGACACCACTGAAAAGATCCTGGCCCATTCTTCTTGACACCCACCCCTCAGATATTTACAAACATTATTAAGATCCCCTCTGTCTTCTCTTCTCCAGGCTAACCAGCCCCAGGTTTCTCAGTCTTTCTTCATCAGGCAGATGTTCCAATCCCTTCATCATCCCCATAGCCTCCATTGGACTCTCTATATTTTATCCCTGTCCCTCTCGAACTGAGGAGTGTGGAACTGGACACAATACTCCAGATGTGGTCTCACCAGATGTGGAGGAGAACCTCCCCTTGACCTGCTGGTCACACTCTTCTTAATGCACCCCAGGAGACCATTGGCCTTCTTGGTCACAAGGGCACACTGCTGTCCCATGGATAACTTCTTGTCCCCCAGCACTCCAAGGTCCTTCTCCAATCATCAGCACACTTCATATGAAACTGCTTTTGACCTTCTATTGCCTGAATTCTGGGACCCCTTAAAGGAAATTGCTCTCTCCCATATGATGCTGCTCTTGTTGGACTCAGCACAAGAGCCCAAGTCTGTATTTCATTAATAGAAAGGAAAATGACTGTCAGCATTCTCCAGCAATCCACCTAAGGCAGAGCTTACTTCCATCAGTTGGAAGGAGTTCAAGTCCTCACTCTCCTAAGTTATTTGGCACAGCCCAATTGCTCACCCCTTCTCCCTCTAAAGCAATTTTTCTCTCTCCCTCTCCTCCTCTGTTTTATAATATAGATTAGATAAGCTTTTGGTTGAGCACTACCAGCTTCTGCCTTGGGAGGGAGGTACAAATAGGAGATCCCCACTGATCTTGTTCTCCACCACCTCATGAGCAATGAGAACTGGAAGAATGTTTGTAGCATTTGGTGGTCCTTGGAGGTATCAGATGAATAAGAATGGATTTAGCTTTCCAGAGAAAGAAGTGTTGTGCTGTTTGGGTAGATGTGGCATTTCAGCACACGGTCTGGTGGTCATGGACATCATAGAATCAGAGAAAAGACCTCTAAGATCATTGAGTCCAACCATCAACCCAACCCATGGCCATGAAACCATGGCCCACAGTGCCATGCCCACAGATTTCCTGAACACCTCCAGGGATGGTGACTCCACCACCTCCCTGGGCAGCCTGGTCCAACCCCCGACCACTCTTGCAGCAAAGAAATTGTTCCCCATGTCCAACCTAAACCTCCTCTGGTGCAATTTCAGGCCATTTCCTCTCATTCTGTCACCTGAAACTAGGAAGAAGAGACCAACCCCCACCTCGCTCCAACCTCCTTTCAGGGAGCTGTAGAGAGCCATGAGTTCTCCCCTCAGCCTCCTTTTCTCCAGACTGAACACCCCCAGTTCCCTCAGCTGCTCCTCAGCTGCCCTGTTCTCCAGACCCTTACCCAGCTTAGTTGCCCTTCTCTGGACCTGCTCCAGGACCCCAATGTCCTTCTTGGAGTGCAGAGCCCAAAACTGAATGCAGAATTTGAGGTGTGCACTGCCACATACAGAGGCAAAAATCACTTCCCTAGATTATACTTGATGCTCTTAGAGGTCTTTTCCAGCCTTAGTGATTCTGTGTGTCATGGGCATGGAGGATTCTGTCTCTTTAAAGGTTTTCTTCCCAGAGACTACTGGATGTTATGCTTTCCCTCTTTGAATGTCAAGTAATGAATTAGTCTGGTAGGGTCTAATTTGACAGCTCTTCTGCAGGAAGTGAGGTGCCACCTATTCTAAACCACATTTATCTGACACTGTTACATAAAGGCTGCTATAATTACAGGGAGTGTGAAGACTTCATTGTCACTTCTCCTCCCTTTAGAGCACCTTCAAGGAGAGAGGTAACTGGGCTACATTTGTAGGTATCCTCTATATTTAACTGGTTGTGACATCTCCCTTCCCTGCAGGCACTGTGGAGATCTGCAAGAACTGAAGTTCTGCTGTGGGGAACTGAGAGCCTTAGCTAGGGCCTTGCAGGGTAGTTTTTGGTAGACAAGAGTTGATTGTCTCCACCTCCTGAGGCAGCTATGAGTGTTCTCTGAGGTTTTCCTAACCCAAGCTAACTTTAATTGTGCCTTCCACTGGTGCACAGGATTGAGTGCAACAAACCCAGCATTGCCTGCAAGACATGGCCCACAGCCATCTCACTGTGTCAACATGGGGCTCCCTGTAAAGACCTGCAACTTGAGGCACCTACACCCATTGTGGTGATAGTCACAGAGCCTGGAGCTCCCTCCAGAAAAACTCAGCAGCTCCCAGTGTCCATCAGGCTGCTACTGGCTGAAGGTCCAAAACACAGGGTCATACTACAGATACCAACCCAAACAGCCAGGGTGGGCTTATGGCTGGAATTGTGCCTGCATTCTGTGGTGGAAGGAGGATTGGAGTGGGGGAGTTCTGGTTTTAGAGAAGATAGATGGGGTTATCTTCCACACCAACGCCCCACCTGGGGTTATCTCCCATGCCAAAGTCCCATCTGGGCCAAAGGATTAAGCATTTATTGTATTTCTTCTTTCAAGCCACTCTTCCCATGAATGCAAATCAATCTCCTTAACTCCTGGCATTTAGGGTCAAACTCATTGGGGCCTTGAGCAACCTGGTCTAGTTGGAGATGTCCCCTGTTCACTGCCAGGGGCTGGACAAGGTGATCTCTGAGGCTTCCTTCCAACCTGATGCACTCTGTGATGCTGCAATTCTGTGAGCTGCCTTAAGTGCTGCTGCTGGGTGTTGCTGTCCACCGCTTCAGCCTGCTGTAATGACGGGAAACCACCGGTAAAAGCCAGTCACAAAGCTGATGGGAAGTTGATGCTATTTGGCCCAAGCAGGGAAAGTCACTACTGAGTTCTGGAAAGTGTCATCAGTACCAAAACACACCCAGACACACAGACAGGAGAGCATTGAGGGTTGTGAGGCACTGGAACAGCTTGCCCAGAGAAGTTGTGGAGGCTCCAAGCTCCTTATAGACCATCTGGGGATCTTAAAGATCATCTAGGGACCTTAAAGATCACCTAGTTCCAACCTAGGCCTTGAGCAACCTGGTCTAGGGGAGGGTGTCCCTGCCCATGGCAGTGGGTTTGAACTAGGTGATCTTTAGGGTCCCTTCCAACCCAAACCAGTCTATGAATCTATGAGCCCTCTGCCATGGGCAGGGACACCTCCCACCAGCCCAGCTTGCTCAAGGCCTCATCCAGCCCGGCCTTGAGCAACCCAGGAGGAAGCATCCACAGCCTCCATGGGAAACCAGTTCCAGGGTTTCACCACCCTAACAATGAAGAATTTCTTCTTAATATCCAGCTTAAATCTCCTCTCTTTCCATTTAAAACCATTATCCCTCATCCTATCCCTACTTCTCAAAAGGCCCTTCCCATTCTTCCAGCAGGTCCTCCGTAAGTATTGGAAGGTCACCATCAGGTTTTTTATACAGATCTTAATCTATAGTTGCTGCTGCTTCTTGGGGTGGCTTGATTACCTTGTTGACTCGATTGCCTTTTCCTATGCATCATTCTCCATGTACTGCAACCCAGCACTGCAAACTGGATGGCAAGGGACTGTAGGAAACTCCTCAGTTCATTTCAGTAGATTTCCATGACAGCCATTCAAGTGGAGAAGCTGATCCAGAAACAACAGATTAATGAAGGAGGAGCCACTTGTCCAACCTGATTCCTTTAAATATTCAGTCAGGATAGTTGGAAACTGAGCTGAGAAAAACAAAGACTCAAGGATTTGGCTCTGCCTATCTAAATAAGTGGAGTCCTTGCCTGTAAAGTCATTTAATCATAGAATCATTTGGGTTAAAAAAGACCTACAAGATGATTGAGTCCAACCATCAACCCAACACCACCATGGCCACGAAACCATGTTCCAAAGTGCCATGGCCACAGGTTTCTTGAACCCCTCCAGGGATGCTGACTCCACCACCTCCCTGGGCAGCCTGTTCCAATGCCTGACCACTCCTGCAGGAGAGGGTTGGGGTCTGCAGTGGGATCCAGGTACAAGAGTGACTTAGGACAGGACAAGAGTTCAGGGATCCCTGGGCACCACGATGCTCTTGCAAAGCCAGGTGAGAGGCTGGGATGAATTGAGTCATGTGTGCTGCACACAGTGTGATACACACCTGCAGTTCTCAGTTCATTCAGCAGCTCAAAATCCTCCCCATGCCAGCAGCACTGCAGGACTCCTTTTACAAATCTGAGGCAGTTAGAAATGACTAAAAATACCTTCTTCCTTCTCCTCACGCAGCAGAACAATCCTCACTGTAACAATCCTGGCAGCAGCAAAGCCCAGCTTCATGCCATAGGCATGAAAAACTCGGTGTGTAAAAAGGGGTTGATGCTCAACCAGCATTTACTAGAATCTGTTCCTCAGCTCTTGGACAAAGATCACAGAATCATGGAATTGGTTTGGTTGGAAAAGCACTCTGAGATCACCCAGTCCAACCATCAATCCAACACAGCCATGTCCCACAGTGCCATGGCCACACACTTGTTGAACACCTCCAGGGATGGTTAACTCCATGACCTCCCTGGGCAGCCTGTTCCAATGCCTGACCACTCTTGCAGCAAAGAAATTGTTCCTCATCTCCAACCTAAACTTCCCCTAGCACAATTTCAGATCATTTCCTCTCATTCTATCACCTGAAACAAGGAAGAAGAGCTGAAATCTCACCTCACTCCAACCTCCTTTCAGGGAGCTGTAGGGAGCAATGAGGTCTCCCCTCAGCCTTCTCTTCTTCAGACTAAACAACCCCAGTTCCTACAGCTGTTTCTTACCAGCCCTTCTCTGGACCTGCTCCAGCCCCTCAATGCCATTCTTGGAGTGAGGGGCCCAAAACTGAACCTAGGTGTGCCAAGTACAGGGAGATGATGACTTCCCTGCTCCTGCTGGTCAAGCTGGATAGTTGAACCCATGTAGAACCATAGAACCAAAGTATTGTTTGGGTTGGAAAAGACCTTTCAAATCATCAAGTTCAACCATTCTCTAACTCCCCCAAGGCTGGTGCTAAACCACGTCTCTCAGCACCACACCTCTGCTTCTTGCAGACACCTCCAGGCCTGGGGATTCAACCCACGAGTAAACCCTTCGGTGTTCCTACTTTACAAGGATGCACCACAGCACGTGATGCTGGGCTGCAATCCTGGGAAAGCTCAGAGGCTTGGTGAGATGAGGTGATTGCTGGTGCTCTGCACACTCAGATGAATACCAATATTTTCTTCCTCTGACTCTTTCATGAAGTTGTTAGACATCTCTCCCCCCTCATCTCTCCAGCCCTGCAGTCATGCATAAAAAAAGAAGAACAGAATGTTTAGTTTATTCCAGCCTTTGACAACATCCTTACAGAGCCTGCTTGGAAAAAAAAAACAAACCAACAAAACAACCCAACCCCAAAATAGGCTCCTGAGAGGAGAGTTCTGTCCTAGATCTCAAACTGCTGATGAGAAAGGAAACAACAAGTAGGGATACATGGAGATGGATCGATGTTTAGGGTCTAACATTTGGTATGCTCAAAAAAAAACCCAAACCCAAGCAACAATAGAGTGAAAACAACAATAGAGTGAAAACAACAATAGAGTGTCCATAACAATAGAATCACAGAATAGGTTGGGTTGGAAGGGATCTTCAAAGCTCATCTAGTCCAACCCCTCTGCAGTCAGCAGGGACATCTGCAACTAGAGCAGGCTGATCAGAGCCCCAGACAACTTCTCTCAGCCTTTCCTCATCAGACAGATGTTCCACTCCCTTCATCATCCTCAGAGCCTCCACTGGACACTCTCTAGTCTATCACTGTCCCTCTTGAACTGAGGAGCCTGGAACTGGACACAACACTGCAGATGTGGTCTGACCAGGGCAGAATAGAAGGGGTGGAGAACCTCCCTTGACCTGCTGGCCACACTCTTCTTAATGCACCTCAGAAGACCTCCTTGGCCACACAGGCACATTGCTGTCCTATAGATAACTTATTGTCCACCAGGACTCCAAGTTCCTTCACTGTGGAGCTGCTTTCCAGTAGGTCAATACTTAACCTGTAGTGGTGCATGGGCTTGTTCCTCTCCAGATTCAGGACTCTATGCTGACTTGCTGGAAGGTATCCAGAGAAGGGCAACAAAGCTGGGGAGGGCTTTGGAGCACAGCCCTATGAGGAGAGGCTGAGGGAGCTGGGGTTGCTTAGCCTGGAGAAGAGGAGGCTCAGGGGAAACCTTCTTGCTGTCTACAACTCCCTGAAGGGAGGTTGTAGCCAGGTGGGGGTTGGTCTCTTCTGCCAGGCAAGCAGCACCAGAACAAGAGGACACAGTCTCAAGCTGTGCCAGGGGAGGTTTAGGCTGGATGTTAGGAAGAAGTTCTTCATAGTACGAGAGACTGGCCCATTGGAATGTGCTGCCCAGGGAGGTGGTGGAGTCCCCATCCCTGGAGGTGTTTGGGAAGAGCCTGGATGAGGCACTTGGTGTCATGGTTTAGTTGATGAGATGGTGCTGGGCGATAGCTTGGACTCAATGATCTCAAAGGTCTTTTCCAACCTGGTTAATTCTGTTCTATTCTCCTTGTTGAAGCTCCTGATATTCCCCTTTGCCCAGCTCTCCAGCCTGTCCAGATCTCACTGGGGGTTTTGGGGAGAGCTGCCTTCCTTCTTCCTCCAACTACCTGAGCCAAGGGTACTGGAGACAGACATTGCTTTCATGTAACAGAGTTGCAACACTTCTGGAACTTGCTCTGGCCCTCTAACTGAGTGTGGAGCAACAAAATGGCACTTCTGTGCTTTGCCAAAAGGCACAAACTTTCTGAGAAACTTAAGGTATGTTTTGTGCTCCCCTTTGTCAGACATCTTCTGGCCTTGTTTTTCTCACCATCCATCTGCTCAAGGCACGCTGAGGATGACTTCTCCTTCACTGTACTTTTGCAGATGATTAGTGTTTTGTTTTCTGCCCACACTCCTAACCTGCACAGATCCCTCTCAGTCACTCCTCTCTCCTGACAGGTAGTGTGGCAGTGGCTGCCCAACTGACAGGAGGGATCCAAGATGATTACAAGAAGTTTCTCCCAACAAACTGAAAAGCCCCCACACACACTGTCTGGACACCCAAACTCTCCAGTTCACACAGGCAGAGCTCCCAGACCTGAGATCCATCCAGACTGTTGATATTGTGGTTCAATACCTGGTGCCTGACCTGCTGAGCCTCAAAGTTACAGTCACAGTGTCACCGAGGTTGGAAGAGACCTCAAAGATCATCAAGTCCAACCCATCACCACAGACCTCATAACTAGACCATGGCACCAAGTTTGCAGGTTTGGGATAAAATAGGAGCATGGTGGAGGGGTGCAGACAACCAAAGTAGGAGCATGGTGGAGGGGTGCAGCTAACTATTACTGTCTGGACACCCAAACTCTCCAATTCACACAGGCAGAACTCCTAGACCTGAGATCCATCCAGACTGTTCATATTGTCATTCAACATCTGGTGCCTGACCTGCTGAGCCTCAAAGTCTGCAGGTTTGGGATAAAACAGGAGCATGGTGGAGTGGTGCAGCCAACTCCACCAAGGGTTCATGGCAGGATCATGGCCTCACTACAGCAGAGTAGAGGGGGAGGAGAACCTCCCTTGACCTCCTGGTCACAGCCTTCCCAATACATCCCAGGAGAACGTTGGCCTCCTCGGACACAAGAGCACATTGCTGGCTTATGAGCAACTCATCCACCAACACTCCAAGGTCCTTCTCTGCAGAGCAGCTTTCCAGCAGATCACCCCCTTACCTGTCCTGCTGCATGGTGAGAGAATGTTGAACCAGCATCTTCCTGCTTCTTTGGCCACCTCCCTGTGTGGTGATCCTTGTGTCTGTATTCCAGTGCAGTTGGATCTCCATAAACCCCTCCACAACTACTCCTCAAAATAACTTGCTGCTGCTTCCGCTCCTGCTGCCTGGATACACCCTACTCCTGGAAGATGCACACACCAGGCTTGCTTCACTGTCTGAGGTGGAATCATTCCTGCATCTTCTCACTGCAGGGAGGAGGCTCTGCTGTGGCTTGTGGAAAGCAGGAAGATGGAATTGCTTTGCAGAAGGAGAGCAAACAGCAACACCAAAACCATGTTTTAACTAAACTTGTGTGCAAGCCTGGATTACAACAGTAATAGAGCCTGTGGAGGGTAAGTGCTGGGCCACCAGAGCAGTGCCAGGGGCTCTCCAGGAAGCCCTCCACCTGCACAAAGGGAAGAGAAAGGGAAGAAGGGAGAGAGGCTGATGGGCTGGGAAAGAAACTCCACCAGCTGGGGTGGAAAGAAGAACAATGCCTTGGAAGAGAGACAGAGACACAAACCAACATGGAACCCAACCCCTGATAACAATGAGGGCACCTGTGGCACCACTGATGCTAGGGGCAGGCACTGGGTGAGTCCCAGCCTGGAATCAGCATCAGATGGGAAGCAGAGTCAGGAGCTGGATTCTGGAAGTGGATTCAGGAACAGAGGGATGGGGATGGAAGGCAGAAGGGACAGAGTCCTGCTGGGACACCAGCCAGGCAAGAAGAGGCTTGGCCCTGGGCAGCCCTCAGCTTGCTCCTGAAGATACCCTCCATGGGCTGCAATCCCTTGTTGGGCACTTGAGGGTCCCCTGTCCTGGCTGCTCCTCCCCACAGCTGCCACCTCTGCCTTGCTGCCCCCCAAAGTGTGGCACAAGCTGTGGCAGTGCCCTTGGTGTGCAGAGGAGCAAGTCTCAGGCAGAGCCTTTCTCCAGGCAGCGCTTGGCAGGACCTCTCCCATCAGCTTCTGCCTGCTAGAAGCAGCCCCTGGCTGTGCCACCCTGCCCTGGACTTCAGCAAGTGCCTCACTGAGCAGAGCCTGAGCTGGGAAGTCTCAGCCCTGACCAGAATCAATTCTGCTCTGGCTCACATCAAGACATAGCCAACCACCACCACCTCCAGAACAGGGAATGTTTCTTCAAGCAGATGTTAACAGGGAGCATCTCCTAGCTGAGGAATTTCAGCCAGGTTCAGCAGAGCAGCCTGACAGATTTAGTCATGGAAAATAAAAAGCATGAAGGAGTTTCTCCTAAATGTCTCCAACACTTGTGATGGTAGCAGGAAGCCAGCATTAAAGGTTCAATAGCTTCTTTTGTCAGTGGACTCATTCCTGCCCACACACCTGCTACCCCCACTGCATTTGAAAGCCATGAATCCTTCTTCAGGTGGCTAATTTGGGTTTATTCATCTTATTGAGAACCCACCTAAAATCTTGGGGGTGGGAAAGTAGGTGGGAAGGGCAGAGGTGACAAAGGAATCGCAGGGAGCTGAAGCGCGCTCTGAGCTGTCAGTGTCTGCCTCAAGAGGTGAAGCCTGATGGGTCTGAAGCTTTCATGAGAACATTTGCTCAAAATATCCAACACCTCTAATTCTCTGCAGGCTGCAAACCAGCCCCAGGAATGCTTCTCACTTAAATGAGCTGGGATGTCAGGGTGGTGAGAATGGTCCTCCTACCTGTGGACTTCTGAGCATTGCTGTCTACAACTACCCAAAGGGAGGTTGCAGCCACGTGGGGGTTGGTCTCTGCTCCCAGGCAACGAGCACCAGAACAAGAGGACACAGTCTCAAGCTGTGCCAGGGGAGGTTTAAGCTGGAGGTGAGGAGAAACTTCTTCATAGAAAGAGAGATTTGCCATTGGAATGTGCTGCCCAGGGAGGTGGTGGAGTCACCATCACTGGAGGTGTTTAAGAAGAGCCTGGCTGAGGCACTTGGTGCCATGGTTTAGTTGATTAGATGCTGTTGGGTGATAGGTTGGACTTGATGATCTCTGAGGTCTTTTCCAACCTGGTCTGGTCTGGTCTGGTCTATTCTATTCTATTCTATTCTATTCTATTCTATTCTACTCTACTCTACTCTACTCTACTCTACTCTACTCTACTCTACTCTACTCTCTCTCTACTCTACTCTGCCAGCTCCCAACATCTGGATGTCCCCTCCCTGGAGGTGCTCAAGGCCAGGGTGGATCAGGCCTCAAGCACCCTGGGCTTTAGTGAAAGGTGCCCCTGCCCATTGGAGGCGGGGCTGGAACTGGATGATCTTTAAGGTCCCTTCCAACCCACAGCATTCTATGAATCTGTGAATCCTTCCCATGTCCATCATGCAGAGTGAGCCACCAGCTCCAGGAACCTGAGAAGCTCTTTCCAGAAAGAGCTTTCATCGTAGCAACGCTCACAGGCAGTTTGTCAGCTACACACAGATAGCAAACAGCCCAAAAGTACTGTCAGATCCCAGAACCCCACCATGGTGAGGGTTGGAAGGAACCTCTGGGGATCATCCAGTCCAACACCTCTGCTAAAGTAGGTGGACCTGCAGTAGCTTGCCCAGGATCACAGTGTTCAGCTGGCTTTGGAAGCTCTCCAGACGAGGAGACTTCACAACCTCTCTGAGCAGCCTGCTCCAAGCTGAAGAGGCCTGGGGCTGTTGAGCCTGGAGAAGAACAGCCTGAGAGGAGATCTTCTCAATGCTCAGAAAGAGCTAAAGGACTTGTGAGGAGCAAGAGGATGGGGATAGACTCTTCCCAGTGGTGCCCGGTGACAGGACAAGGGGCAATGGGCACAAACTGGATGCCAGGAGGTTCCATCGGAAGGTGAGGAGAAAGTTGTTTGGTGTGAGGGTGCTGGAGGCCTGGAGCAGGCTGCCCAGAGAGGTTGTGGAGTCTCTTTCTCTCGAGAGATTCCAAATCCACCTGGCCATCGTGATCCTGATCAAGCTGCTGTGGGTGCCCCCGCCTTAGCAGGGGGGTTGGTCTGGATGATCTCCAGAGGTCCTTTCCAACGCTCCCCATGCTCAGATTCTGTGAGACATGAGCAAGACAAGCAGGCTTACCAGCTGAGGCTGGATGTGGTCCAGTAACCCAAAAAATGAGAAGCTGCAGGCTTTGTGAGAACACCAATGTGCCAACTTGCTTTTGCTATTCCAGAGCCACTGAAAACAACCTTCCAGCAGGAGGAAACAGCACCACACCAACTGTGTCGTGGGAAAAGCAGCTTCATGCTTGCCCTGTAGCCTTTGTTAGGCAAATCCAAGGGGGAAAGCATTCCAAGAATCTCCTAAGAAGAGCACCATGTGGTTTCAGTTAAGTGAGGGAGACCTTCAAGCAGCCTTCCAGTACATGAAGGGGTTACAGGAAAGCTGGGCAGTCACTTTTGACAAGGGCTTGTAGTGGCAGGATGAGAGGGAATGGATTGGAGCTGGAGGAGGGGAGATTGAGAGTGGAGATTACAGACAAATTCTTTGCAATGAGGGTGGTGAGACACTGGAACAGGTTGCCCAGGGAGGCTGTGGGAGCTTCAAGCCTGGGAGTGTATAAGGCCAGGTTGGCTGAGGCCTTGAGCAACCTGGGTCAGCATGAGGTGTCCCTGCCCATGGCAGGGGGGTTGGAACTGGATGATCTTGATGATCCCTTCAACCCAACCCATTCAGTGAATCGGTGAATCTGTGAACTTGAGTGAGGAACTTCCTCACTGTGAGGGTCACAGAGCACTGGAACAGGCTGCCCAGAGGGGCTCTGGAGTCTCCTTCTCTGGAGACTTTCAAGTCCCACCTGGGTGTGTTCCTGTGTGACCTGTGCTGGATTCTATGGTCCTGCCCTGGCAGAGGGGTTGGACTCGATGACCTTTGGAGGTCCCTTCCAACCCCTAACATCCTGTGATCTGTGATCCTGTGAGTTGCCTTAAGTCCTAGGTGCCAAAGTGCATCTTCCCCAGCCTCACAGACTGCCTCCTTACAATCCCACTTCAGCTTCACTGAGTGTTTCCTGGGCATCCACTGCCTCACCCAGAGCTGTGCACAATCCCACCCTCCACATGGCTCCCTCAACTCCTGGCAAGTGAAATAATTGGAGGCCACCAGAGAAGAAATGCATCCCTGCCACACTTGAGTGACCACCCACAAACAGATAACTCACCCCCCTGCTCTGCACCCACTGAATCCATCTGCTGCAGCCAGCAGGGAGACAACCTCCTGCCACAACAGTTCTGGTTTTCCTCATCTGTTTTGAAGCCCCAGCTAATTCTGCTGCCCTCAAGCTCCTTTCCTCCCAGGGCTCAGGGTCACCTCAGCTGTCTGCTGCCTGCCTTCCAGGTCACCTCATATCCTCCTCTACCTCACAGGATGTCCCCAGTCCTAACACTTCTATCATTACCACCCTTTTGAAGAGCCACACCTGGAACAGCTGAGGCTTTTTTGCCAGAGGAGAGTCCAGCTGCCCTGCAGAATGAAAACCTTTGTTTGAAACCACATCTAGTGTGATGTGTCCCTGCCCATGGCAGGGGGTTGGAACTGGATGTTCTTTGAGGTCCCTTCCAACCCTGACAATTCTGTGATTCTGTTTATATGCTCAGTGCTATCCCATTCCCTCCTGCCTCTACATCATGGGGTCTTGGGAGCTACCACAGAGAAAGGTGTCGAGGGCCAGGACAGGGCTGCCCACAAAAGCAGTGCCAGAGGCTCTCCATGAAGCTCTCTGACTTCACAAAGGGAAGAAGGGAGAGAGCCTGATGGGCTGGGAAAGAAACTCCACCAGCTGGGGTGGAAAGAAGAACAATCCCAGGGGAGAGAGACAAAGAGACATAAACCAACATGGAACCCAACCCCTGATAACAATGAGGGCACCATTGGCACCACTGATGCTGGGGGCAGGCACTGGGCAAGTCCCAGCCTGGAATCAGCAGCAGATGGGAACCAGAGTCAGGAGCTGGATCCTGGAAGTGGATTCAGGAACACAGGGATGGGGATGGAAGGCAGAAGGGACAGAGTCCTGCTGGGACACCAGCCAGGCAAGAAGCAGCTTGGCCCTGGGCAGCCCTCAGCTTGCTCCTGAAGGTGCCCTCCATGGGCTGCAATCCCTTGTTGGGTACCTGAGGGTCCCCTGTCCTGGCTGCTCCTCCCCACAGCTGCCACCTCTGCCTTGCTGCCCCCAAAGTGTGGCACAAGCTGTGGCAGTGCCCTTGGTGTGCAGAGGAGCAAGTCTCAGGCAGAGCCTTTCTGCAGGCAGCCCTTGGCAGGACCTCTCCCATCAGCTTCTGCCTGCTAGAAGCAGCCCCTGGCTGTGCCACCCTGCCCTGAACTTCAGCAAGTGCCTCACTGAGCAGAGCCTGAGCTGGGAAGTCGCAGCCCTGAGCAGAATCAGCTTGTCTCAATGCCTTTAGTGTCCTGGGTTGTATCACAGCCTGGAAGCCTCAGAGCAATGTGGTGGCACAAATGCAGTGATTTAATGCTCTGGGCGCCAACTGTTGTTCGATTGGGAATTCATGAGCCCTGCTGAGAAGTGCTCTCCTGCTTTGTGTGGTTGTACATTTTTAGGGCAGCCTTAGGCATTTCCAGCATGTCCTGAGGGTGTGGGGCTGGGCTGCCTTGTCTCCACATGCTGGACTGGAGAAGAGGAAGCTCAGGGGAGACCTCATTGCTCTCTACAACTACCTGAAAGGTGGTTGTAGCCAGGAAGGGGTTGGCCTCTTCTCCCTAGCAACTAGCACCAGAACAAGGGGACACAGTCTCAAGCTGTGCCAGGGGAAGTTTAGGCTGGAGGTGAGGAGAAAGTTCTTCACCGAGAGAGTGATTCACCATTGGAATGTGCTGCCCAGGGAGGTGGTGGAGTCACCGTCCCTGGAGGCGTTCAAGAGGGGACTGGATGTGGCACTTGGTGCCATGGTCTAGTCGTGGGGTCTGTGGTGACAGGTTGGACTCGATGATCTTTGAGGTCTCTTCCAACCTTGGTGATACTGTGAGACTGTGATACTGTGATAATATTAGAAAGAAATTCTTTACAGTGAGGGTGAGGAGTCCCTGGAACAGATTGCTCAGGGAGATTGAAGGTGATGCCTCCCTGGAGGTGCTCAAGGGCAGGTTGGATGAGGCCTTGAGCAACCTGGGCTAGTGGAAAGTGTCCCTGCCCACAGCAGGGGGTGGGAACCGAATGATCTTTAAGGTCCCTTCCAGCCCAAACCATTCTGTGAATCCATGTCCTGGGCAGGTGGATCTTAGAGCTGGCTGATTCTTAGCTTTTGACCTCTGTGAGCCCAAAAATGCTGATGTGGAAATCTCTCTGCTTTCTCTTCTAGTGTGGAAGAGCAGAGGGAAAATCTTGAAGATGCTCTAAAGATGGAACTGTTTTGACTCATGGAAGCACTAATAAAGCCTCCTACACGCTTGCAGTGCTCGGGCTTTGTGGCTCTAAATCATCATAATTGCTTGAATTCCTCTTATTTTGGGATGGCTTCTGCATTACGTTCTTGAGCTTTAGGAAAGCTCCAGCTCCTGAGTGGAGCTGGTAGAAATAGTAAGAGAGTATTTAGCTGTTTGCCCAAAATTAGGCAGCAATCCTGAGGAAACAAATTGATTCCAGCTTCTGCTGATTGCCATGGTAACCCCCGTTGGAAACAGCAGTGCCAGGACGCTTCGCACAAGACTAACAGGGTTGCCTCCCCGGGGGAACTGCTGCCTACAACACTTTGGTAACAAAACCCCTTCAAATGGAGGTGCCCCCTCCCCGGGGATCATAGGATCACAGGATGTTAGGGGTTGGAAGGGACCTCTGAAAATCATCAAGTCCAACCCCCTGCCAGAGCAGGAGCATAGAATCCAGCACAGGTCACACAGGAACACATCCAGATGGGGCTGGAAAGTCTCCAGAGAAGGAGACTCCACAACCCCTCTGGGCAGCCTGGTCCAGTGCTCTGTGACCCTCCCAGTGAAGAAGTTCCTCCTCATGTGGAGGTGGAACCTCCTGTTCTGGAGTTTCTATCCATTGTCCCTTGTCCTATCCCAGGGTGCAAGTGGGCAGAGCCTGTCCCCTCCCTCTTGACCCCCAGCACTCAGATATTGATAAACATTGATTAAATCCCCTCTCAGTCTTCTCCTCTCCAGACTAATCAGCCCCAAGGCTCTCAGCCTCTCCTCACAGGGCAGTGCTGCAGTCCCTTCAGCATCCTGGTAGCTCTCCCTTGGACTCTCTACAGCAGATCCCTGTCCCTCTGGAACTGGGGAGCCCAGAACTGGATGCAATATTCCAGGTGAGGTCTCAGCAGGGCAGAGTAGAGGGGGAGGAGAACCTCCCTGGATCTGCTGGACACACTCCTCTGAATGCCCCTCAGGATGCCATTGGCCTTCTTAGCCACAAGGGCACATTGCTGCAGATGCTCAAGGGCAGGTTGGACAGGGTCTAGTGGAAGGAGGACCGTGGCAGAGGGGGAGGACTAGATGACGTTTAAGGTCCCTTCCAACCCAAACCATTCTATGATACAGAACCTCTGCTCCTACTTCAGTGATGGAGGGTGCTGTATCTGAGCAGCTTCAGCACAGGGGATCCCAGAGCTTTGATGACTTCAAGATGACACTTCTTGAAGAGGATGACATTTCTGTGGAGAGGCCATAACCTCCTAGAGGATGCTGCCTAAGTCAGAGTCGTGGGTTATGCAGCTGACAGCTTCTCCAGAGCTGTCTCCTGACACAGCTTGAAAGATGGATGGCCATGGAGCTTGTCCCCCATTTTTGGTTTCCCTGTTGGTAACAGCTGGTGCCATGTGGCTGTCAAATGTGCACAGTTGCCTTCCTGAGAGCTGCCTTGCTCTGTGAGGAGGAAAGGCTGAGAGCCCAGGGGCTGTGGAGCCTGGAGAAGAGCAGCCCCAGAGGGGATCTGAGCAATGCTCAGCAAGAGCTAAAGGAGCTGTGGGGGACAAGAAGATGGAGCCAGACTCTTGTCAGTTGTGTCCAGAGACAGGACAAGGGGCAGTGGATACAAACTCAGGAGGTTGCATCTGAAGATGAGGAGAAGCTTCTTTACTGTAAGGTGCTGGAGCCTTGGAGCAGGCCTCCCAAAGAGGTTGTGGAGTCTCCTTCTCTAGACACTTTCAAGGTCCATCTGGATGTGTTCCTGTGCACCTGCCTGTAACAGGGAGGGGGTTGGAACTAGCTGATCTTTAAGGTCCCTTTCAAGCTAAACCATTCCATGGTCTAGTAGTCATGAGGTCTTGGGTGACAGGTTGGACTTGATGATCTTTGAGGTCTTTTCCAACCTCGTTGATTCTATGATTCTATTCTATGATTCCACAATTCTATGAGCTACTTTTTTTTCCCCCTTCACATTCATGTTGTAACAATGATTCTATGATTCTCATGTGGATCCTCCTAGGAAAAGGTGAGGAGGGATCCTACCAGGAGCATCTCTCTGGCAGCAGAGCCAACCTTCCACTTTTCTGCCTAGTTTTGACTTCCCTGACTAACAGCAATTAGGGAGGGAGGTCAAGTGGCTGCTCCAGGCAGAATTCCCAGGTTAGCACTGCAGCTTATTTTTAGGTGCATCTTGAAGGCACAGCTCTTAAGTTCTGGGCAGGGCTTCCCGGAGCTCCAGTTGATAGCTCTGGGCTCAGAGAAACTTGAGCTGGACAATCGACTGTGCAAAAAGGATCTTCTGCAGATGTAATCTGGAAGACTCTGGCAATGCCAAGAGCTCAGGAATCAAGTTTTGACTCTCAGAAATAATGTTGACTCCAATCCTTTTCAAAGTAGCTGGTTTGGAGTCACTTTACACAAGTGCATGTGAAGTCACAGAGTCACAGAACAGTTTGAGTTGGAAGGGACCTTAAAAATCATCCAGTTCCAACCGCCCTGCTATGGGCAGGGACACCTCCCACTAGACCAGGCTGCTCAAAGCCTCACCCAGCATGGCCTAAAACACTTCCAGGGATGAGATGTCCACAATTTCTCTGGGCAACCTGTTCCAGAGTCTTGCCGCCCCCATGCTAAAGAACTTCTTCCTAATGTCCAATCTAAATCTGGTGTGCAGCTGTGATTTTTGCTTCTGAAGGCAGCTTTCCCCAGCTGTGTTGGCCAGAAGCCTTTAAATTAAAGCTGAGATGTCTTGATTTATTTCTTTTCTCCAGACTAAACACCCCCAGTTCCCTCAGCTGCTCCTCACCAGCTCTGTTCTCCAGACCCTTCCCCAGCTTCATTGCCCTTCTCTGGACACACTCCAGAACCTCAGTGTCCTTCTTGGAGTGAGGGGCCCACAACTGAACCCAAGAGTTTGAGGTGATGGTAACATCTGTCTCTTACACTTTCCACCATCAATCCAAGATATCTCATCTTGGCTATTTCTTATACAACATTAATCATTGACATTGTGGTCAGGCACTGGAACAGGCTGCCCAGAGAGGTGGTAGAGTCAGCATCCCTGGAGGTGTTCAAGAAACCTGTGGCCATGGCACTGTGGAACATGGTTTAGTGGCCATGGTGGTGTTGGGTTGAAGGTTGGACTCAATGATCTTAGAGATCTCTTCCAACCCAAACAATTCTATGAAATGTAAATTCAGAGCAAGAGTGAGAATTTTTGTCCTTCTGGGCTCCAGAAACCAGAGGTTCCTGGAAGGAGCCCTCCCTGTAGCTCCAACTAACTCCCATCTCCCCACATAACCTCAGCATCTTCCCTGACATCAGCACAGCAAATCATTCCCCCCAAAACGGGCAGAAGCAGCTCGCTGGAAATTAATTCACCTCGGGCTTGTGACGTTTGTGCCCCAGCCAAGCTCTTTGCTGGAGAGTTTGAAAAAGACAAAGGCCGGGCAGGGTTCAATGACTGAAGGGCCCCGAAGGCTTCAGGGGCTGAAGCTGGTGCTCGGGGACTGAAGCGCTCCAGCAAGCCTTAAGTAACACCGCCACCCTGTGGCAACTACAGGAAGTGCAGGCTTCGTCCCACATTCAAGCAAAATCACAGAATCTGGGAGCCACAGAATCCTTTTGACTGGAAAAGACCTTTAAGATCATCAAGTCCAAAAGTTAACCCAGGACTACCAGGTCACCACTAAACCACGGCCCTCAGCACCACATCTAGGATCATAGAATCATTGTTTTGGTTGGAAAAGACCTCCAAGATCACTGAGTCCAACCTTCAACCTACGATCACCATGGCCTCTAAAACATGTCCCATCTCCAAGGCTTTTCAATCCCTCCAGGGATGGGGACTCCACCACTTCTGTACTGGTTGACAGCCGGCTAAACATGAGCCAGCAGTGTGCCCAGGTGGCCAAGAAGGCCAATGGCATCCTGGCCTGCAGCTGAAATAATGTGGCTAGCAGGAGCAGTGAAGTCATTTTGCCCCTGTGCTCAGCTCTGGTTAGGCCACACCTTGAATCCTGTGCCCAGTTCTGGGCTCCTCAATTTAAGAAGGACATTGAGACTCTTGAACGTGTCCAGAGAAGGGCAGCGAGGCTGGGGAGAGGTCTGGAGCACAGCCCTGTGAGGAGAGGCTGAGGGAGCTGGGGTTGCTTAGCCTGGAGAGGAGGAGGCTCAGGGGAGACCTCATTGCTCTCTGCAACTCCCTGAAGGGAGGTTGTAGCCAGGTGGGGGTTGGTCTCTTCTCCCAGGCAAGCAGCACCAGAACAAGAGGACACAGTCTCAGGCTGTGCCAGGGCAGGTTTAGGCTGGAGGTGAGGAGAAAGTTCTTCCCAGAAAGAGTAATTGGCCACTGGAATGTGCTGCCCAGGGAGGTGGTGGAGTCACCATCCCTGGAGGTGTTCAAAAAAGGCTTGGATGAGGCACTTGGAGCTGTGGTTTAGTTGTCAGGAGGTGTTAGGTATCAGGTAATAGGTTGGACTTAGTGATCTCTGAGGTTTCTTCCAACCTGGTTGATTCTCTGGGCAGCCTGGTCCAGGGCTTAACAACCCTTTGGGGAACGAAATTTTTCCTCATGTCCAAAAAAAAAAAAAAATACCTGTGCAAAGACACTTGGCACATTTCCTGTTGGAAAAGCACTTTTCCTTGACTTAAACAGAGGTCATCAAGAATGAAAATGTTGTGTTTGATAAGAGAAGCACTTGCAGTACATGAAGAGGATCTTTACTTTCCTCCTAACGGCTGCCACAAAAAAGGCAAGAGCAGAGAAAACCCCAGGCACCTGCCCTGTCCAGTGTCTGACACCATTCACAGACTCACAGAACCCTCTGCTGCAATTTCAGGCCAAATGAAATGGTCACAAATTCCCAAGAACACAGAATCATACAGTTGTTCAGGGTTGGAAGGAACCTCAAGGATCAGCCAGTTCCAACCCCCTGCCATGGCCAGGGACACCTCACACTACAGCAGGTTGCTCACAGCCACATCCAGCCTGGCTGCAAACACCTCCAGGCAGGAGGCTTCCACCACCTCCCTGGGCAACCTGTGCCAGTGTCTCACCACCCTCATGGGGAACAACTTCTTCCTCACATCCAATCTCAATCTCCCCATTTCTATTTCTGTTCCATTCCCCCCACTCCTATCACTCCCTGACACCCTCAGAAGTCCCTCCCCAGCTTGCTTGTAGCCCCCTGCAGATCCTGGAAGGTGGTGTTTGGGTTTTTTTCCTAGTTCCGTGGGATGAGGCCTTGAGCAACCTGGTCTAGTGGAGGTGTCCCTGCCCATGGCAGGTAGGCTGGAACCAGATGATTTTCAAGGTCCCTTCCAACACAAACCATCCCATGAATCTATGAACAATATAACTATGCTCAAGCCTTTAAGTTGCTTTCTAGATGTAAACCAGAAGCTGCTTTTTGGGCACAGAAGATTACTTCTTTTTCCCTCCTACAAAGCAGTGCCATGGAGGTGAACACAACAGAGCTAATGAATGGGCAGTGTCATGAGAGGGGACCCCAGGGAGCCAGCAACCAGCTGCAAAGTGCATTTGGGGTTGTGATGGATTTCAAACATACAGCAGCAAAGAAGTATTCTAAGAATAGACCTGGATGAGGAACAAACGTGGCTTGGAACAGCTTCTCACAGCAACGTTACCCAGCTCCAAAAGCCAAATTTAGCTGAACTTGGGGGAAAAAAACACCACCAAAACCAAGCCCAGCATTCATGCTGTAAATTCATACAATGCATTCTCAGCAGCTAATTAGCATACTTCCAGGGCCTGAGCTTCAGCGCTTCTGTATTTGACAAAGATTATACAACCAGAGAATTGTTTGGGTTGGAAAAGGCCTCCAAGATCATGGAGTCCAACCATCAACCCAGCACCACCATGGCCATCAAACCATGGCCCAAAGTGCCAGGGCCACAGGTTTCCTCAACACCTCCAGGGGTGGTGACTCCACCACCTCCCTGGGCAGCCTGTTCCAGTGCCTGACCACTCCTGCAGCAAAGAAATTGTTCCTCTTCTCCAACCTAAACCTCCCCTGGCACAATTTCAGGCCATTTCCTCTCATCTGTCACGTGCCACTAGGGAGAAGAGACCAACTTCCACTTCAGAAAGTGCCACACTGAGCAGAGACTGAGCTGGGAAGTCAAATCATAGATCCATAGAATGGTTTGGGTGAGAAGGACCTTTCAAGATCATCCAGTTCCGAGCCCCATGCCATGGGCATGGAAAGCAGCTCCAGGAAAAAGACCTTGGAGTGCTGATTGGCAGCAAGTTCTGCATGGGACAGCAATGTGCCCTTGTGACCAAGAGACCCAAGGGCATCCTGGGGTGCCTCAAGCAAAGTGTGCCCAGTAGGGCTAGGGAAGTTCTCCTCCTCTACTCTGCCCTGGTGAGACCACACCTGGAAGACTGTGTCCAGTTTTGGGCTCCCCAGTTCGAGAGAGACAGAGATCTGCTGGAGAGAAACCAACAGAAGATGATTAGGGACTTGAGCATCTCCCCTGTGAAGAGAGACTAAGAGCCATGGGGCTGCTTAGTCTTGAGAAGAGAAGGCTGAGAGGGGATCTGATCAATGTCTATCAATATCTGAGTGTTGGGTGTCAAGTGGAGGGGGGCAAGCTCTTTTTTGGTGGTGTACACTAGTAAGACAAGAAACAACAGGTTCAAGCTTGAACACAGAAGGTTTCACCTCAACATGAGGAGAAACTTCTTTACATTGAGGGTGACAGAGCCCTGGAGCAGGCTGCCCATTGAGACTGTGGAGTCTCCTTCTCTGGAGACTTTCAAACCCACCTGGAAGCATTCCTGTGCAGACTGCCCTGGGTGATCCTGCTCTGGCAGGGGGGTGGACCTGATGATCTCTTGAGCTCCTTTCTAGCCTCTAATGTACTGTGGTACTGTGACATCCACAACCTCCCTGGGCAACCTGTCCCAGTGTCTCCCCACCCTCACTGGACAGAATTTCTTTCTCATCTCCAGTCTACCTGAAGCTCCATGAACTGCGGTGGGAATAAAAGCTCTGAATAGTTGCCCTGAGGAGTGAGGTCTAACACAGCTTATTGAGATCTTCAAAAATACCTTTGTTTCACCAGGAAGAAAAGCCACCTGAGGCCAGATGAAAGATCTGCCTGTCCCAGGCCCCTGCCTGTACTGGCTGACCAGCAGATCCCTCCCAGGGAGAGGAAAGGAAGAGGGCAGGCACACCACTGCATGCTCTGAGCACCCACGATTTGGCTTCATCCCAGAGCCAGGAATTAGAGCCAAGTGCTTGACAGCCTGTGAAAGATTCCTCTCCTGCTGCTTTGCCCAGTGCCTCCTTGATTTGATCTATTTTGAGGGGATCTGCAGCCACAGCACCCTGTGGCAAGGAGTTCCCTGCCTGAAAGCCAGAGCTGAACAATGCCAGGAGATGATTGTTGTCACCGCCTGGTAAAGCAGTGGATGATCCACCCCCACGGAGGCCTTCAAAGTCAAGATGCAAGCCCCAGCACTCATTTTATCTTGGAGAGAAGCAGCAGCAGCAGAAGAGTTTATCAGCCTGCTGCTACCTAGAAGAGCAGAAAATGACTTCTCCTAACCACATCACTGTTGACATCTAAACAGCCAGCTCATGTCACACATCATTCCCCCAGGCCCATCACATTTCATTCTTCTGTTGCCATCCAAATTGGGTTTGGTGCCATTCCCCCAAACGGTTTTTCTTCACTTATCAAAACACAGACGTGCAGGGGCAGCAAACTTCACTTTACTGACAACAGCAGACAAAGGAAAAAAACCTTTTTATGAGCTCAGGCCACCCTGCTTGCACTGCATGTGGAAGACTCTCAGGGAGTTCACTGAACTGAATCATTTGGGTTGGAAAAGACCTTTAAGATCATCCAGTCCAACCATTAACCAGCTCTACCAAGGCTGCTGCTAAACCCTGACCCTCTGTGGCTTTGAAACACCTGCAGGGATGGGGATTCAACCACCTCCCTGGGCAGTCTGTTCCAGTGCTGGAGAACCCCTTCAGCAAAGAAGTTTCATCTAACATCCAACCTAAATGGCTGCCCAGGGAGGTGGTGGAGTCCCCATCACTGGAGGTGTTTAGGAAGAGCCTGGATGAGGCACTTGGTGCCATGGTTGAGTTGATGAGATGGTGTTGGGTGATAGGTTGGACTCAATGATCTCTGAGGTCCTTTTCCAACTTGTTAATTCAATTCAATTCAATTCAATTCAATTCAATTCTATTCTATTCTATTCTATTCTATTCTATTCCATTCTATTCCATTCTATTCCATTCCATTCCATTCCATTCTATTCCATTCTATTCTATTCCATTCTATTCTATTCCATTCCATTCCATTCCATTCCATTCCATTCCATTCCATTCCATTCCATTCCATTCCATTCCATTCCATTCCATTCCATTCCATTCCATTCCATTCCATTCCTCTCCTGGTGCAATTTGAAGTCTTTTCCTCTTGTCTTATTATTTGTTACTCAGCAGGAGAGACCAACCCTCACCTCACTCCAGCCTCCTCTCAGGCAGCTGAAGAGAGCAATGAGGTCTCGCCTCAGCCTCCTCTTCTCCACACTAAACACCCCCAGCTCCCTCAGCTGCTCCTCACCAGCCCTGTTCTCCAGACCCTTCACCAGCTTCCTTGCCCTTCTCAGGACACACTCCAGCACCTCAGTGTCTTTGTTGTGGTGAGGACCCCAAAACTGAAGCCAGGACTCTAGGTGTGGCCTCTCCAGCGCTCAGTACTGGGGGACAATCACTTCCTTGGTCCTGCTGGCCACACTGTTCCTGAGGCAGGCCTGTAATTCAGCAAGAGCAGGACAGAAGCAGGAGAGATTTAGCCCCCAATACAAAATTACTTTTACTTAGACACATCAGAAGAAAATAGATATTTGTGCTTTAAAAAATAACATAAAAAGGGGGGGTGAGGAGGGAACCACAGCAAGATCCTCCAGAAAGCACAGAGGAATAGGATAGGATCATAGAATCATAATATCAGTCAGGGTTGGAAGGGACCACAAGGATCAGCTAGTTCCAGCCCCCTGCCATGGGCAGGGACACCCCACACTAGATCAGGCTGGCCACAGCCTCGTCCAGCCTGGCCTTAAACACCTCCAGGGACGGGGCCTCAACCACCTCCCTGGACAACCCATTCCAGGGCTTCACCACTCTCATGGTGAAGAACTTCCTCCTCACCTCCAGCCTGAATCTCCCTACCTCCAGCTTCATTGCATTCCCCCTAGTCCTATCACTCCCTGAGATCCTGAGAAGTCCCTCCCCAGCCTTCCTGTAGGCCCCCTTCAGATCCTGGAAGGCCACAATGAGGTCACCTCGGAGCCTTCTCTTCTCCAGACTGATAGGATAGGATAGGATAGGATAGGATAGGATAGGATAGGATAGGATAGGATAGAATAGAATAGAATAGAATAGAATAGAATAGAATAGAATAGAATAGAATAGAATAGAATAGAATAGAATAGAATAGAATAGAATAGAATAGACCAGGTTGGAAGAGACCTTTGAGATCATCAAGTCCAGCCTATCACCCAACACCATCTCATCAACTAAACCATGGCACCAAGCACCCCATCCAGTCTCTTCCTAAACACATCTCTAAATAGCCATGACAATAAAGTGCAGCCAGTGTCTCTCTTTAGCATCTTGAAATTCCTTTTTCCACACCCATGACAAAATCCATGGCTGCCCCCACCTTCCTCACCACCACAGCTCCTGCTCTTTTATATCTCTGCTCCTCCACTCCAGCCAAAGCCTTGTGTCACCTCCTCTCCCAGGCTTGCCTACGCCGCTCCACCCACACCTTTATTATAATGAACATCACACTTCTCCTTGACTCGTTCTTTCCACAGCATTCTGTAGCCTTGGAGCAAGCTGATTATAGGTCCAAAGCTGTTCCATCGGCTCATCTTCCAAACAGGCACTCTTCACCTTCCACATCCTCCTCACTGCACTTTTCTTCTTAAAGTCCTTCCAAAATTGCTTCTTGCTGGTTGCTGCTCTCACCCCTGCTGCCTTGTTCAAGGAGTTCTACCTTTGCAACTGCTCCTGAGCTTCATATCACAGCCCTGCTGCTCCAGGGTCATCACTGGTGACTGGGTGGCTAGGGCTACACAGTGTTCCTCTAACCAGCCACCACAAAATCCCAGCATGGGGAGGGTTGGAGGGAGCTCTGGAGATCATCCAGTCCAAGACCTCTGCTACACCAGCTTGCCCAGCAGCACAATGGCCAGCTGGGGTTGGAAGCTCCCCAGAGGAGGAGACTCCACAACCTCTCTGGGCAGCCTGCTCCAGGCCTCCAGCACCCTCACACCAAACAACTTGCTCCTTGCCTTCAGGAGGAACATCCTATCATCCAGTTGGTGCCCACTGCCTCTTGTCCTGTCCCTGGGCACCACCGACAAGAGTCTGGCCCCAGCCTCTTGTCCCTCACAAGTCCTTTAACTCTTGCTGAGCACTGCTCAGATCCCCTCTGGGGCTGCTCTTCTCCAGGCTCCACAGCCCCAGGGCTCTCAGCCTTTCCTCCTCACAGAGATGCTCCAGGCCCCTCAGCATCTTTGCAGCCTCCACTGGGTTCTCTCCAGTAGTTTCTGGTCTCTCGTAAGGTGGGGAGCACAGAACTGGGCCCAGTGCTCCAGATGTGGCCTCACACTAACCAGGCTCCACTAGTTTATGGTCAAATAAATCTTATGTTTATATATCACACCAAGCAGGTAGCACATGGTGGACAGCATCAGACCTTCTTTCTTCATGATTTCTTCACAACTTCTTTCATTCTGTGCTCAAGATCAAAGGTTTGGCTTGCCCATGACCAAGGCTTGAAGGCTACAGCTCCACAGATGTCTACAGTCATGGTTTGAAGGGAGATGACTGCACAAAAGTGTCCTTGAAAGGAGGTTGGAGCCAGGTGGGGAGAGGTCTCTTCTCACATGCAACAAGTGACAGGACAAGAGGAAATGGCCTCAAGTTGCACCAGGAGAAGTTCAGGTCGGATATTAGGAACATTTTATTCACAGAAAAGGTTCTCAGAGACTGGACTAGTTTAGGAAAGATGTTGAGTTGCTGGAAGGTGTCCAGGGAAGAGCAACAAAGCTGGAGAGGGGTCTGGAGCACAGCCCTGTGAGGAGAGGCTGAGGGAGCTGGGGTTGCTTAGGCTGGAGAAGAGGAGGCTCAGGGGAGACCTTCTTGCTCTCTCCAACTCCCTGAAGGGAGGTTGTAGCCAGGTGGGGGTTGGTCTCTTCTCCCAGGCAAGCAGCACCAGAACAAGAGGACACAGTGTCAAACTGTGCCAGGGGAGGTTCAGGCTGGATGTTAGGAAAAAGTTCTTCCCAGCAAGAGAGATTGGCCATTGGAATGTGCTGCCCAGGGAGGTGGTGGAGTCACCATCCCTGGAGGTGTTTGGGAAGAGCCTGGATGAGGCACTTGGTGCCATGGTTTAGTTGATGAGATGGTGTTGGGTGATAGGTTGGACTTGATGATCTCAAAGGTCTCTTCCAACCTGGTTAATCCTATTCTATTCTATTCTATTCTATTCTATTCTATTCTATTCTATTCTATTCTATTCTATTCTATTCTATTCCATTCCATTCCATTCCATTCCATTCCATTCCATTCCATTCCATTCCATTCCATTCCATTCCATTCCATTCCATTCCATTCCATTCCCCAGGCTGCCCAGGGAGGTGGTGGAGTCATGCGTTGGGTTTGGGCTGAGCTGGAATTAATTCTCCATTCCTGGAGGTCTATAAAAAGTGTGTGGTTGTGGTGCTGAGGCACATGGTTTAGTGGCAGTGGCTTGGCAGGAATGCTGGGCCTGTGAGCTCTAGGTGAGGGGTTGGCCTTGATGATCCCAGAAGTGACTTCCAACCTCAACAGTTCCATGATGCTGTCTTCCTAAGCACACATTTATTCCCACAATGTCCTTACTGCAACAGCCAGAGGATCTCTTTGGAGCTCTCCAGAGCTGCAGGTGTAAACTCTCACATGGGAAAGGCTCTGGGAGGAGTGAGAAATTTAGGAAGCCCTTTCCAAAGCAGGGTCTTGAAAGCAGGGGTCTGCTGTGAGGCAAAGAAAGCAGCAGCCGGAAGGGCACGGTCAGCAAAACTTTACCCAGGAGCTAAAAATAAAGGTGGGGCAAAAGGGAGACATTTGAGTCAATGTATGTGCTGTAGAAATTTAGGGCATGATTCATTAGCCCAAAAAGAATCTGAACACCCTCTGCAGCTATTTTCAAGGAGATCCATGCATAATTGATGTGGAACAAGAGTGGGCTGCGATTTCCCCCCCCACGCTGCTCCGGCATAAATTACACCGGCTTGCAATTCATCACACTTCGGTGTCTCCTGCATGGAAGTGGTAACCTCTCACTCAAAGATCATGGAAAACAGAGGCCTCTGCAAAAACAAAAAAAAAAAAAAAAAAAAAAGGAAAAAAAAAAAAGAAAGGAAGGTGAAAGAACCAAGGGTGATGGAGCACTGGAGCAGGCTGCCCAGAGAGGCTGCGGAAACTCTTTCTCTGGAGAGACTGAAAAAGCTTGGGTTATCAAAATGAGTTTTGTGTGTGCACCTAAAGCAGTGTTGAGACACAGGGGCTGACCCTGCTGTCTGGAGAAATAAATGGGGAAAGGATGCATTATATAAGCTGGGAGAAGCACAGAGAATCACAAAATGCTAGGGAGTTGGAAGGGACCTTGAGAGCTCATCCAGTCCAACCCCCTGCCAGAGCAGGATCACACAGAGCAGCTCACACAGGAACGCATCCAGGTGGGGCTTGAATATCTCCAGAGAATGAGCCTCCACAACCCCCCTGGGCAGCCTGTTCCAGTGCTCTGTCTCCCTCACAGTGAAATAATTCTTCCTCCTGTTTCCATGGAACTTCCTATGCCTCAACTTCTACCCATTGCCCCTTGTGCAGTCATTGGGCATCACCCAGCAGAGCCTGGCCCCAGCCTCTGGGCACTCACCCTGCACATCTTTATCAACATGACTGAGGTCACCTCTCAGGCTCCTGCTCTCCAAGCTACAGAGCCCTCAGCTCCCTCAGGCTCTCCTCGTAAGGAAGATGTTCCACTCCCCCAGTCACTTTTGTGGCCCTGTGCTGGACTCTCTGAAGCAGATGCCTAAGGTCCTTCTTGAGCTGCGCCCAGAACTGGATACAATACTCCAGCAGGGCGGAGCAGAGGGGCAGGAGAACGTCTCTTGACCTACTGACCACAGCCCTTCTAATCCACCCCAGAATGGCATTAGCCTTCTTGGCCACAAGAGCACATTGCTGGCTCATGGACATCCTTTCATCCATCATGACCCCCAGATCCCTTTCCCCTTCACTGCTCTCCAACATCGAAAGAGTTGCTATAGTTAAGGACTGAAACCATTGGTGGGGAGAATGACCACCATAAACCCACAGATCTCAGCAGAGACCAAATTCAAGTGAAACCAGATGAAGACTGCACCCAGAATATTGCTTATTTCAGTGCAAGAAAAGATGTCATAACCCAGAAGCAAGGAGTACAGAGCTGTCAGAACTCTGCACTCAAAGAAACTCACACTTCCCAACATCAAATCTCTTCTTCACAACAAGAAGAGGTTTCCCCAAGCCTGTGATGCTCGTCGTCAGGAGTGTCAAGGAAACAGAGTGCAAAGAGGCTTAGAATGCAGAAGGAATGTGACTGGAGTGCAGCTACTCAGAGGTATTTTTACTCCAGTGCCTTCAAGTGTTTAACTCACAGCAGCCCAGATCTCACTGTCACATGTCAGGGCTGGGCTGGCCACCAGAGGAGTGCCAGAGGCTCTCCATGAAGCCCTCTGCCTTCCCAAAGGGAAGAAGGGAGAGAGAGAGATGGGCTGGGCAAGAAACTCAGCCAGCTGGGATGGAAAGAAGAACAATGCCATGGGATAGAGAGAAGGAAACAAACCAACATGGAACCCAACCCCTGATGGCAATGAGGGCACCATTGGCACTGATGGCACCACTGGCAAGTCCCAGCCTGGAATCAGCAGCAGATGGGAACCAGAGTCAGGAGCTGGATTCTGGAAGTGGATTCAGGAACAGAGGGATGGGGATGGGAGGCAGAAGGGACAGAGTCCTGCTGGGACACCAGCCAGGCAAGAAGAGGCTTGGTCCTGGGCATCCCTCAGCTTGCTCCTGAAGATGTCATCCATGGGCTGCAATCCCTTGTTGGGCACTTGAGGGTCCCCTGTCCTGGCTGCTCCTCCCCACAGCTGCCACCTCTGCCGTGCTGCCCCCCAAGGTGTGGCCCAAGCTGTGGCAGTGCCCTTGGTGTGCAGAGGAGCAAGTCTCAGGCAGAGCCTTTCTGCAGGCAGCCCTTGGCAGGACCTCTCCCATCAGCTTCTGCCTGCTAGAAGCAGCCCCTGGCTGTGCCACCCTGCCCTGGACTTCAGCAAGTGCCTCAGTGAGCATAGCCTGAGGTGGGAAGTCTCAGCCCTGACCAGAACTGGTTCTGCTCTGGCTCATACCTGGACAAAAGGGAATGATTTTAAGTCTCACTTTCTGCAGTGGCATTCCCAAAGGCCTTAGAACAGAACAGAACAGGTTGGAAGAGACCTTCAAGATCATTGTGTCCAACCCATCATCCAACACCACCCAATCAACTAAACCATGGCACCAAGCACCCTATCAATTCTCCTCCTGAACACCTCCAGTGATGGTGACTCCACCACCTCCCTGGGCAGCACATTCCAATGGGCAATCACTCTCTCTGTATAGAACTTCTTCCTAACACCCAGCCTAAACCTCCCCTGGTGCAGCCTGAGACTGTGTCCTCTTGTTCTGGTACTGGTTGCCTGGGAGAAGAGACCAACCCCCACCCGGCTACAACCTCCCTTAAGGTAGTTGTAGAGAGCAATAAGGTCATCCCTGAGTCTCCTCCTCTCCAGGCTAAGCAACCCCAGCTCCCTCAGCCTCTCCTCACAGGGCTTGTGTTCCAAGCCTCTCACCAACCTTGTTGCCCTTCTCTGGACTGCTCCAGCAAGTCAACATCCTTCCTAAACTGAGGGGCCCAGAACTGGACACAGGACTCAAGCCTTGCCACAGCCTCTCACATCAGAGCTCTCCCCAGCACCCCATCATTGTACACTGGGTCTGGTCCAACATACTGTTGATGGTCAGACTCTTTTAACACTTATTTTACATCATCTGTCAACTGTCCAATTATCTGCCACTGATGATCAAAATCACCTTCTGGTGGAGTGTCTCAGGGGTTGAGGAAGATGGCCTTTAACCCAAACCATTCTGCAAGTCTCTGGTTTTATTGCATTTGACTATGGGCTGAAACCTGTCCTTCACAGGAGCTCTTAACATGGTAAGTAGCTGAAGAAGTTCCCATTTACATTTGGTTTTGCCAGGGCTCTGCTTTAGCATTTGCTAAGGCAGAATTTTTCATGTGATACAGAATCAAAGAATCATGCAGTTGTTTGGAAGAGACCTTTAAGATCATCAAGTCCAATCATTAACCCAGCACTGCCAGGTCACCACGAAACCATGCTCCTCAGCACCACATCTCCATGGCTGTGCAGGCTGTGACCCCTCCAGGGATGAGGACTCCACCACTGCCATGGGCAGCCTGGGCCAGGCCCTCTCAACCCTTTTTAGGAAGAGATTGTTCCTCACACACAACCTAAACCTCCTCTGGCACAACTAGCAGCCTTTTCCTCTCATCCTGTGACTTGTTACCCAGGAGGAGAGACCAATCCCCACCTCACTCCAACCTCCTTTCAGGGAGTTGTAGAGAACCAGAAGGTCTCCCCTCAGCCTCCTTTCCTCCAAGCCAAAGCACTGTAGGTCCCCGAGCTGCTCCTCATAAGCCTTGTGCTGCTGTGCTCTCACCTGACAGACATCAGACTCTCCTCCAGAACCCTGAAACCAGCAGAAAGGAGTTCAGAAGCTATTTTTTGCAGCTCTGTGGGTCACCCAAGAGCTAAGGATTTCAGGAGAAATCTATTTCTGTCTCTGCCACATTCTTTTCCACGCAACAGAAAGATATTTTAGCAAAGAGAGGTTCGGACTCCCATGTAATCAGCTCTGCTTCTCCCATATTCAGCAGAGACAATGGCATGGGGGCTGTGTTTGACACAAGCCCGTTGGTGTCCATAGAAACTGTGTGACAGCAGAAGCAGGCAGAGCCTGAGCACGGCTGGAGCTCCTCGAGCTGCTGCCAGGGCTCTGGCAGGCGGCACTACGCTGAAGCGCCCAACGGGGGCCCCGCACAGCCTAGGACCCTGCACAAAAAGGCACTGCTGAGACTCTGAGAGGCTGGTGGGAGGTGGCAACGGGGCTGCCCAGCCTGGTACAGCCCTGGATTGAACACAGAGCTGATCCATGCAGTGTTGCACAAGGAAGTATCAACCATCTGAATCACAGAATCATAGGATGGTAGGGGTTGGAAGGGGCCTCTGGAGATCATCGAGTCCAACCCCCCTGCTTCTAAAGCAGGATCACCTCAGGCAGGTCACACAGGAACACATCCAGATCCTTTACCATGAGGGAGTTCCATGGAAACAGGAGGAAGAATTATTTCACTGTGAGGGTGACAGAATACTGGAACAGGCTGCCCAGGGTGGGTTGTGGAGTCTCCTCTCTGGAGATATTCAAGACCCACCTGGATGAATTCCTGTGTGACCTGGTATAGGTGATCCTGCTCTGGCAGGGGGCTGGACTCGAGGATCTCTTGAGGTCACTTCTGGCCCCTAACATTCTGTGATTCTGTGGTGGAACACCGGAACAGGTTGCCCAGGGAGGTGGGTGAGGCCCCATCCCTGGAGAGATTCAAGGTAAGGCTTGACAGGGCTCTGGGTGACCTATCTAGCAGAGGATGCCCCTGCTGACTGCAGAGGGGGTCAGACTAGACGACCTTTGGAGGTCCCTTCCAACCCAACCCATTCTACGATGCCATGATTCTATGGTTCAGATGGGTCAATAGTTCCCTGTGCAGCAGTGCATGGCTCAGGTGGATGAGGTTTTGTGGGTCACACCAGAACAACTCATTTCTGCAAACACCCCCGGTGCGTAGAAGGAGGCAGACAGCCCCCGCTAGGAGCAAGGGCCAGCTCCTCTTTCAGTTGGTACCTATGCTGCTGGTGCTATTCAAGTCTGCCTTCTCGTTGGTGGCTGGAGGCTATTTTAAAAACGAAACCTCGTTGCCATGGAGACCATAAGCCAGGCCAGCACAGCTGCTGGGGAACAGGACAGCAGAGTTCTGCAGCGCAGGGCTCCAAAGGCTCCCGCTCCGGCGGATCCACGCCGGTGACTCCGGCGAGCAGCGCACGGAGGATGCTGCTGATACGCTTAGCTGTCACCCAGCAGATACCTGGGGACCTGAGGAGCTGCTTCTTGTGCTCCAGAAGCCACTAGCAGAGAGCCTGCAGCAGCTCCGAGCGCCGGCACGCCGAGGAGATGAATCACGTCCCACTTCCACGTGCCACGCTCACCCGGCCCCCAGGACGCAGCAAGAGAAGCCAGGGAACCTGAAAGGCTCCTGCAAGCCTTTCAGTACCTGAAAGGGGACTACAGGAAAGCTGGGGAGGGATGTTCTACGAGCAGTGATAGGATGAGGGGCAACAGATCTGAGCCGGAAGAGGGGAGGTTTACTCTGGAGATTAGGAAGAAATTCTTTGCAGTGAGGGTGGTGAGACACTGGAGCAGGCTGCCCAGGGAGGCTGTGGATGCCCCTTCCCTGGAGGTGCCCAAGGCCAGGCTGGATGAAGCAAGTTTATTAGTTTCCCTAATTGCTTTGCTCCACCTCTGATGATTCCAGGCCTCCCATCTATTTGAAGACTAACTTTTATTTTAACCCATTAGCCAATACTGCTTCTTACAGGCTGCCCGGGGTGGGGCTGTGGAGTCTCCCTCTCTGGACTCTCAAGACCTGCCTGGAGGAGTTCCTGTGTGGCCTGGTATAGGTGATCCTGCTCTGGCAGGGGGTTGGACTAGATGATCTCTTGAAGTCCCTTCCAGCCCCTGACATTCTGTGATTCTTTTTAACCCATTAGCCATTTTTGTTTGCAGCTGGAGCAGTCATCAGGGGAAAGCTGTTTGCTTACCCAGTTCATTACACCCACATTTGAGGTCCATTCCAACCCCCACCACACTGGAGTTTGTAGACTCTGGAGCCTGCTGTCTGCTCTCCTGTGCTCACCAGCTGCAGATGCTCAACCAGAAGGGCGACTTCTCCTCCTTGAGGCCTTGAGCAACCTGGTCTAGTGGAAGGTGTCCCTGCCCATGGCAGGAGGGCTGGAACTGGATGATCTTGAAGGTTCCAAAGCATTCTATGAACCTGCCTGAGAGGGTGATAAACATCTCCAAGCACCAGCAAAACCACGAGGGGGGGGAGGGGAGGGGGTTTGTTTGGAGAGGATGCAATCACCGCCAGGCTTTGCTTGCAAAACAGACAGGCACGCACCAAGTCGTTTTCCTTCCCTAACGCAGTGCTAAGTGGGAAGGTAATTGGAGATTTAATTAGTGCATTAAGAAACACTCAATTAAGCTTGCTGGTGACACAGAGATACACAGCTATGCTGGCTTTCCAGATGAAGAAACAAAAGCCACACGAGTCTGCTGGCGTCTTCGTGGCCAGATGAAGTGATGGCAGGACTGGGGAGAGAAGCCAACTTCCCTGCTCCCTGTTTTATAAGCACCAAATCCACTTACGTTTCCTCCTGCTGGGATTTCAGTCTGGTGAAGCTTGTCCCCCACTCACCCCCTCCTCCTAGCCATGCCAGGAGGAACACAAGAAAGGCAGGATTTTGGAGCACCTGAGATCAATGCAGCATCATTAGATCACAGAATCAGAGAATGGTAGGGGTTGGGAGGGATCTCCTGTGATCACTGAGTCCAACTCCCCTGGCAAGGCAGGGTCACCTAGGGCAGGCCACACAGGAATGCATCCAGATGGGCCTTGAAAGTCTCCAGAGAAGGAGACTCCACAACCTCTCTGGGCAGCCTGCCCCACAGCTCCAGCAGCCTCACACCAAAGAAGTTTCTCCTCATCTCCTGGGTTCTAGTTTGTGCCCATTGCCCCTTGTCCTGATAAAAATCTCTAAGATCCCTGCAGAATTTAGCCCAGGCACTAATTCAGGCTTACCTCAAAGTTTAAAATGTTTTCATCACCCAAAAAGATGACAGAATCAGGTTTCTTTCAGTTGGAAAAGACCTCCAAGATCATCCAGTCCAACCACCAACCCAACACCTCCATGGCCATTAAACTCTGTCCCAAAGTGCCATGGCCACACGTTTATGAACACCTCCAGGCATGGTGACTCCACCACCTCCCTGGGCAGCCTGTTCCAGTGCCTGACCACTCTTGCAGCAAAGAAATTGTTCCTCATCTCCAACCTAAACCTCCCCTGGCACAATTTCAGGCCATTTCCTCTCCTTCTATCATCTGATACTAGGGAGAAGAGACCAGCCCCCACCTCACTCCAACCTCCTTTCAGGGAGCTGTAGAGAGCAATGAGGTCTCCCCTCAACCTCCTCTTCTTCAGATTAAATACCCCCAGTTCTCTCAGATGCTCTTCAGCAGCCCTGTTCTCCAGACCCTTCTCCAGTTGGGTTGCCCTTCTCTGGATCTGTTCCAGCACCTCAATGCCCTTCCTGTGGTGAGGGGCCCAAAGTTGAACCCAGGATCAGAGGTGTGGCCTCACCAGTGCCCAGTGCAGGGACACAATCCCTGCTCCTGCTGGCTACAAGGATGATTTAAGCAGAAGGGCATCTTAAAAGGCTGTCAGGGTGCTGTGCAGCCAAGGCTGCTGTTCTTAGGAGGAAAGGTTGACTCTTTTATTCACCTGTCAAATGCTTGAAGAGTTCCTAAACACTGCACGCAGAGAAGTCAGGCTCCAGCCCCGTGTCAGAGGGATAATCATGTTCTGTGGCACTAAGTTATATTTTAGAGATTAATGACTCATCAGAGAATTGAGCTCATCCTGGTAAATCACTGCCACCCCAGGCTGCTCCTCTGCAGAGAGCTATTTTATCAATCTCCTCAGCCTCTGCTTTTGAGAAACACCTGCCTCACACAGCCATGGAATTGTGTGCTCTGGAAAAGACCTCCAAGATCACCCAGTCCAACCATCAACCCAACACCACCATGGCCAGTAAACCGTGTCCCAAAGTGCCACGGCCACAGGTTTCTGGAACCTCTCCAGGGATGGCGACTCCACCACCTCCCTGGAGAGCCATTCTTCACAGAAAGAGTAATTTGCCATTGGAATGTGCTGCCCAGGGAGGTGGTGGAGTCACCATCACTGGAAGTGTTTAAAAAGAGCCTGGATGAGGCACTTGGTGCCATGGTTTAGTTGATTAGTTGGTGTTGGGTGATAGGTTGGACTGGATGATCTCAAATGCCTTTTCCAACCTGGTTTATTCTTTTTTCTTTTTTCTCTCTTTTCTCTCTCCCCTCTCCTCTCTCCCCCTCCTCTCTCCCCTCTCCTCTCTCCCCCTCCTCTCTCCCCTCTCCTCTCTCCCCCTCCTCTCTCTCCCTCTCCCTCTCCCCTCTCCTCTCTCCCCTCTCCTCTCTCCCCTCTCCTCTCTCCCCCTCCTCTCTCCCCTCTCCTCTCTCCCCCCCTCTCTCCCCTCTCCCCCTCCTCTCTCCCCTCTCCCCCCTCCTTTCTCCCCTCTCCTCTCTCCCCTCTCCTCTCTTCTCTTCTCTTTTCATTCTATTCTATTCTATTCTATTCTATTCTATTCTATTCTATTCTATTCTATTCTATTCTATTCTATTCTATTCTATTCTATTCTATTCTATTCCAAAACCCTCATTACCCTCATTGCATACTGAAGTTAGTATGGACCACAGTGCTCAGCACCATCCAGAAAACCTGCATGACCACAGCCTCAAGGCCGTCAGCTGAGGGCTGATTTCATTCGGAGGAAAATCATTTAAAGTCAAAAGCAATCAGAACTGAAGGAAGAAATCAAACACACAGTTTGTTTACCAAGTTTGTTAAGAAATGGTCACTGAAGCTGCCTACAACAGAAGCTGTGGATGCCCCCTCCTAGAAGTGTTCAAGGCCAAGTTGGATGAGGTGTTGAGCAACCTGGGCAAGTGGAAGGTGTCCCTGCCCATGGCAGGGGTGGAACTAGGTGATCTTCAAGGTCTCTTCCAACTCAAACCATTTGATCACTGATGAGTCAAGACCAAATGGTGATTCCCCCTACTTCAGATCAGCAAAAACTAGCAACTATGAAACTGAATCCTGGACTTCAGGCCATGTTTTGCTCTTGGGAACATCAGTGTAGGTCATTAAGCTAACATCTGCCAGAGTCAGTGAGTGACCTTGTCCACTTTGCATCCACAAAGGCACATTTGAGCTGGCAGCTGGACAGCTCCGTGGCCTATGTGCCAAGGCAAATGTTTTCAGACTTCATAAATGACAAACAAGTCTCAGACACCTTTAAAGCTCCCCAGGTCTGACCTACAGCTATTTCTGCTTGACTAAAGAAGATTTCTGACTGCAGATGCCAACATCCAGCTAGAGTCACAGAATCATAGAATGGTAGGGGTTAGAAGGGACCTTTGGAGATCATCCAGTCCAACCTAGGATAGGTCACACAGGAAAGGGTCTTGAAAGCCTCCAGAGAAGACTCCACTACCTCTCTGTGCAGCCTTCTCCAGGGCTCCAGCACCCTCACAGCAAAGAACAGAGCAACAGAATAGAATAGAATAGAATAGAATAGAATAGAATAGAATAGAATAGAATAGAATAGACCAGACCAGACCAGACCAGACCAGACCAGACCAGACCAGACCAGGTTGGAAGAGACCTTCAAGCCCTGTGAGGAGAGGTTGAGGGAGCTGGGGTTGTTTAGCCTGGAGAAGAGGAGGCTCAGGGAGACCTTATTGCTGTCTACAACTGCCTGGAGGAGGTTGTAGCCAGGTGGGGATTGGTCTCTTCTCCCAGGCAAGCAGCACCAGAACAAGAGGACACAGTCTCAAGCTGTGCCAAGGGAGGTTTAGGCTGAATGTTAGGAAGAAATTCTTCCCAGCAAGAGAGATTGGCCATTGGAATGGGCTACCCAGGGAGGTGGTGGGGTCAGCATCTCTGGAGGTGTTTAGGAAGAGCCTGGATGAGGCACTTGGTGCCATGGTTTAGTTGATGAGATGGTGTTGGGTGATAGGTTGGACTTGATGATCTCAAAGGTCTTTTCCAACCTGCTTAATTCTAGTCTAGTCTAGTCTAGTCTAGTCTATTTTTTCCCTCCTGTAGAGGTGGAACTTCCTGGGTTCCAGTTTGTATCCATTGCCCAGGACACAACTGAAAAGAGAGTAGGACTAGGCTGGTCTAGTCCACTGCTTGGTCCTGCAGGAAGGACACCACAATCCCATCTCCACACATACAGAAAAAAACTTCATCTGCACACAAGACATCAAAACTCTTCTGGTTTTCTTCATATCATAAAGGGAAAATTCCAACAAGCATTGCCAGAGATGCCACACCAGGTGTGACCATGTCTGAGAAGACAATTGACTTCTAACTTCATCTCTAAATGGAAGCAGCAAAAACCCCTTGCAGATCCAAACTGGAACTTCATTTCTTTCTATCTAGAGATGATTCTATAGAAGGTTACACGTGCTTGGACCAAACAGGTACACATGGTGGCTTTCACTGAAGTCTCTGGCATGAGCTGCAAAGGATTTAGAATCGCAGAATCTGTAGAGGTTGGAAGAGACCTTTGAGATCATCAAGTCCAGAAGCTCACCTAGAGCTCACAATCTCACCAGTACTCCTAAGCCACTGCCACTGAACCACATCCCTCAGCACCACATCCACATGTCTTTTAAATCTCTCCAGGGATGGTGACTCCAACACCTCCCTGGCAGCCTGGTCCAGTGCCTGAGAATCCTTTCTGAGAAGGCATTTTTCCTAATGTCTAACCTGAACTTCCCCTGCTGCAACTTGAGGCTGTTTTCTCCTGTCACAGAATCACAGAATCAGCCAGGCTGGAAGAGACCTCCAAGATCATCAAGTCCAACCGATCACCCAACCCTATCTAATCAACTAGACCATGGCACTGAGTGCCTCATCCAGGCTCTTCCGAAACACCTCCAGGGATGTCGACCCCACTACCTCCCTGGGCAGCACATTCCCATGGGCAAATATCCTTTCCAATGTCCCATCACCTGTTGCATGTGAGGAAAGAGCAACCCCCACGTGGCTCCAGCCTCCTTTCAGGGAGCTGTAGAGAGAAAAGAGGTCTCCCCTCACCCTCCTCTTCTTCAGACAACTCCAGTTTGCTCAGCTGTTCCATTCCAGAGTGGGCAGATGGGCACTGCCATGAGGCAGTGAGTGAGAAGGAGGAAGAAGGGAGGCTGAATTTCTACCTCCAGCACCACAGTACCCCTGTTCAGCCCAGCTTCAAGCACAGAAGTCCCTCTCTCAGATGCTGACTGCTCCCTGGGGATGCCCACATCCTGGCTAATGGAGCCATTCACCATGTGTTGTCCTCCCTCCCAGAAAGGTGATAGATGATGGAGAGAAGGAGGTTGATGGCTTCTGGCACACCCACCCATAGCTGCAGTCCCAGCCCTGATAACTCATCTGACACTTTCTTCAGTAAAGAGCAGACACAGGGGTGTTTTCTTTGCAGAATCCCCAAATCCCAGCATGGTGATGGTTGGAAGTGACCTCTGGAGATCATCCAGTCCAACCTCCCTGCCAAAGCAGGGACACCCACGGCAGCTGGTCCAGGATCACAATGGCCAGCTGGGTTTAGAAGCTCTCCAGAGAAGGAGACTCCACAACCTCTCTGGGCAGCCTGCTCCAGGCCTCCAGCACCCTCACACCAAACAACTTTCTCCTTGTGTTCAAGTGGAACCTCCTGGCTTCCAGTTTGTGCTCACTGCCCCTTGACCTATTTCTGGACACCACTGACAAGAGTCTGGCCCCAGCCTCTGGCCCCCCACAGCTCCTTTAGCTCTTGCTGAGCACTGAGCAGATCCCTTCTGGGGCTGCTCTTCTCCAGGCTCAACACCCCCAGGGCTCTCAGCCTTTTCTCCTCACAGAGATGCTCCAGGCCTCTCAGCATCTTTGGAGCCTCCACTGGACTCTCTCCAGCAGTTCCCTGTCTCTCTTGCACTGGGGAGCCCAGAACTAGACATTGGACTCAGATGTGTCCACACTACAGCAGAGTAGCGGGAGAGAAGAAGGTCCCTCAGCCCCCTGCCCAGACTCTCCTGAATGTACCCCAGGACACCAGCCCAGGGACATGCCCAGAAGAGATACCACTCAGCCTCAAGAGACCCTTCCTCCTCCATGCCATACCTATGGAGTCAGAGCTACTACAAGCACAGAGGCAGAAAGGTTGTTCCTGACACCAAACCCCCTACTTCTGCCACTCTCACAGCAAACAAGTTTCTCCTCATCTTCAGATGGAACCTCCCGGGTTCCAGTTTGTGCCCCTTGCCCCACTGTGCTGCCACTGGGCACCAGTGACAAGAAGTGATGCTCTATCACAACCTTTGGCTGACTGGTGCTGTTCTTCTCAGCTCACTTCACTTTCCTCAGCGACAGAAACACCATCCAAACTCACAGGCAATGAAACTGCTGCCAGCAGAAGTCAAAAGCTCAGCTGGATGTACCCAGCAGTCACATCATGCCAGAACAAGGGTGGGAAAGACAAAATCTTCCAGAAGAAAAGAAAACCCAACCATGAGTGCTCATGACAGCAGCTTGCAGAATCCCAAGCACATGTCTTCAGCTGCCCTACTTCTTGTCTTACAATTGACTTCTGTCCCTTCAGGGAGTGCTTCACTATAATTGAGCAGCAGCTGCCACGTCAGAGGAACGACTTTGGACACCCCTTTCTTGCTCAAGTAACAGCTTCAGTGCCAGCTCCACTCCCAATCTTGGTTGTACTGCTGGAGACAGAGGTGCCCATCCAACAGCTTGGAAACTCCCCCACCCCAAGTCACTCTGGGACACCAGTGATCTTACTCACTGGGTAGGGCTTTTTTTGATACCAGCCCACTGGTTTCCAGCACATATCTCCCAGCTCCCACTCATCCATCACTCCGTCACTCCATCCATGTCTTCCAGCACAGAGTCTCCATCCCTGAAGACATGCAAAACCCACCTAGATGTGTTCCTGTGTGACCTGCTTAAGGTGATCTTGCTTTGGCAGGAGGTGTGGACTGGATGATCTCTAGAGGTCCTTTCCAACACTTACCACTCTGTGATTCCTGCCAGCTCCCCAAGCTCTTCAGCCTGGCAAAGAGCAGCCTGAGAGGAGATCTTCTCAATGCTGATCAAAGCTGGTAGGGCCACACCAGGAGTACTGGGTCCAGTGCTGGGCTCCCCAGTGCAAGAGAGACAGGGAACAGTAGAAGCTACTAAAGTGCTGAGGAGTCTGGAGAATCTCTCTGAGGAGGGCAGGCTGAGAGCCCTGGGGCTGTGGAGCCTGGAGAAGAGCAGCCCCAGAGGGGATCTGAGCAATGCTCGGCAAGAGATAAAGGACCTGTGGGGGGCAAGAGGCTGGGGCCAGGCTCTTGTCAGTGGTGCCCAGAAACAGGACAAGGGGCAGTGGGCACAAACTGGAAGCCAGGAGGTTACATCTGAAGATAAGGAGAAAGTTGTTTGGTGTGAGGGTGCTGGAGGCCTGGAGCAGGCTGCCCAGAGAGGTTGTGGAATCTCCTTCTCTGGAGAGCTTCCAAACCCCGCCCTGGCCATTGTGCTGCTGGGCAAGCTGCTGTGCGTGCCCCTGCTTTACCTGCAGGGATGGAATGGATGATCTCCAGAGGTCCCTTCTAAGCCCCACCATGCTGTGAGTCTGTGATGATGTAAAACCAAGTAAAGACTTCAAATCTGGGTGACCTGCTCCTCTCTTGACAGAAAACAAAACCATTAACAGCATTTCCATTGGTATTCTGGGCTTGGGCAAGCAGCTGGTGACCATTTCTTAACACACATGAGACCTCCAAGAAGTTTAAGCTCCCTTGGAACATTTATTGCAAATCTCTCTGACAGAATATCTGTGGTTTTCCAGTTACAACTACAACCACCACAATCCTTACTTGAAGTTAAGCTCTGCTATTAGGACCTTTTCCCCCACTTATGCTGCTAAAGCCTGATTGATATCAGGAAACTTGACTATGGGAGGAGAGGACAGCACCCACAGAGTAGCTTGGACTGCTCTGTGTCTGCAAAGCTGAAATCTCCAAGGAAAACTAACCACAAAGGCTGAGAAAATGCTTCACTGGAGTTTTAAAGGAGCAGCTGAAACACCACTGTGGAAATGAAACCTTGAGCTGAACAACTGCATGCTGAGGAACATCACGTGAAGTCCACAGGAAGGAGCAGTGAGACCCTCGCCTCAGCACATCACCAACTCAGCCCCACTGAGGGCTGGAGAAAGGCAATCCCAGAGCTGGTGCTGTTGCTCACATAGTTAAAATGAAACTCACAGACTCATAGAATCACAGAATGGTTTGGGTAGGAAGGGACCTTAAAGATCACTTTCACCCCCTGCCATGGGCAGGGATAACTCCCACCAGCCCAGGTTACTCAAGGCCTCATCCATCCTGGCCTTGAACACTTCCAGTGAGGGAGCATCCACAGCCTCCCTGGGCAACCTGTTCCAGTGTCTCACCAGTCTCCTGAGAGCCACCACACTTGCCTGTTTAAAAGGTCTCTGAGTGGTGACCTCAGAAAGCCAGAGCAATGTGTCTGCTGCCCTCTGACCTGCTGGGATAAGCAAGTTCTGATATGGATCAATGTGGATCATTTCTGTCTATTACAGAAATGATATTGATCACAGAATCACAGAATACCTTTGGTTGGAAGAGACCTTCAAAATCATCCAGTCTTTGATCCAGGACTGCAAGGTCACCATAGCATGGACCTGAATTTATATTGATGTAGACAGCACAACACTGTTCTCTGCCAGGGAGTGCAGACAAATGCTGCTGCAGAGGGAGCCCTGGGGCTGGTTGTGGATACACTGCTGGGCCCTCAGGACTGGGATGTGTCCCTGTCCAGGGTAGGGGGTAAGAACGGGCTGATCTTTAAGGTCCCTTCCAACCCAAACCATTCTATGGTTCTATGATGTAGCACACATCAAGGTGTTCTGCAGGGGCTGAGGCGTGGGATGTCACCTGTGTAACCCAGCCACGATGCTCAGTGTATCTGTTGGAGGAGCCCGAGCCTGCAGCCCTCCTGCACACCATCAGCAGCCCTCTCTGGGTGCTGGTGTGAGAGTTCCCATGTGCAAAGTCTCCAACCTTGCTCCCTCAGACCCTGAATGCTCCAACCTTGCTCCCTCAGACCCTGAATGCTCCAACCTTGCTCCCTCAGACCCTGAATGCTCCAACCTTGCTCCCTCAGACCCTGAATGCTCCAACCTTGCTCCCTCAGACACTGAGTGCTCAGGATGATGTTGATTTTCCTGTCCCTTTGCCTAAACCACAAGCCCTCAGTTTCTGTATGAGCACGGCATGAAGCCACCTCTTGAGTTACAGAATCCTAGAATCATCAAACTGCTGAGAATGGAAGAGAGCTTTGAGATCATCAAGTCCAACCACTCGCCTCGAGCTCATGATGCTGCTGCTAAGCCACTGCCGCTAAACCACGTCCCTCAACACCACATCCACGCATCCTTTATAGACACCAAGGCATGGTGACCCCACCACCTCCCTAGGCAGCTTGGTCCAGTGGCTGAGAACCCTTTCTGGGAAGACATTTTTCCCAATATCCAACCCGAACCTCCCTTGGCACAACCTGAAGCCGTTGAAACCACACTTCTGACAAGCAGAAAGATTCTCCAGGACACATCCGTGAAGGGCCCCCAGCAGCCTGCAGCATCTCCTCAGCCACCACGACAAGCTAGAACTCTCTTGTTATTTCCTTATCCTTGCTTCACCTCTGATTTACATGGCTGAGCTCACACTGAACATCAAATTCCTGCTGAGACTCTCACATCTCATCCTGCCAGGCAATGGAAACAGGAACTGCCAGCCCGACACCGCCGTGGTTCTGCTCGGCTGGTGGCAAGGAGACACCACACAGCAAAATCCACCTTCCCCTGGTTATTTCAGTCGACCTCACAACTTCCATGTCCTGAGCAAAAGATGCTGCCACACATGACGAGCGTCCCCAATTTTGTCAAGGGCCGGGTTCTTAAAAGGGCCACTTTTAAGCTGCTCCTCAGGAATCTGGGAGCACTTGGGATACAGGTTTGTGCTCCAAGAGATGTTCTACCTCCTTTACTTTTAAAGCAGATTGACAGTATTTACTCTGAGGAGTGTCTTGAAGGTGAGAAAGTGACTCTTTGGGCAGAGACAGGACCTTGGTCTGCATTTTATTTTACTGGAAGGCAGCTGGCAGGGAAGGGTGTAGGGATGGGAAGGGGATAGGCATAGGAAGGGTGTAGGGATGGGAAAGGGGCAGGGGTAGGAAGGGTATAGGCATGGGGAGGCTGTGGGGATGGAAAGGGTCCAGGAATGGGGATGGGAAGGGTGAAGGACTGGGAAAGGTGTAGGGATGGGAAGGGTGCAGGGCTGGGAAGGGAGGAGGGAAGGGTGACTTTTAGCAGGAGGTTTCATCTAGATCACGAACGGCACTCCTGCAGTGCCAGGGGAAGCAGAGCTGCTGTATAATTAGCACCAAGCAGCCCCGAGCCCCAAGCTGAGCTGCTCCTGACACCTTGACAATCAGATTTTCCACTCAGAAGATCACCAAAGCCTCAGCTTCCCTTCTCTGAGCGAAGTCTGCCCGCAGCGCCACGGGGAAGAACCAGAAAACCAGCCCAGGGTACAGATCGCAGCTCAGGCACCGAGGGAGAACACAATCCATGGACTGATCAGAATAAATCATGACTCCAGGAGGATTCTTCAGGCTCCTCTCCTAATGCTGGAGCTCTCTGGGGCCGAGAGTTTGAAGCCCGGCCCCGACCTGTGCCCAAAACTCCCCTGGATTCGCGCAGAGGGGACAGGCACTGACCGCAACTTCTGCGTTCTCAGAGCCGGACCTTGAGCATCTCCCAAGGGGAGCACGGGCACCGAAATCCCCCAGAACGCGGCGGTTTAGCCAAAATCAATCAATCAATCAATCAATCAATCCCTTAGGTGAGGGGGAAGGAGGCCGGGCCCGCCGCCCCCGCCCAGCCCCGCCGCCCCTCACCTGCCGCAGGATGAAGCTGGTGGAGGTGGTGCTGCCGTCCGAGCGCTTCAGCCGGCTTCTCCTGGTCGCCGTGCCCCTCGTCACCTGCCCCGGGGAGGCCAAAGACATCAAGGTCGCGTCGCCGCCACCGGAGCCACCGCGCCCGCCCTGCCCGCCCTCTCCCCCGCCGCCGCCGCGCCCCGGGGCTGCACCCACCGCGGCCATGGCGGCCCAAGGATCGCGGCTCCCCTCTGCCCCCGGCCCCGCTCGCTGCCTGCGCCGACAGACACCCCAGCGCCTGGGGAAGGGCGAGGGCGGGCGGCGGGAGGGAGCCGAGAGAGTCGGGGAGGTGCCGGGCGGCCCCGGGGCGGGGCTGGGCCGGGCCGGGACACGCGTGGGCCCCTCCCCGGGGGAGCTCCGGCGGGGAAGGAGAGCAGGGAGCGGGGCGGCACGGCCTCTGCCCTCAGTGCTGGGCGGGCACTGCGTGTGGGCAGCGGGGCCAGCGCGAGGCTCGCACCCCTCTGCGCTGGCTGAGGCCACACCGGGAGCACTGGGGCCAGTGCTGGGCTCCCGCTTCAAGAGACAGAGGGAACTGCTGGAGAGAGTCCAGCGGAGGCGCCAAAGATGCTGAGGGGCCTGCAGCATCTCTGTGAGGAGGGAAGGCTGAGAGCCCTGGGGCTGTGGAGCCTGCAGAAGAGCAGCCCCAGATGGGATCTGAGCAATGCTCAGCGAGAGCTAAAGGACCTGTGGGGGGCAAGAGGCTGGGGCCAGACTCTTGTCAGTGGTGCCCAGGGACAGGACAAGGGGCACTGGGCACAAACTGGAAGCCAGGAGGTTGCATCTGAAGACAAGGAGAAAGTTGTTTGGTGTGAGGGTGCTGGAGGCCTGGAGCAGGCTGCCCAGAGAGGTTGTGGAGTCTCCTTCTCTGGAGAGCTTCCAACCCCCCTGGCCATTGTGCTGCTGGGCAAGCTGCTGTGGGTGCCCCTGGCATAGCAGGGGGTTGGACTGGATGATCTCCAGAGGTCCCTTCCAACCCTAATTATGCTGGGATTCTGTGCTGTTTTCTGCACTAGTGACCCTTTCTCCCCATCCTGGCTTTCTTGGACTTGACAGTGCTGGGTTAACCGTTGGCCTCAATGACCTTAAGGGACTTTTAACCTCCCTTGGAGGTTGTGGATGCCTCCTCACTGGAGGTGTTCAAGGCCAGGTTGGATGAGGCCTTGAGCAACCTGGGCTAGTGGGAGGTGCCCTGCCCATAGCAGGGGGTTGATAATTATATATCTCTAAGGTCCTTTCCAACCCAAACCATTCTCTGCTTTTTCCAACCTAAACAATTCCATGATTCTCTGTATCCCATAGAGGACCATGGCAGGGTGAATATGCAGCATACTATGAGTCAGTACCAGCCTCTGAGCCCAGTTTCACCTCCTCACACCGAGGCTAAGCCAGAACTGCCATGACCACATCAGCCCCAGTGGCACTCAACACCACCCAAGTACTGATCAGCATTAATTTGCATCAACTACCAGTGATGAAGAGTGCTCAAATTTCCAGGGGAGGGAGCAGAGAAGACAAATCAGGAGACCCAAGTGATTTCTTTGAAGTTCAAGAAGAAATCTGAGGAAGAATTGGAAGCAGGACCTGGATTTCCTGCTTCCCACTCCTGTGCTTTAACTACAAGCACATTACACCTCCCACTGAAATGAATAAGAGGAGAAACGTGTGCCTCTTGGAGCTGATCTCACTTCTACACCAGAAAGCTCTGAGCATACACCTTTGGTGGAGGTCCAAAGCACAACGGAGCCAACGTTTCTTTCTCTTTCTTCCCCTAGACACAAACTGCAGGGTGGGGGTGTTGTTTTTTTAATTCCTTGGATGAAATTAGGCAGCCTGGTTTCTTTGTCAAAGAGGAATGTGGGTCAGGAATGCTGTGGTCTAAATTACATTATTTTTAAAGGCAGTTTAAGCATTAAGTTGGTACTAGGAAGGCTCCTTTGCTTTGAACATCCACCTCAGTGTGCCTCTGTGGCCGACTTCCTTGTCCAGAAAGCCAAGAGCTTGTCTCATTTCATCGAGACATAGCAATGTTTAGGTTGAGAACCGAAATGAGACACCAGAGCAGCACTTGCAATGAATTCAGTGCCTGCTTCGGCTGGAAGGCTCTGCAAGATTTACATCTGCAGCCTGAAACGACCTGAAATCAACTCACTGGGGTCAGCACCTCCAAAGCACTGGGAAGAATAATGGGATTTCATCACTTAATGGCTAAATGATGACTCAAAGAGCTGTTCTCAGGTCCATTAGGCTGCTTGCCTGCCTTTTGTTCTGGGTGTCCATTCACAGCCTAAGCAGAAGACATCTCTGAAAGCACAAGGATTCATTCTGATTCAAGGATTCATTCTTTTTTCTTGGATGAGTTAGAGATCTCTGAAGAATTTGTTGAGTCCCTGTGGAAATAATTTGTTGAGAGACTTGGTGAAAACCTGTAAGTCATATACAATCATGGCTCTTAAGATCATGGAATGCGTTGAGTTGGAAGGGATCTTAAAGATACCTAGTTCCAAAGCCCTTCCATGGGCAGGGGCACCTTCCACTAGACCAGGTTTCTCAGGACCACAAGAATGGTTTGGTTGCAAGTGACCTTCAAGATCAGACACAGAACCATAGGATAATAGGGGCTGGAAGGGACCTCTGCATTGAGTCCAACTCTCCTGCCAAGGCAGGTTCACCTACAGAAGGCCACACAGGAACACATCTAGGTGAGTTTTGAGTGTCTCCAGAGATGCAGACACCACCACCTCTCTGGGCAGCCTGCTCCAGTGCTCTGCAACCCTTAAAGAAGTTCCTCCTGTTTGTCATCATCTAGTTCCAACCCTCTGCCATGGGCAAGGACACCTTGCACTAAGCCAGGGTGCTCCACACCATCAAAGAGCAGTGCACTTGCTTTCCTTGCCAAGTCTGGTGAAATATGGGATCACTTCTTGCAGAATTGTTCTCTCCAACTTCCTGAGTTCACACTTAGCAGTGCCCTCTTGCTAACCCACTGACACTTCAGGCAGCAGGGTGCTGGTTCCCAGTTGAAGAGCTCATCAACAGGGGTGAAGTGCAGCAGATGGGCTGCCCGGGGAGGTGGTTGAGTTGCCGTCCCTGGAGGCGTTCAAGAGGGGACTGGATGTGGCACTTGGTGCCATGGTCTAGTCATGAGGTTTGTAGTTACAGGTTGGACTCGATGATCTTGGAGGTCTCTTCCAACCTTAGTAATACTGTGATACAGCTATGCAATGCTCTCTTCCAGAGTGCTGACAGGGAACATAACGAGCTGGAGGCAGCCAGGTTGGTGGCACAGCCTGGGGATGCAAGCCCAGGAGGGACGCCTCTGTCATGGATCCCCACAAAGGAGCAAAGCTGAGGGCTCAGCAGGAGAACAGAGGGGAGCAGAGAAGGGCATGGCTTTTGCTTCATCCCTCTGGCAAGGGCTTGTCCAGGTAGCAGAGAGAAGACACTGCCCGTGTTTGTTAACCAAACTTTGTTTTATTCACACAAGGCAATGCACACAGATTGCAGACAGGAGGCCTCATGGAAAGCCCAACACAGCAGATCCCTCTTCTTCACACTGCAAACTCTTTTAAGATCATTTTCTGTAAGAACTGTGACACATCTCTTAACGTCTTCTCCTTCAACCCTGCACCAAAGGAGAAGCAGAACTCAAAAGCTCAGGTGTGCTTCCCATCAGTTCCAGTGCCGGTGAAGGGAGAGGAGCTGTGAAAGCTGAGACGTGCCCACGACCTGCCCCAGCTCTATTTCTTTTCATTTTCACCAATTCCAAACAGTTTGAGTGTTCAATTGAACTGCCGAGAGCCAGAAATTGTAGGAAGTTATTCATTCATTCAGCAGCTAGATCACAGTGTTCAGTGTCAGCAAGAGTAGTGCCTATTATCTCTTAGAAAGGAAAAAAAAAAAAAAAAAAAAAAAAAAGGATGCATAGATAAAAATAAGGACAAAACAAAACAACAAATCTTCCTATCAGAAAATAACCCCTGGAAGAGATTGCAGCAGCAGCAGCCACGTCCCCCTCAGCTCTCCTCTCTGAAGGACAGCCTTCAAAAGAATGACACTGTTCCACAAGTCCACCAACATCTACCAACAAAACCTGAAGGACAACGAACACACAACAATATTTTGCAGGCTCTGCTTGGTACAGAGAGAGAGACAACCTGAGCCCTAAACATCACCACTTCTGCCCCAAATCAAACAGAGAATGCATCTGTCAGCCCAAGGCTGCCTGAAAGACCAAGACTTCTCCAAACACGTCTGTGCATGGTGACATGAGACAAACCCAACTGTTGCTTTCAGACACAACAGAAGAAAAGTTCCCTAGCACTGAGGTGTTTCAACACCCAGGGAAACAAGAGAGGTGACAAGAAGAGTTTCATTAGAAAGTTGCCCCAATGTCTATGTTAACCATGATGAGTCTCTATGAAAAAAGCAGAAGCTCTCAACCCTGATATAAAAGGGTTGGTAGAAACCTGGTGTAGAAACTGGAAGTTAGAGAAATCCTTTGGCAGCATGTTCAGTTACAATCAGGCCTTAAAAATAAATATGGTCTTGTAGAGAAGTAGAGAGAGAGAGAGAAAACAGGAGGCTATTAACACCAAAACCCCCTCTAAATACACCATTTTTAATAATAATTAAATTATTTTACACTATCTACAAGTTGCATATCACAGAATTGGGAGGAGGAGAGATGAGAGAGAGGACAAATCCTGCTCTGTAGAAAACTTCAGGCTTGGACAGTGTGCAGCTTATGGAGCCATGTAGAAAATCTGAGACAAATTAGTATATACATTATTTATAGTCAGTAATTAACTGAACATAATTAAATCACAGCTCTCTTGCCATCTCAACTGGAGGTGCCCCCCAGCCAGGCAGCCAACTGGGAGGTGCCCCCAGCCAGGCAGCCAACTGGGAGGTGCCCCCCAGGCTCACAAGTTTTGCTGGATCAATACAAACATCTATTTTCATCTCAATGAAGAATCAATATCGGCAACAGCATGGTTTAGTCTGACTACACACCCACCTGGAACAAAGTCAGACATCTCCAAACATGCAGAATTTGGAACAGCAGCATCAGAATGATTTCTTCTTAGTAAAGGACAAGTTGTCCTAATACTTCAGTATTGCAAGGTGTGTGCTAAACTACTTCTGGGGGAGGGGGTGAAGGATGAAGAGAAATGAAAGGTCAAAAGGAAAGACAAAAGCTTCCCTCTGATTGCACAGATTGAAATCAAAACTATGATTCAGAGGAGCAGATTGAAAGGTGCCTCATTGCACATGCATGAGGCTGCAAATCAATAAGGTCGTGACACTAAATAGTTAAATACCAGGGGAAAGGAATGGAGGGCAGGCTGGGGGTTGATATTCAGCAGCCCACAAGCTGAGAGTTCTCACTTGGTAGAAAATTTAGACCCCCCCCCAAACAAACAACCAAACTTACTGAGACATCTGGGAGTTTCATGCACTGAGCCAAGATGTGTTAAATGAGTGATTTGCTTTCATTATGTTCCCAATTTAAAGATTATTACTCATCACTGTTTAAAAGCAGTAGAAATACGACTGTGCTGAAGTGGGTAGAGAAATAGTGACTTGACCCAGAGGCTGAAACAACAACAGAAAGAATTCCCACATTCCTCAAAGATAATCCCACTCCTCTTGTACAAACCCCACCCCTCGGGAAAAAGTGCATCAGGGAAGAAATTCTTGGATTTCTTTTCGTGGCCACCAAAAGCTTCCATGGCACCAAGGCTTTGCTACAGGCTTGCAGCATGCAGCTGCTCCTTGGATCAAAGGAGGTGCCCGAACCCAGCCCAGTCCCAGCACACTGCCCCACACAAAGCACCTCTGTGTCAAATACACCTCGGCCAATCCTTTCGGTTTCTCCAACTGATGTGCCTTGAGAGGTGGAAATGGTGGCAGAGAAAGGAAATCCAGGACAGACAAGAGCCCTCTGGTCCCATTAAGATTCTTGTTCCACTTAGCTCCCCGTTGGAAAAAGAACAAGGTGAATTCTCACAGTCTTAAGAGGTTTCAAACATTCTTGAGCCTCTTCCCTTTTACCACAAGGAACTACAATACTCCTTCACTTCTAAACACATCCAAAAAGGAGAAGAAAAGAGATTCTGTATAAGCCCCTGGCTCAGCACCTTGGATCCATCCACAGAGTGCCCACACAGTCAGCTGGGAGCATCCCTTGCCTGCTCCTGCAAAGGAGACTTGTGCTTGCAGGACCACCTCTGCCAAAAGCGAGCTCCAGCATACCCCCACCTGCCTTCCTCAAGAGAAAACACATCAGATGTTCTCTGTAGCTTCCAAAAACATCTATCAGGCAGCATTGCAAAAACCTCCTTTCTCCTACTGCTGTAGGTACGTGGTCCTCACTGTCACAACATCAAACCAGGTCCTCCTCCAGCTGTTATCGCTCCCGTCGCGCAGCGCAGACAGAAGGTGGTCTCTACATCAGCAGAGGTTCCCTTGGGTAAGGATGAGAGCAAGATACCAACACTTCATGAGAGCAACACAGAACGATGATTAAGCATCCTCAAGTTTCCAGAAATACATTTCAAAAGAAGAAAAAAAAACTAGTATTATTATTTTGGGGACCATCTTTCTTTGAAGTGAAGATTCACAAGCGGTGCTTTCTGGAAAGGGCTGGGAAAACACAACCACCACCAACCACCAACCACAAAGGGCCCAGAGGAAACTGGAATGATTTGAAAACCATCAGCTAAATCTAGTTCAGGATATTATGCAAATGCTCAACAATCAGATCTGCTGCATATCTGAGACCCTGCTGGGTTATTTCAAAGTTAACAACAACAACATAAAAACACCCCAAACCCAACAACCACGGGGCTTGCTATCTTGTGGCAGGTTACTTCTCCAAACCATTAGGTCAGGCAGCCTTTATTCGCTAAGCGGGAGACAGGAGCTGGTTTGCTTTTAGAGGAGAGGCTGCTGGTGGTAATTAGTTTGTTGCTGCAGCACGGAATGAGCAGGAACTGCCAGGGGATAAGCTGGTCCTTGAGGCAAGCTGGGTGTGTTGCTCTGGTAGGCTGAGAGATCCACGGCCATTCCCATCTGCTGCGGGCGTAGGCGGCGGTGCCGGCGGCGGAGGGGACGGCAGGGCCGGGGCTGCCGTAGGGCTGGTTCAGCACAGCGTCGGGCCCGGGGCTGCAACGACACACAGCACAGCTCCTGCTTACCTCCTCCTTGTCTTCACAGAGAGAGAGATTGGCCATTGGAATGTGCTGCCCAGGGAGGTGGTGGAGTCGCCATCACTGGAGGTGTTTAGGAAGACTGGACGGGGTGCTTAGCGCCATGGTTTAGTTAATTAGATGGTGCTGGGTGATAGGTTGGACTCGGTGATCTCTGAGGTCTCTTCCAACCTGGTCTATTCTATTCTATTCTATTCTATTCTATTCTATTCTATTCTATTCTATTCTATTCTATTCTATTCTATTCTATTCTATTCTATTCTATTCTATTCTATTCCTGCCACAGCTCAGGCAGCAGGGCTGCAGGGAAGGACTCTGCTCAGGCCAAACACACTGCTCAGGTCAAAAAGTACTGTAAGAAGGACACTGAGGGGCTGGAGCATGTCCAGAGAAGGGCAAGAAAGATGGTGAAGGGTCTGGAGAACAGGGCTGGTGAGGAGCAGCTGAGGCAGCTGGGGTTGTTTGGAGAAGAGGAGGCTGAGGGGAGACCTCATTGCTCTCTACAACTCCCTGAAAGAAGGCTGGAGCCAGGTTGGGGGTTGGTCTCTTCTTCCGAGGAAAAAGTGATCAGTTGAGAGGAAATGGCCTCAAGTTGTACCAGGGGAGGCATAGGTTGGAAATAAGAACCATTTCTTCCCCAAAAGAGTTGTCAAGGCCTGGACCAGGCTGCCCAGGGCAGTGAAGTCACCATCCTTGTGGGGTTTCAAAGCCAATACTGTGGTGCTGAGAGATGTAGCTTAGCACAAGACTTCAAGGAGTTATAATGGTTGGAGTTGAGGAACTTGAAGGTCTTCTCCAATCAAAACCATACTATGATTTTATTCTATGATTCTAAAAGTGATCTGTATATTTTCAATACCATAGCATGGTTTGGGTTGAAAGGGACCTTCAAAGCTCATCTAGTCCAAGCCCCCTGCAGTCAGCAGGGACATCTGCAACTAGAGCAGGTTGCTCAGAGCCCCAAACAGCCTCACTTGGAGTAATTCCAGGGATGGAGCATCTGCCATCTCTCTGGGCAACCCAGGCCAGGGTGTCCCCCACCCTCCTCAATGATCACACAGTCCTCCATGCAGGCATAGCATCCAACAGCACACAACCCCCAGACGGAGCAGGGAAGCTCCCATCAGGAACAAGGAGATTTAAGTCTTTGCTGAAGGGATACCTTAAATAGGCAGCTTGAGCTGGCTGCGCTGCTCAGAGGAGTTGATGCTTTGTGGCAGAGACCTCAGCTGTCCCATCTGATCAGGTCCCAGGCTGTAACCCGGCGAGATGGTGACTTGGTGAACACCCTGGATCATGTAGTTTCCACTAGGTGGCTGTACAGGATATGACTGCAAATAAAACCCAAACATTTTGGACCTTTAGTTTTCAGTTAAGCAGCAGCAGGTGTGGCACAGAAGACCCCAGGATGACCGAACGCCTTAGGGTTCAAAGGCTGGATGGACACCACTTCATTTTTTCAACAAGGTTCTAAACCCAAGCCATGTCATGTCTCAAAACACATTTTAAGCAGACCCCTGGATTTCACCATCTTTTATTTCCTCATCCTTTCCCAGACATGCTCTGCTGACAAGGTCAGGGCTTGACAGGTAAAAGAAGAACCTTCCGTACCACGCAGAAGTCCTTTGCCTTTCCCAGGAACCTTATTTCTTCCTCTCTCTCTTTAATTTGCTTTGCCTTTAAAATGTTCAAGCCTGGCATATTTTGAATGCACAGAGTTGAGTAGGAAGAGGGGCACCATATGAGGTTTGTTATTTAACACGCCTTGGAGATTAAAACAGAGGAATATTCCAAGGCTGCAACACAAAAGGAAAGCAAAACCTTCCGTTTCTTGATTTCTTTTTGCTTCAAGATGCAAGTCTCTGCTCCAAATGCAGATGGAGCAGGTGGTGCAACATGCTCAATCTACACAAGCCTGGTTTTAGACTTTGGCTAGGACATGGACACCGAAGGAACAGATATTTTTGCACCAAGGAACGACTCTCGGCTCAGCATGCTTAGCACTTATCCTGTGTTTTCCACCACTGGATGCATTCCTCTTGGAAGAAACAGTAAACTCCAGTTGCCTTTTGGCTTCAATTACTTGGTAACCTCCAAATGTAATGAATTTTCCATCCTTACCAGGAGCTGAGGACAGGGAATTACATTTAACTGACATATTTTCAGATCTGGAGTTGCTATGGCAACTATTCTTTTCCCACTGAACAATTAACATTAAATCCACTTAAAGCAAAACCACCCATTCTTGGCTGTCTCCAGAAAGGACCTTTCAAATAATAATAATAATAATAATAATAATAATAATAATAATAATAATAATAATAATAATAATAATAATAATAATAATAATAATAAAATCTTTCTTCTCCATTTTGGTTTTCCTAAGACATCCCCAGAAATTGTTCAGAAGAATCTTTAGTTTTCCTTTTTACACCCAATAGTGATTTATTTCTATTTTTCTACTTTTCTGCTCAAAATCTGCACAGCCTAAAACCACCACAAGATCAAGCATGGCACATCAGAGAGACTTTCAAACAGCTCTGAGCAGCTACACCCCCTAAAACAACATCTTCATTTCTAGAGGAGGGGCTGAGGGAGCTGGGGTTGCTTAGCCTGGAGAAGAGGAGGCTCAGGGGAGACCTTCTTGCTCTCCACAACTCCCTGAAGGGAGGTTGTAGCCAGGTGGGGGTTGGTCTCTTCTGCCAGGCAACCAGCTCCAGAACAAGAGGACACAGTCTCAAGCTGTGCCAGGGGAAGTTTAGGCTTGAGGTGAGGAGAAAGTTCTTTACAGAGAGAGTTGTTGGCCATTGGAATGTGCTGCCCAGGGAGGTGGTGGAGTTGCCATCCCTGGAGGTGTTTAGGAAGAGCCTGGATGAGGCACTTGGTGCCATGGTTTAGTTGATGAGATGGTGTTGGGTGATAGGTTGGACTTGATGATCTCTGAGGTCTTTTCCAAGCTTATTGATTCTATGAAATCATAGATTCATAGAATGGGTTGGGTTGGAAGGGACCTTCAAGATTATCCAGTTCCAACCCCCATGCCATGGGCAGGGACACCTCCCACTAGCCCAGGCTGGCTCAAGGCCTTATCCAGCCTGGTCTTGATCAACTCTCCAGGGAAAGGGCATCCACAACCTTCCTGGGCAACCTGTTCCAGTGTCTCACCACCCTCACTGCAAAGAATTTCTGCCTAATAGAAGAGAAAAAAAAAAAAGAGCTAAAAGCAGAGCAGTGTTACTATATTTAGAAGTTCACTGCACTGATGATTAAAGCATTGATATTAAAGTTCCCCCTGCTATTAGATAAGAAGGTAAGGTTTGACTTGAATGCTGAGGACATGACTCACAGCAAGAATATCCCACCAAGCTGCTCGAAACACAGAGTTCTGACTGTAAAAAAATTCATCCTGGAAAGGAATCTTTTAGTCTTTTCCAGGCAGTATCTTTAAGCAGAGCAAAATCGACAACCAAACCTTCACCCAGGAGCAGGTCACCTTAAGCAGAGCAAAATAATCAACAACCAAACCTTTGTGCAGAAGCAGGTAGCTGCAAGTTGAAGCCCCCTGCTCCAGCAGGTAAATGCTATTTCCTTCTCAAGGCTCTAAAGAGTCAACAGGCAATGTCAGATTGTTCGTAGGCTAACCAGCTTCCTTCTGCTGCTGTCATCTCTTTGCAAATAGAAAAATCTATATCAGGCAACTCTCTGTTTCCAGAAAGGGATACTGACCTGCACTGAGACACCAGAAGATGTGGGTGGGTATTGTGCAGGGTGGTGGAGTTTGGAGTAAGCTGAATACATTGGGGTTTCATTCATCAGCTTGTTATAGAGCTCCAGGGCTTCCAGAACTTTCACGTTCAGTTCAGACAATTCTGAGTGTTTTCTGTGGTAAAACAGAGGCAAACACTAAGGTTCATAGCATCAGAGAATGGGTTGGGTTGGAAGGCACCTTCAAGACCATCCAGTTCCAACCCCCTGCTGTGGGCAGGGACACCTTCCACTAGACAATGCTGCTCAAGGCCTCATCCAGCTTGGCCTTGAACACCTCCAGGGAGGGGACACGTTTCGCTAACGTCTTATGTTAGGTGGTAAAAAAAGAGTGGTTCAGGAAACTGTTCTGAATATGGAAGAAAACAAATCATGAGCAATGTAGCTGGTTGATTTCTTAACACCTCTGCGTTGGACAACTGCCATTCTCCTCCTCACAGGCCAGTCTCCTTAGATCTCTTACACCACTATCCTCCCTCACACCCTTTAGAGGTCCTTAGACCTCTTGGACCACATTCCTCCTCAGACCCCTTGGTCCACTTTCCTCCTCAGACCCCTTGGTCCACTTTCCTCCTCAGACCCCTTGGTCCACTTTCCTCCTCAGACCCCTTGGTCCACTTTCCTCCTCAGACCCCTTGGTCCACTTTCCTCCTCAGACCCCTTGGACCACTTTCCTCCTCAGACCCCTTGGACCTCTCTCTGCCTTGGACCCTGTAGACCATTCCTTAGACCTCTTGGACCACTCCCCTTCCTCAGACCCCTTGGACCACTCTCTTCCTTGGACCCCTTCGACCACTCACTCCTTAGACCCTTTGGACCACTCACCACCCTCCTCCTCCCACCACTCTCCTCCTTAGACCTCTTGGACCACTCCCCTCTCCCTCCTCTTCCTCCCAACACTCCTACCACTCTCCTCCTCCTCCTCCTCCTCTCACCACTGGCACTAGAAGCAGAGTCCAAATGGTCACCAACTGCCGTTCCCTAGCTGCAACAAGACAACACAGCTGCACAGGTGTTAGTCACCTTTCCTCTTCACCCTCAATTCTCCCCAGGAGCCTGAGAGGAAAAGGTGAAGACAGTGGTGACCAGATTTTTCCTGTCATGGAGGACAGTCAGCAGCAGACTAAAAATACTAAGTTCTAGACAAGACTGCAAAAGGCTGCAGCCAAACAAGAAATAAAATGCACCCAGTAATTTAGACAGCAAATCTGGGAGAGGAGCAACCAAATCTGGGACCTCAGTACCTACATGTCAAAAAATAAAAGGTCAGAGTTTCTGTCTTGGATGATTTCCTAGCTTGGGAGGTGGAAGAAGTGAAGAGAGATTGATACAAGTGCAGAGTTTAAAGTAAGCAACACAGAAGCTAGGTTCTGGCTCACCTATCTATCTCTTCGAGTTTTTCATCTATCATTGGACCCATCTGCTGACAAATATCTGTGGAGGCAACAGCATGGAGGTGGTTAGTGTCTGCTAGAGTCCAAATGAACAAAGTACTTTATCCAAATACACTACAATGGCAGGAAACTGGAGAGTGCACCTAGTTACGATCACAGAGTGCCAGGTTGGAAGGGACCCCGAGGAGCATCTGGTCCAACCTTTCTGGGCTATAGTCTAGTTGAAATGAGATGGTCCTCAACACAAAAGCTTCTCACCTGCTCATCACTTTTTTGAGGGTGAGCCACTACTCTTTGCTTTAAAAAATCCTCAGCTTGAGCCTCCTCACCACTCCCTAAGCAAATCTTGCCCGTTGAGAGTAACTGGACAAAGTCCCTGCAGATCCCACCACCGTCATTTATTGACTGGATGCATCATTTCTGATCCACCACAAGACTCTTCCTTCCATGGAAGAGCTGTGCCTGCTGCCCCAAAGTGCTTACTAGGCCCTGCAAAATGACACTGAGTGGAGTAGGCAGCCCAGAAAGGCTGTGGAGTCTCCTTCACCGGAGACATTCAAAACCCACCTGGATGCATTCCTGTGTGGCCTACCCTAGGGGTCCTGCTCTAGCAGGAGGGCTGGACTTGATGTTCTTTTGAGGTCCCTTCCAACCACTAACATTCTGTGATCATCTGGCCAGCTAAGGGTAGTCTCAGCCCTTTGGTGTCCCTCTGCAGTGCTGCTGTTACTGTAAATTCTTTGCTCTGCCCAGATAAGGAGAGAGGAAATGACCTCAAGTTGTACCAAGGGAGGTTCAGGTTGGACATGAGGAACAACCTCCTCCCCAAAAGGGCTGTCAAGCCCTGGCATGTGTATCCCATTCCTCCAGCCCCAACAGACAGGAGAATTACTTTGGTTCTTCTCCTTTGCCATCCACCCTCTCAAACAGAATTCTACTGATGAAACAGGGCCCCTGTGGAGAATTCTGCATTTCTGCTTGCCTTGTGCAAGCTCTACAACCTTCATCTCCTTCTGGAATATCCAATCTAGACTGACTGTGAGTCCACCCACATCTGCTGTACCACAGAGCCTCTTTCACCTGCAGTCTTCCCATCCTAGGAAGACTCCTTTTTAAATGTAATTGTTATTACACACCTTCAACTGCTTGGCTCTGCCTCTCCCCTCCTAACCAGCAGTATCTGGGAGGGATTTTGACCCCAAACTGCTTATTTCAAGCAGAGGTTGATAGGTGGCTAGATCTTGCAGAGATCACATTGTACACTAGCTGGGAGTTATGCAAATTGCTCTGCTGAACATGGAGTTGACTTGGCAACTATTAGAGAATTGGAGAGTTCTACACAGAGCTTCATGCTCCCACTGTGAAATTCCACAGCATGCTATTAGCACAGAGCATGCTTTCCCTAAGCTTAAAATAACCACAAAAGAATTACCAGCTCCATCCACACAAGGGAACTGTGAGAAGAAACACACCCCCCCCACACCCCCCAAAAAAAATGAGCTCAAAGTACCTTCTGAGTCTAGAAGATCTGGAGAATCAAGCTTTAAATCTGTAGGGTCTATACTCTGAAGTACTTGCAGTGTTTTATCCATCTTATCCTGAAAGGTGAAGAGAGGATTAAGGAACAGTGCTTGCTGAAGCATGGCAGGGACTGGCTTCATTCTCTAATTAAAACTGCTTTACAGATCATGAATTATCTGCTAACATTCAGTACCAAAAGAATGCTTCAAGCCCTGGAATAGCTCAGCAGTGGTTTAGCTGGAAGGTGGCTGCATACCTCATCTATATAAACTGGCTCAGGTTCTGCTTTCTTAACATCTTCTGCTGCATCCTCAGGAACAGAATTTTTCTCCACAGCTGCTGAAAGAACAAACATTAGTTTCTTTTCTGCAGCTGACTTGCTGTGCTAACTTCAAGCACACATTTTTCCTCCTTGCTTGCCCTCAGATCTTGCAAGGAGAGAGACACTGAATAAAGACTTCAAGCAGCGAGGCACCTAGCTGCTGGAGAAGGGATGACGGCTTTGCCTACAAACTGTTCTGACAAGCTGCTTCCTTTGGGCCGTTAGCATGATAATGAACTTAGCCCCAGCAAGGGAAAGACTCCAGAGTCATGTTAGCATCTACAAACACTTCCAACACATCTATAGCTGCTTTCAGCCAAGTTCAAAGTGCTAACATTTATTGTGGTGTCAGGAGGATGAACAAAGCTCACAAAGTGATTCTTGCAAACCACTGACACCAGTAAGAAGGTGATCCCAGACCAGGGCTGATGGCTGAACAGACATGTGAAAATGGCAACTTACTGGATTCTTATCTGAGAGGTCACTGACAGAGTGATGCAAATTGAATGGAACTTTTGTCAAAGAGGACAACTCAGAAGAGAATCAGAAGACAGAAAACACTAAAGTGAGCTCCAGCAGCTCGCTTGTTTGAAAGGAGAGCAGGATTTGGCTCTCAGATCTTTCCCTGGGCCAATTTCAGGACATTGTTGGGCTGATGGGCTAATTACTAGTTCCACCATGAAGTCACCTTACTTAAGTAATGTGTCAGCTTTGAGTAGCTAACTCACCTGCCTCAGGCTCCACAGTCAAGTCAGAAGTCACAAAATTAGATGGGAACAGTCCCACTCCTCTGTGATTTTCGCCTTTCCACCAATTGGTGTCACTGTGGAAATAAAGCTGTGTTACAAACCCTGAGCAGCAGCAGTGTCAGCAACAGCTCTGGAGCTCTCCACAGAATCCCAGCACAGTGGGGTTGGAAGGGACTTCTGGAGATCATCCAGTCCAACCCTCCAGATAAAGCAGGGGCAGCCACAGCAGCTTGCCCAGCAGCACAATGGCCAGCTGGCTTTGGAAGCTGTCCAGAGAAGGAGACTCCACAACCTCTCTGGGTAGCCTGCTCCAGGCCTCCACCACCCTCACACCAAACAACTTGCTCCTCATCTGCAGGTGGAACCTCCTGGTTTCCAGTTTGTGCCCATTGCCCCTTGTCCTGTCCCTGGGCACCACTGAAAAGAGTCTGGCCCCAGCCTCTTGCCCCCCACAGCTCCTTTAGCTCTTGCTGAGCATTGGGAAGAGCTCCTCTGGGGCTGCTCTTCTCCAGGCTCCACAGCCCCAGGGCTCTCAGCCTTTCCTCCTCACAGAGATGCTCCAGGCCCCTCAGTATCTTTGGAGCCTCCACTGGACTCTCTCCACTATTTCCCAGTCTTTCTTGAACTGGGGAGGCCAGAACTGCACCCGAAACTCCAGATGTGACTGATGAGGGCAGAGTAGATGCAGAGGACAACCTCTCTGGACCTGCTGCCCACACTCTTTTTTATGCACCCTAGGACACCAATGGCTTTCTTGGCCACAAGGGCACATCGCTGGCTCCTGGGGAACCTGTTGTCCACCAGCACTCCAAGGTCTTTCTCCATGGAGCTGCTTCTCAGTAGGTCACTCCCTCACTTGTACTGGGGCAGGGAGTTGACCCTCCCCAGGGGCAGGACCTTACACTTTCCCTTGTTGAACTTTATGAGGTTCCACTCCACCCAGTTCTCCAACCTTCATTATTTCTGCTCTTTTGGCACAGCACCTGTGACATCTAACACATTTTTTTCCCCTGCATATCTGATAAACAAAGGCAAAGGACAACATCTGTAGGGATGAGCAGCCCAGCAGCAAAGCCAAACACTAGGGAGGCAGAGATGTGGGGAGGAGAAGAGGAAGGGTTTGGGGAAGTAAAATCATTCAGAAGCAATCACTCGACGTGTAGCACAACTTCAGCTTTCAGGTTGATTAGGTGAGAGCTCTTCACAGCTTCATCTACAAGTTTACACAAGAAGGGACTACCAGTGGGGACAGAATTGATCTGTCACAGCCTATTAAACCAGAATATTAGCAGGGAAGCTGTTCTGCTTCATAGCCATGGAGTGCAAATAACAATAATTACCTGAAGTGTTTTTAATTCAGTTTGATTCTTAGCAAATGTGAGGCTTGATAGCCAGAGATAATTTCTGGGGCTAGCTGGGATTTAGCACTGTGGTGTGAAATCTATTTGCTTATCACATACATTGTGAGCAACTTAACATCTTGAAAAGCACAAGCAAATTGGAGCTGCACCACAGAACGAAATACCCAACCTTATAGAATAGAATAGAATTAACCAGGTTGGAAAGGACCTCAGAGATCATCAACTCCAACCTGTCACCCAGCACCATCTCATCAACTAAACCATGGCACCAAGTGCCCCATCCAGTCTCTCCCTAAACATCTCCAGAGATGGTGATTCCACCACCTCCCTGGGCAGCACATTCCAATGGCCAATCTCTCTTGCTGGGAAGTGCTTCTTCCTAACATCCAGTGCACCACCAGTGGTTTGAGACAGAAAAGTTAAAGGGGCCTACAAGAAAGCTGGGGAGGGACTTTTGAGGGTGTCAGGGAGTGACAGGACTGGGGGGAATGGAACAGAAATAGAAATGGGTAGGTTGAGATTGGATGTGAGGAAGAAGTTGTTGCCCATGAGGGTGGTGAAAGACTGGCACAGGTTGCCCAGGGAGGTGGTGGAAGCCTCATCCCTGGAGGTGTTTGCAGCCAGGCTGGATGTGGCTGTGAGCAATCTGCTGTAGTGTGAGGTGTCCCTGCCCATGGCAGGGGGGCTGGAACTGGCTGCTCCTTGAGGTCCCTTCCAAGCCTGACAATTCTATGATAGGATCTGAGGGAGGCTAGAGCGACAACCGTGGGGCTAAAAAAAGCTTCAGGGCACAAACGTGCCAGCCTAAGACAACAAGAGTTGTATCTGAAGACTTCTGCCCTACCTGTCATCCAAAACCAAAATGATTTCTCCACTTTTGAAGGTGAGCTCGTTGTCCTCCACAGCTTCAAAGTCATAGAGGGCTCGGACCTTCCTGGCGTTCTGGTTGTTCTGCTGAGCTTCCGCAGATGGGTACAAGGATTTGGTTTCCAGTTGCTGCTGTTTCTGCTCTTGCAGTGACAACTCGATAGCTGCAGGTAAGGGAGGGGGGGAAAAAAAGCCACAGTGAGGCAGTTTGTGTCTGTTAACCCTGCCTGCAGAGGCAGTTTGCTTGCCTGCTGGCACAGAAGTGGCTGTGGATGGTGTCTGGACTTCAGCAAAGCCTCTGACACCGTTTCTCACAGCGTCCTCCTGGAGAAACTGGCTGCTCGTGGCTTGGGTGGGTGGAGGCTTTGCCGGGGTAAGAACTGGCCAACGGCTGGGCCCAGAGAGTGGTGGGGAATGGAGGTAACTCCAGCTGGTGGCTGGTCACCAGTGGTGCTCCCCAGGGCTCAGTGCTGGGGACAGTTCTCTTTCATGTCTTTATCAGTGATCTGGGCGAGGGGATCAAATGCTCCCACAGTAAGTTTGCAGATGACACCAAATTGGGTGGCAGTGTTGATCTGATGGAGAGGAGGAGGCTCTGCAGAGGGACCTGGCCAGGCTGGATCCATGGGCTGAGCAGAGCCCTGCAGCAGGCTGCCCAGAGAGGTTGTGGAGTCTCCTTCTCTGGAGAGCTTCTAAGCCCACCTGGCCATTGTGAGGCTGGGCAAGCTGCTGTGGGTGCTCCTGCTTTAGCTGGGGGGACTGGACTGGAGGATCTCCAGAAGTCCCTTCCAACCCTCACCACGCTGAGATTCCGAGCTCAAGTCTAAGCCAAGGCTGTGACTAGCAATTTACCTTTAGCTATATCTTCATCTTCTTTGTTCTTACTCAAGGCTGAGCCATTCTTAGCAGCATTTGTGGCAGCCTGCAAACGTGTTAGGAACAGAACAAACTGAGGTTACAAACAGAGCCCCCAGAGCTCTGTAACCAGAGACTTAAACAAAAATAATCAGCAATCATTTGGTTTCTGGTTCACTGCTTACTGCAGCACTCCAGTACTGCATCAAAATGACCTTCCAGAAGAAGTAAAAACAAACACCAAACAACCCACAAGCATTCTTTAGAATCCCAGCCAGGTTTTCCTTTGTTTTGTATACAGCAAGGAACAAATTTAAATCAGCAGATTTGGTTTAAATAACTAACCTCACGCAGGTAATTATTTTAGTGCTGTTTATTCAAGTGAGACTGCTCACTGAAACGATTGCTCTTTCCACCTCTGTCCTCTACTCCTCCCTTCCAAAGTGAAGAAAAGCTCTTTGGAGGCCTACACCTGTGAAGACCCAGGTTACTGAGCAGCAGCTGGACTTGCTGAAAAGGGAGCTCTGTCTCTGGAGAACAAAAAGCCACCTTTCTGTCTCTGCTGGTGGGATGATGGGAGGGAAGAGCAACCATACATCAAGCTGGAAACTTATGACTTAAATAACAAGCCCACACAACAGCAGAGTGACATCATCATTCCAACAAGGAAGTCTTCCTGCAGATATCAGGAAGGAAGTTTCAGACATTGCTGTGTCTAGGACTTACCAATGGTCCTAAAAAACAAGTCTGTGCAAGTGCACCCAATCACAGAATCAGAGAATGGTCAGAGGTCCCTTCCAACCCCTGACATCAAGTCCAACCCCCCTGCCAAAGCAGGGTCACCTAGGGCAGGTCACACAGGAACACATCCAGAAGAGTCTTGAAAGTTTCCAGAGGAGGAGACTCCACAACCTCTCTGGGCAGCCTGCTCCAGGCCTCCAGCACCCTCACACCAAATAAATTTGTCCTCACGTTGAGGTAGAACTTCTTGGGTCCCAGTTTGTGAGTGTTGCCCCTTGTCCTCTCACAGGACACCACAGAAAAGAGCCTGGCCCCTTCTTCTTGACACCCACCCTTCAGGTATTGATAAACATTAGTAAGATCCCCTCTCAGGCTGCTCTTCTCCAGACTAACCAGCCCCAGGTGTCTCAACCTTTCCTTATCAGACAGATGTTCCAGTCCCTTCACCATCCTCATGGCCTCCACTGGACTCTCTCCAGTAGTTCCTTGTCTCTCTCGAACTGGAGAGAGCTCAGAACTGGACACAATACTCCAGATGTGGTCTCACCAGAGCAGAGGGGAGGAAAACCTCCCTAGAGCTGCTGGCCAGGCTCTTCTGAGCACGCTCCAGGAGACCATTCGCCTTCTTGGCCAGAAGGGCACATTGCTGTGCCATGGATACCTTCTTGGCCACTAGGACTCAGAGGTCCTTCTCCATGGAGCTGCTTTCCAGCGGCATACAATGAAAGCTCAGCCCTGCCTGTTTGAAGTGTATGAGGTAAAAACACCAAGATGTCATTTTCCCTGTATGTGAAGGAAAGGAAGCCTAATTGGCTGCCAGTGCTGTAGATCTTCCTATGTTCCTGCCATATGTTTTAACACATATCCTACATTTAGAACTGAAAACATCTCTGTGGAGGAAGGAAAAAGGTTGAGAGAAGTGAAGAGAAAAAAAACCAAAACCCCTCTGTGTTTAACACAGAGAAAAGGAAAATTCATGTAAGGAATACCTAAGAGGGGCTGAAGTTCTGCTTTTCAGGACTGATCTTCACTTGATTCAAAACAGGAAAATATTTAGAAGGAGCAATAATGAAGCATAGCGGGGAAAAAAGCCAGAGCAGAAGGTGAGGCATGGCACACCACCAGAAGGAAAACACAAAGGGTGGGGGTCAGGGGTTGGAGCACTGCAGAGCCAGGACAGTTTCCTGACAGGGATGAGAAATGGGGACTTGGAGAAGGAAAGCAGAACACAGCTCGTGCTCCCAAATGCCTCCATTCCAGACCTGCCCTTTGTTTTGTGAGGCTCAGTGAAGGAAAATGAAGGTGTGTGTTCCAAGACAGCAATCAGAGCCATGAAACACTGAGTACATAGTGTGGGTGTAGAATTGCTTCAAGTTAAGGTGGCTGACAGCTCAATGAAGGTCTAAAAAAGATTAGAAGAAGGATCTGAAGTGAAACAGTTCCTGAAGGCATCATGAAATGACCTTTAGCCTGTTGTTCTTCTCCTTAGGAAGGATGTAAAGATAGATGAACCTCAGCACAAGGCAACCAAACTAACCCAAGGATCTTACTCTCCTCCAATGAAAGCACAAAAGATCTCACTTTAAGAGGCTGCATCTGGAATATTGTGTCCAGTCCTGGGCACCTCACTTCAAGAAGGTCTTCAGGAGGAGTGCTTGAAGGAGTCCAGCACAGAGCCATGAAGATGCTGAAGGCATCCTGTGAGGAAAGGCTGAGGGAGCTGGGGCTCTGCAGCTTGGAGCAGAGGAGCCTGAGGGGGGCCTCAGCCATGTTGATAAAGATGTGCAGGGCAGCGTCAGGAGGATGGAGCCAGGCCCTGCTCAGCCCAGTGCCAGGACAAAGGGCAGCGGGTGCCAGAGGAGGTTCCATGGGAACATAAGGAAAAACTTTTTTCACTGTTAGGATGACAGAGCCCTGGAGCAGGCTGCCCAGAGAGGTTGTGGAGCCTCCCTCTCTGAAGATATTCAAAACCTTCCTGGACATGTTCCTGTGTGACCTGCTCTGGGTGATCCTGCTCTGGCAGGGGGTTGGACTTGATCTATGGAAGTCCCTTCCAACCCCTAACATTCTGTGATTCTGTGTGATTCTTTCACTGGTTCACCACCAGCAACACTGAATCTGACACTACCTTGGATCCCTGATCAGCTCTTACCTGTGATGCAGCAGCAGGAAAAGTGACACCTTCTTCTTTCAAAGATTTAATGGTTGCAGATATTAAACTACACTGTGGGTCCTTCTGAAACTCTTCTGACCACTCCACCATTAGAGTTTTTAGCTTCTCGGATACTTTTGGATGAGCCTGAAAGACAAAATTGCATAGAAAGGGATGCTTGTACCTCAAAAAGAGATGTCCTCTCTCAGTAAAACTTTGTTACCAAAAGCATTTCATTATACATATCCTTAATAATTAATAAGCAGCTCTCCTATGTGGACAGGCTGAGAGAGTTGGGATTGTTCAGTCTGGAGAAGAGAAGGCTCTGAGGAGACCTCATTGTGGCCTTCCAATATCTGAAGGGGGCTCCAGGAAAGCTGGGGAGGGACTTTTTAAGATGTCAGGGAGTGACAGGCCCAGGGGGAATGGATCCAGGCTAGAGGAGGGAAGATTTAGATTAGACATCAGGAAGAAGTCCTTTGCCACGAGGTTGGTGAGAGACTGGCACAAGTTGCCCAGGGAGGTGGTGGAAGCCTCATCCCTGGAGGTTTTTAGGCCAGGCTGGATGTGGCTGTGAGCAACCTGCTGTAGTGTGAGGTGTCCCTGGCCATGGCAGGGGGTTGGAACTGGCTGACCCCTGGGGTCCCTTCCAACCCTGACAATTCTGGGATCCTGTAAGTAGCTTGATGAAAAACAGAGCCTAGAATATATAATCCTTTGTACCCCAATTCTGCTATCAGAGATACCATGCTTAGCTTCTGGAGCACCACCCTTGCACTGGAAAGCTAGCACAGCAGTTCCCAGGCTCATCACCCCAGGCAGTTCAGATTTCCCTGATTCTTGCAGAAACCTCCTTATTTTAAATCAGGGCTCCTTCAACCCTGACAGCAACCCTCAGAGGCAAATCCTCCTGCACAGCCAAAGCTCAGGCGGTGCAGGCAGCTCACCCACCTATTCTGCTGTTATTTCAGGGGAGTCAATTTTAGGTGAGTGAGGAAGAGAGAGACTGGCAACACTTTGGACTTTTCAAATGTTAGCCATGTTCCCAGCTCAGTAATTTTGGAGAATTCAAGGCTTTCTACCAACTTCTTTGCACTTCTGTGTTAGTTCCCTTCCGTTTTTCTCTTCCTCACTTCTAATTTGTGTTATTACTCCAGTCCCAGCCACAGAAGTTGGTCTAACATAAGCTAGTGTCTTTCCCTAGACTGTATCTTCCCTACCTCTTGTGACCTCTGCAGTCTTCTCAGATGTCACATTTCTCCCTGTTGACTTCTCAGGTGGCAGGATCTCCCCAAACCCTGATCTCTGTGTATCCATAAATGTCTCCTTCATTGAGATTCACTCCCAACAAGGAATGATTCACTATGCATGATGTCAACCAGCTGATGGGACACTGTACTGCTAGTTCCTGAATGAGGAGCTGAGGTACAGGGACACCAAGAAAATATTTGTTTGGGATGGGGACCAGCTCTACTGTATGGCTAAAAAATAGCCTGCAGAGCAAACCTCAGTAACATTAAACATCTGCTGCTTAAGCCTGTACTGGCCCTAAAAAAAAAATAATGATTGGAGCAAGAACAACTCTTCAGCAGAGCAGCTAACACACATGCAGATCATGCCAACTACTTCTGGGAGCCTGCTCCAAGGACATTGAGTGGCTGGAGTGGGTCCAGAGAAGGGCAACCAAGCTGGGGAAGGGTCTGGAGAAGAGGGCAGGTGAGGAGCAGCTGAGGGAGCTGGGGGTGTTTACAATGGAGGAGGCTGAGGGGAGACCTCATTGCTCTCTACAACTCCTCATAAAGAGGCTGGAGCCAGGTGGAGGCTGGTCTCTTCTCGCATACAAGTGACAGGACAAGAGGAAACGGCCTCAAGTTGTGCCAAGGGAGGTTCACGTTGGACATTAGGAACAATTTCTTCCCAGAAAGGGTTCTCAGGCACTGGAACAGGCTGCCCAGGGAGGTGCTGGAGTCACCATGCCTGGAGGTACTTAAAAGCCACATGGATGTGGTGCTGAGGGATGTGGGTTAGTGGTGGTAGGTTAGCAGCAGTGGTGGGATTGTGAGCTCTAGGGGAGTGGTTAGGCTTGATATCTGAGAGGTCTCATCCAACCTCAACAGTTCTGTGACTTCATGATAAAACACAAACCAAAGCATTTGAGACTCCAAGCACTTCCTGGTTCTGTTGATGGAAAGACTGCTGTTGAACAAGGGTTCTGGGACTGCTGGGCTCCCCTACCCCTGCTTCACTTGGCTGGTTAAGAGCCTGAGGTCTTTCTGGCACAGTAGGAACGCAGACAAGCTTGGGCATTTAATTGCAGTAAGACTGATAGGCTCAGTACCAGCACAAAGACATTTGTTACACCCATCTGAACTCATTTTCTTACAGAGCAAAGGGAGAAAGACCAATTTTATCTGCCCTCTGAAGATTGTTCCTCCAAGTGGGCCAGGGAAGGGAGGGGGAAACCATCAGCACTTCCCACCAACTTCTGCTCCACTCAGCCACTCTTCAGTGGGATTAAAGGTTTGCTCTCACATCCACAAGCACTGTCAGACCACGAGGGTCAGGGCTCTATTTCAGAATGGACCATGGCTAATAAGAACAAAGGGGAGGACTTCCAGACCTATTTTTCCATAGAAAGTGAGGAACAGAAGTGCTGTGAACTCATTTGGCTTCTCAGCAAGTTTATTAGTTTCCTTAATTGCTTTGCTCCACCTCTGATGATTCCAGGCCTCCCATCTATTTGAAGAGTAACTTTTATTTTAACCCATGAGCCATAACTTCTCCTTTTTAACCCATCAGCCACCCTTCTTTGCAGCTGGAGCAGTCATCAGGGGAAAGCTGTTTGCTTACCCAGTTCACTACACCCACATTTGAGGTCCCTTTCAACCCCACCACACTGGATTCTGTGGACTCTGGAGCCTGTTGCCTGCTCTCCTGTGCTCACCAGCTGCAGCTGCACAACCAGAAGGGCAACTTCTCCTCTTAGAGGCCTCAAGCAACCTGGTCTACTGTGAGGCGTCCCTGCCCATGGCAGGAGGGCTGGAACTGGATGATCTTTAAGTTCCCTTCCAACCCAAAGTGTTCTATGATTCAGATCCCATCAGCTGCTTGATCCTAACAGCTTCAGTCTTCTCTTTTTGTTATCTCTTCACTCAGCATTCTGAGGGTCTTTGGACACTAACCAAGTTTAAAGGCTTTATATTTTTCCTTGTGAAAACAGAGTCTGATTTTCTCCTGGTTTTCCCTTTGTACTTGAATTAAATTCATGGGCTGAAATCAAATCAGAACTCACTTCAAAAGCTGCCTTCCCCATTATTGAATTAAGTAGGGCTTAGGGGAAAAAAAACCCACAGATTTTAATTAAAATCAGTCATATAAATATGTAAAAATTTGGAGTAGATATAATCTATCAGCCTGTCACAGGAGACACACTGGAGGGAAGGGATGTCATCCAGAGGGACCTGGACAGGCTGGAGAAGGGAGCCCATGACAAATTCATGAGCTTCAACAAGATCAAGTGCAACGTCCTGAAGCTGGGTTGGGGCAACCCCAAGCACTGATACAAGCTGGGCAGGGACTGGCATGCAATCAGAGCATGACCCAGCACAGCAGACACCCAGGCTCCAGGTTTGGTTTGGCTGTGCTAAGCCCTGAGCTCCTCTGAGGCTCCATCACAGTCATGCAGGAGCAGAAAAGTTCAGCAAGGACCAGCACTCCAAGAAAGAAGAGCTACACGGAGAAGAGAAGCTACCAAGCACCAATATAGGCTGGGCAGGGACTGGCTTGAGAGCAGCCCTGAAGAAAAGGACTTGGGGGTGCTGAGGGATGAGAAGCTCAACAGGAGCCAGCAGTGAGCACTTGCAGCCCACAAAGCCAACCAGAGCCTGGGCTGCAGCAAGAGAAGCAGAGCCAGCAGGGCCAGGGTAGGGATTCTCCCCCTCTGCTCCACTCTGCTGAGACCCCACCTGGAGTCCTGTGTCCAGTTCTGGAGCCCCTAGCACAGGAAGGATCTGGAGGTGCTGGAAGATGTCCAGAGAAGGGCCACGAGGATGAGCAGAGGGCTGGAGCTGCTCTGCTATGAGGACAGACTGAGGGAGTTGGGGCTGTTCAGAAGGCTCTGAGAAGACCTCATTGTGGCCTTCCAGCATCTGAAGTGGGCTACACGAAAGCTGGGGAGGGACTTTGGAGGGTGTCAGGGAGTGACAGGACTGGGGGAGATGGAACAAAACTAGAAATGGGTAGTTTCAGATTGGATGTTGGGAAGAAGTTGTTCCCCCTGAGGGTGGCGAGAGACTGGCACAGGTTGCCCAGGGAGGTGGTGGAAGCCTCATCCCTGGAGATGTTTGCAGCCAGGCTGGATGTGGCTGTGAGCAACCTGCTGTGGTGTGAGGTGTCCCTGGCCATGGCAGGGAGGCTGGAACTGGCTGATCCTTGAGGTCCCTTCCCACCCTAACAATTCTATGATTCTTTGATCCATTCTACTGCCATTGTAAAAATTCAAGCAGCAGTATCAGCAACTGCACCAGAACTTGGAACAGCACAAACTAGAACTAGCACAAACTAGCACCACTTCTGTTGCTCTGCTGGGACAATCAAAGTGTCCAGAACAAGCAGATGAGGTGATAAAAATTTACCTTGTTGATGATACTTCGAGCTTCACCAGCAAAATCACGAGAGCAGACTTCTAAGTGAAAGATTTTCCCACAGTTGGATACACAGGCTCCTAAAAGCTGACAACAGAAACACAGTGGTGAAAATGGGGAAAAGAAGCCAAAGTGAAAGCAAGCACAAAGAGTTCAATTGGATCTTCTGTTCAATGTGCAGACCCATGACTGAAGATCTGTGCTAGGTGCTGCACTTGGGTCACAACTACCCCAAGAAGGTTCCAGACTTGGGGCAAAGTGGCTGGAAACTGCCTGCTGGGAAAGGACCTAGGAGTGTTAGTCGACAGTGGTGGAAGATGAATCAGTGTGTGCCCAGGTGGCCAAGAAGGCCACCAGCATCCTGGCTTGGCTCAGCAATGGTGTGACCAGCAGGACCAGGACAGTGATTGTCCCCCAGTAGTCAGCACTGGGGAGGCCACACCTTGAGTACTGGGTTCAGTTTTGGGCTCCTCAATTCAAGAAGGACACTGAGAGGCTGGAGTGGGTCCAGAGAAGGGCAACAAAGCTGCTGAAGGGGCTGGAGAACAGGGCTGGTGGGGAGCAGCTGAGGGAACTGGGGGTGTTCAACCTGGAGAAGAGAAGGCTGAGGGGAGCCCTCATGGCTCTCTACAGCTCCCTTTCGGAGGCTGGAATGAGGTGGGGGTTGGTCTCTTCTCCCAAGGAACAAGCAATAGGACAAGAGGAAATAGCCTTAGGTTGTACCAGTGGAGGTTTAGGTTGGACATTAGAAGAATGAAAGAGGGGTTAAGCACTGGCCCAGGCAGTGGGAGGGTCCCCATCCCTGGAAGGGTTTCAAAGCCATGTAGATGTGGTGCTGAGGGACACAGTTTAGTGGTGACCTAACAGTGCTGGATTAACAGTTGGCCTCCATGGCCTCTAAAGTGTCTTCCAAGCCAAAAATTCCATGGTTCTGTGACCTCTGAAGGTATTCATTGATCAGCACAGATTTAAGAGCTGCATTACATAAAAGAACACCAAGCTTTAGGAAAAAAAAAAAAGAGAGAGAGAGTTTACTCACTGTAAGTGCTTGCAAAGCCACATGGGGAACTTTATGATTCACCCTCTTCATGATGGCTTTAAGGCAATCCTTTGCTCTGAAAAAGAGACAAAAGCAAACCCTTAGTGAGCAAGGTGACCAGCATCAACTGTGGAATGAAGCATACCAAGCTGAGCAAGCAGCCTCCAGAGGCAGCTGCAAAAGAAGCATTTCCCACCTTTTTTTTGTTCCTCTCTGTGGACTGAGTGGAACAGACTCATTTCACACCAGCATTTGGTGCTCATTCCTACAAAACTGCTGACAGCTCATAAAGAATCACAAAATCAACCAGGTTGGAAAAGATCTCAGAGATCATCAAGTCCAACCTATTACATAATCCCTAACACCTCCTGACAACTAAACCATGGCTCCAAGTGCCACATCCAAGCCTTTCTTGAACACTTCCAGGGATGGTGACTCCACCACCTCCCTGGGCAGCACATTCCAATGGCCAATCTCTCTTGCTGGGAGGAATTTCTAACATCCAGCCTAAACCTCCCCTGGCACAGCTTGAGACTGTGTCCTCTTGTTCTGGTGCTGCTTGCCTGGCAGAAGAGACCAACCCCCACCTGGCTACAACCTCCCTTCAGGGAGTTGGAGAGAGCAAGAAGGTCTGCCCTGAGCCTCCTCTTCTCCAGGCTAAGCAACCCCAGCTCCCTCAGCCTCTCCTCACAGGGCTGTGCTCCAGACCCCTCCCCAGCTTTGTTGCCCTTCTCTGGACACCTTCCAGCAACTCAACATCTTTCCTAAACTGAGGGGCCCAGAACTGGACACAGGACTCAAGGTGTGGCCTAACCAGTGCTGAGTCCATGGCAGAATGACCTCCCTGCTCCTCTTGGCCACACTATTCCTGATGCAGGCCAGGATGCCATTGGCCTTCTTGGCTACCTGGCCACACTGCAGGCTCATGTTCAGCTGCTGTCAACCAGTATCCCCAGATCCCTTTCTGCCTGGCTGCTCTCCAACCAGGGAACAACTGGCATTAAGCTGAGGAAATGGATTTGAAATAGACAATGAAATAAATGTCTACATAAATAAAAAGAGACTGAGGAGCAGTGATGATAAAACAAATGCTTCTTTTACTGCCTGCTGTAAAGGGTCCTTATGGATTGCATTCTATAATTGTGCTCAGAGGTTGCCAGCTCTTGGATCCCATTTTGGAAACACTAATATGGAGATATTATGGTTTGCTTCAGCAAAATGAGGAGTAGCTCTCTAAATGTTACTCTGCTGAGGAGGTTCATCCTTTAAATGAGCAGTAGGAATATGCACCAACTACAAGTCGCTGGAGAGCTCCCTAGCAGAAGAAGACCTGGAAGTATTGGTTGACAGCAATGAAGATGAGCCAAGGTGTGCCCAGGTGGCTGAAAAGGCCACCAGCATCCTGGCCTGGATCAGCAGTGGTGTGGCCAGCAGGAGCAGGGTAGTGACTGTGCCCCTGGACTGGGCACTGGTGAGACCACACCTTGAGTCCTGGGTTCGGTTTTGTGCTGCTCACTCCAAAGGGGGCTGGAGGAAGTCCAGAGAAGGGCAACAAAGCTGGAGAAGGGTCTGGAGAACAGGGCTGGTGAGGAGCAGCTGAGGGAACTGGGGGTGTTTAACGTGGAGGAGGCTGAGAGGAGTCCTCATTGCTCTCTACAACTCCCTGAAAGCAGGTTGGAGTGAGGTGGGGTTGGTCTCTTCTCCCTAGTAGCAACTGAAAGGACAAGAGGAAATCACCTCAAGTTGCCACAGGGGAAGTTCAGGTTGGACGTCAGGAACAAGTTCTTTGCTGCAAGGGTGCTCAGGGATTGGAACAGGCTGCCCAAGGGAGGTGGTGGAGTCACCATCCCTGGAGGTGCTCAAGAACTGTGTGGCCATGGCACTTTGGGACATGGTTTAATGGCCACAGTGGTTCTGGGTTGAAGGCTGGACTGGATGATCTCAGAGGTCTTTTCCAGCCCAAACAATTCTATGGTTCTATGATATTTACAAGTAAATAAACATGTTTTGAGCTTTGAAATAAACCTGAATTAGTGCACAGGCTGAATTCTTCAATGATCTTGGAGTTATCATCAGTGATAGGTAACATTTAATAGGACTGCACTGAGAATTTGGGATGGCTTTTTTGTGCTAATTACCTCCCACAGGGAACAACAACAAATCTGTTCAATCTGGGAATTCTTCATCCTGATGAAAGAGTGTGCATTGTCCTTTGAGACCTTTCCTAAAACGTGTTGGGTTTTTTTTGGCACCAAAAGAACATCAAATGCCACCACTCTGAGCATATTTTACTCCATTTTTGGATAGCTTTCTTCCCTCCTGACCTTTACTGAGAGCCAGCTTCCAAAAATACTAAATATTGCCACCTACTCTTAAATAAATATCTAGCTCACAACAAGCTTGGCCTTGTTGGGTTGTTTGTATGTTGACTATGAGCAAACACACTGTCAGGAGTAAACCCACACTCACTTCTCTAGCTGGGTGTAAATCACCACCTAACTCAGCACGACAGGGAGTAGTGAACTGCAGTGGTGGAGCAGTTGGTACTGAAGCTATTGTATCAGCCAATTTGCAGCCCATAACTCAATCCAGGATTTGAGGTGTGGCCTCATCAGTGCCTGGTGCAGGGGCAGCATCATTTCTCTACTCCTCCTGGCCACACCATACCCAGGCCAGGATGCTGGTGGCCTTCTGGGCCACCTAGGAACAATGCTGGCTCGTCTTCAGCAGCCCCAGGTCCTTTTGTGCCAGGCGACTTTCCAGCCACTCTGCCCCAAGGCTGGAGCATCCATGAGGATGTTGTCAGTGATGACCCTAAAATTCAGCAGATGCTTTTAGCTATCCCAGGCTCACCAAATATCCAGTTTTGTTTCAGTGGAGCTGGTGGAGTCACCATCCCTGGGGGTGTTCAAGGAATGTATGGCCATGGTGGTATTGGGTTGAAGGTTGGACTTGATGATCTCGGAGGTCTTTTCCTCTCCGATTCTGTGATTACCACTCAGGCTAAAGTGATTCAAACCAATCTGTGCTTTGGTCCCAATTTCTCCCCTTTTCTTCCCCCTCAGTCCCAGTTTCCCTAATGAACAAACACAGACAGATTTCTCCTCACACAGAGCTAACTGTCCTAGCTAGATGCCTTTCTGCAAGGAACCCAGCTCAAGTTTTTCCTACTGGCACCGTTCCTCCTTGAAATTTATGCAAGACCATTAAATATGAATAACTTGGCCTGCTGTGCAGCACTCCCATCAAAATTGGAATGCACTCAGCTCTACAAACTCCTCTACTAGAAACCCTCTTGAAATGTGTCTTTCAAAGAATTTCCAAGCCAACTCCAGGCAGTTGTAGAGTTTGCAGCAGTGTCACATTGCTGGAGCTTCTTGCAGAGCTGACTACACTGAGCAGTTTGAGACGTGTTCTTTCTTAACCAGGATTCTTCTCCACAGGAATGTGAAATCATGCAGAATCTCAGCATGGAGGGCTTGCAAGGCACCTCTGGAGATCATCCAGTCCAACTCCCCTGCTAAAGCAGGGGCACCCACAGCAGCTTGCCCAGCAGCACAATGCCCAACTGGGGACGGAAGCTCTCCAGAGAAGGAGACTCCACAACCTCTCTGGGCAGCCTGCTCCAGGCCTCCAGCACCCTCACACCAAACAACTTGCTCCTCTTCTTCAGGTAGAACCTCCTGCCTTCCAGTTTGTGCTCACTGCCCCTTGTCCTGTCCCTGGGCACCACTGACAAGAGTCTGGCCCCATCCTCTTGCCCCCCACAGCTCCTTCAGCTCTCGCTGAGCATTGCTCAGATCCCCTCTGGGGCTGCTCTTCTCCAGGCTCCACAGCCCCAGGGCTCTCAGCCTTTCCTCCTCACAGAGATGCTCCAGGCCCCTCAGCAGTTTTGTAGCTTCCACTGGACTCTCTCCAGCAGTTCCCCGTGTCTCTTGAACTGGGGAAACCAGAACTGCATTCAGGACGCTAGTTGTGGCCTCACCAGGGCCAAGTAGATGGGGAGGACAACTTCCCTTGACCTGCTGCCCACACTCTTCCTTATGCACCCCAGGAGGCCATTGGCCTTCTTGGCCACAAGGGCACATTGCTGGCTCACAGGGAACTTGCTGTCCACCAGCACTGCCAGGCCCTTCTATGTGGAGCTGCTTTCCAGCAGGTCACTCCTCCACTGTACTGGTGCAGTAGGTTATTCTTCCTCAGGGACAGGACTCCCCATTTGCCCTTGTTGAACTTGATGAGCTTCCCCTCCACCCAACCAACTCCATGTTGTAACCCTGAGATACATCCTTACCCATTCGGAGTACTCCCAACTTTGTCACAGATATCCATGATAAGCCCCCAGTCCTCACTGGTGTTATATTCATTGGTAGCTTTCTCTGGAAAAGAAAACCAAGATTGGTTAAGTTCAAATTCCAGACACTTCTCTCAGCCACAGAGTCCCCACCTACAAAGTGCTGTCAGGGTCTCCTACAGATTAGCACCAATTCTTGCCATCTTCTCAAGTGTCACCTGCAGTTTGCAGCACAGGTCTGACAGATGTGGTAAATATTTAAAGGTTCTGAAAATATAAACAACTCTACAAGTCTAATGTTGTAAATCACAGAGGCATTCAGGCAGGAGAAGACCTCCAAGGCCATCAAGTTGAGTCCTTAACCCAGTGCTGCCAAGCCCACCACTAAACCATGTCTCTCAGCACTACATCTGCACATTTTTGAACACCTCCGGGGATGGGGACTCCTCCTCCTCCCTGGGCAGCCGGTTCCAATGTCTGACCATTCCTGCAGCAAAGAATTTTTGCCTCAGGTCCAAACTAAACCTCCCCTGCCACAATTTCAGGCAGCTTCATCCTGAGCCTCCTTTACTCCAGCCTGAATAACCCCAGCTCCCTCAGCTGCTCCTCATCAGTCCTACTTCCCAGACCCTCCACCAGTTTCACTGCCCTTCCTCAGACCTGCTCCAGCACCTCAATGTCCTTCTTGGAGCGAGGGATCCAAAACTGAACGCAACATTTGAGGTGTGCCCTCACCAGTGCCCCGTACAGAGCATCTCTCATAGAGATGCTCCAGGCCCTTCAGCATCTTCAGAGCCTCCACTGGACTCTCTCCAGTAGTTTCCTGTTTCTCTTGAACTGGGGAGCCCAGAACTTGGCTCAGTATTCCAGATGTGGCCTCACCAGGGCAGAGAGGAAGGAAAAATTCCCTCAACCTGCTGGCCACACTCTACTGAATGCACCCCCAATGACATCTTGACATACATGTCACATTTAGAATAGAATTGAATTAACCAGGTTGGAAAAGACCTCAGAGATCATCAAGTCCAACCTATCACTCAACATCATCTCATCAACTCAACCATGGCACCAAGTGCCTCAGCCAGGCTCTTCCTAAACACCTCCAGGGATGGAGACTCCACCACCTCCCTGGGCAGCACATTCCAATGGCCAATCTCTCTTGCTGGGAAGAACTTCTTCCTAACATCCAGCATAAACCTCCCCTGGCACAGCTTGAGACTGTGTCCTCTTGTTCTGGTGCTGCTTGCCTGGGAGAAGAGACCAACCCGCACCTGGCTACAACCTCCCTTCAGGGAGGTGTAGACAGCAAGAAGGTCTCCCTGAGCCTCCTCTTCTCCAGGATAAGGAACCCCAGCTCCCTCAGCCTCTTGTCTACAGAAGACTGCAAATCACTTGCCAGAGGATAGGCTGAAGTTTTCCTGGACTCAGAGGTACCACAGGATTGTTGAGGTAGGAAAAGACCTTTGAGTCCAACCACTCACCTGGAGCTCACAACCCCACCAAAATCACTATCAGCTTTGCCTGCCATGGCAGGAGATGGCACATGCTGCCCTGAGCAACTCTTCCACCATCAGCATGAAGGCTGAACCTTCACCAGGCTTCACAGAGAAGTTCTCAACTCCACACCATCTACACCTTGAAGAACAGCATGGCTACCCTAAAACTACTTACTCACAGCTCCCATGCCTTTCATCCTCTCCTCCAGCCTGCCAGCTCATCCATGGACCCTCTTGGACCCACTCAGCCTGAATCTAGGAGCTGGTGAGAAGATGAAGGCTGCTCCACAACAAACCCCTGCAAGTTCTGAGCTCTCCTTCCCTGCCAGCATGACAGATTTCACAGCATCTGGTTTTTCACTGAACATGAGCTGGAGCTGAAGGAGAATCACAAAGGGTGAAACTACATCACAGATGCTGAGGGATGGACTTTGAGCAGGCAAAAAGGCCCAGATGTGGGAGGAGGCATTCTGCAAGGGGTTGGGTTGTTTTTTTTTTCAGTGCAAAGTGAACACCAACTTGGAAAAACAAATAAATGCTAGGACTTCTACTCTGTAGCCTTCCAAGCCATGAAGGCACACCAGGCTTGAGCTGACTTCTTTAGAAATAACAGCAGCCCACCAAGAATCAGAAACCCCACAATTAATCCTGTTGAACTGGATGCGCTCCCTGCTCTGATTCGCCACGCAGCTGCACAGAACACCATGCCAACACAAGAGAGGAGATGGCACTAAAACGAGCAGGTGGGAAGGGGATGGGGATTGTTTAGTCATCTCACTGCCAAGAGAAGACATTCTCGTGGAGCTGCTGCCCCAAAACACTCTTGTGAATGAGGGCAATGATCCACCATGGCAGGCCAAGCTCTTCAGCAGCCTCCAGCACACATCATCGAGTGGTTTGGGTGGGAAGGGACCATTAAAGGTCATCCAGGCCAAACCCCCTGCTCTCAGCAGGGATATCTGCAAGTAAGGTATATTGCTCAGAGCCCCAGAAAACCTGACCTGGAATGGCTCCAGGGATGGAGCATCTACCACCTCTCTTTACAGTATTACCAAGGTTGGAAGAGACCTCGAAGATCATCGAGTCCAACTTGTAACCACAGACCTCATGACTAGACCGTGGCACCAAGTGCCACATCCAGTCCCCTCTTGAACGCCTCCAGGGACGGTGACTCCACCACCTCCCCGGGCAGCACATTCCAATGGCGAATCACTCTCTCGGTGAAGAACTTTCTCCTCACCTCCAGCCTAAACTTCCCCTGGTGCAGCTTGAGACTGTGTCCCCTTGTTCTGGTGCTGGCTGCCAGGGAGAAGAGGTCAAACCCTTCCTGGCTACAACCACCTTTCAGGTAGTTGTAGAGAGCAATGAGGTCGCCCCTGAGCCTCCTCTTCTCCAGGCTAAACTCTCTGGGCAACATGGGACAGGTTCTCACCAATCCTCAGTGTCAAACATTTCTTCTCGCTAGTTTGAGTCTCCCTCTCTGAGTTCAAACCATCACCTCCTGTGCTGTCACAGCAAGCCCTGCTCAAAAGTCTGGCCCCAGCTTACTCAAAGGCACTTCAAGTACTGAAAGGTCTCCCTGGAGCCTTCTCTTCTCCAGGCTCCCAAACTCTCTCAGCCTGGTCTCACAGCAGAGGGCTTCCAGCCCTGCCAGCATTGCTGTGGCCTCCTCTGGCCCTGCTCCAACAGGTCCTCTGCTGAGGACTCCCCAGCCCTGCAGGTGGGGTCTCAGCAGAGCACAGCAGAGGGGCAGAATCCCCTCCCTGCCCCTGCTGCCCATGCTGCTGGGGATCAACCCAGGACACAGCTGGGATTAGGCTCACATGGTGCCCAGCTCATGCCCAGCTTTGCACCCACCAGAAGGACTGCTGTTTCTGAGAGGAAGCTGAGGATGACCCTTTGCAGCACTAAAAGTCTTCCCCTTTTTCACAAGCAGGGGATGAGCAATAGACATAAACAACACCAAAACAGAAAGCAAGCCACAACAGTGTGAGGACTGCAACTGGGCAGCACATGGAAACCCTCAAAAGCCTCCCTGCTGACATCTTTTCAAAGTCCTCAGTCTCTGAACATCTTGGCAGAGTGTCAAGAGAGTTTCAGTGATCTTTTAAGTGTGCTCCTCCATGCTGCCTCTTACACACTTGCAGACAGCAGCAAAGTTTGCAGCCTCCCTACCTTGCAGCCTCCCTACCTTGCAGCTTTCCTTTCTCCAAGCCAGTTGCACTGCCAACACTGGGAGCTCTTAGGTCTGCAAATATAGAAGTCCCACAGCCCATTTCTAAATGCAGGTGGAGGGTTCTTGCAGCTGTGCTAGGATCTGTGTTCAGGGTTTGACCTTTCAGAACACATTGCAAGCAAGGGAAACAGCTGGAGCAACTGGGGGCATCTTAAAATACCCAGGTGAAGATGAAAAGAAAGAAAAGAGGAGGTTCAGGTGCCCTTGGTTTTAAATATACCAGAGGTGCTGGGGCTGGGGTGAGGAGGTTGCAGCTCTTGATTTATCTCCCACTTGAATCACCTTGTCTTGAGGTGGGGGTCAGTCTGATGGAACAACAGGACAAGAAGAAATGGCCTCAAGCTGCAAGAGGGGAGATTTAGGTTGGATATGAGGAACAACTTCTCTCCCTAAAGGGTTGTCAAGCCCTGGCCCAGGCTGCCCAGGGCAGTGGTAGAGTCCCTATCCCTGGAGGGGTTTCAAAGCTGTGTAGATGTGGTGCTGAGGCCCATGGTTTAGTGGTGACCTGGCAGTGCTGGGTTAATTCTTGGACTTGGTCATCTCAAAAGCCTCTTCCAACCAAACCAATTCTATGAAAAGGAACAGCAGGAAGCTCACAGCTTCCCAGCATCCCTCAAGCATGACCAGGGCACCCCAAAAGCTCAGTGGAAATCTCTGCCAAGGGAACCACCGTGACATTTTGATTCCCACCAGAAATTCCACAACAGAGATCTCCCAGTGACTGCTTCTGCTGGAAATCCACATCCCACTGAACAGCCAGCACTTGACACTGGCACAGCCAAATCAGCAAGCCTGGGCTGATCACACCTCTACCCCTGTGCTGGCCCACCACACACAACCTTCAAACCTGCAGAGTTTGGCTTCTTTCAGTCCTGCATTCCCTTGGGGCACACTTGTCAGCAATGCCAAATAACATCTCAGGTGGAAAAAAGATAAAAGCACTAGAACAGAACATTTTTTTCCCCCCTCCACCTGGTGCTATTTTTGTGCAAAAAAAAAAAAGCACTCAAGCACTGATTTAGCACAAAACTCTGCAATTGGATGTGGTAGTTGCCAAAGAGTGATCACAAAAGTCACTTCATAGATTCTTAGAACAGTCTGGGTTGGAAGGGACCTGAAAGATCATCTAGTTCCAACTCCACCTTCCACCAGACCAGGTTACTCAAGGCCTCATCCAGCCTGGCCTTGAACACCTCCAGGGAGAGGTCATCCACAACCTCCCTGGGCAACCTGTTTCAGTGTCTCACAACTCACTGGAAAGAATTTCTCCTAATCTCCAGTCTCCATCTCCCCTCTTCCAGCTCAAAGCCGCTGCCCCTTGTGCTATCACCACAAGCCCTTGTCAGAAGTCCCTTCCCAGCACTCCCCTTCTGGAGGCAGCTGTGCCCCTGAAGTAAAATCTTGCCTGCACATAAATATTTCAGCTTTTACAACACAGTAAAAAAAAAAAACCAAAACAACCCACCAGAGTTGATATAGGAAAAGTGAAAGAGGAACACAACTGAGGAGTGCTCCAGACTTCTGGTTTTCAGTTTCAGTTGGTTTCTCCTCCTCGGGCTGCGGTGGCGGCTGAGCTCGCCACGCTTCCTGAACGCACAGCGGCACTCGGGCGGCCCTGTCTTCACGTGCTTACGGCTCGTGAGGCCAGCGCCTTCGGCGGCGGAATTTGAACAGCGGACAGCGCTTCGCGGGGCTCCGCTCGGCAGCAGCCCCTTCGGAACAGCGCCGGGATCGGCGGCCACTTGGGCGGGCTTTCGCGCTTCTCCTCCTCGGGCTGCGGTGGCGGCTGAGCTCGCCACGCTTCCTGAACGCACAGCGGCACTCGGGCGGCCCTGTCTTCACGTGCTTACGGCTCGTGAGGCCAGCGCCTTCGGCGGCGGAATTTGAACAGCGGACAGCGCTTCGGCGGGGCTCCGCTCGGCAGCAGCCCCTTCGGAACAGCGCCGGGATCGGCGGCGGCCACTTGGGCGGGCTTTCGCGCTTCTCCTCCTCGGGCTGCGGTGGCGGCTGAGCTCGCCACGCTTCCTGAACGCACAGCGGCACTCGGGCGGCCCTGTCTTCACGTGCTTACGGCTCGTGAGGCCAGCGCCTTCGGCGGCGGAATTTGAACAGCGGACAGCGCTTCGCGGGGCTCCGCTCGGCAGCAGCCCCTTCGGAACAGCGCCGGGATCGGCGGCCACTTGGGCGGGCTTTCGCGCTTCTCCTCCTCGGGCTGCGGTGGCGGCTGAGCTCGCCACGCTTCCTGAACGCACAGCGGCACTCGGGCGGCCCTGTCTTCACGTGCTTACGGCTCGTGAGGCCAGCGCCTTCGGCGGCGGAATTTGAACAGCGGACAGCGCTTCGCGGGGCTCCGCTCGGCAGCAGCCCCTTCGGAACAGCGCCGGGATCGGCGGCCACTTGGGCGGGCTTTCGCGCTTCTCCTCCTCGGGCTGCGGTGGCGGCTGAGCTCGCCACGCTTCCTGAACGCACAGCGGCACTCGGGCGGCCCTGTCTTCACGTGCTTACGGCTCGTGAGGCCAGCGCCTTCGGCGGCGGAATTTGAACAGCGGACAGCGCTTCGCGGGGCTCCGCTGGCAGCAGCCCCTTCGGAACAGCGCCGGGATCGGCGGCCACTTGGGCGGGCTTTCGCGCTTCTCCTCCTCGGGCTGCGGTGGCGGCTGAGCTCGCCACGCTTCCTGAACGCACAGCGGCACTCGGGCGGCCCTGTCTTCACGTGCTTACGGCTCGTGAGGCCAGCGCCTTCGGCGGCGGAGTTTGAACAGCGGACAGCGCTTCGCGGGGCTCCGCTCGGCAGCAGCCCCTTCGGAACAGCGCCGGGATCGGCGGCCACTTGGGCGGGCTTTCGCGCTTCTCCTCCTCGGGCTGCGGTGGCGGCTGAGCTCGCCACGCTTCCTGAACGCACAGCGGCACTCGGGCGGCCCTGTCTTCACGTGCTTACGGCTCGTGAGGCCAGCGCCTTCGGCGGCGGAATTTGAACAGCGGACAGCGCTTCGCGGGGCTCCGCTCGGCAGCAGCCCCTTCGGAACAGCGCCGGGATCGGCGGCCACTTGGGCGGGCTTTCGCGCTTCTCCTCCTCGGGCTGCGGTGGCGGCTGAGCTCGCCACGCTTCCTGAACGCACAGCGGCACTCGGGCGGCCCTGTCTTCACGTGCTTACGGCTCGTGAGGCCAGCGCCTTCGGCGGCGGAATTTGAACAGCGGACAGCGCTTCGCGGGGCTCCGCTCGGCAGCAGCCCCTTCGGAACAGCGCCGGGATCGGCGGCCACTTGGGCGGGCTTTCGCGCTTCTCCTCCTCGGGCTGCGGTGGCGGCTCTCGCCAGCTCGCCACGCTTCCTGAACGCACAGCGGCACTCGGGCGGCCCTGTCTTCACGTGCTTACGGCTCGTGAGGCCAGCGCCTTCGGCGGCGGAATTTGAACAGCGGACAGCGCTTCGCGGGGCTCCGCTCGGCAGCAGCCCCTTCGGAACAGCGCCGGGATCGGCGGCCACTTGGGCGGGCTTTCGCGCTTCTCCTCCTCGGGCTGCGGTGGCGGCTGAGCTCGCCACGCTTCCTGAACGCACAGCGGCACTCGGGCGGCCCTGTCTTCACGTGCTTACGGCTCGTGAGGCCAGCGCCTTCGGCGGCGGAATTTGAACAGCGGACAGCGCTTCGCGGGGCTCCGCTCGGCAGCAGCCCCTTCGGAACAGCGCCGGGATCGGCGGCCACTTGGGCGGGCTTTCGCGCTTCTCCTCCTCGGGCTGCGGTGGCGGCTGAGCTCGCCACGCTTCCTGAACGCACAGCGGCACTCGGGCGGCCCTGTCTTCACGTGCTTACGGCTCGTGAGGCCAGCGCCTTCGGCGGCGGAATTTGAACAGCGGACAGCGCTTCGCGGGGCTCCGCTCGGCAGCAGCCCCCTGCTCTGGTACTCTCTCGCGCTCTCGCGCGCCGCCGCACTTTTTCTAAATTTGTGTCCAGTGGGTGGTGTGTCCAGGGGCAGCCACGGCCGTGGCCAGGGGCAGCATGGTTATAACACGCAGCAAAATCTCCTTTAAAAAATCAGTGTCGACCCAGACTGAGGTAGAACACAAGCAGGTAGCTGTCCAGGTATCTGGCTGTAGTGAGTGCTGGGGCCTGGCTCTTGAGATGCAGGGTAGTGGGGGCAACTCTTGCATTAGGTGTGAGCAGATTGGCTATCTGCTCGACCTTGTGGCCAGACTAAAGGATGAGGTTGCTAGTCTTAGAGGTGTATGGGATTGTAGAAAAGAGATGAGCCACAGGAGGAAAGAGATGAACCCGAGTAAGCAGGCTCCACAGGCTCCCCCAGCAGAGACTGGTTGTTCGAAAAAGCAGAGGGGAATGGATACAGGTTCCTCTCAAAGGACACAAATTAAAACCTCCTTGCCTCCCCCCACCTCCCTCACTGCCCTTGGAAAACAGGTATGGGGCGCTGGAGATCGAGGGTGAGGTGATACTGATGCCGGAGGACACACCATCTGGGGTCTTCCCTGAGGCTAAACAGCCTAAGGTTAAACAGCCTAAGGTTAAACAGCCTAAGGTTAAACAGCCTAAGGTTAAACAGCCTAAGGCAAAACAGCCTAAGGCAACGCAGCCTAAGGCAACGCAGCCTAAGGTTAAACAGCCTTCCCCTGGCATCAGGACTTGCTCCCTAAAAAAGAAAAGGAGGGTAATTGTAATTGGTGATTCCCTCCTGAGGGGAACAGAAGGTCCCATATGTAGGCCGGACCCATCTCATAGGGAAGTTATTAGCCTAGCAGGAGTCCAAGTTGGAGATGTTACCAGAAGGCTGTCCAGTCTGGTACAGCCCTCAGATTATTATCCCTTATTGGTCATGCAGTTAGGGAATGATGATGTTGGTACCAGGCCTCCCAGGGCTATCAAAAATGACCTCAGGGCCCTGGGAGATCTGGTTGAGGGGTCAGGTGCACAAATAATTTTTACATCGATACCGTTAGTTGCAGGAGGGAACACAATAAGGAACAGGTCAGCCGCTGTAGTCAACAAGTGGCTTAGGGGCTGGTGCAGACGAATGAATTTTGGGTTTTTCGATCTTGGGCAACTTTCTACTGCACCAGGTCAGCTGGTAACAGATGGAGTACATCTGTCCCAGAGGAGGGGAAAGGTCATAATACATGAGAATGGCCTGTCCCCCAAAGGTAAAAAGATTCTGGGAAGGGAATTAGCAAGTCTCATTGACAGGGCTTTAAACTAGCTTCGAAGGGGGAGGGTCGGAAACCAGTGCCCTTAGGCAGGAGTCTGGAGGTGATAAGCTAGAGCTAGAGGTGAAACCAGCAGCCCAGCTGCAGTGCATGTACACTAATGCACGAAGCATGGGTAACAAACAAGAGGAGCTGGAAGCCTTGTTGCAGCAAGAAAGTTATGATGTAGTTGCCATCACAGAGACGTGGTGGGACGACTCGCATGACTGGAGCGCTGCAATTGATGGCTACAGGCTCTTCAGGAGAGACAGGCAAGGAAGAAGGGGTGGAGGGGTGGCCCTGTACGTCAGGGAGGCACTGGATGCTGTAGAGATGGAGATCAGGGATGATCGGGTTGAGTGCTTGTGGGTGAGAATTAGAGGGAAGACCAACAGGGCAGACATCCTGGTTGGCGTCTGTTATAGACCACCCAACCAGGAGGAGGATGTCGATGAGGCATTCTATAGGCAGCTTAAGGCTGTCTCAAGATCACCTGACCTCGTTCTCATGGGTGACTTCAACCTGCCTGATATCTGTTGGGATCTCAACACAGCAGAGAGGAGGCAGTCTAGGAGGTTCTTGGAGTGCATGGAGGACAGCTTCTTATCCCAGGTGCTGCGTGAGCCTACCAGGGGTAAGGCTATGCTTGACCTCCTCTTCACCAACAGGGAAGGGCTGGTGGGTGATGTGGTGGTCGGAGGGTGTTTAGGCACCAGTGACCACGACATAATAGAGTTTTCAGTATGCAGCCAAGCCAAGAGGGGCAGCAAGAAGACCTCCACTCTGGACTTCCGGAGGGCAGACTTCAGGCTGCTCAAGGAACTAATTCAGAAGGTTCCTTGGGAATCAGCCCTTAAAAACAAAGGGGTCCAGGAGAGCTGGACCTACTTCAAGGAAGAACTATTGAAGGTGCAAGAACAGGCTGTGCCGGTGTGCCGGAAGATGAGCCGCCGGGGCAGACGGCCAGCCTGGATGGGCAATGAACTTTTAATAGAACTTAGGGAAAAAAAGGGTGTATCATCTTTGGAAGAAAGGGGAGGCAACCTACAGAATGTTTAGGGATGTTGCTAGGTTGTGCAGGAAGAAAATTAGGGAGGCAAAAGCCCATTTAGAACTTAGACTGGCCTCTGCTGTGAAGGATAACAAAAAGTCCTTCTATAAATACATCAATAGCAAGAAGAAGGGCAAGGACAACCTCCACTCCTTGGTTGACACGGAGGGGAACGTTGTAACAAAGAATGAGGAAAAGGCAGAGGTACTTAACACCTTCTTTGCCTCAGTCTTCACTAGCAGGGCAGAACGTCTTCCAGACAGCTGGCCTGCAGAGCTGGCAGAAGGAGCCAGAGAGCTGCATAGTTTACCACTGCTCCAAGAGGAAGTTAGAGATCTACTGAGCCGCTTGGACCCCCACAAGGCCATGGGACCGGATGGGATCCATCCTAGGGTGCTGAGATTGCTGACAGATGAGCTGTCCAAGCCACTTTCCATCATTTTTCAGCAGTCCTGGCTCACTGGAGAGGTCCCAGAAGACTGGAAGCTGGCTAACGTGGTGCCCATCCACAAGAAGGGCCGGTTGGATGAGCCGGGGAATTATAGGCCTGTCAGCCTGACCTCAGTGCCAGGCAAGATTATGGAACGGGTCATCTCGAGTGCGATCACACAGCACTTACAGGATGGCCAGGGGCTCAGGCCTAGCCAGCATGGATTTAGGAGGGGCAGGTCCTGCCTGACCAACCTGATCTCCTTCTATGATCAGGTGACCCGCCTGGTGGATGTGGGGAGGCCTGTGGATGTGGTCTACCTGGACCTCAGCAAGGCCTTTGACACCGTTCCCCACAGCAAACTCCTGGCCAAGCTGGCAGCCCGTGGCTTGGACAGGAGCACACTGCGTTGGGTTAGGAACTGGCTGGAGGGCCGAGCCCAGAGAGTAATGGTGAATGGCACCACATCCAGCTGGCGGCCTGTCACTAGTGGTGTGCCCCAGGGATCAGTACTGGGCCCCATGCTCTTCAACATCTTTATTGATGATCTGGATGAGGGCATTGAGTCCATCATCAGTAAATTTGCAGATGACACCAAGCTGGGGGCAGCAGTTGATTTGCTGGAGGGCAGAGAGGCATTGCAGAGGGACCTCGACAGGCTGGACAGATGGGCAGAGTCCAATGGCATGAGATTTAACACATCCAAGTGCCGGATTCTGCACATTGGCCACAACAACCCCAGGCAGTGCTACAGGCTGGGGTCAGAGTGGCTGGAGAGTGGCCAGGCAGAGAGGGACCTGGGGGTACTGGTTGATTGTAGGCTGAACATGAGCCTGCAGTGTGCCCAGGCAGCCAAGAAGGCTAATGGCATCCTGGCTTGCATCAGGAACAGTGTGGCCAGCAGGAGCAGGGAGGTCATTGTGCCCCTGTACACTGCACTGGTTAGGCCGCACCTTGAGTACTGTGTCCAGTTCTGGGCCCCTCAGTTTAGGAAGGATGTTGACTTGCTGGAACGTGTCCAGAGAAGGGCAACAAAGCTGGTGAGGGGTTTGGAACACAAGCCCTATGAGGAAAGGCTGAGGGAGCTGGGGTTGCTTAGCCTGGAGAAGAGGAGACTGAGGGGTGACCTTATTGCTCTCTACAACTACCTGAAGGGAGGTTGTAGCCAGGCAGAGGTTGGCCTCTTCTCCCAGGCATCCAGCACCAGAACAAGAGGACACAGTCTCAGGCTGCGCCAGGGCAGGTTTAGGCTGGATGTTAGGAAGAAGTTCTACACGGAGAGAGTGATTGCCCATTGGAATCGGCTACCCGTGGAGGTGGTGGAGTCACCTTCACAGGAGGTGTTCAGGAGAAGACTTGATGGGGTGCTTGGCTGTATGGTCTAGTTGTTGGGTGGGTTGGATTGTTTGATGGGTTGGACGCGATGATCTTGAAGGTCTCTTCCAACCTGGTGTATTGTATTGTATTGTATTGTATTGTAGAAGGGCAACAAGGCTGGGGAGAGGGTTTGGAGCACAGCCCTGTGAGGAGAGGCTGAGGAAGCTGGGGTTGCTTCGCCTGGAGAAGAGGAGGCTCAGGGGAGACCTTCTTGCTGTCTACAACTCCCTGAAGAGAGGCTGTAGCCAGGAGAGGTTGGTCTCTTCTCCCAGGCAGCCAGCACCAGAACAAGAGGACACAGTCTCAGGCTGCGCCAGGGGAGGGCTGGATGTTAGGAAGAAGTTCTACACCAGAGAGAGTGATTGCCCATTGGAATCGGCTGCCCAGGGAGGTGGTGGAGTCACCATCACTGGAGGTGTTCAGGAGAAGACTTGATGGGGTGCTTGGTGCCATGGTCTAGTTGATTGGATGGGTTGGACTGTTTGATGGGTTGGACTTGATGATCTGAGGTCTTTTCCAACCTGGTTAATTCTGTTCTATTCTAAAATGGTTTAGGTTTGAGCCTTGTAGAGTAGGACTATTGATTGGACCTTTTCCAACCTGAATGAGTCTGTGAAAACCACCACAAGACAAGGGAGGGATTAATAGAAACTCCTTGTCTCAAGCCTGGAAAGCACCAAATGAAAGTTGTTACATATTCTAGAAGAAAACATCCTTCATAACATAATTAAAACCAGAAGAAGAGAGGCTATGTTGTGTCTAAAACAAGGAAGGGGTGAGGGAGCAGATCAGTAATGACCTCAAAAGAGGAAGAAATGCCATTTAAAAAAATGCAGACTCAGAGCTGATTTTCATCAGTCAAACCATAGCACTGTTTTGGTTGGAAAAGACCTTCAGGTCATCAGACTATCCTCTAACTCTACCAAGGCTGGTGCTAAACCGGTGGCCCTCAGCACCTTTGTGGCTTCTAAACACCTCCAGGGATGAGGAATGAACCACAGGTTCAGAGACAGCATGGGGTTGAAGAGGTCATCTTGTCAACCACCCCTCCTGCAGTGAGCAGGGACATCTCCAGCTAGAGCAGGTTGCTCAGGGCCACATCAAGTCAGGTGGGGGTTGGTCTCTTCTCCCAAGGAACAAGTGACAGAACAAGAGGAAATGGCCTCAAGCTGCGCCAGGGGAGGTGCCAGGCAGAGAGGGACCCGGGGGTACTGGTTGATTGTAGGCTGAACATGAGCCAGCAGTGTGCCCAGGCAGCCAAGAAGGCCAATGGCATCCTGGCCTGCCTCCAGGAACAGTGTGGCCAGCAAGAGCAGGGAGGTCATTCTGCCCTGTACACTGCACTGGTTAGGCCACACCTCGAGTCCTGTGGCCAGTTCTGGGCCCCTCAGTTTAGAAGGATGTTGTCTTGCTGGAAGGTGTCAGAGAAGGGCAACAAAGCTGGGAGGGGTTTGGAACACAAAGCCCTATGAGGAGAGGCTGAGGGAGCTGGGGTTGCTAGCCTGGAGAAGAAGAGGCTCAGGGCAGACCTTCTTGCTGTCTACACCTCCCTGAAGGGAGGTTGTAGCCAGGTGGAGGTTGGTCTCTTCTCCCAGCTTCAACCCAGCACCACCATGGCCATTAAACCATGGCCCAAAGTGCCATGGCCACAGGTTTCTTGAACACTTCTAGGGATGGTGACTCCACCACCTCCCTGGGCAGCCTGTTCAGTGCCTGACCACTCCTGCAGCAAAGAAATTGTTCCTCATCTCCAACCTAAACCTTCCTCGGCACAATTTCAGGCAGTTTCCTCTTGTTTTATCACCTGATACGAAGGAGAAACTGACTCCAGCCTCCTTTCAGGGAGCTGTAGAGAGCAATGAGGTCTCCCCTCAGCCTAATTTTCTCCAGATTAAACAACCCCAGTTCCCTCAGCTGCTCCTCACAAGATTTGTGCTCCATTGCCCTTCTCCAGCTCCATTGCCCTTCTCCAGCTCCGTTGACTCAATGCCCTTCTTGGAGTGAGCGCCCCAAAACTGAACACAATTTTGTCTGCCCAAGTGTCAAGCCCTGGGGCTTTTGCTGTGTTAGCCCAGGGCAGAATGGGACTTTAGGAAGTTCCTGAAGTTCATCTGCCTGCTTTTTGGTTTATATCCTTCTTCTCATCCTTTTAATTCTTTGAGGGTGCAAGGAAAGGCTTTGCATTCTTCAGTGAGGTCCTCAGCTGTCTGATGGGAACTGATCCAGACTAATAGCAACACAAGGGTGGTTGTGAGGAAACCACCACCTTCCTCCCATCTTCTGGTCTTAACTTAACATGACTTTCATCTGCTGGTTGATGATCTTTGAATGATTTTCTTCTTTCTGCTGGATAGTTTCCATACCTTTGCCCCAGCTTTGGCTTCACTCCCTGCCTTTCTGATTCCATCTCAGTGCAGATTTCCAGGGCACTAGCAGAACCCTTGACAGCACTCACAGATATTGTTGGTTGCTTTTTTTTTCTTTTGGGAACAGAGACACCTCTCCTAGAACATCCCAAAATAATGGCTAAAGCTTTCCACCAAAATCAGGCCTTTAAATCTTGTCAAGCTTTTGACACCTTCCACTCCTGACAGGGCTTTTTTCCTGCCCCCTCTCCCCCCTCCCCTCCTCCTCCTTTCAGCAAAGAACAATATCAAGGTGCTTAAAGTTGTCCTGTTTGCTGCTCCTGGAGATTTGTATTGCTGATGCATAGGAGAATTTTGACAGGGAAGGAGTTTCTTTTGCACAAAATGAGATCCTCAGTGTCTGTCTCAGTTATTAGATCCTCAGTGTCTGCCTCAGTTACTGCTTTTGCCAAGTCAGAAGAGGTGGTGGATATGCTAGGGATTCCTCAAGGGTTGGTGTTTTTTTCATGATTGGAATGCTTATTGGGTTCTAGCAAGAAGGGATATTAAATTGTTTCTCTTAAGCCATTTAATTAAGAATCCATTTGGAGATAATACTTCAGGCAGTTATTAAAGGAAAAGGCTTTTGTCTTACAGTTTCTAATTTTTTACTCTCTAAATAACTGTCAGACACTGCTGCAGTGTGGAAAACTGCAAGAGTTTGTCATGAGCTCATGGTGGTCATAAGAATTAGATGGCACCAAGCCTGTGTGGCCTGGTTGACACACTGGAGGGAAGGAATGCCTATCCAGAAGGACTTGGACAGGCTTCAGAGGTGGGCCCATGCCAGCTGTATGAAGTTCAGCAGGGCCAAGTGGAAGGTCCTGCACCTGGGTTGGGGCAATCCCAAGCACAAATCCAGGCTGGATGAGGAGTGTCTCAAGAGCAGTCTGGAGGAAAAGGGCTTGGGGGTGTCAGTTGATGACAAACTCCCCAGGAGCCAGCGATGGTCACTGGCAGCCCAGCAGGCAGCTGTGTGCTGGGCTGCATCCAAGGCAGGGAGAGCAGCAGCACAGGGGGGGATTCTGCCCCTCTGCTCTGCTGAGACCTCGGCTGCAGCACTGCCTCCAGTTCTGGTGCAGGGCAAGAAGGACCTGGAACTGTTGCAGGGGGTTCAGAGGAGGCCACGAAGATGTCCAGAGGGCTGGAGAACCTCTCCTATGTGGACAGGCTGAGAGAGCTGGGGCTGTTCAGCCTGGAGAAGAGAAGGCTCCAGGGAGATTTATTCTCTCTGCTCATCCAGGTCTAAACCCCCCTACCATGGGCAGGGACTCCTCCTACTAGACCACAGATTGCTCAAGGCCCTGTCCAAGCTGCATTTGAACAGTCCCAGGCTTGGAGTCTCCACAACCAACCTGGGCAACCTGCTTCCAGTGTTTCACCAGCCTCATGATGAAGAATTTGACGTAGCAGTGGTAAAAAGCCCATCTGTGGTTGGGGTACCTGTAGCATTGCTACCCAAGCAGTGCTCTCAGAGCTGCAAGAAGAGGTCAGAGTTGCTGTAATTGGGCATGCTAATTTCCAGCCCTATCACTGGGAAGTGGGCAGCAAAGTACAGCCTGTAATAACCCTGAGGTGCCAGAAAGTCCTTAGAGTCCCAGATGGATTACAGCAATTAAGTTCCATGAAGTGTCGTTCAAATATTACCTCAGTGGGTGATAGCAAGAGGCCCTTTCTCTTGTATTTTGCTCCCAGCACGTCCAGGTTGGAGGCTGCAAGGTCTGGGGGAATGGAGTTGCTATTTACAGAGTGCAGAGGCTGTAGAAAATGAGGTCTTTTTCCTCCTCAGATTTTTCTGGCAGCACCTGATCCTCTACCCTGAGTTCAGCGCTTGTGTGAGTCCAGAGTTTGGTCTTTGCTGCAGGAGTAAAACCCAAGAGATTGCAGCACCTGAAAGATGCTTCCCTGGAGGGTGCTGGGTGACAGTTCTCTGAATATCAGCCAGAGGTATGCTCAGGTGGCCAAGAAGGCCACCAGCATCCTGGCTTGGATCAGCAAGATTGTGACCAGCAGGACCAGGGAAGTGATTGTGCCCCTGCACTGGGCCCCGCTGAGGATGCACTTGGAGTACTGGGTTCAGTTTTGGGCTCCTCACTCCAAGAAGGACATTGAGGGGCTGGAGCAGGTACAGAGAAGGGCAATGAAGCTGGTGAAGGGTCTGGAGAACAGGGCTGGTGAGGAACAGCTGAGGGAGCTGGGGTGGTTTAGTGTGGAGAAGAGGAGGCTGAGGGGAGACCTCATTGCTCCTCACAACTCCCTGAAGGGAGGTTGGAATGAGGTGGGGGGTGGTCTCTTCTCCTTAGTATCAGGTGAGATTGAGAGGAAATGATCTGAAATTGTGCCAGGGGAGGTTTAGGTTGGAGATGAGGAACAATTTCTTTGCTGCGAGAGTGGTCAGGCTCTGGAACAGGCTGCCCAGGGAGGTGGTGGAGTCACCACCCCTGGAGGGGTTCAAGAAACCTGTGGCCATGGCACTTTGGGCCATGGTTTGATGGCCATGGTGGTGTTGGGTTGCTGGTTGGACTGGATGATCTTAGAGGTCTCTTCCAGTTGGAATGATTCTATAAAGTTGTTTCTCAGCATCTGAGTTTGGGAGGCTGAAGAATGACAAAGCTCTTCCAACGTTCAGTTCCACAGAACATCCTAAAGCACAGCCCAAACCCTCTGAGTTGCTTGGCTTGAATTTAGCAGCATGAGATTGATTGCAGCCCCACCATAACGACTGTCACGACTCCTTCCCAGTCACCACACAGCCTGCACGCCTCCACCAAAGTCATTCTCCTATAATTACATGGAAGGTGTAAGTCGGGTTTGGGGCTCTGTGCCCTGGTGAGACCCTTTGCAGAACCTGTGAGAGGTGGGCAGAAGGAACGTGGATGGGATGACTTCAGAGGAAGTCACTGCCGCCTAAATATAACTTGTCACAGCAGAAAGCTGCAGTCATCTGAGTAATAAATGGAGTTTGGCTGCCCACCAGCTTCCTTTGGAGAAGGATTCCAAAGCATGTGCTATCTCCAACAACCTGGTCTAGTGGAAGGTGTCCCTGCCCATGGCAGGGGGTTGGAACCAGATGATCTTGAAAATCCCTTCCAACCCAAACCATTCTATGTTTCTGTGATCTGAGATTTGACTTCTATGACAGAAGGAGCTGGAAAACCTGGTACCCTACAGACCTGCAAGGCTTGATTGTGTCTACCAACTAGTGGGCAGTTGCAAAGCCAACCACTCATCTTCTTGGGCAGCTGTGGTGAGTGTGTGGCTTTACCAAATCATAGAATCAAAAAGGTTGGAAAAGACCTCAAAGATCATCAAATCCAACCTGTCACCCATCACCTCATGACTAACAAAACCATGGCTTCAAGTGCCACATCCAATCCCCTCTTGAGCACCTCTAGGGATGGTGATTCCACCACCTCCGTGGGCAGCACATTCCAATGGCCAACAACTCTCTCTGTGAAGAACTTTCTCCTCACCTCAAGCCTAAACTTCCCCTGGCACAGCTTGAGACTGTGTCCTCTTGTTCTGGTGCTGGTTGCTAGAGAGAAGAGACCAACCCCCTCCTGGCTACAACCTCCCTTCAGGGAGTTGTAGAGAGCAAGAAGGTCTCCCCTGAGCCTCCTCTTCTCCAGGCTAAGCAACCCCAGCTCCCTCAGCCTCTCCTCACAGGGCTGTGCTCCAGACCCCTCCCCAGCCTCATTGCCCTTCTCTGGACACATTCAAGTGGGGGCCCAGAACTGGACACAGGACTCAAGGTGTGGCCTAACCAGTGCTGAGTCCAGGGCAGAATGACTTCCCTGTTCCTGATCCAGGCCAGGATGCCACTGGCCTGGCTGGCTCATGCTCAGCCTACTATCAACCACTACCCCCAGATCCCTTTCTGCCTGGCTGCTCTCCAGCCACTCTGACCCCAGCCTGTAGCACTGCCTGGGGTTGTTGTGGCCAAAGTGCAGTAGTCACCAATTGCGACTTGGTTCAGCATGTTCTAAACCACTTCTGTTTCAAACATAAGAAAGAAATATTCAGGGTTATTTTGGTTGGATCAGACCTGCTGGTGTGGGAAGTGGTGACACCACGCTAGAAGGAAATGGGGACACTGCAATCATAAAAATGCTTGAAAAGCTTGAGTGCAGCTCTTTGGGTTGGGAAATGCATGGAGTGAAGACAGACAGGTGGTTAGGAGCTTCTCAACAGAGAGGTCTGAAGGAAAATTCCACTGCTTGCTTTACATTTCTAACACTTGGAAGGTTATGGCAGAATCTCAGCATGGGGAAGGATGGAAGGGACCACTGGAGATCATCTAGTCCAACGCCTCTGCTAAAGCAGGGTCAGCCACAGCAGATTCCCCAGGGCTGGGTTTGGAATCTCTCCAGAGGAGGGAATTAACAGGTCTGAGGGAACTGGGGTTGTTCAGTCTGGAGAGGAAAAGGCTAAGAGGAGACCTCATGGCTCTCTACAGCGCCCTGAAAGGAAGTTGGAGTGAGGCAGGGCTTGGTCTCTTATTCCTCGTTTCAGGTGATGGAATGAGAAGAAATGGCCTGAAATTGTGCCAGGGGAGGTTTAGGTTGGAGATGAGGAGCAATTTCTTTGCTGTGAGAGTGGTCAGACACTGGAACAGGCTGCCCAGGGAGGTGGTAGAGTCACCATCCCTGGAGGTGTTCCAGAAACCTGTGGCCATGGCACTTTGGGCCGTGGTTTGATGGCCATGGTGGTGTTGGGTTGATGGTTGGACTCCATGATCTTAGAGGTCTTTTCCAACAGAAACTGGTAAGTACTGTAAGAGATTGCTGAAGGCCAAGTGTGGAGGGAGAGGTTGTGGGTCTGCTTGGGAGTCATCTGTGGGAGGTGAAAACTGGCTCCTGAATGTCAGATGACATTGCTGGCTTGTCTCAGCTGTGCTTTTGCATGCAGGTACTTGGGGGTTCAGGCTGGATCAGTAGCTGGGCAGATTGCTGTGTTTGAATACTCCACGTGCTTGGTGCTGTGCTTTTAACCTGTCTGCTTGGCAATGACAACTGTGCTGCTTCAAAACCACCCAGTGGCTCCAGCACAAGTCTCATCCCATGGCTCTCATCTCATACATCTGTCTGTACATCCTCCTCCTGCCCTCTTTTGGGCACTGTGTTGGGTTAGTGCTGCTGTCTTTGTGCCTACAGACTGAGTTCTTGAGCACAAGTCGATGGAACTGTAGAATTGTTTTGGTTGGAAGAGATCTCTAAGATCATCAAGTCCAACCTTCATCCCAAGACCACCATGGCCATTAGACCATGTCCCAAAATGCCATGTCCACACATTTCTTGGGGCTACTTTGTGCTACTTTATTGAGGCAAAACAGGCTGAGTCGGGGTATTTTTAAAGCAGGAACTACTCCATTTTGTTGTTGCTCCCCTGTGGGCTTTTATAATGATCCAAAGACTCACAAAAGTCCTGTAGAGGCAAATAAACCAGCAGTGATTGTCTCCAGAGACCATTCCTACAGCAGCATTGTCACTGGGATGTTGGCAAACTTCTGTTTGTCCTGTTCCAGGCCTTGACAACCCTTTCAGTGAAGAAATTGTTCCTCATCTCCAGCCTGAACCACCCCTGGTAGAACTTGAGGCCATTTCCTTTCATGCTGTTGCTTGTTCCTTGTGAGATCAGCCCCAGCCTGGCTCCAGTCTCCTTTCAGGGAGTTGTAGAGAGCAATGAGGTTTCCCCTCAGCCTGTTTTTCTCTAGGCTGAACAACCCCAGTTCCCTCACCAGCCCTGTTCTCCAGACCCTTCACCAACCTTGTTGCTCTTCTTTGGGAATGCTCCAGCCCCTCAATGGCCTTCTTGGAGTGAACCCAGGATTCAAGCTGTGGCCTCACCAGTGCCCAGTACAGGGACAATCACTTGACTGCTCCTGCTGGCCACACCATTTCTGATCCAGGCCAGGATGCTGGTGGCCTTCTTGGCGACCTGGGCATGCACTGGCTCATCTTCATACCCCAAAGTCCTTTTCTGCTGGGTGGTTTCCAGCCACACTCTTACCCAAGCTTGGAGACTTTGTGGGGTTGTTGTGACCCAAGTCCAATACCCAGCACTTGGTCTTCTTGAACCTCATCCCATTGGCCTTGGCCCATTGATCCAGCCTGCCCAGATCCCTCTGCAGAGCCTTCCTCCCCTCCAGCAGATCAACACTACCACCCAATGTGGTGTCATCTGCAAACTTACTGGGGAAGCCTCAATCCCCTGGATAAAGACATTAAAGAGGACTGTCCCCAGCACTGAGCCGTGGGGAGCACCACTGGTGACTAGTCACCAACTGGAGTTAACTCCATTCTCTACCATTATTGCTTGGGCCCAGCCATCAGCCAGTTTTTGGCCTGTTCTGGGCATGGGCAGCCAGTTTCTTCAGGAGGATGCTGTGGGAGCTGCTTCTCCTCTGTCCTTTGTGTCTCTCCACTCCAGGACGCTGCACGTGGAGCAAGAGAGACCTGCAAGAACAATACAGAGGAGGCAGTGTGGGGGAGACTGAGGGCTTGGGGAGCCCCTGAGAAATCCACCACAGGCTTTTTGGCTGAGGACTTGATGCTGTGTGTCTGAGGAAACATTGTGGTAGACCACATATGGTAAACACAGATGCTTGTGTAGCTGGCAGCATGAGTTAAGTTTAGCATGGGGGCAATATTGGTCTCTTTTTAGTTTCTGAAGACATAGAGAACATTCTCGAGTTCCTAAGGTGGTGTTGAGGCAGAGGCAAAGCAGCATCTTGGATGAGGCCTTGAGCAACCTGGTCTGGTGGGAGGTGTCCCTGCCCATGGCAGGGGGGTTGGAACTAAATGTTCTTCAAGGTCCCTTCCACCTCAAACCATTCTATGAGGCTGTGAATGTTTCCAGGTGAGCTCATTTAGGAGGAGAGGTGTAATTTTACTAACTGGTCTATTATTGCCAGGTGTCCTAAAAGCCAAGAGCAGTGGGTTCCTCACAGCATGGAGAAGATCACTCAATACTTTGAGGAGCCAAAGTAATTAGCAAAAATCAAGCAGTGTCTCTATGCTGTTGCAGCTCTAATTTGGTGCCTTTTAGCACTGACAAAAGACAGCTTTTGTTTGCTCCCCTGGCTCTTCTGAATACCTGACATGGAAAAAGAGGGACCAGCTGCAGAGATGGAAGCAAAATTCAACCTGAAGGTGTGCAGCTGTTGATTCAGTCATGCAAAGAACTGGAGTAAAACACAGATCAGAGCATCCCCTGACAGACTGGTCTTTTCTCACAGCTAACAAGTGACAGGGCAAGAGGAAACAGCCACAGGTTGGGCCAGGGGAGGTTCAGGTTGGGTATTAGGAGCAATTTCTTCCCAGAAGGGGTTCTGAGGCATTGGAACAGGCTGCACAGGGAGGTGGTGGAGTCCCCATCTCTGGATGGATTTAAAAGATGTGTGGCTGTGGTGCTGAGGGATGTGGCTTGGTGGTAGCTCAGCAGTCACGGTGGGATTGCAAGCCCTAGGTGAGCATTTAAATGGACTAGACCTCAAAGGTCTCTTCCAACCTCAGCAGTTCTGTGGTTCTGTGATTCTTTTATGCTTGAACAACACCAAAAAATGGAGTTGGAATGGTTTGCTTATTGTTCAAATTCTCTGGTTTAGACCCATTTTTGGAACAAACCAATGTGAGCCTGTAGCCAGCCAACCACCTGGCTGTGATCCTCAGCTTTCAGCTCACTTGGAGACCGCAGAGTGAGTGCTTTGGGTGGTACTTGGTGTGGGGAGATCTGGATTTCAACCTCATTGCTGTCTACAACTGCCTGAAAAGAGGTTGCAGTGGGGTGGGGGTTGGTGTCTTCTCCCTAGTGTCAGGTGACAGAATGAGAGGAAATGGCCTGAAATTGTGCCAGGGAAGGTTTAGATTGTCCATGATGTCGCTTCTGCATCCTGCCACTCTGGGATTCTGTGTGTTTGTGTGAGTTTACAGGGACTTAGGACATAAGAAATTATATCTGTCGGAGTGGGAAAAGTTCAGAACTCTCAGGCTGCTTCTTCAGTCTACATAGAATCATAGAATGGTTTAGGTTGGAAGGGACCTTGAAGATCATCTAGTTTCAACCATTTGCTGTGGGCAGGGACACTTCCTACTATCCCAGGTGGCTCAAGGCCCCATCCACCCTGGCTTTGAACGCTTCCAGGCTTGGAGCCTCCACGGCTTCTCTAGGCAACCTGTTCCTCTACTCTGCTCTCGTGAGACCCCCACCTGCAGCACTGCATCCAGATCTGCAATACCTCACACAAGAAGGACATAGAACTGTTGGAGCAGGTCCAGAAGAGTCCACAAAGATCATCAGGGGGCTGGAGCACCTCCTCTGTGGGGACAGGCTGAGGGAGTTGGGGCTGTTCAGCCTGGAGAAGGCTCCAGGGGGACCTTTGAGTGGCCTTCCAGTACCTGAAGGGGGCTACAAGAAAGCTGAGGAAGGAACTTTTGACAAGGGGTTGTAGTGATAGGGTGAGAGGGAATGGATTTGAGCTGGAAGAGGGGAGAGTTTAGACTGGAGACTAGGAAGACATTCTCGCCAGTGAGGGTGGTGAGACACTGGAGCAGGTTGCCCAGGGAGGTTGTGGATGCCCCCCTCCCTGGAGGCATTCAGTGCCAGGCTGTATGAGGCCTTGAGCAACCAGGTCTAGTGGAAGGTGTTGCTGCCTATGGCAGGGGGTTGGAACTGGGTGGTCTTTAAGGTTCCTTCCTTCAAACCATTCTATGAATCTGTGATTGCAGTGCCTCACTGGCACTTGAAGCTGTAGACCTTTTCCCGTGTAACCCCTGGTGAAGGCTCACCTGTGACCCCCATCAAGCAAACATTTGTACCTTGTGTGTGTTGAGCACGACAGGAAGAGCTGCCCCACGCTGGCAGGAAATGTGTCTGTCTTTTCTTTAAACCAAATTTCCTAGCTGTGAAAACACAATCTGTGCAGAACTGAAGGCAGCTTGAGCAAGGAGCTGGTGACTGCGAGGCTGGAAATTCAGGAGGAAACAGCGAGAGCTGGTGAAATGCTGTTACAATGGCCTCGTTTGCTGCTAATTAGCATTCACCGCGACAAAGTCGTGTTCTGAGGACCCAGCAATTTCCAAATTGCTGAGGCACCTCATGAGCTGGCTTCAATCAGTTTACCAGACGTGTCGAAGGAAACAGTTGCTGAGCGTGTCAGGCTGAAATCACAACTCCATCCAGCAGGGTCGTGCAGCTGGCTCGGGGGTGTGGCACTTAGCCGGCCAGAAAATGAGGTGGGTGGGAGCTGAAGCTTGCCGTCTTTGAGCTTTCGGTGGCACGTTCACATGGGCTCTTAGATCACAGAACTGTTGAATGGTAGGGGTTGGAAGGGGCCTCTGGAGAGCATTGAGTCCAACCTTCCTGCCAAGGCAGGTTCACCTAGACAGTGCCACACAGGAACACATCCAGGTGGGTTCTGAATGTCTCCAGAGCAAAGCAGATGTGAGCTGGTGGAAAAAACCCCACTGAAATGTGTTCCTAGACTCACAGAATGGTTTGGGTTGGAAGGGACCTTCAAGGTCACCTAGTTCCAACCTCCCTGCCATGGGCAGGAACACCTTCCACTAGCCCAGGTTGCTCAAGGCCTCATCCAACCTGGCCTTGAACACCTCCAGGGAAGGGACATCCACAACCTCCCCGGGCAACCTGCTCCAGTGTTTCACCACCCTCACTGGAAAGAACTCCTTCCTCATCTCCAGTCTAAATCTGCCCTCTCCCAGCTCAAAGAACCTGGGATTAACAGGGGAATTTCTCCTGGGCAGGTTCCATGGGAGCTTGTTTCTGATAAAGGTGGATTTTTTCCTGAAACCAAAGAGCACTGAGACATTCTGGACCGACCTGTCAAGCAGTATTCAGATCTTTTTCCCCACCATAAATTAACTCTTATTTTACAACTGTGAAGTGAACCAGTTTTATTTAATGGTACAAAAGCAGATTTGGGAATTTCAAAAGGATATTAACAAGTCCAGAGGACATTGAATGGGTTGGACTAGATGACCTCTAGAGGTGACTTCCACCCCAGTGCATCCAACCTACTCCAAAGCCACCTGGCCATTGTGATGCTGGGCAAGCTGCTGTGGGTGTCCCTGCTTCAGCAGGAGGGGGTTCAACTGGATAATTTCCACAGGTCACTTCCAACCCCTACCATTCTGTGATTCTGTATTAAAAAGTAAAATAGGAGCTGTGCTTCCAGTGTCCTCTGCCCTTCATTCTGCAAAGCCTGCACACATGGGAGGAACCCCTTTGGTTCTGTTGGAGCTCACGGCTCCTCCTGCTCGGAGCTCCCAGTCCAGTTCTTAGGGTAGGACCTCTCTGCAGTATTTTACTGGGATCCTTCTCCTAGCACATGCAGATGTTTCCGGTCCCAACTTTGACTGCAGCACACTGGTAATGGTTTCATGCCAAAATGAAGAGATACCCACTGGTTTGTGTTTGCTTCTTCATTACATCACCTTCCCAGGAATTAAATTTAGCTGCCCACCCTGACTGCTGAGCCAGGTGAGCACCAACTGTGGTCAGCAGTCCTGGCCACTGTTCCTTCAGATGTGAGGGGGTTTAAAGGTTTTGGTTCCTGTTTTCCTGTACAGATCTATTAGTCCTTACCCTCTGCAGCACCTGTCCTTGGGGCATGCTTACAGGAGTTACCTTGGTGAGTTCAAATGGTACTCTAGCAGAATCCCAGTGTGGTGGGGGTTGGAAGGGGCCTCTGCAGGTCATCCACTCGGTTCCCCTGCTGAAGCAGGGCACCCACAGCAGCTTGCCCAGCATCACAATGGCATGGCGGGGCTGGAAGCTCTCCAGAGGAGACTCCACAACCTTTCCGGGCAGCCTGCTCCGGGGCTCCAGCATCCTCACACCAAAGTCTCTCTTCATCTTCAGATGGAGCCTCTTGGCTTCAGGTTTGTGCCCACTACCCCTTGTCCTGTCCCTGGGCACCACTGACAAGAGTCTGGCCTCATCTTCTTGCCCCCACAGCTCCTTTAGCTCTTGCTGAGCATTGCTCAGATCCCGTCTGGGGTTGCTGTTCTCCAGGCTCCACAGCCCCAGGGCTCTCAGCCTTTTCTCCTCCCAGAGATGCTCCAGGCCCCTCAGCATCTTTGCAGCCTCCACTGGACTGTCTCTTGAACTGGGAAGCCCAGAACTGCTCCCAGTGCCCCGAGCTGCTCCTGCTGCAGGGGGAGGAGGATGCCCACGCTCAGACAGTGCTTCCTCCTTGTCTTGTTTAATGGAGAAGGCAGAAGCTTTTTCTTGGAGCAGACGTTTTCAGCAGTGCTTTCTGGGTTGTGATGGACTCTGCAGCACCCTAAATCTTTTCAGAAGAGGCTGTGTGTCATCTGGCTCCTTGGAGCTCTTCATGGAGCAGTGCTTTAATTGCACAGGCTGTGTGACAGAGTGTGCCAGGCTCCAGCTCGACAGGGAGCACTTCAGAGCTGGGTATTTGTGGCAGCTGGAAAAAAAAGTTATTTACAACCTCACTTATTTCCCCCCCACCTCCCTTCTGAAGGCATAACAGCTAAAGGGTGATGCTTTCTGCTGCTCTTCTGCCTCGTGAGCAGCCCTGCAGAGTCTAGTTGGAGGTCTGTAGCTGGTGATGTTGCCCAGAGGTCAGGACTAGGTCCATTCTTGTTCATCATCTTCATCAGCAACCTGGATGAAGGGACAGGGTGGACCTTGAGCCAGTTTGCTGAGGATACCAAAGTGGGAGCAGTGGCTGACACCTCACCAGGCTGTGCTGCCTTTCAGTCAGACCTGGACAGGCTGGAGAGCTGGGCAGAGAGGAACCTCATGAAGTTCAGCAAGGGCAAGTGTAGGGTCCTGCACCTGGGGAGGAAGAACCCCTGGGATTCTCTATTATTCTGAGTGTGGAGCAGTGATAAAATCATGAAGAGTAAACCTTTATCTTGATTATCTGGTTTAGAAAACACAGATTACAAACTTCTGAATGGAGATAGTGAAACAAGTCATGGAATCCCACCACCGTGGGGGATGGAAGGGACCTCTGCAGCTCATCCAGTCCAAGCCCCCTGCTTGCCCAGGATCACAATGGCCAGGTGGGTTTGGAAGCTCTCCAGAGAAGGAGACTCCACAACCTCTCTGGGCAGCCTGCTCCAGGCCTCCAGCACCCTCACACCAAACAACTTTCTCCTCTTCTTCAGGTAGAACCTCCTGCCTTCCAGTTTGTGCCCACTGCCTCTTGTCCCACCAGTGGGCACCACTGGCAAGAGTCTGGCCCCACACTCTGTCACTGAATACCAACTTCCATAGCCTTGGGCTGCTTTCCCTGTCCCATAGAGAAGGGCAACGAAGTTGGTGAGGGGTTTGGAACACAAGCCCTATGAGGAAAGGCTGAGGGAGCTGGGGTTGCTTAGCCTGGAGAAGAGGAGGCTCAGGGGTGACCTAATTGCTCTCTACAACTACCTGAAGGGAGGTTGTAGCCAGGCAGAGGTTGGCCTCTTCTCCCAGGCAGCCAGCACCAGAACAAGAGGACACAGTCTCAGGCTGCGCCAGGGCAGGTTTAGGCTGGATGTTAGGAAGAAGTTCTACACGGAGAGAGTGATTGCCCATTGGAATCGGCTACCCGTGGAGGTGGTGGAGTCACCTTCACAGGAGGTGTTCAGGAGAAGACTTGATGGGGTGCTTGGCTGTATGGTCTAGTTGTTGGGTGGGTTGGATTGGTTGATGGGTTGGATGCGATGATCTTGAAGGTCTCTTCCAACCTGGTGTATTGTATTGTAAACTACCTGAAGGGAGGTTGTAGCCAGGTGGGGGTTGGTCTCTTCTCCCAGGCAGCCAGCACCAGAACAAGAGGACACAGTCTCAGGCTGTGCCAGGGCAGGTTTAGGCTGGATGTTAGGAAGAAGTTCTATACAGAGAGAGTGATTGCCCATTGGAATGGGCTGTCCGTGGAGGCGGTGGAGTCACCATCATTGGAGGTGTTCAGGAGGAGACTTGATGGGGTGCTTGGTGCCATGGGTTAGTTGTTGGGTGGGTTGGATTGGTTGATGGGTTGGACGCGATGATCTTCAAGGTCTCTTTCAACCTGGTGTATTGTATTGTATCTATCTGGCTGCTCTTTGCAGAACCATGCCTGGTTGCAGTGTGATGCTGCAGCTCAGCACCATGTGAGTCACAGTCCTGGGGCTGCATCTCTCCCAGCAGGCTCTTGCTATCTGGGATGTCTTCAGGAACAGGGATGATGTGGCTGTGATTGTACCAACCCTGTCCCTTGGCGTGCAGGCAGTGAGGAGCCTGGGGCGGCCTGGCAGCAGCAGCTGCTTTGGAAAAGGCCACTTCATTCTGACAGCATTAACTAGGTCAGTGCTCAAACACAGGCCAGTAAAAGCCAGTTGGGAAGCTGTGTGGCCAGCAGAGGTATCTATGGCTGTCAAATGACCTCACAGAGCGATGCTGGAGCATGGCCAGAGGACCTGATAACTACATGGATGCGAGGCTCTGTGCCTTCTGGTCACTGTGGCTTCTCTTCCAGCGTTAGGTGACCAGCAGCAGATACATTGTCAGAAAACAAACTTATTTACTACATCTGTGGATTTCCTTCTTCTGGTTTGCTGTTACCAGCTTCATTTAAATAAGTCTGAACAATCTCCTTGAATCATTTTGTAGAATCACAGAATGGCTTAGGTTGGAAGGGACCTGAGAGATCATCTACTCCAACCTCGCTGCCGTAGGCAGGGTCACCTCTCAACTAGACTTGGCTGCTCCAGGCCTCATCCAGCCTGGCCCTGAACACCCCCAGGGAGGGGCCATTTACAGCCTCCCTGGGCAACCCATTCCAGAGTCTCACCACCCTCATACTGAAGAACTTCTTCCTAAGCTCCAGTCTAACCCTGCTCTCCCTCGGCGTCAAACCATTCCCCATTGTCCTGTCTCTAGATACCCTCGTGAGAAGTCCCTCTCCAGCCTTCCTGTAGGATCCCTTCAGGTATTGGAAGGCAGCTCTAAGGTCTGTCTGGAGTATTCTCTTCTCCAGGCTCCCTCAGCCTGTCCTCACAGCAGAGGTGCTCCAGCCCTTGGATCATCATTTCTGAGCAACTAGAGGTTGACAAGTAGGGTTCAGGAGCATCTCTTGGAACATCACCATTGCTGCCCTAGTAGTTTCATTTGAGGTGACTTGGAGAGGTTTGGCATAATGTATCCAGTTACTGGTTGAGTCTTTACAGCACAGATGACTTCATCTGTCCCAGTCCTGGTGGTCTTAGGTTGAAGGTTGGACTGGATGGCCTTGGAGATTTCTTCCAACCAAAACAATTCTGTGATTCTATGATTTCCCCATAGGTGTGACTAATGTGATCTACCTGCATGTGTGATGCTGATCTCTACCTAGTTGGTGATGTGCTCTGTGCCTTCTTCTCATGACCTTTCAGTCCTGTCAAGGGGCAGAGCTGGGCTGGCCACCAGAGGAGTGCCACATGCTCTCTGTGAACCCCTCAGCCTTCCCAAAGGGAAGCCATAAAGATAAGCTGTGTAGGATCCTGGAGCTGGGTTGCTACGTGAAAGGGAAAGAGAAGCCACTGCACACTTCAGATGTCCTCAGTTATGTCCCAGACAAAAAATATCTTCTTTCCTCCCTTACAGGCTGCTGCACTCTGCTGCTGCTTGTTTGCCTTTCATAGTATTGTGGAGCTTTTGTGTTGCCCTCTTGAGTAGCTTTTAATAATGCAGCTTTTTGCCCCTTTTTCCCTCTTGAAGCACAGAAGAAAGCTTTCTGTGAGTGGCACCCATGCTGGGAGGGAGGGACTGACACTTTGCTGCTGGACTGACAGGGAGGGGGTGATCCCAGCCCAGCCTTATAATACCTTAATTATGGTTGATGTGACCTAGCCTTGACAATCATGACTCAAACAGGATTTCAGCATTATAAAGGTTTCTGCAGGGTGCCCACAACTGAGCTGCATTTCACTGTGTCAGGAACAACGTGATGAGGTGGCTGCTGATGGCTTGGGTGGGTGGAGGCTTCCTGGGTTAAGAACTGGCTGATGGCCCAGCCCAGAGAGTGGTGGGGAATGGAGTTAGCTCTAGCTGGTGGCTGGTCACCAGTGGTGTTCCCCAGGGCTCAGTGCTGGGGACAGTTCTCTTTAATGTCTATAGCAATGATCGGGCTGAGGGAATTGAGTGCACCCTCTGTAATTTGCAGATGGCACTAGACTGGGGGGCAGGGGTGTTGATTTGATGGAAGGCTCTGCAGAAGCACCTGGCCAGGCTGGATCCATGGGTTGAGGTTCAACAAGGCCAAGTGCTGGGTCCTGCGCTTGGGTCACAACAAACCCAGGAATGCACCAGGCTTAGGGCAGAGTGGCTGGAAACTGCCTGGTGGAAAAGGACCTGGGGTTCTTGTTTGACAGCTGTTTGAAGCTGAGCCAGGGTGTGCCCTGGTGGCCAAGAAGGCCACCAGCACCCTGGCCTGGATCAGCAGTGGTGTGGCCAGCAGGAGCAGGGCAGTGATCATGCTCACTGGTGAGCCTGCACCTCAAATCCTGGGTTCAGTTTTGGGCCCCTCACTCCAAGCAGGATACTGAGGGGCTGGAGTGTGCCCAAAACAATTCTGTGAAATGGGTTGCAAGTGAAGAGAGGTTTTGTGAAACCCTCTTCCCACAAGGTTTTTCTTGGTATTTTGCCTGTGCCTTCCTGCAGCTGGTGAATAAAGCCAGGTTGTTTCTCTGCTACGTCTTTGTGCCAGCCACGATCCATAAACCCCACTCAAAGCACTGAAGCAAGAAGAGTTTGCAAAGCATTTTATGAATCTGCCTGGGGATGGGGTTTCTGTTTCCTTCCACCTGTTTTTTTCTAAGGGAGATGAATTTCATTGCAGGGCTCAGCAGATTCATACACAAGCAGACCCTCAGACTCTGATGTCTCTTTGGAAGAAGACAGGGAAGCAATCCGCCAAGAGAGAGAGCAGCAAGCAGCTATACAGCTTGAGAGGGCAAAGGTCTGTGCTTTTCAGCTTTAATCATAACCAAGTTCTCTGCCTGCTGTTCAGATTCTCACTGTTGGGTTCAGAATGCTGCTACTGCTGCCTTGTGAAACAGTTTGGGAGTTGAGTCAAGCAGAGAAGATGTTTGGGGCAATGTAGGGTCAATATTGTGGTGTAAATGGGCACCTGCTCTAGTGAGCTGAGCTCTGCTGCTTTGTGTGAAATGATCAGCTCTGAATTTTGGTGTATTTGGCAAAATGTCCTCTGCTGGGCTTTCCTGGTTTGATACAGCACAAAAGAGTTTCCACTGGTTGTGATGTGTTTTTCTGTTTCCAGTCCAAACCAGTAGCATTTGCTGTCAAGACAAATGTGAGTTACTGTGGAGCCCTGGATGAAGATGTTCCTGTCCCAAGCACTGCCATCTCTTTTGATGCCAAGGACTTCTTACACATTAAAGAGGTAAAAGCCCAACAAGTGGTAAAAGGGAATGTGAAAAGGAAACTTTTTTATATGAGAAGGACTAGGATTTGAGCAATCAGGGCTGAGCCACACTGGATTTAAGAGAGCCAAGGGGCCTTCCATTTTCTGAAGGGGGCTCCAAGAAAGCTGGGGAAGGACTTTTGAGGGTGTCAGGGAGGGATAGGAGTGGGGGAATGGAGCAAAACTAGAAATGGGCAGATTGAGATTGGGTGTCAGGAAGAAGTTGTTCCCCATGAGGGTGGTGAGAGACTGGCAGAGGTTGCCCAGGGAGGTGGTGGAAGCCTCCTGCCTGGAGGTGTTTGCAGCCAGGCTGGATGTGGCTGTGAGCAACCTGCTGTAGTGTGAGGTGTCCCTGGCCATGGCAGGGGGCTTGGAACTGGCTGATCCTTGAGGTTCCTTCCAACCCTGACAATTCTGTGATTCTATGATTCTAAGAGCTGAGTGGAGGTAGGAGAGCACATCTGTTTTAGTAGCAATGATCATGGAATGGTTTGGGGTGGAAGGGACCTCAAGGATCATCCAGTTCCAACCCCTGTGCCACGGGCTGGGACACCTTCCACTAGACCAGGTTGCTCAAGGCCTCATGATGAGGTGGTACTTGAGGCTCTTCAGAGATCCAGCACCCTGGAGTGGTGATTCTGCTTTTTCTGGTGATCTGGGGTGGTGATCTTATTGGTGTTACTGACTTGTTGGATTCTTATGTCACAGGGAGGAAATAACAGCTTCCTGTATTTTAAATCATAGAATGGTTTCGGTTGAGAGGGACCTTCAAAGGTCACCTAGTGAGCAGGGACATCTGCAGCTACAGCACGTTGCTCAGACACTCTTCAGTGTGACAGATCCAGATACTTTGCATCGAGTTTGTGGTGGATCAGAGGCTGCAATAACAAAAAGGGGTAGCATTGATCAGAAAGTGGAGTAGCACCAGGTTACACTGGGTCTTCATACAATGCAAGATATGTTTGCAAGGAAGTAAGACAGAATAATACAGAATCCCACAATGTTAGGAGTTGGAAGGGACCTCTGGAGATCATCCAGTCCAAGCCCCATGTTCAAGCAGGGGCAACCATAGCAACTTGCCCAGCATCACAATGGCCAGGTGGGGTTGGAATCTCGCCAGAGGAGACTCCACAACCTCTCTGGGCAGCCTGCTCCAGGGCTCCAGCACTCTCACACCAAATAAGTTTCTCCTCATCTTCACTTGGAACCTCCTGGCTTCCAGTTTGTGTCCAGTGCCTCTTGTCCTGTCGCTGGGCATCACTGACAAGCATCTGGCCTCATCTTCTTCCCCCCACAGCTCCTTTAGCTCTTGCTGAGCATTGCTCAGCTCCCCTCTGGGGCTGCTCTTCTCCAGGCTCCACAGCCCCAAGGCTCTCAGCCTTTCCTCCTCAGAGAGATGCTCCAGGCCCCTCAGCATCTTTGGAGCCTCCACTTGGCTCTCTCCAGTAGTTCCCTGTCTTGTTTGAACTGAGGAGCCCAGAACTGGACACAGTGCTCCAGCTGTGACCTGACTGTGGTGGGGTAGAGGGAAAGAGACCCTCCCCTGACCTGCTGGCCACACTCCTCTGAATGGACTCTAGGAGACCATTTGCCTTCTTGGTCACTAGAGCACATTGCTGGCTCATGGGCAGCTTTTTGTCCACCAGCACTCCCAGTCCCTTCTCTGCAGAGAAAAATAAAGGAAACATTGAAGAGGACAGACACAAAAATAAGGAAAAAGGCATGGGAAGAAATGGGCTCTGCCGAAGGGCTGTGGTGAAGCCAAACACTTCTTGTTGCATGGTGAGCACATTTTCTGCAGCTCTTTAGCTGAAGTGAGCCCTCCAGATTTGCATAACCCCCCATTGGGTGGTGGATTGGTACATCAGCATGCAGCTTGCAAAAGCATTTTTATTTTTCATCCCTGCATTCTGGGTTTATTTTGGGGTGTTGAGTCCTCATTGGTCCCTTTCTCTGAACATGTGTCTGTCATGGCTTTCAGCTCAGTTCTCCTTCAGCTGAGCACATTCAGGAGGAGAACACCTGCCTCTGCACCTCTGGAGAGGGGTGGTGGAGCAGGGGTGGGGCTTTTTTTTTGCTTTAAACCCTTTTCTCCTGGAGAGGGACACAGCAGAGGCAGCTGATTCCCTTCTTCCATTTATCTCTGTTTGCTGCAAACAGATGGAACTTTGAGTGGGGGTTTTGCTTTATTCCTTTTGTCTGTCTCTTTCTGAGTGTGGAAGGGTGCTTAAACCCTGCTGAGGAAGTGGGGCTCCGAATCTGCCTATGTCTGCATGCAGAACTGATTGGCCCTCCTCTTCATTCCCCATGAAGGCCTTCTTTACTGTCCAGCACCACACCTGAGCCCTCTCCACTCCCTGAACCTGCTTCCCATTAGGAAAAGCTCCTTTGTTGGCACTCAGAGTTGAATTCAGACCATGGATCATGGAATCATAGAATGGTAGGGGTTGGAAGGCACCTCCAGAGATTGTTGAGTCCCATGCGCCTGCTAGAGCAGGATCACACAGAGCAGCTCACACAGGGATGTGTCCAGATGGGTCTTGAAAGTCTCCAGACTCCACAGCCTCTCTGGGCAGCCTGCTCCAGGGCTCCAGCACCCTCACACCAAAGAAGTTTCTCCTCATCTTCAGGTGGAACCTCCTGGCTTCCAGTTTTGCCTGTTTCTTTCCCTTTGTCTTGCTGAGCACTGATCACATCCCCTCTGGGGCTGTTCTTCTCCGGGCTCCACAGCCCCAGGGCTCTCAGCCTTTCCTCCTCACAGAGATGCTCCAGGCCCCTCAGCAGCTTTGGAGCCTCCACTTGACTCTCTCTAGCAGCTCCCTGTCTCTCTGGAACTGGGAAGCCCAGAAATGAACCCTGTATTCCAGATGTGGCCTCCCTAGGTCAGAGTAGAGGGGGAGAAGAACCTCCCTTGACCTGCTGGCCACACACTTCTTCATGAACCCCAGGAGACCGTTTGCTGCCTTGTTCACAAGGGCACATTGCTGGCTCCTGGAGTACTTGTTGTCCATGTCTTGGCATTCCATGGGTTTTATTCCCAGACCCAGATGACCAGGATCTCACTGCCACTGAAGTCTAAGCTCTCTGCCTTGCCTGCTGAGGGTTCACCATCTTCTCTTTGTTAATGCTGATGCCTTCAGCTTGCCTGAAGCTGTGGGGGTAACTATTGGGATTTCAGGAAGGGTTCCCCATGGATTGCAGAATTTGTTTTTCACTGTTCTGGCTCGTTGCTTGGCCTGGAACAAGCATGATTCCAGGTTTTAGAGCAATGCTGACCTAGGTAAGGAGGTCACCCTGCTGCCAGGATGAAACATCAGCACTGAGCCATGAGCTGCTATATTGAGAGTGTGTCCTGGATGTCTCATCCCTCTGCTACCAGCCCATCCATTATGTGCTTGTTTCAAAGATGAGGTGGCAGCTGACAAAGCAGAAGAAATAATGGGCATGGCAAGCAAGAGGAACGAGCTGTAGTCCTCCCACGTGCTGAATGCAAAGAATAACATATGGGAGGTAATGGCCTCATGGAAATAGCCCTGTGTTCCTTGCTGCAGCCATGGCATTTGGATTGGTCAGATGTTCTCAGCATAACACTCATTCTGATCTCAGATCCAGAGGCATCACTCAGAGGCCCAGGACCTGCTAATGGAGGGAAGATTCCTGTGCTGAAGCTGTGCATTAAAAACCAACTTACCTGGAAAAGCTTGAGAGGTGGCCCTGTGTGAACCTCATGAGGTTCAACAAGGCCAAGTGCAAGGTCCTGCACATGGGCTGGGGTACACCCTGGGATCAATTCAGGCTACAGAGGAGCCCTGTGGAGAAGGACTTGGGCGTGCTGCTGGGTGCTGAGCTGGACATGAGCTGGTGCCCAGTGCTGCCAGCCTGGCCCCAGCAGTGCCCTGGGCTGATACCCAGTAGTGTGGGCAGCAGGGGCAGGGAGGGGATTCTGCCTCTCTGTTCCCCTCTGCTGAGACCCCACCTGCAGGGCTGGGGCCAGCTCTGGAGTCCTCAGCACAGCACAGACAGGGAGCTGTTGGAGCAGGGCCAGAGGAGGCCACAGCAATGCTGGCAGGGCTGGAAGCCCTCTGCTGTGAGGCCAGGCTGAGAGAGTTGGGCTTGTTCAGCCTGGAGAAGAGGAGGCTGCAGGGAGACCTTCTGGTGGCCTTGCAGTGCTTCAAGGGCTGAGCAGAAATCAGGAAAAGAGGTGATGGTTTGAGCGAAAAGAGGGAGATTCAGAGGGGAGGGAAGGAAGAAATGTTTGATACTGAGGGTGGTGAGAGCCTGGCCCAGGTTGCCCAGAGAGGTGGGAGATGTCCCCATCCCTGGAAGCACTGCAGGTCAGGCTCTTTGGGGCTCTGAGCTACTCGCTCCAGTTGCTGATGTTTCTGCTGAGTGCAGAGGGGTTGGACTAGATGAGCTTTAAAGGTCCCTTCCCACCCAAACCATTTGATGATGCTGTGATTTCAAACTAGAATGGGGCTCAGGTTTTGCAGTGGTTTAAATCCATTGATTGACAGCAGCATACTGCCAGATCCAGGTTTATTTTAAAGAGTTCCAATAATTCTGTTGACTTAAGAAAAAACCAACACATTTAAACCCAAGCTTTGCTTACTGACATCATCAGAGTCAGGATCCTAACAGCATGAAGAGCAGAGACCTAAAAAGCTGAGATGATACAATAATGGAACCTCTTGGAGAACGAACAGCTGTCTGAAGAGGGCAGGTTTCAGGCTGGGGATAGGAGGAGCTGTTTAGGTTCATACTTGTGTTTAGGTAGGGCTTAATAAAAAGGCTAATTGTTTTTTTAAAGGGTGTTGAGCCTCTGTGTGCTTCAGAGACTCTTGTACCTGTGACATCCAGGACATCTCTGCAAGAGATCAGGTGCTGGAAGCATGAAGCCAGGAGAGCTGATCATTGTTAAGATGAGATCTGTGTGATCATCCTCAAGGCATGCAATTAACTGGGCCAGTGTTTTCCCCACCCTCAGGGGGAAAAAAGGGAAAACAAATGTTGCTCTTAATGACTTGAATGTTGGTTCTGAAAGGGAATGTTGCTTTTGAAGGCTAATGAAGCATGGCAGAGTGGAAGGATTGCAGATATTTCTCTTCCAAAGCCACCCAGCTACAACAAACCTATTGACTACCAACAGCAGAACGCCAGAGCCTGAAGTGTTTATCTGGTGTAGCAAATGTAAATAGTTCTGTTCACTTAAGCAGAAGCAGCAATTGACCATCAGGCTTTGCTTCCTGGCGTTCTCAGAACCAGGATCCTACCAGCATGAAGAGCAGAGACCTTAAATGTTGATGGAAATGTTGTTAATGATGATGGAAGTCTGTGGTGACGGGTTGGACTTGATGATCTTTGAGGTCTCTTCCAACCTTGGCGATTCTGTGATGTCATCACTGTGATACTGAACCCACAAATCCACTGGAGTCCTTCCAGTATTTGAAGTGGGCTACAGGAGAGCTGGAGAGGGACTTTATAGAGAAGCACGGAGTGACAGCACAAGGGGAGATGGCTTCACACTGGAAGAAGCTTGATTTGGATGTGTCATTAGTTGGAAATTCTTCTCATGAAAGTTGTGAGGCACCGGAACAGGTTGCCCAGAGAAACTGTGGAGGCTTCAGGCCTGCAAGAGTTGAAAGCCAGGTTGGATAAAGGCCTTGAGCAACCCGGTCCAGTGGAAGGTGACCCTGGCCATGGCAGGGGGTTGGGACTAGGTGATCTTGAAGATCCCTGCCAGCCCAAACCATTCCATGCTATCACTTTTCAGCCTCCCATCATTCAGGTTGGGCCAGGCTTTCACTAATGCAGCAAACCAGCTGCTCATAAAGGTTAATGAGGAAAATCAGTACCATGCTTTGAGGGATATATTCAAGTTTCTTCCTAAAGGGGAGTTTTTCTTCCTCTGTCATAAACTCAGAAGTGCAAGTCTCCAAAGAGTTCAGCTCCTTCTAGGCAGCCACACCATAAAAACCTTGTTTGTGGAGAGGTGCCACAACCTTTGGTTCTTTGCTGGAGCTGACAAGTTTTCTCTTTTATCTTGGAGAGCTTTGATTTGTCTTTATTTGAGTTTCTAGAAGGATGTTTGTAGAGCTTTTCCACCACACCAGCTCGCTGCAAAGGGTCAACCTGGTGTTAACATCCTGGAAAGGAGGAAGGAAATGTGGCTGTGCTGGTGGTCTTTGTTGTAGGCCATTACATTTGTCAAGAAGCCAATAAATATGAGTTTGGTGATGATCTGAAGGTGTCTGCATGTTCTAGGGAGCTATTTTTATTTTGTAGGAAGAAATTCATCCACTGAGGGTGGTGATACACTGCCCAGGGAGGTCATGGATGTCCCCTCCCTGGTGGTGTTCAAGGCTGGGTTGGACTAGACCTTGAGCAACCTGGGCTAGTGGAAGGTGACCCTGCCCATGGCAGGGGGTTGGAACTAGATGGTCTTGAAGGTCCTCTCCAACCCCAACCATTCCATGATTCTGTGATATGTTTCACTGCTTTATGTGGCTGCTGTGAGGTAGTCTGGTGGCTTTGGTTGCCCAGAAGTTGGTTTGTCTCATTAAATCACCTCAGTTGGTGACACCAGAGGAAAAGTCACAGCAGGATATGTTTGGGCAGATAAGAGAGAAGCCAGCATGGCCACAGAAAATGCAGGTTACAAAGGCCAGGAGACCAATGGCTTTGTTGGCCACAAGGGCACACTGCTGTCCCATGAATAACTTACTGTCCACCAGGACTCCAAGGTCCTTCTCCATGGAGCTGCTTTCCAGCAGATCTTCCCCTCACCTGTACTGGTGCAGGGGGATGATCTTCTCCAGATGCAGGACTCTACTCTTGTCCTGGTTCAACCTCTGGAGGTTCCCTTTGGCCCAACTCTGCAGCCTGTCCAGGTCATGCTGAATGGCAGCACAGCCTAATGAGGTGTCAGCCACTCCTCCCAGTTTGGTATCCTCAGCAAACTGGCTGAAGGGACATTCTGCCCCCTCACCCAGGTCATTGAGGAGGATGTTCTTCAGCCCTGAAGAAAAGGACTTGGGGGTGCTGGTGGATGAGAAGCTCAACAGGAGCCAGCAGTGAGCACTTGCAGCCCAGAAAGCCAACCAGAGCCTGGGCTGCAGCAAGAGAAGCAGAGCCAGCAGGGCCAGGGAGGGGATTCTCCCCCTGTACTCTGCTCTGCTGAGACCCCACCTGGAGTCCTGTGTCCAGTTCTGGAGCCCCTAGCACAGGAAGGATCTGGAGGTGCTGGAAGGTGTCCAGAGAAGGGCCACGAGGATGAGCAGAGGGCTGGAGCTGCTCTGCTCTGAGGACAGACTGAGAGAGTTGGGGCTGTTCAGTCTGGAGAAGAGAAGGCTCTGAGGAGACCTCATTGTGGCCTTCCAGGATCTGAAGGGGGCTCCAAGAAAGCTGGGGAGGGACTTTTGAGGGTGTCAGGGACTGATAGGACTGGGGGGATGGAACAAAACTAGAAATGGGCAGATTGAGATTGGATGTGAGGAAGAAGTTGTTCCCCATGAGGGTGGTGAGAGACTGGCACAGGTTGCCCAGGGAGGTGGTGGAAGCCTCCTGCCTGGAGGTGTTTGCAGCCAGGCTGGATGTGGCTGTGAGCAACCTGCTGCAGTGTGAGGTATCCCTGGCCATGGCAGGGGGTTGGAACTGCCTGATCCTTGAGGTGCCTTCCCACCCTGACAATTCTGTGATTCTCTGTTGAATAAGAGAGGACCCAATGCTGACCCCTGGGAATACCACTCGTAGGTTTCGTTGGCCAAGGTGGAGGGAAGGATCGTGGCTAATGAAATCAGGGTGTTTTGGCCAGGGAGAGCTTTGAGCTGAAGCCAGTAACCTATCTGTGTTGCAGAAATACAACAATGACTGGTGGATAGGAAGGCTGGTGAAGGAGGGCTGCGAGATTGGCTTCATTCCAAGCCCGCTGCGACTGGAGAACATCCGCATCCAACAGGAGCAGAAGAGAGGACGGTTCCATGGAGGGTGAGAGTGCTGCCACCTTTCCAAAGACTGGCAAAGCAGTTCTGACTCCAGACACTCATTTCAAACAAAGCAACAAAGCTGGGGAAGGGTCTGGAGAGCAAGCCCTGTAAGGAGAGGCTGAGGGAGCTGGAGGTGTTTAACCTGGAGAAGATTAGGCTCAGGGGAGACCTTATTCATCTCTACAACTACCTGAAGGGTGGTTATAGCCAGGTGGGGGTTGATCTCTTCTCCCAGGCAACCAGCATCAGAACAAGAGGACACAATCTCAAGCTGTGCCAGGGGAGGTTTAGGCTGGATGTTAGGAAGAAGTTCTTCATAGAAAGAGAGATTGGCCATTGGAATGTGCTGCCCAGGGAGGTGGTGGAGTCCCCATCCCTGGAGGGGTTTAGGAAGAGCCTGGATGAGGCACTTGATGCCATGGTTTAGTTGATTAGATGGTGTTGGGTGATTGATTGGACTTGATCTTGGGAGTCTCTTCCAACCTGCTCGATTCTGTGTGATTCAAAGGTCACTGGGGATTCTCTTTTATTGCAGTGAAGTTGAGGAGTGCTTGATCTGGGCTCCTAAATGCAAATATGTATTTGCAGAGAGTAGATGTGGTAGATACTGGTGGTGAGAAAGCAGAAAAGGGTCTGTGCTGACTTTAGGAAAGATCAGTAAAGCAGGAAGGGTGGTGATGGCAGAAGAGTCTGAGGGGCTGGAGAGTTTTATGGCCTCATGGGACTGAGTCAGCTTGGTGCTCAATGGTTGCCAGACTTTTTCCCATCTATTATCCCATGGTGGGCATTGAAAGGGACATCTGGAGATCATCCAGTCCAATCCTCCTGCTACAGCAGGGGCACCCACGACAGCTTGCCTGGATCACAACAGCCAGGGGGGTTGGAATCTCTCCAGAGAAGACGCCACAACCTCTCTGGGCAGCCTGCTTCAGAGCTCCAGCACCCTCATACCAAAGAACTTTCTCCTCATCTTCAAGTGGAACTTCCTGCCTCTTGTGCTGTCACTGGGCACCACTGACAAGAGTCTGGCCCCATCCTCTTGCTTCCCACCCTTTAGCTCTTGATCAAGATGACCTTGGAGCATCCCTTCCAATACAATGCAATCTGTGAATCTGTCATCAGCACTGATCAGATCCTCTCTGGGGCTGCTCTTCTGCTGGCTAAACAGCCCCAGGTCCCTCAGCCTCTCCTCCTCACAGAGATGCTGCAGTGCCCTGAGTGGGTACTGATTGTTCCTCGGGTTGTGGAGTTTTCTTACTTTGGATCTTTCTTCCCATCTTGGCCACACCTAGACTTTTCAAACTTTATAGAGACGAGCTTTGGCATTCAACTGTCTCTCCACACTGCTGGACCTGGGGACTGCAAGTCCCTGAAGGAATATGAACAGGTCTGAGAAGTAAAACTGATTTCTCATCAGTTCAGACACCGAAGTCACTCTCCTGTTGGCTCAAGACCCAAAATACTTTTCCCTTTCTCTTTCCAATTCCATTACTCCTAGTGTGTTATTCCAACTAATTGAAAACAAAATCTCCACCCAGATAAGGAGGAGAACAAACCCTTTGGTACTGCAGAGTAAAGAGAGGTGAGCCAATTGAATCTGCACCTGATAGATAGCAGTAAGAGGAGCATAATTTAGGCTGTGTAGCACTGTCAGGGAGTTGGCACACGAATGGACTTCATCAAGGTCAGGAATCATTTGGAGTAGCAAGCAGCTGGGGAAATGTTTTTAGAGTGATTGTACAGCATTAACTCTGCTCTTTCTCTAGATTGCTTTGAAGTAGCTTCAGAGGATCCAGTGGTCCAGCAAGAAGATTATCTAGTGCAGAGAGATGGACACTGACAGTGTATTTAGGGTGCTCCTTAGGATATGTTTGAGATAACAGCAGATTAGAGAAATTCCCCAGGGCTCAGTGCTGGGGCCAGGTCTCATTAACATTTTTATCAGGGGATCCAGGCTCCCTCAGTAAGTTTGCAGATGACACCAGATTGGGTGGCAGTGTTGATCTGCTGGAGGGTAGGAAGGCTTTGCAAAGGGATTTGGCCAGGCTGGATCCATGGGCCAAGGCCGATGAGATGAGGCTCAGCAAAGCTGAGGGCTGAGTCCTGCATTTGGGTCACAGCAACCCCATGGAATGCTCAGGCTTGGTGCAGAGTGGAAACTGCCCAGTGGGCCTGAAGGTGCTGGTTGACAGCCAGCTAAGATGAGCCAGCAGTGTAGCCAGGAAGGCACCAGCATCCCAGCCTGGATCAGCAGTGGTGTGGCCAGCAGGACCAGGGCAGTGATCGTCCCCTCTGGCTGGTCAGACTGCATGATGAAAAGCCTAAATATGGTGCTGAAGGCATGGATTGTACCGTGGGACTGTGCCACCTTCAGTAATCAGTCCTTCCTGCCCTGAGTCTGCCTCCTGTCTTCTCAGCTCTTTGTGCAATGAACTGAGCTAGAGCTGAGTCACCTCACATCTTCCCCCTCCCCAAACCAGTTTCCTGTTCTAGTCTGCTGTGGGTTTGCTGCATAAGCACTTCTGCTGGGTGCAGCACACAGGGAGTAGAGGGGCAGAATCATAGACTCATGAAATGGGCTGGGTTGGAAGGCACCTTAAAGGTCATCTAGTTCCAACCCCCTGCTATGGGCCTGCCAAAAGATGAGGTTGCTGAAGGCCTCATCCAGTCTGGTTCTGAATGTTTCCAGGCATAGGACATCCAGAACTGTCTGGCTGGAAGCGGGGAAGTAGAGTGAATGGAAAAAGATGCTCCTTACACCACTGTTGCTACATAACAGAAGTTATTTAAACCACCAGTGGAGGGCCCAAACTTCCCAAGAGATGTGTCCCATCTACTGGTACAGAGACCCAGTGAGACAGGAGTGCTGGGTGGGGGATGTCCTGCAGAGCTGGGCTGTGCCCTCTGAGTTTGACAGATGTCTATGACTAGAGCTGCTGCATTTCCCAACTCACAGGCTGATCATAGAACGGTAGGGGTTGAAAAGAACCTGTGAAGATCATGGGGTTCAACCCCTGCTAGAGCAGGTCACACAGGAACACATCCAGAAGGATCTTGAAAGTCTCTAGAGAAGGAGACTCCACAACCTCTCTGGGCAGCCTGCTCCAGGGCTCCAGCACCCTCCCAGTTAAAGAAGTTTCTCTTCATGTTGAGGTGGAACTTCCTCTGTTCCAACTTGTATCCCTTCCACTTTGTCCTATCACAGGAGAGCACTGAAAAGAGCCTGGCCCCTTCTTGACACCCACCCCTCAGATATTTATAGACATTAAGAAGGTCTCAGTCTTCTCCAGGCTGAACAGCCCCAGGTCTCTCAGGCTTTCTTCATCAGACAGATGTTCCAGTCCCTTCATCATCCTTGTAGCTTCCATTTGACTCTCTCGAGTCTATCCCTGTCCTTCTTGAACTGGGGACCCCAGATCTGGACACAGTACTCCAGATGTGGTCTCAGCAAGGCAGAGTAGAGGGGAGATCCCAGGAGAGCTTTGCTCAGCCTGTAGTGGAACCTGCTTTCGTAGCCTGTAGGTAGCTCTTCTAGACCTGGAGATCAATTCAATGACAGATACTTTGGTTTCCCAAGTTTCTCTCACCTCAGAAGCAGCTTCCTGGCAGCAGGACTGTGGATGAGGACTCTCCTTGAATGTCTGATTTAGAATCATAGAATTGTTTGGGTTGGAAAAGCCTTCTAAGATCATTGAGTCCAACCTTCAACCTAACACCACCATGGCCATGAAACCATGTCCCAAAGTGCCATGGCCACTCCTTGAACGCAGATTCACAGATTGCATCAGGTTGGAAGGGGGACCCTCAAAGGTCATCCTGTCCAACCCCCCTGCAGTCATCAGGGACACCTCCAACTAAAGCAGGCTGCCCAGGACCCCATCAAGTCTGATCTTGAATGTTCTCAGGGATGGGGCCTCAGCCACAGCCCTGGGCAACCTTCCAGTGTTCCACCACTCTCTTTTTGAAGAACTTCCTCCTAGTGTCCAACCTGAGCCTACCCTGCTCCAGTTCCAAGCCATTTCTCATAGGCAGGTTTCTCCTAGCTGCTGCCTGAAGCCTCCCAGGTGTGCCTGTCTGGGCGCTCGGTGTTACTGAGGCTCTTTCTCATCCCACAGGAAATCCAGTGGCAATTCTTCTTCAAGTCTTGGAGAAATGGTCTCTGGCACATTTCGAGCCACACCTACTTCCACAGGTAAGACAGGAAGTTATTTCAGGAAGCTCTGGCTGTTTCTGATCCCTCTCATTTACAACTGGCAGATGAAGAATGCAGGTTTCCCCCCCCTGTGCTGACTTACTGAGCCGTCCAACAGGGAAGCGCTCGCCTGCAGAGGAGGGGATGTGTGGTAGACATCTATTTCTAGACATGTGGGAGTTGTTAAGGGATTGGGGAAGAACCTCAGGAAAAGCAGCTGCTGCCCCCAGGTGGAATGAATGGCCAGTTTAAAGTGGGATGAACAAAAAAGGGGTCCACTGAGAGAAATCCAGAGTGGCTGGAGAAAGGGGCTTGGGGTTGCAAGTTGTGGTCCGGTTGTTAACCAAGTTCTCGTTTGGTCTTTTAGCAAAGCAGAAACAAAAAGTGGTAAGTAGTGCTCTTGTTTTGTTTTCCTTGACTCCTAATACATACTTCTTAAGAGTTTCCTGTGGATCATCTCTGAGCAATGATCTGAAGGGTTGTTTTCTTCTTCTAGACAGAACACATTCCCCCATATGATGTAGTGCCATCAATGAGACCTGTTGTCTTGGTGGGACCATCACTGAAAGGCTACGAGGTAATCAGAGATTTGTACTTCAGTATTTTCTTACCATAGAATGCACTGGGTTGGAAGGAGCCTTAAAGATCATCTAGTTCCACCTCCCCTGCTTTGGGTAGGGACACCTCTTACTAGATCAACTTGTTCAAGGCCCCATCCATCCTGGCTTGGAGCCGCTGTAATGTCTCTGGTCAACCCGTTCCAGTGCTTCACCACTCTCCTGGGGAAGAATTTCCTTCACCATAGGTGAATAAATACCTGTAACCTTTGTCTATTCAGTGTGGGGGGAGCAGTGCACCTGGTTTATGATAATTTAAGGTGATTTTAGCTTAAATCGTTCCCCAGAATGTTATATAAGAACTAAGGGCACTTTGCACCCTTTGGGTGAGGCACCAGATGGGGTTGTTTTTCACCTTGCAACAGTAGCTGTTGAAGGGTAGGTAACACAGATTCGTGGAGTGGTTTGGATTGGAAAGGACCTTCAAGATCATCTAGTTCCAACCCTCCTGCCATGGGCAGGGATGCCTTCCACAGAGTAGGTTGCTCAAAGCCTTATCCAACCTAGTCTTGAACACCTCTAGCCATGGGGCATCCATCACTTCCCTGGGCAACCTGTTCCAGTGTCTCACCACCCTCACTGGAAACAATTTCTGCCTGATCTCTGGTCCCAATCTCCCCTCTTCCTGCTCAAAGCCATTACCCTCGTCCTATCACTGCAAGCTCTTGTAGTGCTCAAGACCTCATCCAGCCTGGCCTTGACTACCTGCAGGGAGGGGGCATCCACAACCTCCCCGGGCAACCTGTTCCAGCATCTCACTCATCTTTGTGGCTGTTTGACTGCTTTAAACACAGAGCACATCCGCTCTTGCCAGTACAGTAACTCTTGATCAAATCAAGTAAGGGTCCCAATGCTTCTGACAGGTTCTGAAGCCTGGTAGGAATGGTAGAATAGAATAGAATAGAATAGAATAGAATAGAATAAGAATAAGAATAAGAATAGAATAGAATAGAATAATAATAGAATAGAATAAGAATAGAATAGAATAAGAATAGAATAGAATAAGAATAAGAATTAGAATAGAAATAGAAATAGAAATAGAAATAGAAATAGAAATAGAAATAGAAATAGAAATAGAAATAGAAATAGAAATAGAAATAGAAATAGAAATAGAATGAACCAGGTTGGAAAAGACCTTTGAGATCATTGAGTCCAGCCTAAAACCCAACACCATCTCATCAAATAAACCATGGCACTAAGTGCCTCATCCAGGCTCTTTCTAAACACCTCCAGGGGTGGTGACTCCACCACCTCCCTGGGCAGCACATTCCAAAGGGTAATCTCTCTTTCTGGGCAGAACTTCTTTCTAAGATCAAGCCTAAACTTCACCCTCTGCAGCTTGAGACTGTGTCCTCTTGTGCTGGTTGCCTGGGAGAAGAGACCAACCCCCACCTGGCTACAACCTCCCTTCAGGCAGTTGTAGAGAGCAGTAAGGTCTCCCCTGAGCCTCCTCTTCTCCAGGCTAAGCAACCCCAGCTCCCTCAGCCTCTCCTCCCAGGGCTGTGCTCCAAACCCCTCCCCAGCTTTGTTGCTCTTCTCTGGACCCATTCCAGGTGTAGCTGTGGAAGGTGGTGAGGTGTCCCTCTGATGCCGCAGTGCAAGTCAAGACACAGAGAATTTTTGTCTGCTGCAAGCAAAAGCTGGAGCAGTCATATTCAAATGTAAAATTTTAGCCAAGCCAGCACATGCTTTGAGCCAATCAGCAAAAATTTAGGAGAAGCTTCCCCAGTATTCTCCTGTTTTCTCTTACAAAAACTTTATGCCTTCCCAAGAACCTCAGAGTTGGCAAAGGAACTCAAGCTGCACCAGGGGAGATTTAGGCTGCATCTTAGGAACAATTTCTTCCCTGCAAAGAGTGGTGAGACACGAGAACAGCCTGCCCAGGGAGTCACCATCCTTGGAGGTGTCCATAAAACATGTGGACAGGGCACTTTGGGACATGGTCTAGTGGTCGTGGAGGTGTTGGGTAGAAGGTTGGCCTTGATCTTAGAGGTCTTTTCCCACCTTAGTGAGTCTATGAAGTAGCTGGACTATGGCAGCATGTTCAGTTTTGTTCTCCAGCACCTGAAACTGATGATGATTATTTTAGCAGCTTTTCCTGACCTTTATTTAAGCTCTCTTTGGTCCTGCTTTGTAGGCAGGGTTGGACTTGATGATCTCTGGAGGTCCCTTCCAACCCCTAACACTCTGTGATGAATTTATTGACATAGATATGTAAAGAAGTCTTTAATAACCCTTCTTAATTAGCTTGGGGGTGGAAGTAGGTGTAGTAACAGGCACAGATGAACAGGACACTCATTTTTCAGGCCTGCTATAGAGTCAAATGATCATTTAAGATGTGCTAAAAGAGCACAAGCTTCTAGCAGGGCATTGTGGTGAACTTAACCATCTGTTAAGTGTTGGGCTGAATGAGGAACTGAATGAACAGGAGCAGAAAAACCAGAGCTACACTTAAAGCAGCTTAATTAATGTTGTAAGCACTTTAGAGGCTATCATTCAACAGACTGGAATGGTCCTTTTTGGTTCTTCACAACATGATGTTTCAGAGGCTCTTGGGTGTGGTGCAGAGGGATGTGGTTTTTAGTGGCTGTAGCTTAGCAGTAGGTGTGGGATTGTGAGCTCTAGGTGAGGGGTTGGACTTTATCTGAAAGGTCTCTTCCAACCTCAACAGTTCTGTGATTCTGTGAAATTCTTCCCCATGAGGGTGGTGAGGCACTGGAACAGGTTGCCCAGAGAAGTTGTGAAGGCTCCAAGCCTGGAAGTGTTCAAAGCCAGGTTGGATGGAGTCTTGAGTAAGCTGGTCTAGTAGGAGGTGCCCCTGTCCGCGGCAGAAGGTTGGAATGAGATGATCTTTAAGGTTCTTTCCAACCCAAACCATTGTATGAGTTCTGTGAGGCTGTTAACATTGTGGTTTGGTTAAGAAAGATTGGTGTGGTTTGGTTAAGAAAGATTGGAAGTGTAGGTTAGCAAGGCAGGACTTTGGTATTTCATGTCCTGCTCTCTGCACTTTCGTGTTATGGTGATGTTTCTTGCCAGGAGTAAACTTCACCTCTTGAAGCTGATGGTGATGCACCACAGATTAATTTGCCAAGGCACTCTCGAGGTTGGAGGGGAGAGAGGCTTTTTGTTCACACAAAACTCTGCACCTTGAGAGGGTTTTTTTTGTTTCTGTGTAAATTCTGCAAGAAGCACTTTGAAAGACAGCCTGGGAGAAATAAACTGCCAGAGGCTTGGGGGCTTTGATGAAGTTCCTGTCTAGACTAGCAGGTAATGGGTGTCAGCCTGAGTTGTCCTGCAGAGGACAAGGAGCTCCCTCAATAAAGCAGATGACAAAGCTGAGCCCCTCTCGACTCTTTCCCTTGTACAGGAATGGAAGCATTCATTATTTGTTTCTCTGCTTGTGGGCCCCTCTGAGAAGGGCTTTGCTGTTCAAGCAGTCACCCAACACTGCAATCCTTGTACCCCAAGTTTTGAGCCAGTTCTAATCACGTTACTGGGGGGGGGAACCCCAAACCAACCCAAGTGATCTGTTCAACCCCAACGGTCCCAATGCTTCTGACACATTCTCAAGCCTGTTGGGAATGGTGTTGCTGTGGAAGGTGGTGAAATGTCTTCTGATGCCTCAGAGCAAGTCAAGACAAGAGCAGAGTGACAGCTCTCTCCCACCCCCTCCCCGTTCTGCAGGTTGGAGAATGAGTCAGAAAACTTGCAAGTATTTATTGCAAAGCCTGCTGCCAAGAGCGTGGAAACCCAGTGACTGCTACCTACAGCAGGTATTGATTGCTGGCAGTGGCCTTAACCTTCTGCTCACCTCTCTTCTTACTTTTGACTTCTTTTTCTCCCTGTCAATCCTTCCTCTTCAATCTCCCTCACCTCTGCAAAGGTGACAGACATGATGCAGAAAGCTCTCTTTGACTTCCTGAAGCACAGGTTTGATGGGAGGTGAGAAACACTGTCCTTTTCATGCCTTTTTTTGTTGCTTTGTTGGTTTTCCCTAACATTTCAGTGATTTCTTTTTGTTTTGATGCAAGCACGTTGATGCATGTTCACCACTGGCTCTGTGTCAACACTGAAATGCAGCTGGCTGTGAGGTGGAACAAGGCTAATGTATGACTAGAAGTGCATGTGCCTTCATATCTGCTGTGTCTCTGGTAGGATTTCATTGTTGTGATGGGAATCATTCTGTCTCAGGGATTTCCAGCCTGAAGTTAGAGGGAAAAATCAAGATGAAAAGATGGGGAGGGCAGATTTAGACTGGAGATGAGGAAGAAATTCTTTCCAGTGGGGGTGGTGAGAGACTGGAACAGGTTGCCCAGGGAGGTTGTGGATGTCCCCTCCCTGGAGGTGCTCAAGGCCAGGTTGGGTGAGGCCTTGAGCAACCTGGGCTGGTGGAAGGTGTCCCTGTTCATGACGGGGTGGGGGTTGCACTAGGTGATACAATAGAATACAATACAATAGAATAAACCAGGTTGGAAGAGACCTTCAAGATCATCGCTCTTGAAGGTCCCTCTCAACCCAAACCATTCCATGTATCTATGCATTTTGTTCATCTGGAACATGGAGAATAGAATAGAATAGACCAGACCAGACCAGACCAGACCAAACCAGGTTGGAAGAGACCTTCAAGATCCTTGCATCCAATCACCCAACACCATCTAATCAACTAAACCATGGCACCAAGCACTCCATCCAGTCTCTTCCTAAACACCCCCAATGATGGTGACTCCACCACCTCCCTGGGCAGCACATTCTAATGGGCAATCACTCTCTCTATGAAGAACTTCTTCCTAACATCCAGCCTAAACCTCCCCTGGCACAGCTTGGGACTGTGTCCTCCTGTTCCGGTGCTGGTTGCCTGGGAGAAGAGACCAACCCCCACCTGGCTACAACCTCCCTTCAGGGAGTTGTAGAGAGCCATAAGGTCTCCCCTGAGCCTCCTCTTCTCCATGCAAAGCAACCCCAGCTCCCTCAGCCTCTCCTCACAGGGCTTGTGTGAATATTTCCTGATGAGCTGTGAGAAGGATAATTGGAATTTCTTTGCTAGGAGCATAGGCTTGGTCCACAGCATCTCCACCTTGCTACTCAAGCTATTCAGTAGCTGTAGGTTTCTACTCCATCCTCGGATGTTCTGCCTTTCTTTCATCCCAGTGTATTCCAACTGGGAAGAGGAGCTTGCACTGTGCCTGGCTAGTTCAGGTTGGAGGATAACTAAAGTATGGGGGCTAGGGCAGTGAAACAACAGTGTGTCTGCTGTTTAGAGGAGGTGGAGTAGAATTTGTGGTCTTTTGGGGTGCAGTGAGGAGATGACAGTGCTGAATTGTCATGGAGGAGATGGACTGAAGCTTGAGGAGGACATATTCAGACTGGAGATTAGGAAGAAATTCTTTGCAGTGAGGGTGGTGAGACCCTGGACCAGGTTGCCCAGGGAGGTTGTGGATGTTCCCTCCTGGAGGTGCTCAAGGTTGGATGAGGCCTTGAGCAACCTGGGCTAGCGGAAGGTGTCCCTGCCCATGCCCAGGGGAGTTGGAAGTGGATGATCTTTAAGGTGCCTTCCAACCCAAACCATTTTATGAAGCTATGAACTAACCCACAAACAGCTCAGACAAAACATTGAATGAGCCAACTGCTGTGCAAAAGCTCTTCTCTCCTGCCCTCTTTTTAACTGTCCAGCTCAAGTGTTTCTAGCAGATCCTCCAAACACAGTGATGGATCAAAAAGCTGACAGACAAAGCCCTGTGCCTGGCAGCCTGCAGTGTAAATTTGTCATTGCTCTGAGCCCTTCCTGGGTCCTGTCACTGCCTCCTGAGCACTGGGATTGCTTCGGTTCTGCTGCTTGAGCTCCAGAGTGTCCCTTTCCATTAGGTGTAGGTACAGAAGCACATCATCTGCTCCCTTCCAGCTGCTGGCATGTGTCTGTCAGCTTTGCATATGCTGCTGGTAACTGAGATTGATTGGGTTTGGTAGGAAACCATGGCAACTGGAAGTGACAAGTCATCTCCAGTTGTCACACCGTGATTGCTATGGATAGATCCTGCGTGAGGTATATTTTTATACCCTCTGGGGAGAGTGTACGCAGCCCCAGCCTGATCCACAAAGATCAGCAGTACCCAAAAACAGTGATAAAAACCCACAGTCCCAGCATGGTGGGGGTTGGAAGGGACCTCTGGAGATCATCCAGTCCACCCACCCTGCTAAAGCAGAGGCACCCCCAGCAGCTTGCCCAGCATCACAATGGCCAGGTGGCTTTGGTAGCTCTCCAGAGGAGGAGAGTCTACAACCTCTCTGGGCAGCCTGCTCCAGGCCTCCAGCACCCTCACACCAAACAACTTTCTCCTCATCTTCAGGTATCATAGTATCACAGTATCAGTCAGGGTTGGAAGGGACCACAAGGATCACCTAGTCCCAACCCCCCTGCCATGGGCAGGGACACCCTACACTAGATCAGGCTGGCCAGAGCCTCGTCCAGCCTGGTCTTAAACACTTCCAGGGATGGGGCCTCAACCACCTCCCTGGATAACCCATTCCAGGTGGAACCTCCTGCCTTCAAGTTTGTGCCCATTGCCCCTTGTCCTGTTTCTGGGCACCACTGAGAAGAGTCTGGCTACAGCCCCTTGCCCCCCATAAGTCCTTCAGCTCTTGCTCAGCATCGATTAGATCCCCTCCCAGGCAGGGGCAGTGTCAGTGATGATCAGAGTAAAGCACACTTAGATGCACCCCTTTTGGCAGCTGAACCTGATGGAGGCAGGAGCGCTCCTTGCCTTGCTCTTCTACCTTCAGCATGCCCCTGGTGTGCACAGAGGGTTAGAGAGAGAGATCCTGCCCAAAGTGAAGTACTTTTTGGCCACTCTCTTGCCATCAGCAGCATTGGCAGTGAGCTCAGGTACAAGTATGAAATTTCAGTGCTGAGAAGTTCAGTGCCACAAGCAAGCTGATACCATTGGCTGTAGCTCTGAGTAACTAGAAAAATGAGTGAAATTCCTTTCAGGCCCCCAGCTGCCGACACTTACAGCTTTGAAGTCTTTCTCCTCTCTTCCTTCTGCCTCCCCCTCCTTCCCTTCTGCCTCCCCCTCCTTCCCTTCTGCCTCCCCCTCCTTCCCTTCTGCCTCCCCCTCCTTCCCTTCTGCCTCCCCCTCCTTCCCTTCTGCCTCCCCCTCCTTCCCTTCTGCCTCCCCCTCCTTCCCTTCTGCCCTCTCTCTTTGTCTTCCACAATTGTGTGCCAGGTCCCCCATCTTACCAAGAAGGAAAAGGAGTGTCCAAGCAGGAGCTTTACAAAAGCCTTCAGTAAGACGTGAGCTAGCAGGACTCCTTCCCTGCCTCTTAACACACTTGGCTTCTGTCAGCTCCTCCTTTTGTGACTGCAACATCCTCTTCTGGCCAGTGAAGCAAAGGAAAGGCCTGAGGGCTGTGCAGTGCCTGCTCAAAGGAGCCTGCTGAAGCTTGGCTGGCAGAGGGCATTCCAGGGCTGGCTGCTGCAGAGGCTCTGAGGCATCATTTGCTAAGTGCATTGTGTTTAATCACTCTTGCACAGACCCAGGCTGACTCTAGACACTGTGCAGACAAAACAGAGCAGAGGCACATTTGATTCTCAACATCTTTCAGCAGCAGGGGGATTTAGGACTGCTGCATCCTCAGGGAGGATGAAACCCTGCTAGTATCTGGCACAGCAGGTGAGCTTTTGTGGTCCATCCTCTGTTACATGCCTCTGATTCCAGCAGTCAGAGATGCAGGAGCTCCCTGAGCAGGAAGAGTGCTCAGCAGCACTGTGTTTTATCATCACCCCCAGCCCATGACTGATGAATTTCTCCCATTTCAAAACTCATTTATACTCTGCTGTATGTTCTGGCAATGATTTACATACAGAGATGCTTGCACTTCTTTTTAACCCTCCCTCTGATCATTCCACTTAGAGCTGCATAAATCTTAGGTTCTGTGGAACAGCTGCTAGTCATTTCCAGCTTGCTTTATTTTCATTATTCATGGCTCTCTGGCTCATCACACTCCTCCTAAATGGATTTATGTGAAGTGATTTTGTGGTCTTTGTTTTATAACCTTTTATCTCTTGTCAGTTCGCTGACAGACCGAGTTTAAAAAGCTTCCTTAGGTTAAAGAGGAGGCTCCAGCAGTACAGGTAGCTGTGGCTCAACTCACTGTTCCCTTTTTAACCACAAGCTAAGTCCTGTAGCCCATCAGCTCCAGCTCCCTGTCTGGAAGAGAAGAGGGGACCGGTCTCCCAAAGCCCAGCAGCTCTGTTCAGTGACTCACGGGCCCTTTAGATACGAGTGACGTGGTTTGCTCAGATGTCCGAACGTGGCCCCTCCTCACCTCTCAGCCATGTCAGTTTGAATCAGTGCTTTCACTACCTGGGAAGTGCTGTTCCTGTCCTGGCTCTGCTGTTCCCTGTGCCCCATGACTCGCTGCCCTGGTGTGCAAGGCCTTGAGCAGCCAAGTCTAGTTGAGAGGTGTCCCTGGTGACGAGTGAGCTGGGGAGGAGAAAAATTAACTAATGCATGAAGCAGAAGAGCAGATTCTAGATGGCAGAGTCTGGAGTAGTGCAGGGAGCAGAAAATCCTTCCCAGCTCTGCAGCATTTCCCTTCAGTTGTTGTTTAATGCTGACATAACTCAGCTGCAGACCATCTGGGAGTTGTATTTTATTGCGTTTGCACTTCGGAACGGAATGTGGCTGTAAATCATGCCCGGTGCACTGCCAGTCTGACTGCTGTGGTTTTGTTCTCTCCTCTCCTCTTGCTCCTAGGATATCAATAACCAGAGTGACAGCTGACATTTCTCTTGCTAAGAGGTCTGTTCTAAATAATCCAAGCAAGAGGGCAATAATTGAGAGGTCAAACACGAGATCCAGTTTAGGTAAGCCGTCGGCACAGGTGGCATTCTGAGCATGGGGACCTGCTGGAGGGAAGGTGTCAGGGTTTCAGCCTCCCAGGTGTCATCAGGTCTGCAATTTTAAATGTGCCTGCAGTATTTTCATCTGTCATTCTGGATTTCACATGTTCAGATGGGAGACGGTCAAGGGGAGGGCGGCAGAGCACCAGCGTGCTGTGTGAGCTTCTCCTGAAGCGGTTACCTGGGCTGGGCTACAGCAAACAGTGTGACAGCTGCTGGCTGTAGAAGATGAGCTTGGGGCCTGCAGTCACAGTGTGGCTTCAGTGCTGGTCCCTCCAGAGGTGGGTTGGCCTCACAGCTCCCTCTGCTCAGTTCTGGGCTTTTCATTCCACGTCACAGGATGCCAAAGAGCTTTCACTTTGGCCAGCCAAGAAGAAAACATGTTCTTGACCCTGGGACTGGGGGTGTGTTTAATGTTGGAGAGCTGCAGCTTAACTTTGCTGTCTAACGTGACCCATGAGACTTCCCACCTTTCCTCATGACTGCTGGGCTACACCACCCTGATGTATTTCTTTCACAAGGGTGGAAATTTGGGGGTGCCAATAGCCTGGAACACCACCCAGGGAGGTAGGAGAGGTTGATTTTCAGACTCCTGAGGAAGAAAAGGCTCTTAAACCCAATTGTCTGCCAGCAGGGCGACAGAGGTGATTCTGTCCCTTTGCTCTGCTGACACCTCACCTCCAATACTGTGTCCAGTTCTGGTGTCCTCAGCATAAGAAGGACTCACAGCTGTTGGAGTGAGTCCAGAGGAGGCCACAATGATGATCCAAGGGCTGGAGCATCTCTGCTGTGAGGACAGGTTGAAGGAGCTGGGCTTGTTCAGTCTGGAGAAGAGAAGTCCTGAGGGGGACCTTAGAGCTGCCTTCCAATACCTGAAGAGATCTTACAGGAAGGCTGGAGAGGGACTTTTCCTGAGGGTATCTAGAGACAGGACAAGGAGAAAGGGTTTGCAGCTGAAGGAGAGCAGGGATAGACTGGAGCTTAGAAAGAAATTCTTCAGTGTGAGGGTGGTGAGACTCGAATAGGCTGCCCAGGGAGGCTGTGGATGCCTCCTCTTTGGGGGCGTTGAAGGCCAGGCTGGATGGGGCCTTGAGCAGCCAAGTCTAGTGGAGAGGTGTCCCTGCCCATGGTGGTGAGATTGGAGCAGATGATCTCTAAGGTCCCTTTCAACCTGAGCCATTCTGTGATTCTATGATCCCAAGCAACCAAAGGAGAGTCCTAGGTTGTAGGACTCTTCCCTTCAAGTTGTCATTCTAGTCCAGGGGTAGGCAGCCCAGAATGAAGTGCTGCAAAGGCGAGCACTAAATCTTGTGCTGAAGGTGCTGCTGTGTGGAACAGCTCTTAGGCAAATTCAGGGCATGTGAGTTGCTGCCATTCAGCCCTTTTTCCTGGGACAGCCTCGATTTGTGCCGAGTTTTCCCAGTGTACAATTCCCCACGTGCATGTGAACGATGAAGGAGGGGTTAGAACAAGGAATACCAGAAAGAGAATTGAGCTGGAAGTAAATTTCTTTCCTTTTATGTCTTGCTTTGGTGTGAGGGTTGCCATTGGTGTCCCTTTAATGAATAACTCCTGGCAGTGTTTTAGCACCCAAGAGTTTTGGTGGTGGTTGAATTAGGAGGTCACAGGGGTCTGCTTCTCTTCTTGTTACAAGCAAACCAGAATTGCAGTCTGAGAAGAAAACAACTCTTAAGGGACATCCACACATCACCTGCTGTCTGAAATGAGAAATCTTAGGAACATATTTGGGTTTGGAACCTGTGCTGAAGTTCTGCTAGAAACATGCCAGTAACTACACACCCTTTCAATGCACTGATATCATAAAGGGACACAGGATATGTCTGTATTTTCAGGCAGCAGAATTGGCTCAGGGTTATTATTTATTTCAAGAAAACCAAACCAAACCTCCTGGAGCAAACAGATTTTGCCTGGGAAGTGACACTAACTCACACCTGGAGCTCATAACACTGCATGGATAGAGGCTGTGAAAATCAGTGGGGGATGAAGTTGTTGCCTAAGCAGTGCTGGGCTGGAATGACTTGCCCCCTGTTTTCCTTTCCCAGCTGAAGTCCAGAGTGAAATTGAGAGGATCTTTGAGCTGGCAAGGTCCTTACAGCTGGTTGTCCTGGATGCAGACACTATCAACCACCCTGCCCAGCTTATCAAGACTTCTTTAGCACCAATTATTGTCCACGTCAAAGTGTCTTCACCAAAGGTATTGCATCTCCCCTTTCAAACACCTGCACTTGAGAGGGCCTTGGAGGGCAGGCTGGGAGTGAGCAGGGTGGGATCTCCACCTGGAGAAATTTAAGAGTGAGATGAAGAGAAGAAAAAGTGAAATTCTTAGATCAAGGCCCTGGCCAGGGATTGTAGGATTCTGTGATGAAATCTTTTTGTGCTCTAAACCTTCACCTAGCCCTAGGCTGAGCTTTAGACAAGGCACCCACCAATTCAGCAAACAAATTCCTGAGGAGCAAATTCTTTCTGGAGCTCCCAGTTCCCTTTGGCAGTCCCTTGGCAGCCCCCAACCCCAACACAGTGCTAGTCAGGGTTGTCTCTTTACAAGCCCTAACCTTAGGCTGAGCTTTGGAGAAGACAGGCAGCCCTTTGCCCACCTCCCAGGCAGTTGCTACAAGGATGATGAAGGGCCTGGAACATCTGTTTGATGAGGAAAGGCTGAGAGAGCTGGAGCTGGTTAGCCTGGAGAAGAGCAGCCTGAGAGGAGATCTCATGAATGGTTATCAGTATCTGAAGGCTGAATGTCAAGAAGGGGCCAAACTCTTTTCAACAGTGTCCTGTGATAGGGCAACAGGCACCAACTGGAACACAGGAGGTTCCACCTTGATATGAGGAGGAATTTGTTTGGTGTGAGGGTGCTGGAGCGATGGGGCAGGCTGCCCAGAGAGGCTCTGGAGTCTTCTTCTCTGGAGACTTTCAAGACCCATCTGGACATGTTCCTGTGTGACCTGCCCTAGGTGATCCTGCTTTGGCCTGGGGATTGGACTCAGTGACCTCCAGAAGTCCCTTCAACCCCTCCCAAGTCTGTGGTTCCATGATTCCCTTTGCATTTGAAATCCTTGCAAGGGATGAAGCATGATGCAGAGGGCAACGTGTGTGGCTTTCGGGGGTTCTCAGGAGGGGTTCTGCTTATCTTCAAGGACAATGTTTGATCCATTTTGTTAAACACAGTGGAGAGCTTCTGCACTTGGCAGTCCTCCGCTGGGATGCTGGTCTGAGCTTTGTGGAGAGAGATTGATTCTTAAACTCCCCTTGTGCTCTTTTCCCTTGGCAGGTTTTGCAGCGGCTGATTAAATCTCGAGGGAAGTCCCAAAGCAAACACTTGAATGTTCAGTTGGTGGCAGCTGATAAACTGGCACAATGCCCACCAGTAAGTACAGAAGAAAGGCTAAAGAGCTTGTGAGACATGGAGTTGTAAAGATTCCTGTCTGGAGAAGAGAAGACTGAGAGGGGGTTTAATCAATGTTTATCAATGTCTGAGGGTCAAGAGGGAGGGGACAGGCTCTGCTTGGTTGCACCTTGTGATAGGACAAGGGGCAATGGATAGAAACTCCAGCACAGGAGGTTCCACCTCAATGTGAGGAGGAACTTCTTCACTCTGGGTGTCACAGAGCACTGGAACAGGCTGCCCAGAGGGGTTGTGGAGTCTCCTTCTCTGGAGCCTTTCCAGCCCCATCTGGATGTGTTCCTGTGTGACCTGTGCTGGATTCTATGGTCCTGCTCTGGCAGAGGGTTGGACTTGATCTTCAGAGGTATCTTCCAACCCCTAACATCCTGTGATCCTGTGACAGCTGACTTCATACATTCTGGACCTTTGCTCCTGCTTATCTGCTGTGCTGAGTTATGCTGTGTGGTGAGGTGACAGGGCAGAAGTGACGTGTGTGGCAGAATCGATCTCCTGCTGCGCTGGCAAATGACATCATTTGTGCACTAGTGTCAGCTCGAGTTCCTGAAGGGTCAAAGTCTTGGATCCAGGCCTCAGCAGAGGACTTTCCTCCAGCTGCCTAGTGAGTCCAGCCCCTGGAGGGTGTGTCTGCACGCGTGTGATCCCCAAGTCTCCTGACTCAGCAGCTGCTGCAAGCACTTTCAGTTCCCTCATTGGAGCACAGGCACTGCTCACACCCCCCAGTTTGTCAAAGGTAGTGATGACTCACCTTGACTAACCTGCTGCTTGAGGAGCAGAGGTCCTGGAGAGCTGGTGAGGCAGGCAGGTGCTGTGTGTAAGCACTGCACCGGTGTTTCAGTTCAGAACAGACACTGATAAGGCTTCCAGGATGGTAGCCTCTGACTCAAACCAGGCAAAGGGCTGACCAGTGAAGTCACACAAATCACTTTGGTTGGAAAAGACCTTTAAGATTGATTCTTCCCCTCTATTCTGCTCTTGTGAGACCCCACCTGGAGCACTGTGTCCAGGTCTGGTGCCCCTAGCACTAGAAGGACATTGAGCTGTTAGAGAGGGTCCAGAGGAGGTCATGAAGATGATCAGAGGGCTGGAGAACCTTCCCTATGGGGACAGGCTGGGAGAGTTGGGGCTGTTCAGCCTGGAGAAGGCTCCAGGGAGACCTCAGAGCAGCCTTTCAGTACTGGAAAGGAGCTGCAGGAGAACTGGGGAGGGACTTTTGATATAGGCTTGGAGAGACAGGTTGAGGGCAATGGCTTTGATCTGGAAGAGGGCAGATTTAGACTGGAGATTAGGAAGAAATTCCTTCCAGTGGGTGGGGAGAGAGAACAGATTGCCTGGGGAAGTTGTGGATGCCCCCTCCCTGCAGGTATTCATGGGATGGTTGGATGGGATCTTGAGCAACCTGGGCTAGTGGGAAGTGTCCCAGCCCATGGCAGCAGGCTTGGAACTGCATGATCTTGAAGGTCCCTTCTACTCCAAAGCATTCTATGATCATCAAGTCCAACCATTACCTAAATCTGCTAAGCCTGGTGCTGAACCAGCAGCACTTTGTCCAGCCGTCAGAAGCAGTAGCTGGTGGCTGCATCTATGTCCAGCTGGTTGTGTTACTGCAGTGACCTGTGAGCTTCTGGTTTCAGTAACTGTAGATCATTTTGCTTGCTCCCTCAACCCCTTTTTTCCATTTTGAGCAGCACTGGGAGGTGTTGAAGCCATCTCAAGTTCTTCTGCAGAGCTGAGCTCTGCTGTGTTTTGCAGATGCAGTTTTCTGACGAGTCTCTTGAAAGGGTGATACAGAATTCCTGTGAGCCATTCAGGTGCCCTTAACTAAACCAAACTCATCCACTTTTCTGTAGAACAGAATCATTCCTACAGAAGCTTTTAGCTTCCTCACTCCTCAAGTGAGAGCTGAGTTCAATGGAGTCACACCTGCACCTCTTTGAATAGGGCTTGTGGTATTTACACCCAGCTTACACACCCAGCAGCCCACCACACTTCGCCTTTGAAAGGTGCTTTTGTCTCCCCACCTGGATGTGTTTCAAAGCCTGCTTGGCTCTTTAGACCCTGGGATTGCCTCTTCTTCCACCTCACTTTGCTCACTTGACAGGAGCCAGCAGCACACACGTTGTAGCTGGGTCAAGTCACCTAAATTGTCCAGCCCCAGGAGCTGGAGAGCTCTGCCTGAACTCCCAGCCCTCTGTTTGGTGGCCTAAGGCAACAGAGGATCAACACGAATAAAGGTAGAGTCCTGTCCCTGGGGAGGAACAACCCCCTGCACCAGCACTGATGAGGGGTTGACCTGCTGGGAAGCAGCTCCATGGAGAAGGACCTTGCTGTGCCCGTGGACAAGAAGTTATCCATGGGACAGCAAAGTGCCCTCATGGCCAAAAAAGCCAATGGGTACATTAAGAAGAGTGTGGGCAGGTGGTCAAGGGAGATTCATCTCCCTCTCTGCTCTGCCCTGGTGAGACCAAATCTGGAGTACTGTGTCCAGTTCTGGGCTCACCCAGTGCAAAAGGGACAGGGATAGGCTAGAGAGTGTCCAAGGAGAGTGGAACAGCTGTCTGATGAAGAAAGGCTGAGAGCCCTGGGGCTGTTGAGCCTAGAGAAGAGCAGCCCCAGAGGGGGTCTGATCAATGCTCAGCAAGAGATAAGGGACCTGTGGGGGCCGAGAGGATGGGGCCTTGTCAGTGGTGCCCAGTGACAGGACAAGGGGCACTGGGCACAAACTGGAAGCCAGGAGGTTCCACCTGAAGATGAGGAGAAAGTTGTTTGGTGTGAGGGTGCTGGAGGCCTGGAGCAGGCTGCCCAGAGAGGTTGTGGAGTCTCCTCTGGAAAGCTTCTGGAATAGCATCTTTTGTCTGGAAAAGACCTCAAAGATCATTGAGTCCAACCATGCTTGGAGGACTGGAAGGGAGGTGACAGTCTTGGTGAAGTTTAAGTGAAAGGACCAAGCTGATCCATGATGGTAATTAGTAGAATCACAGAAGGTTGGAAGAGACCTCCAAGATCAAGTCCAACCAATCACCCAACCCTATCTAATCAACTAGAGCATGGCACTGAGTGCCTCATCCAGTCTCTTCTGAAACATCTCCAGGGATGCTGACCTCACCACCTCCCTGGGCAGCCCATTCCAATGGACAGTCTCTCTCCCTGTGAAAAACTTCTTTCTCAGGTCAAGTCTAAACTTCCTCCTCTGCAGCTTGAGACTCTGTCCTCTTGTTTTGTTGCTGGTTGCCTGGGAGAAGAGACCAACCCCCACCTGGCTACAACCTCCCTTCAGGGAGTTGTAGAGAGCAAGAAGGTCTCCCCTGAGCCTCCTCTTCTCCAGGCTAAACTAAGATGTACACTGCTAAGAGCAGTGCCACTGCTGCCTGCTGCACTGTGACCTGCTTCACCTCTTCTGCAGCTCAGATTCCTGCAAGAGGAGGATTTGTGTGAAGGGAAGATGGTGGCAAACCCTAAAAACTTCTCTTTTGGTTCATCTGCTGAGAGCCAGCCTGAAGTGCTCAGATGGTGCAGTAGGTCTAGACATTATAAAAATAGCTGTGCTGTGGGGCAGAGTTCAGAGCAGGAGCTGCTTGCATTATTCATTCCCTGCTAATCTTTCACTGCTGCTGCTCACACCAGGGCTGAACGCGCCCAGGGCTGCACAACTCCGCCGAGCAGCAGCACAGTGTGGCTGAGGGAAACCCAAACTGTGCCAAGCACCCAGCTTCAAAGCCACCAGGCAGACCCCACAGCTCATGGTTTGCTGGGACTTGCAGATTCATGGCAGAGCTAAGAAGGGTGCAGACTCTTCTGGTCTGTTTGACAGCACCTAAAAACCAGCAGAAATTAGATTCCAGCAGAACTGGTGGAAAAGAAACCAGATACAGCTGCAAGGTCAAACTCAGAGAATCAAAAAGGTTGGAAAAGACCTCAAAGATCATTGAGTCCAAGCATTAACCCAGCACTGCCAGGTCACCACTAAACCATGGCCCTCAGCACCACATCTCCACAGCTTTGAAACCCCTGGGCAGCCTGGGCCAGGGCTTAACCACTCTTTCAGGGAAGAAGCTTCTTCTGATGTCCAACCTAATTCTCCCCTGGTGCAACCTGAGGCCGTTTTCCTCTTGCCCTGTCACTTCTTCCTTGAGAAAAGAGACCAACTCCGACCTGGCAATGAGGTCTTAGGAGCTGTGCATTTCTTAGATCTAAGTGATCCAGAGGAAACAGAAAGCTGAGGAACAGTTTCTTAATTTAGCAGGAGGTTGAAAGGTGTTGGAAGAGTTTTCCCTGACCTGTTTGCTGCTTAAACCCTGTGCAGCTGAAAACCTGCCTTGAGACAGACTTTGCAAAGCCAAGTTTTGTAGAGCCAGCCAGAGCTGCTCTCAAACTGGTGGCCTGTGATGCAAAGATGAGCAGTGCAGGGAAACTGCAAACTGCTCCCAGACGTGAAAATGCCAACACTGATTCCTTGTTTAGGAAAACACAGGCAGTGTCAGGGTTTAATTTCAGTCTTCTCTAAAGTGAGATGTTTGTAAGCAGAGCCCAGGGAGACCTTGGAGCAGCCTTCCAGTACCCAAAGGGGGCTACAGAAGAGCTGGGGAGGGACTTTGGACAACGGCATGGAGTGACAGGACAAGGGGTGATGGGTTCAGACTGGAAGAAGCTGGACTTAGATGAGATATTAGGAAGAAATCCTTCATCATAAGGGTGGGGAGGCTCTGGAACAGGTTGCTCAGGGAAGCTGTGGAGGTTCCAAGCCTGGAAGTGTTCAAGGCCAGGTTGGATGGAGCCTTGAGCAACCTGAGCTAGAGTGGGAGGTGTCCCTGCCTATGGCAGGGGTTTGGAACTGGATGATCTTGAAGGTCCCTTGCAACCCAAACCATTCTGTGATAAATTCATGGGGTTTAAAGCTCTGAAAGTGCCTCTGTTCAGCACTTTCCTATCTCCCTGCAGCGCTGCCAGCTCAGTGTGCACTGGCTGCAGCTATAAATACACACAGAGGAGAAGCAGCCTGGGTTCTGTTTCGGTTACTCTTAACACCTGCAACACCTGCACCTATTTTTCACTTCCTGTCCTATTTTCACAATGTTTTGGGTTTTTTTCCACTAAGGTATGAGTTAAGGTTAAAGATAAGGCACAAAATGTCACTGCTGCAAGCACTCTTCCTCTTGAGGGACTCAGTTGATGCTTCTTTACTATCAGCTGTTTCTTATCAGCACTTGTCACACAAGTGATGTAAAGACATTGGCTGCAGAGTGTCCCTGGGTAGAACAGAAGCCACATGGCTTTGAATTCCTCTCTGTGATTGCATGGTGAGCAGATCTGAGGCAAGAAGGCCACCAGCATCCTGGCCTGGATGAGCAATAGTGTGGCCAGCAGAACAAGGGAAGTGATTGTGCCCCTGCACTGGGCACTGGTGAGGCTGCACCTTGAGCAGTGGGATCAGTTTTGGGCCCCTCACTCTGAGAAGGACATTGAGTGGCTGGAGCAGGTCCAAAGAAGGGCACAAAGCTGGTGAAGGGTCTGGAGAACAGGGCTGATGAGGAGCAGCTGAGGGAACTGGGGGTGTTTAGTCTGAAGACGAGGAGGCTGAGGGGAGACTTCATGGCTCTTTGCACCTTGAAAGGAGGTTGGAGCCAGGTAGGGGTTGGTCTCTTTTCCCAAGGAAGGAGTGATCGGGCAAGAGGAAATGGCCTCAGGTTGCACCAGGGGAGGTTTAGGTTGGACATTAGAAGAAGCTTCTTCCCTGAAAGAGTGGTTAAGCCCTGGCCCAGGCTGCCCAGGGCAGTGGTGGAGTCCCAGTCCGTGGAGGGGTTTTCAAAGCTGTGGAGATGTGGTGCTGAGGACCATGGATTAGTGGCGACCTGGCAGTGCTGGGTTAATGATTGGACTTGGTGGTCTGAAAGTTGGAATTAGATGATCTTGAAGGTCCCTTCCAACCCAAACCATCCTGTGATTCCGTGAACCTATTTCTGATTCTTGTTTCTTGAATGCCACAGGGTGGGGGTGATGAGGACTGGTTGACATCTCTCTCCTTCTTGCCATCTGTATCCTTGTCACGAACCAAACTGTTGTTACTGTTGCCACCAGGAAATGTTTGATGTCATTTTGGACGAGAACCAGCTGGAGGATGCTTGTGAACACTTGGCAGAGTACCTGGAGGCATACTGGCGTGCTACCCACACCACCAGCAGCACGCCCATGACCCCTCTCCTGGGGAGGAATTTGGGATCCACCGCGCTCTCGCCGTACCCCGCCGCAATCTCTGGCTTGCAGGTATGCAAACACCCCTCAGCCCCAGCCAGCAGTGCAGATCAGGTGGGTTTCTTTGATTTGTGGGCCAAGCAGTGGGAAAACAGCAGAGGTGACACCTGCTGCAGTAGTGAGCGGTCCCAGCTTGGCCACTGCCAGCAGTAAGGAGGGAAGCTCAAAGCCCATAATCAATGAGAGCAGTTTGACAGCTGAATGCTGAAGCTCTGCCACTGCTCTTGCTCTAATGGGAATCAAATGGCCTTGAGCTCTTGAGAAGCAGTTAAATGCCACTGTGTCAGGTGGTGGTAGAGCTAGGTGAGAAACCAGCCTTCATTAACTGAGGGGGAAGTGGCCTTGCAAATGAAAGCCTGGCAGAGGGAGACTAAACAAGTGCAGGGTGTCACAGCAGCCACTGGAAGGGAAGTTGTGGATGCCCCAGCTGGGAGGTGTTCAAGGCCAGGCTGGATGAGGCCTTGCTCTAGTGGAAGGTGTCCCCACCTAAGGCAGGGGCTTAGGACTAGATGGTCTTGAAGGTGCCTTCCAACCCAAGCCATTCTGTGTATTTAGGAATGCAGAACAGTGTCTGTAATGATCCCTTTGATTTCCCACCCCCTCATAACTTCACCAAACATTCACTTCCCAGTGAAAAACCTTCCATGCTTGTCTCTCGCTATCAGCCCAAACACCTTCACCTTTTTGAGTTCCTTTTGAGTGTGAATAAAATAACTTCCTTTGTTTTGATTTGATTATTATTATTTTTTTGTTACCCATTGGGGGAAAAAAAAAAAAAATCTGACCCTTTTTTTCCACAGGGATAGCTCAAAATCGGCTGAACTTTGACCCTTCCACCCTGGCATGTAAATAGCCCTTAAAGAGAAGTACGTGCTCTCCTGAGTTTGCAAACAGCACATGTTCTTTGGGTTTGTAGTTCTGAATGCTTGAGAAGATCAGGAGGGCAGCCAGCTTTGAAGGCTGCAAAGCCTGAGGAGGAGCTCTGGATGCCTGGTGGCTCCCTAGGAGCGTGCCCTTTGCGGAGCGGCTGTCGAAAGCAAGAGTTGAGCCTTTAAAATGAATCATTCACCTGAGAAATGTAAACCTCTCTTCTGCTTGGAGGCTTACCTGGAAGCAGCTTCACGGTTTTGGAAGGCAGTGATGTGTTTTCAGTTAACCCAAAGCTGTCCTTCGCTGTGAGTGAACTGCACTTCCCTGAAGGTGCATGGCAGTTGGCGCTCACACTCGGTGATGCTGTGCTTGGTTTTGGTGCAGGCTCAGTGAGTCACCCTTTCCTGACTGGCTGAATGCACAAGCACTGTCCTGTGACTGAATAACCTGCACCTCTCAACTGTTGTTTCCATTCAGATTTCAGTTTTCCATCCCTTCATGCCAACGAAACACCATCTGCAGAACTTTTCACCTCTTCAGTTCCATGTTGACAGCTGGCTGTGTCCACAAGAGTTTTTTTCAGGCATTTATTTCTCTCTGATCAATGACACCAGCAGTAACTGTGCCATGTTGCTCCATTTACTTAGGGAAAACTCACACTGAAGATGAAAATCACCCCTGTGCAGTGGGCTGGCTGAAGGTATGCATCACTTAATCCCCACTTCACCCGGATTGTGAAGCCTTAGGTGGGACTTGACTGGTGCTAGTTCTCTGCAGAGGGGTAAATTTCTCCCTGAGTGAATGATGCCCAACTGGAGACTGCAGCATTTGGCTCTCAGGGCCATTCCAGTGTCCAGGCCCGTTGCAAGAGTTCTGGTGTTTGGCGTGCTCTGAGGTGCTTACCCACCAAGAGGTTTTAGACTAACTCAAGCCTTCAGCATTGGTCAGTGGTTGGACTCAGTGATCTTAGAGGTCTTTCCAACCAAACCAAATCTATGATTTGCACCCTGTAATGGTGATCATTGTAAAGCCCTCAAGCAAATCCTAGGAATTAACCTAGCTGAGGTGCTTATGATGTGTGGAGGATTTATGTTTCTTATGACCTTGTGACTCCTCCTCACCCAGTACCTCGGGGAACTGAATGCCAAAAGCACAGCCCCTGGTGTAACAGTCACACCTGGGGGTGGTACAGGTTTGCTGGGGCACCCTGTACAGATTTCACCCGATCAGGGCTTACGAGTCTCCCTCAGTAGCTTGGGCTGTAGTTTACTGAGAAGTTAAACTCTGCTTCAGCTTAAGTCTTTGGGCTTCACCAAAGGTCAGCAGGGTGAAGTTCAATGACACAAACACAGAAGAGTCAGAGTCGAAGGGAGAGTGCACACCAGAATGTGCTCCAGCTGTGTCCCATTGTACTGTGTCCCATCCCAATCTCCACCCTGCCAAAGCTGGTGGTCCTTTGGTCCTTGCCCAAAAAGGGGAAGATGTCAACACTGAGCTCTGTGTGTGTTCACAGCCCTCAGCAGGAAGAGTAAACTCTGTCATTGCTAACTCCAAGGGGCCAATCATTTCCCTTTTGGGGCTAATCCCTGGCTAGCTCCAAACCTTCTTAGTTTAGCCTGATTTCAGCTGATGGACTTGACCCTCTAGTTCAAGTTGTGGGGATATGAGTCCAGTGTCTTAGACTGCAGGAGATGTGCATTTGAAGTCCATACCTGCAGCAAACTGCAGCTTGTCATCCTGATCACAAAAGTGACGTGGGGCACAAGACCAGTGTGTAACCACACCAGTTTGCTGCCACTTGAAACCTCTCAGGAGGTAAATAGCAGGATCAGGATGACTACACAATGGAGGCAGTGAAACAGGGAGGTTTCTAGAAAGGAGCAGGTTGCAACCAGAGAGGTAAATTACTACAGGGGAGCTAGAGGGTGTGAGAGCAGCACTTCAAAGCTGAGGTGATTATATATCAGAATTGCATACCTGGGCCCAATAAATATGATCATTTGTGAGGGAAATGTGTGGATAATGCTGGAGAAGTTGCTACCCAGTAGCTGAGCTTGCAGAAGGACAACTTCTCCCTGCCAGATGGTTAGGTGGGATTGCTCAGTGAGTAACCTTGGTAGCATCAATCTGCAGAAAGAGCTATGACATCCTATCTGCTGGGCTGCAAACCTACACCTGCCTGCAGTCGCCTCTCCAGGCTGGCAAGCCTCTGGTTATCAATTATGCAGCTAACCAATTGCTGGCCAGAGGGGGTGTAGTGATGGGAGGGAGGGTTCATAGCACAGGGAGCATCAGAAGTGGGAAGGAGCAGCTGATGGTGAGACCCTGGAACAGGTTGCCCAGGGAGGTCATGGATGCCCCCTCAGTGGAGGTGTTCAAGGCCAGGTTGGAGGAGGCCTTGAGCAACCTGGGCTAGTGGGATGTGTCCCTGCTCGTGGCTGGAACTAGATGATCTTTATGGTCCTTTCCAACCCAACCTATTCTGTACATCTGTGAAGCTGAGGCCCCCAGAGTGCAGTCATCATGGGCAGCGCTCTCCTGGCACTTCCAGGATCAGAAGGATGACATTGGCTGTGTCATCTCATCAATGCTGATCAATGGGACCAGGCTTTCTTCAGTGGTGCCCAGTGACAGGACAAGGGGTAACAGGCACAAACTTGACCATAAGAAGCTCCATCCAAACACGAGGAGGAACTTGTTTAATTTAAGGGTGACAGATCCCTGGTGCAGGCTGCCCAGAGAGTTTGTGGAGTCTCCATCTCTGGAGACATTCCAAACCCACCTGGACGTGTTCCCTGAGTGACCTTCTCTAGGTGACCCTCCCTTGGCAAGAGGGCTGGACTCAATGATCTCCAGAGATCCCTTCCAAACCCTACCTTTCTGTGATCTGGAGAAAGAAAAGCATTGACTGAGTTTGTTCTGAGGGGATGGCCAGCTGTAGTCTGGAGAGGTTCTGTGGGTGATGACAGCAAACAATCTTTATTTTTAGGCTTTTTCTTCATTGTGCCATTTTACTGGCAAAAAACTCCAGGAACTAATGTTGTTCATGGGACAAGTGTAGGACATTAGCATTCTGGGAGCATGAGGGAAGCAAAGGCCAAGCCTTTTAATTAGTAAATGATGTTAGAAAAGGATTTTCTGTCAACAGATCTAAAATATCTAATCAGGTTTTAGTGGAACGAATTTGTTAATATTTGGTCATTTTAGCCATCCTTGGCAGCCCGTAGAGTCAGAGAATGGTAGGGGATGAAAGGGACCTCTGGAGATCATCCAGTCCTACCCCCCTGTCAAAGCAGGGTCACCTTGGGCAGGTCACACAGGAATGCATCCAGACAGGGCTTGAAAGTCTCCAGAGAAGGAGATTCCACAACCTCTCTGGGCAGCCTGCTCCAGGGCTCCAGCACCCTCACACCAAACAAGTTTCTCCTCCTCTTCAGGTGGAACCTCCTGGCTTCCAGTTTGTGCCTGTTGCCCCTCGTCCTGTCACAGGACACCACTGGCCTCTGCTTCCTGACCATCATTTGGTTGGTCATAGGAAGGGTTTTAAGTAGGGCTCGGAGCTGCACCTTGTTAAAAACCAAACCAGACCAGCAAACGTCTCCAGGTATTTTCTAAACCCACCTAAACCAATGCTCAATGTTTTCTAAGCATGAATGTTATGTTCATGATCAGAGGAAAGTGATAAATGCTGACTACATCAGCTCACTTTTCATGCTCAGGGGCCTGCAGCGGGTGAACAGCAGGAGGCACACCTTGTAATACCACCTTCGGTCCGCTCCCAGTGCTAGGAACCAGCCTGTCCTTGTAGAGCACTCCTGTAGCACACAGGCTTGACTCTAGAATGAGTGACCCCAAAGCGGATGGATTCTGAAAAGAGCTCAGAATTCAGTCTGAGAAGCAGCTAAGAGCCTTTGAGCTCCCCTTTGCCCGTGCTAACTCTTGGCTTGTTTGGCACTCACAGAGCCAGCGGCTGAGGCACAGCAGCCACTCTACCGAGAACTCTCCAGTCGAGCGCCGAAGCCTAATGACCTCAGATGAAAACTACCACAACGAAAGGGCTCGGAAGAGCAGGAACCGCTTGTCTTCCAGTTCCCAACACAGCAGAGACCACTACCCTCTGGTGGAAGAAGAATACTCTGACTCATACCAGGACGCTTACAAACCCCACAGGAACCGAGGATCCCCGGGAGGATACAGCCACGACTCGCGACATAGGCTTTGAGTTGAAGAACCTGGGGATGAGGATGGGGGGGTGGGATGAGGGGTGGGGAAGGGAGGGGTGGGAACAAAAATAATAGGATTCATCAGTTGATAACTTGCCATGAAGTAGCTGGGAAACAAAAACCAAAACCATCTTGGTTTGGCAGAAGAAACAAAACAAAATCATCTTGGTTTGGCAGGTGTGACCACAGTTGCACTCTGCTGTCATCTGATCTGTTCCAGTAGGGGCAAAACCAAAAGTGACCGTGCCCTGACATTTCTGCCCAATCAATCAATCAATCAATCATTGAGGTTGGTTGCTTTGAATTTTTTGGATTCTGGATGTATTTTTTTTTGTGGTGTTTTGGGTTCTTTTTTTCTTTTGCATTTAGAGCCATACTTTGGTTGGTTTGTTTGTTTGTTTCCTTGTCTGTAGGTATTAGACACATCCATTTGTAATTAATAGGGTACTTAAAATCGAGGCACTTATAAAATGATAATTTCCTGTGCTGGAAATTCCAAATGACCAGTTCCAGTTGGAACCACTTTATAAGCCAATTCCTGTTGGAATTTGGGGGAATTGACTGGAAAGTCGACTTGAGCATGTTGCAATCAAGTGAAAAAAAAACCCAAACAACCACCAACAGAAAAAAAGGAGGGGGGGGAGGGGGAATAAGAAACAACAACACCCACACCCCCCCGCCCCCACCAAACCCAAATGAAGAAGAATTACAAACCACTAGAAGCCTGAAAGTCAGCTACAGGATTTGTTTGCTGGAAGCTCAGTGTCTAGTTGAAGTTAGAATAAACAAAAAAACCCACCAAAGGCTTTATTCTAACTACTTCTCTCCAGAGTGGCTTTTTTGGGTTTGGGGTGTTGGTTTTTGTTTTTTTTCAGGGAGTGCCAACTATCACCAATTCTTGCAGCAGTTACAAAACCACTTTCCAGTTTGAAATATTTAATATCTTTTTTTTTTTTTTTTCTTAGACCTGGTGTGAATGTGGCAGGAAGAGGATTTCTCTTCATTTAGCCAGTACCGATGGGTTTTGTTGCGGTCAGCGGGGAGGAACTGTGGCAGGAGAAAGGGAAATAGGGAGATGGAGCAAACCTGAGGGTAGTGTGGTTGGAGGTTGAGAAGAGGCTCTTTTGTTGCTCCTCTTGACCTGAACAGGTTGAGAAGAGGCTTTTTTCTTGCTCCTCTTGACCTGAACAGGTTGAGAAGAGGCTTTTTTGTTGCTCCTCTTAACCTGAACAGGTTGAGAAGAGGCTTTTTCTTGCTCCTCTTGACCTGAACAGGTTGAGAAGAGGCTTTTTTGTTGCTCCTCTTAACCTGAACAGGTTGAGAAGAGGCTTTTTTGTTGCTCCTCTTAACCTGAACAGGTTGAGAAGAGGCTTTTTCTTGCTCCTCTTGACCTGAACGGGTTGAGAAGAGGCTTTTTTGTTGCTCCTCTTAACCTGAACGGGTTGAGAAGAGGAAACTTTTTTTTGTTGCTCCTCTTAACCTGAACAGGTTGAGAAGAGGCTTTTTTCTTGCTCCTCTTACCTTGAACAGGTTGAGAAGAGGCTTTTTGTTTCTCCTGACCTGAACAGGTTGAGAAGAGGCTTTTTTGTTGCTCCTCTTAACCTGAACAGGTTGAGAAGAGGCTTTTTCTTGCTCCTCTTGACCTGAACAGGTTGAGAAGAGGCTTTTTTCTTGCTCCTCTTGACCTGAACAGATTGAGAAGAGGCTTTTTTCTTGCTCCTCTTGACCTGAACAGGTTGAGAAGAGGCTTTTTTGTTGCTCCTCTTGACCTGAACAGGTTGAGAAGAGGCTTTTTTCTTGCTCCTCTTAACCTGAACAGGTTGAGAAGAGGCTTTTTGGTTGCTCCTCTTAACCTGAACAGGTTGAGAAGAGGCTTTTTGGTTGCTCCTCTTAACCTGAACAGGTTGAGAAGAGGCTTTTTTGTTGCTCCGCTTACCTTGAACAGGTTGAGAAGAGGCTTTTTTGTTTCTCCTGACCTGAACAGGTTGAGAAGAGGCTTTTTTGTTGCTCCTCTTAACCTGAACAGGTTGAGAAGAGGCTTTTTTGTTGCTCCTCTTGACCTGAACAGGTTGAGAAGAGGCTTTTTTGTTGCTCCTCTTGACCTGAACAGGTTGAGAAGAGGCTTTTTCTTGCTCCTCTTGACCTGAACAGGTTGAGAAGAGGCTTTTTTGTTGCTCCTCTTGACCTGAACAGGTTGAGAAAAGGCTTTTTTATTGCTCTTCTTGACCTGAACAGGTTGAGAAAAGGCTTTTTTGTTTGTTTCTCTTCTTTACCTGAACACAGCTTGTAGTCCCAAAATGGAATATTAGTGTATAGAGACATCATCTTCCCCCCCCCCCATTTTTAGCCTTTTGAAAAGGGAAACACCACTCCTCTTACCCAGTGTGTAGAGTACCTCCATCCCAGCACATCGCAGGACCTCCCAACAGGTTACATCTTTCAAAGTCCATCTTTGAATGTCTTAAGAATTCAGCATCGCACAAGAAGTCTCCAGCAGCTTGGTTTCAGTTCCAGTGATGAAGTCTGAGGGAGGGGAGTGGGGTTTAACTATTGGTGGATGACAAACCATTCGAGAGAACACCTTGGTCAGGATTAGCTGGCAATAAAGCCCATGTTAGCTGGAAAAACCAATCTGCTCCCGGTACAGTTGGTGAGCTGCTGTTTGTGATTCAAAGCAGGAGGATCAATCTGTGGAGATGTTGCTGCCTTACTTCCTAACACTCACTCCCTTGCACCTCCTGAGTCTTCAGTTTCTTTACCTAGGCCCATTTGTGTGACTGGCCTCGTGTCTTACATGATCAGGGAAGCCTTAGGTCCAGTGTGACGAATTCACCACCACTCACCCTGCTGTGTCTTTGCACAGATGCTCCTCAACTTCTCCATTTCCTCCAGCTGACAGAATTTGCAATTTTTTTATGCAGGTTCATGTCAAACTTACTTTTTTCCCACCTTTGTCCAAAATGGGGATCATTAACTTTCAGATGGGTTTATATTTTCCTCCTAAAGTCTAGTGGAAGGTGTCCCTGCCTGTAGCAGGGCGGTTGGAATCTTCAAGGTCCCTTCCAACCCAAACCATTCTCTGAGTCTAGGAATAAATGAACATTATGATGTCTTCTCCTTTCTGGACCAATTAGAAAAGATCACTGGTATTTTCCACCACTGCAGCTGAGTCTGGTTATCTTCTTGATGTTAGAAAAGTAATCTCCTGTCTGGTACAACCCCAACTGATGCCCATCTCCAGCAGCACTAAGAGGTGGTGGATGTGTGGTTCATTTTTTCAATGCCTTGACTGCCTGAAGGGCAGCTGTCAACACCATGGGACGATGCAAATGGGCCACTGACCAAGAAAACCAGGGGAATCTCTGCATCCACTGGGAGTTAAGAATGGATCTGACAGACCTGATCCTGTCTGATCTTCTCCTGTCTGATTCCAAAAGAGCATTTAGGCTGAGGAAGGGTGGCAGGATCTGGTCTGGGAGTGGTGGCATCAGCTGCCTTCTCTAGTATTTTTCTGCTACAGCACAGTGGAGCCTTCTCCAAACCTTTGTTCCATGTACAGCACACATACCTGCATGAGAAAAGAAGGCATTTAGGCAAAACCATTGATTTATTTTTTTCCCCCTTTTTTTCCCCCCTCTAAGCTTTACTACTAAGTTTCTTGCTTGTGTGCATTAAAAGTACTAATTGCAAAGGATGCACTGAGATGTATAAACCTAGAGTAGCCAGCTCTTTATCTTTATTCTGTAGTAGCAGTAGGGATCAGATCATTTAATTGCTTGAAGATATTTGCATTTGAAATGGCAGGTAGCTGCCAAAGCAACCTAACTTAGATTTTTCTAGTAATCAAGGTTACTGCTTTATCATCTCCTGGCCAAAACTCTTCATCTCTTCCTAAAGCCTTTTGGAGCCTTGTTTTCAAGTCTTCCATGTCATGCTAGGGAAAGATCTACAGGACACATATGCACAAATCCCATCACCTGCAGAATCTGAAGTGCCAAAACTCCTCGGTTTGTTCTCCTAACCCCACGCCCGTGAGGGAAGTTGCCTCTTCTCTTGGAAGAACACATGGACTTCTTTCACCATGTGGATTTACCTTGACTTTCCTCTCCCCTCCCTCTGCCCTTTCCATCTGAAGCAGTTAGAAGTGATCCCAGCAGGTCTCTTGCTTGCTGTTTGATTTTCTTTTTTCTACTTTGAGCTATATCTATCTCTAAGTACACCTATACCCAACGTGCTAATAGCTTGTTCATTTATTCTAGAGACAAGCTAGGGGAGCTCTTTATTTTATAAAGCAAATTGGTTTTAGGAAGCAGAGTAATCAGTAAAAGCTGCAGTGTCCAGAAGGACACATGTTAGCATCTGTCTTAGACCTCCAGCTGTGCTCGTCAGCTGTGTTGTGATTCCTTAACCCCACTGAGCTGTGTGGAACCATCAGGTTCCTGCATCCCTGAAGGGATATGTGGAAGGTTCCATTTTCCCAGCCCTGCCCCATTTCTTCCTGTTACTAAACTACTACTAAATATCACACTTGTGTCCCTAAGCTCTGGCTTCTACAGATTTCAGAGATGTTTTCTAAAACCTTTGGGTTTATTTTTGGTTTGTTTGTTTTGGAAGTAGCTTTTTTCTTGGTGTCAGCTTCAAAGCTTCCTTAGGACCCTTTGGGATGAACAACCTAATAAAGGTGAACCCAAACCATCTCCAGATCTAATGGTGCAGGGATAATGAATTAACAAAGTGTTGTCCCAATCCTGAAGCCACTTGAAAGACAATTAGTTGTTGAGCTCTTGAATTTATTGGCAAGTTGTATTTAACAGATGTCTGGGTTCTTTTTTTCCTGCTTCCAGAGATGTTTCTCCCATGGGATGTGCAGCTCCCAACTGCTGATGTTTTCTAACCCCGGCCTGTGCAACTCAAAAGCTGTTCCACATCCAATTTTAGTTCATAAACAGTGGGCCAAATTAAATGATTGTTTGCTGAACAGATTGGCTTGGCAAAAATAACTTCCTCTGCTTGAGAACTGACAGTGCAGCAGCAGCAGCAGCTGGATTTCATCCTGGGGGGAAAAAAAAACATCATCTTGCCATGGAAATTGGGCACCCCTGGTTTTGTCCCTGAGCAGCCCCAGCAGCTTCTGCAGCCAGTGCTGTTCTCTTTTGCTAATCACAGTTCCTCAGCTGCTCCTGATTCCACAGCTCTTGGAGTTAACTCTGATGGACCCAGATAAACCAAGTGTGCTTGGAGCTGGCTCTGTGGATGCCGTTGCTGGCGATTGGACTCACAGTCGTGCTCACAATTGTTGGTGGTGGGCTTGCTGCAAATCAGAAAAACCTTTTAGCAGGGTTGAAAGCTGCTTCTGATGTTGATGGGTGAGGAGGGTTTAGCCTTTTTGTGCTCCTTGCTTTTCAAATGATGTTTAGTAGGTGCTTAGAAGAGTGAGCATGGCGAGGAGGAGAGGTGGCTAGAGGAGGAACACGCTGATGGTAGTTCCTCTGGGTGCATGTAGGATGGAAACTACAAGCTCAGTTTGGTCTCAGACCCACAAACTTCTCTGAAAGAGACTCCTGCAATCCAAGATCTCAACTGACATTCCCATTCCTCAAATATTGCTGAGACTACTACCTGAGAGCAGACCAGTTGGGGTAGCTTAGGGGTTTAACCAGGCTTTTTTTTTTTTTTTTTTTTTTTTTTGTCCTCTGCTGTATTTTGTTGTCCAAGTTTGATTCATGCCCTTGATTCATGGCCTTCATTTTTGAGGTGAAACTAATTGGAGACCACAAATGAAAATCAATTAGATGCATATTTTGTAAGATACAACTTCTGCTAAACTAGTTTCACTCCTAATTGTTGGTTTCTATTCCCCTAGTTGGCATTAACAGGAGTTTGGATACAGGGGGTGCTGCTGCCGTGTCATGTGCTGCAGTTGCTCCTTGTTCCTTCCACCAGTGGCTCTGCAAAGAGAAACAAGGTGCTGTGGTGTCACCAGTTTGAACTCTGGGAGAATGAAGTCCCCAGATGCTGCCAAAAGGGAGGATGGTGTTTAAAGAGCCATTTGAAGAACCTTTGTCAGATTCAAGTTATTCAAGTCCAGATTAAATAGAGGTCTGTCTTGAGAACCAAAGGGGGATCAATAATGGCTGTGAGATAGATATAAGGGATTAGCTTGGAGAAGGAGCTGAGATTGCTGCTCAGTGTGGAAATCTTGTGTTGAGATCTCTCATGATTTATTTATGGAATCCCTTTGAAGAGGTCAAGAGAAATACTGAATCCATACAGGAGGATTCAGGGAGAAGGTGGAAGTCAAGTTTAAAAGGTTAATAATAATCTAGTTGTTCTGCTGACTGGAGGGGGTGGAGTAGATGAGCTTTAAAGGTCTTTTCCTTTAAACCATGCCATGATTCTATGAGTGTGTCAATCCTTTCTTCCTGGGAATAGCACTGGCTCACTCTGGGTGATGTTTGGTAGATTTGCCTCACCTTTTCTGGCCTCTTTTGGACTGGATCCTCCTGCTGGATGCAGGCTTTGTTACTGTCTTCTCCAAAAGTTGATAACTGTCAAGGTCTGACCAGAAGTGGCACATCCTGGTTATCAGAAACCTTACCAATATACTTCCTGAAAAGCAGAATGGAATTCCATTAAATCCCCAATCCCCTTTGGTATTAACTCTACTCAGTAGAAGCAGCAGAAAACAAAACAAAATCAATACAGTGAGAGAAGCTCTTGTACAGTACAGAGGAAAATGGTTTGCCAGTGATGTAAAAACAGAGCAAGGAGAAAGAAGCACATCTGTAATAGCACAAACTTCCAAGAATTGCACCCCTGCAGTCGCTGGAGTGGTCTGGAGATGGACTTTTGATCCATTCTCAGGGGGTTTATTGCAGTTTTGATCCCTTTAACTGACTGTCTGCTCCCTGGGCAGGTCATTTCTAAGCCTTGCATTTTGCCTGTGTGATTACTTTCCGAGAAGTTGTATTCCTTGCCTATTAATTAATGAAAGCAAAAAAACCCCAAACCCACGCCCCTAAATCTTTGAAAATTAGAAAGCCCACTGCACTCATTTCTGCTAATTTTCCTCCTCAAAGCTGAAATGACATCAATAAGCTCTGGTTTTAGCTAGTTTTGGTACTTAACTGAGGATGAGACCACAAATACACCAGTAGCCCAAGGTCTGGCATGGAAAAAAAAAGTCCCAGTAAGGAAGTTCTTGGGGCTACAGAGCGACTTGCTGGGGATGGAGAGGCTGGGGAGAGAAGAATGTTGCATCCTCAGAGCTCTGTCTACTCCAAACTTCCACTGAGTTTAAAATGTGAAGGGAAATCGGGTGAAGGGAGGGGGTTGGACACAGAGAGGAGCTCTTGCCCTCTTGCAGGGAGGTTGGAGTAGATGATCTCTCAGATCCCTTCCAACCTAGGCCATTCTGTGAAGATGATCTTTAAAGTTCCCTTCCAACCTGATGCAGTCTGTGCTTTGGTGGATTTACACCTGAAGTGCTCTCAATTCTCTTCTCTTGTGTGTAGAGCAGCTAAGGAAGAGAACCGAGCAAAACACAACTTGTGTGCACACACCAGACATGGGGGGCAAAGAAAGAAGGTGAAAACAGTCACTCAAACTACAAACTATGGACCTTGGGCTTCTCAGATCCCACAAAATCCACGTTTTTTTCACCCAGACTGGTTCCCAGTGACAGCCTGGCAGTTATTAAATCTATAGCTACGTTTCAGTGTCTAGAGGGGACCTAACAGGAAGGCTGGGGAAGGACTGTGTAGAGGGGCCTGTGGTGATAGGATGAGGGGCAATGGATTGAGACTGGCGCAGGGGAGATTTAGGTTGGACATCAGGAGGAAGCTCTTCACTGTGAGGGTGGTGAAGCACTGGAACTGGCTGCCCAGGGATGTGGTCGAGGCCCCATCCCTGCAGACATCCAAGATCAGCCTTGATGTGACCCTGGGCAGCCTGCTCTAGTCGGAGGCATCCCTGCTGACTGCAGGGGGGGGGCTTGAACAAGCTTTGAGGGTCCCTTGCAACCTGATGTGAAATGCAGCCTCACTGGGAGCCAGTTCAGCTGGTAAAGACACTTACTAAGCCAAACCCACTCCAAATTGGTGTTTTCTGCTGATTTCCCTCTTTCTGTTGTCCCTTCTATAGATACTGTATGTGTAGCATTCGACGAGGCATGCTGGGTACAATATACTATGCAAATGTGTACAGTGTTGCATGCTTTGCTCTCCCTCTGCTTTTAGTGGCTTTTCAAGGATTAAGAGGGGAAAAAAAATAAGAAAAACAACCAAAAAAAAAAAAAAAGCCCTCAAAGGAAAAGAAAAGTGTTGTTATTTTTGTGATCAGAATCATTTAAAAAGAGACAAATGCAGCCTGCATGCAGATAGTATCCTCATTTCTATGGTTTTCTGGAATTTGGATGTACAAAACCCAACTGCATTCCCAGAACTTTTCTACAATAAATGAAAAAGGAAGAAAAAGGAAAAAAATGACAAACCTTTCAAAAGCCTTTGGAGTCTCTTGGTGTTCTCTGCTGTGCACTGAGAAAGTGTTCAGAGCCTTAGGGGTGGTTTTAACTACTAGGTGATGGCCAGGCCCAGAGTCAGGGGGAATGGAGTTAACTCCAGCTGGTGGCTGGTCACCAGTGATGCTCCCCAGGGCTCAGTGCTGGGGAGAGTTCTCTTTAATGGCTGCCCAGGGAGGTGGTGGAGTCACCATCCCTGGAGGTGTTCAAGAGGGGACTGGACGTGGCCCTTGGTGCCACGGTCTAGTCATGAGGTCTGTAGTGACGGGTTGGACTTGATGATCTTTGAGGTCTCTCCCAACCTTGGTGATTCTGTGTGATCCAGGGGACTGAGGCTTCCCCAGTAAGTTTGCAGATGACACCACATTGGGTGGCAGTGTTGATCTGCTGGAGGGGAGGAAGGCTCTGCAGAGGGATCTGAGCAGGATCTGAGCAGGCAGGCTCTGCAGAGGGATCTGGGCAGGCTGGATCAGTGGGGCAAAGCCAATGGGATGAGGTTCAAGAACATCAAGTGCTGGGTATTGCACTGGGGTCACAACAACCCCATGAAGGCTTCAAGCTTGGGGCAGAGCGGCTGGAAACTGCCCAGCACAAAAGGATCTGGGGGTATTGGTCAACAGCCAGATGAAGATGAGCACCAGCACTGGCCTGGATCAGCGACAGTGTGGCCAGCAGGAGTGATTGTTCACCCTGCACTGGGCACCGGCAAGGCCACACTTCAAATCCTGGGCTCAGGTTGGGGCCTGTTACTCTAAAGACATTAAGGGGCTGGAGCAGGTCCAGAGAAGGGCAACAGAGCTGGTGAAGGGTCTGGAGAACAGGGTTGGTGAGGAGCAGCTGAGGGAACTGGGGGTGTTGAGCCTGGAGGAGGCTGAGGGGAGACCTCATTGCTCTCTACAACTCCCTGAAAGGAGGTTGGAGTGAGGTGGGGGTTGGTCTCTTCTCCCAAGGAACAAGTAACAGGACAAGAGGAAATGCCTTCAAGCTGCAGGAGGTGAGGTTTAGGTTGGACATTGGGACAATTTTTTCCCCTTCAGGGTTGCCAGGTCCTAAGCCAGGCTGCCCAGGGCAGTGGTTGCATCCCCATCCCTGGAGGGGTTTCAAAGCCATGCAGACGTGGTGCTGAGGGCCATGGCTTCGTGGTGACCTGGCAGTGCTAAGGGTTCGACTCAATGATCTTTGAGGCGTCTTCCAGCCTACAAGGTTCTGTGTTCCTAGGATTTACTGTTTGTGGACAGCTTTTGACAGCAGCTTCACGTGTTAGCATTTTCAGTCAACAAGATTCCAAAGAAGGAGATGTATCTGGGCTGGGAAATGAATGAAGTTGATTTTTAACTCCCTGCTCTTAACTAGCTGCAGCTTAGAAACACAGAAGTACATCTAATGCCTCCCTGCTCTGCTGAGTAAAATGCACCCAGCTCATTGCTCAGCTGAAGGAGTCTCATGGACCTTGATGGCCTTTGGAACTGGTCCTTGGTAGGAGCTTGTATGCATTTCAAATGGGTTCCTAGACAGGAACTGAGGGCTGGGGGTCAAAAGGGAAGGGACAGGCTCTGCTCACTTGCACCCTGGGATAGGACAAGGGACAATGGATAGAAACTCCAGCACAAGAGGTTCCACCTCAACATGAAGAACTTCTTCACTGTGAGGGTCACAGAGCACTGGAGCAGGCTGCCCAGAGAGGCGGTGGTCTCCTTTTCTGGAGACTTTCCAGCCCCATCTGTCTGTGATCTTGTGTGACCTGTGCTGGATCCTATGGTCCTGCTCTGGCAGAGGGGTTGGACTCGACAATCTCTGGACGTCCCTTCCAACCCCTGACATCCCAAGAGCTTGTGAACAAGTACCAGAATGAGGGAGGTGTTTACAACAACGAATAATTAACATAAGTTTATAGTATCTTGAATGCAGGAAAACGCTGAAAGATTCTCCCTCCAGCAGAGAGTTCCATGACTCAACACCACCACGGCCACTAGACCATGTCCCAAAGTGCCGTGGCCACAGCTCTCTTGAACACCTCCAGGGATGGTGACTCCACCACCTCCCTGGGCAGCCTGGTCCAGACCACTCCTGCAGCAAAGAAATTGTTCCTCATGTCTCCTGGTGCAGTTTCAGTCACCCCGTGTCCTGTCATAACAGGTCCTATTCAAAAGTCTGTTCCCAGCTTTCTGATCGGCCCCTTTAAGCACTGAAAGGCCACCAGAAGGCGTCCCGGGAGCTTTCCATTCTCCCGGCCGAACAAGCCCAACGCTCCCAGCGCTCTGCGGGCAGCAGCGGAGGGCCGGGGCGGAGCCGCCCTGACGTCACAGCGCCGCGCACGCCCCCGCCCGCCCCGTCCCTACGGTGGCCGCGCAGGGCGCTGCTCGCGGCGCGGTTTCTCCTTCGTTCCGCGGCCGGCGCTGAGGCGAGAGGAGCGGGGTGGCGGCGGTGGTGGCTGTGGCCGTGGTGGCGGCGGCGATGTCCCAGCTTGAGCAGGCCTGGCGGGGCCCTAGCCCGCCTTTTCACCGGCAAAGCGGGCGCCGGGCCGGGCCCTGAAGCCGCCCGCCGCCCCGGGAAGACTGGATAACCCCCTGAGGGAACCGGCGAGGCCCGGAGCTGCCCCGGCTGAGGATGGGGATCCTCTTCACCAGGATATGGAGGCTATTCAACCATCAGGGTGAGGGGACGGAGCTGGAGGAGCAGGAGGTGGCCTGGGACGCGGCGGCGGGACGCGCAGGTGCCGGGCCGGGCCTGAGGGCGAGCCCCGGCCGGGTGAGGCGGCGGCGGCGGCGGTTCCTCCCCCTTGAGGGCGGCCGGAGTGGGTCGGAGCTGCGTGCCCGCCCTGCTAAACCAGCCCAGCTTTGACCACCGAGGCTAAAAGGCGATGTGGCCTCAGTCCCTTAGCCCTGCCCGGGGTTGGGGGTAGCCCCAGAGGACAAGCCGCCACCAGAAAAGTTGGGGGACTTTAACCCTTTTCCCCCGCCCCGGTCTGAGTCACGGGCAGGCTCGTCTGCTGCAAGGTGGATGTTCAATTATCGAGGTGCGCCGAGAGAATCCAGCCGTGTTGGTGGGGTGGCGTGTAGTTTCAACTCGTCATCTGCAGAACGTGCTTTATTCGTGGCATTGAGCGATAAACCTCAGTGCCTGGCAAAGTCGCTCATTTGTGGAGTAAAGGTTGGAAGTTGCTTGGGGCTCGTAACGCCCGGCTCTCAACGGCGAGGTTCTAGTGGGAGCTGTAACTTTATACTCCGCACGCTGACGCCCTTCCCCCGTGTTTGTTGCTGAGGTCTTTTACTTTTGGTTTGCAGTGAACTTCAGTAGGCTCCCCCACGCCTGTTGAACGTCCCGGTTATGCGCCCGTTAACACTCGCTGCAAATCCAACCACACATTTTTGTCTTGTAGCCTCCAGCCCCACCTCAGATCTCCCGCTCCAGCTGCTTTCCTAACCTCTGCTATGCTGGCAGCACCACACCAGAAACAAAAGTTCCTAAGTTTTGTGGGGGTCAGGTAAGCAGCTATTTTGACAATATTGTGCAGTTCTGCAAAGTTCTTAAGACTGGAGTTTCTGTTTGATGATCCATCAGGCAACTCTGCAAAACCACACAATATTGGTAAAACCTAAACCAAGAGAACCCCCGCTTACCTGGCCCCTCTCCCTTCCCTCTCTCCTCTGTGTTAAATCAATGCAAGGATACTTTGCTGACAGGAGGAATTGATCTCTGGTTGTCTGAAGCTTGGGCAGACATATAATGGCTTTTTGTTGCCCTTGAGGACCACAGGGGAGGGGGTGGAAGAAAGCCCCTTCTCACAAAGCTTTTACTTGCATGAATAGTGCTGTTGAAGGCAGGGCTGTTTGTGCAGGGGAAAGTTGTGTACTATAACTGAGAGCAGGCAGCACTCACTTGTCCTAGAAATCATAAATTGGTGTGGGCTTGACAGCAGCAGCTGTAGAATTCAGGTTCCATTTTGTGCTGTATGGGAGAGAAGATCCTAAACAGAAACAGTCATTGATTCTGGTGTTGAGCTCCCAAATGTGTTCACATATGTGCTAGGGGAGTTTTGTGTAGGACTCTGTGGTTTACCTAAGACTGAATTGGGTGGCTGCTGTGAAATATTTGTGGGCAAAAATCTGTTCTCCAGATTCCAAACCTGCCAAAAGGAAAAGAGGATGCTGAGGGAGACAGGTGGAGCGCCCTGCTCATCAGCGTTGCTGTGGGGTTTACACATCGCATCAGGTTGGAAGGGACCCTCATCTTAGCCAACCCCCCTGCAGTCAGCAGGGACATCTCCAACTGGATCAGGCTGCCCAAGGCTGCGTCAAGTCTGATCTTGAATGTCCCCAGGGATGGGGCCTCAACCACACCCTGGACAGCCTGTTCCAGTATCTCTCCATTCTGCAGAACTTCCTCCTAATGTCCAACCTAGATCTCCCCTGCTCCAGTTTCAAACCGTTGCCCCTCGTCCTATCCCCACAGGCCCTTCTAAACAGTCCCTCCTCAGCCTTCCTGTGGGTCCCCTTCAGATACAGAAATGTAGCTGTAAGATCTCCCTGGAGCTTTCTCCAGGCTGAGCAGCCCCAGCTCTCTCAGCCTGTCACCACAGGGGAGGTTCTCCAGCCGCCTGATCATCTTTGTGGCCTCCTCTGGACCTGCTCCATCAGGTCCGTGTCTCTCTTGTGTGTTTAACAGCTGTTTGCAAAGAGATTAACATGTTGCAGGATGTAATGAAAGAACAGCCTTATGGAAATGAACTTTCAAAGTGTGTTTTGGAGAGCTGCTGAAGTTTGGGAGACGGAGACAGCAGCCTGCTCTGGTCGGTGTGGAAGCTTAGCAAAGGCTTCCAGCTTGAGACTGAAAAAAGGGCACCTGTAATCCCTCAGAAATTGTTCCTGTAGATGAGCAGATGGGAACCAATTTACCATCACTGACCTGCTATGGAGAGTACAGGGGTTGTGCACCTCTGCAGGCAAAGAGGCTTTTAGGTATGGCCTGTGAAATGTGGCAGCTGAAGTGTGGTGCAGTGTTTGCTTAGGAAATCGCTCTGCAAGTGCAACGTTAACCTTGTTGTTATCACGATGGCAAAGTTAACCCTGGTGATCTTTCTCATTTCAGAGCACAAAGTAATCATTGTTGGGCTGGACAATGCAGGCAAAACCACCATTCTCTATCAATTGTGAGTATGGACTGCAGCTGCACTTCCTGCATTTTGAGGTGCCTGTTGAATATATGTTGCTCTGAAGGGTTTTTTGCTGCTTTGCCTCGGGTGGTTTGGGGTTGGGTTTTGGTTTTTTGGGTGGTTTTTTGGTTGTTTCTTTACTTGGAGAGCATCCAGCTGGAGATGACAGCAGAGCAGAGGTGGCAGTGGGTCAAAGCGTGTGTTTGCAGTTGGGAAAGGGCCCTGCTTTGCCTGCTGTATGGGTAGGGTTTTGTTCGGAGCTTTTCTTTGTCACGTTACTGTGCTTCTACCACTTAAATCAGAGAATTGTAGCATGGTGTATCATAGTATCAGTCAGGGTTGGAAGGGACCATAAAGCTCTTCTAGTCCAACCCCTCTGCACTCAGCAGGGACATCTGCAACTTGAGCAGGTTGCTCAGAGCCCCAAACAGCCTGACCTGCGTTGCTTCCAGGCATGGGACACCTACCACCTCTTTGGGCAACCTGGGACAGCATCTCACCACCCTCAGTGGCAAAAATTCCTTCCTTCCCTCCCCTCTGAATCTCCCTCTTTTAGTTCAAACCATCACCCCTTGTCCTGTCACAACAGGCCCTGCTCAAAAATCTGTCCTCTGCTGTATTCTCAGCCCCTTCAAGCACTGAAAGGCCACCAGAAGGTCTCCCTGCAGCCTTCTCTTCTCCAGGCTGAACAAGCCCAACTCTCTCAGCCTGGCCTCACAGCAGAGGGCTTCCAGCCCTGCCAGCATTGCTGTGGCCTCCTCTGGCCCTGCTCCAACAGCTCCCTCTCTGTGCTGTGCTGAGGACTCCAGAGCTGGTCCCAGCCCTGCAGGTGGAGTCTCAGCAGAGCACAGCAGAGGGGCAGAATCCTCTCCCTGCCCCTGCTGCCCACACTGCTGGGGATCAGCTCAGGACACAGCTGGGGCCAGGCTGGCAGCACTGGGTGCCAGCTCATGTCCAGCTTAGCACCCAGCAGCACCCCCAAGTCCATCTCCATGGGGCTGCTCTCCAGCCTTCCAGCCTGGATCGATAGTGGGGGAGTTGCCCCAGCCCAGCTACAGGACCTTGCAGTTGGCCTTGTTGCCCGTCATGAGGTTCACAGAGAGCCACTTCCCCAGCTTGTCACAGCTGCCTTTGGTGTCACCGTGCAGGCTGTTGGCCAGCTCTTTAAAATGTGGTTGCATCGAGCCTAGCCACAGGACAGTGCTGCAGCACGTGGAGACTGAACTGTTGTGGGAGTAGCAAAGCCTCCCCTCACCCTGCCCTGACTTCCCGTGTCCCAAGTTGTGCTTCCACGTTGTTTGTGGTAGAGGATGAAAGGAAGGCTGAGTGCTGGCCGAGCTCAGGGCAGCGTAGCTCTGTGGCTGGTGGCAGTCCATGCTGCAGCTTCTGCCTCTCCTGGTGGCTCTGGCTGGTGTGTGTCTGGGGTTAGCCTTGCTGCTGGTTCACATGAAGCTTGTGTGAGCTTCCTATCGCTGCTCCTCAGCTGTGTTTTGATAAAAGGCTACGAAATTGATCCCAGGCTCAGCAGCTTCTAGGTGGGACAAGCAGCTCAAGGTCTGTTTGTAACAGGTTTGTGGTTTCTCAAGTGAAGCAGTCTGGTGTTAGGAAGCATTCCTGAGTTGATATCAGAAATCGTTCCAGTCCAGTGATGTGGCCACACTGGTCCCAGCCCTACGCTCCAAGTATGCTCTGTTACAATGTTTGGGTTTGGTCAAGTCGTGGCCTGCTTTTGCCTCTCTGCAACATGGAACTCCTGCAGCGTTTCCAGCAGGCTCTGTGGGGAAGGTGGAAAGATGAGGGTGGTTGTTGCTAGTTAGATCAGGAGTGAGAGATTTTTGAAAGCACAGATAGAAGGAAGAATATTTTTTTTACAACTAGTAGCTGCTGCAGCTGAGGGCTCTCCTTGGTGCATTTTAATGCTGCCTGTGTCTTTCTGCTTCCTCCACAAGTGTCTCATGATTCTTCTCCTTTCTGCAGTCTCAATGTTTTCCTTTCCCTTTTGTACAGTGGATCTCTCTGTCTCCTTTTCCTTTATACTCTTTTTAGCTCCACAGGACTTCCCTTCTCTTTTCTTGTTTTCCAACTCTGACTACTGTCCTCTGTTCCTCCTCCTGTAACCCTACCTCCATCTGTGCACATCCCATTTTTACTCTTACCATTTCCTTGTGGCACCAAAGTGTCCTGAGCAAGAATAAACATGTTTAACTCATAGAATATGTCCCTGAAAGGATCATCTTTGTTTTTCTCATTAGCCTTTCCTAACGTCTGATTTTCTGCATTATTGAAAGCCTGGCCCAGCTGTAATAATGGAAAGCTGAAAGGTGATATCATAGAATGATTGGGTTGGAAGGGACCTTCAAGATCATCCAATTCCAACCCCCGCCGTGGGCAGGGACACCTCCCACCAGATCAGGTTTGCTCAAGGCCTCATCCAGCCTGGCTTTGAACAATTCCAGGCTTGGAACCTCCACAGCTTCTCTGGGCAACCTCTTTTAGTGCCTCACCACCCTCATGGGGGAACATTTCCTCCTAATGTCTCATCTAAATCCAGCTTCTTCCAGTTCTCCCAGGAGATGAGCAGAGATAACTAGCAGCACAGCTAGCGTTGGTTGGTGCCCTGGCCATCGCTTCGATGGCATGAAGGGTCACAGCAGACATTGTGGTGGTGATTCTTCTAAAAGATCATGGCAGCTTCACTCCCCTCAGGTAGCAGTAAGGGTTTTGTGCTAAAATGCCTGAAAATGCCTTTAAGCTCCATGCTGCCCTCACTTCAGTGAGGAGGAGGGAAGAATCCACCAGTCCTGTTGCAAACTATGAGATGCCAGCAGCCTGAATGTGAAAGGCTCCAGGTCTGGTCAAGGAAAGGGGCATTCACAGAATGCATCAGGTTGGAAGAGACCCTCACAGGTCACCTTGTCCACCCCCTGCAGTCAGCAGAGGCATCTCCAGGTAGAGCAGATTGCTCAGGAGAACATCGTCCTTGAATGGTTCCAGGGATGGGGCCTCAGCCACATCCCTGGGCAACCTGTTCCAGTGTTTTACCATTATACATCTCTGCCAAGCATTAAAAGAGTTCCACTCTGTCCCTGCCCATGGCAGGGGGTTTGGAACTAGATGATCCTTGTGGTCCCTTCCAACCCTGACTGATTCTGTGATTCTACTTGAGGCTTGTTTTTTTTAATATGAAATCAACCACAGACAGCTTTTAATTGTTACCCTAGCTTTAATTTTATGACTCTTTCATCTCATCCCTCCTTTTCCCTTTTTCTCTGTAGTTGCCTTCACATGTGTGTTGTGAGAGGGTTTCTTGTTAATATGCTGCTAAGACACTGGGTAACTGGGATTCCTCCTCCTTTCTATCTTCAGTTCTCTAAGGAAATATTCCAGCACTGTTACAAGTCTCAGATTGCTGTCGCTGTAACTAAAAGCTCTGCTGGAGCCTCAGAAAATGTTCATGTTAAACTGAAAAGACAGATCAAGATTAAAAGGGAAGGAAAAATATCATAATGAAGTTCTCTGAAAAATGGTTGATGTTTTCCTTGGAGTTCTTCTAATTGTCTTGGCATATCCCTGACAGTGTAAATAAACTGGATGTTAGGAGTATCCAGAAGGCACTGCTGATGTGAAAGTGGTGGTCTTGCTGCAGTCTCTGAAGCAATGTGTTTGAAGTCTGATCTTTTTATTTTGGAGATCTTCTGGTGGCCTTTCAGTGCTTAAAGAGGCTGATCAGAAAGTTGGGGACAGGCTTCTGAGCAAGGCCTGTTGTGACAGGACAAGGGGTGGTGGTTTGAGCCAAAGAGGGAGATTCAGACTAGGGAGATGCTTCACACTGGGGGTGGTGAGACCCTGTCCCACACTGCACAGAAGAGGTGGGAGATGCCCCATTCCTGCAACCGTTCCAGGTCAGGTTGGTTGGGGATCTGAGAACCCTGCTCTAGTTGCAGGTGTCCCTGCTGAGTGCAGGGGGTTTGGATTATGTCAACTTTAAAGGTCCCTTCCCACCCAAACCGTTCTAGGGTTTGTCTCCAAAAAGTAGTGTTGGGCTGTGCTGGAGCGGGCAGGGAAGGAAGTTTGGATGTTAAGTAACTGAATTGTGAAGAAACTGTGCTCTCAGTGGCCTGGACTGGGTGCATGGAGAGGTGTAGTACATTTGGTGGAGCTGGGCTGTGAGTTGTTTTTCTGCAGCCTTGGAAATCTTGTGGTTTAACCACACTCTTGAAGCAAAACAACTGTGCTGTCTCCTGTGTGTGCCAAGATCGGTCTGGAAAGAAAGCAGCTGAGTGCTTCAAACAGCTCCTGAAGGAAATCTTCTCTCAGCTTTGTGATTCAGTTCATTATAGTAGAGTTTGGTCCATGGGAGCTCTCTGAGCTCTGTGATTTGGGTTCTGCAGAGGTCACAGAGCCCTTTTTTATTGCTGTTTTTATTTATTGTTGTTCAATAACAATAAATGAGGAGAGACCTCATTGCTCCCTGAAAGGAGGTTGGAGTGAGGTGGGGGTTGGTCTCTTCTCCATAGTATCAGGTGATAGAATGAGAGGAAATGGCCTGAAACTGTATCAGGGGAGGTTTAGATGGGAGGTAGGAACAATTTCTTTGCTGCAAGCATGGTCAGGCATTAGAACAGGCTGCCCAGGCAGGTGGTGGATCACAGGATATTAGGGGTTGGAAGGGAGATCATCAAGTCCAGCCCCCTGCCAGAGCAGGAGCATAGAATCTAGTTCAGGTCACACAGGAACACATCCAGATGGGGCTGGAAAGTCTCCAGAGAAGGAGACTCCACAACCCCTCTGGGCAGCCTGGTCCAGTGCTCTGTGACCCTCCCAGTGAAGAAGTTCCTCCTCATGTTGAGGTGGAACCTCCTGTGCTGGAGTTTCTATCCATTGCCCCTTGTCCTATCCCAGGGTGCAAGTGAGCAGAGCCTGTCCCCTCCCTCTTGACCCCCAGCCCTCAGATATTGATAAACATTGGTTAAATCCCCTCTCAGTCTTCTCTTCTCCAGACTAAACAGCCCCAGGGCTCTCAACCTGTCCTCATAAGGCAGCGCTCCAGTCCCTTCAGCCTCCTGGTAGCTCTCTGTTGGACTCTCCAGGAGTCCACCGTCCCTGGAGGTGTTCAAGAGACCTGTGGCCATGGCACTTTGGGACAGGGTTTAGTGGCCATGGTGGTGTTGGGTTGACTGTTGGACTGGATAATCTTATAAGTCCTTTCCAGCCTGAACAACTGTGTGCTTGTGTTTGTGGTGGTGGTGTGTGGCTGCTGCAGCTCCATGAACGAGGTGGTGCACACCTCGCCCACCATCGGCAGCAACGTGGAGGAGATCGTGGTGAACAACACGCGCTTCCTCATGTGGGACATCGGCGGCCAGGAGTCCCTGCGCTCCTCCTGGAACACCTACTACACAAACACTGAGGTGAGCACAGCAGCCTTGCTGGGCTGCTCTCTCTCGCCACTGCTGGCCAAAGGGCTCCAGGGGGCCTGAGCTCTGCTCCAGGAGCGCTTCCAGAGGGCTCTGTTAACTGGTCCCAGTGTTAACTCCTTGACGTTAGAGACCTCCTCCTCCTCTTACAACTCTTCCCTGGGATGCGTGATAGGACGTTCCCATGAAAACCAACTTGTTTGTAAGGATTCTGTGTCCACCTTTGGGTCTGGACACCAGTTTGTCATGGCATTGCAGATCTCTGTGCTTACAGGCCCCCTTTTGTGGACCATGACTGCTCTGATGGAGTCACCATCCCTGGAGGTGTTTAGGAAGAGCCTGGATGAGGCACTTGGTGCCATGGTTTAGCTGATGAGATGGTGTTGGGTGATAGGTTGGACTTGATGATCTCAAAGGTCTTTTCCAACCTGGTTTATCCTACTCTAGCCTATCCTACTCTAGCCTATCCTACTCTAGCCTATCCTACTCTAGCCTATCCTACTCTAGCCCCTAGCCTATTCTATTCTTCTCTCTGAGGTTTAGGAGCTCAGTCTTGCAAGCTCCCATGATCTTAAAGGATCTTCCCTAAGCACCTCCAGGAATATTAAGAACTCCTTTAGCTGTTTAAGTTGCACTGGATTAAAGCAATGACTTAAGTCAGGGTTTCCTATACAATATCAAATATGGTTTAAAAAGCCATGGTTATGCTTTAAAAAAAAAAAAAAAAAAGGTCTTTTCTGTAGTAATTGAATTTTATTCTCCTGTGCTCCCTGTATGATGCTGTGATGTGTGTCTGCATGTATGCTTCTGAAGCACAGAGCTTGCAGGGGTTTGGAATCCCTTTAAAATGTGTTTTTGCCTGTCAGTACAAGTAGAAAGCTGATACAATTTACCTTTTCAAGGCTGCAGCAAAATATTTGAGGCATCCTTGTGCTCCCTCAGGACAAAGCCAGATCTGGGATTACAGAGCCAGTTGCTTTCAGTATAACATTTTCACTTGAGAATGGGAAATCAAAGGATGTGTCAGAGCTCCCTTTGTATGCAAACCACAGCACAAGCTGTAAACCAGCAGCTTGTGTTGGGTAATCACACTCTGGCTGCGAGAGGTGACCTGGCAGTGCTGCCCTAATGGTTGGACTTGATGATCTTAAAGGTCTCTCCCAACCAGTACAACCCTGTCATTCCATGATGTCTGATATCAGTCTGGATAACGTGATGGGAGCAGTGAACTGTTGTGCTGATGAGTGTCTGGCAAGAAGGAGAGTTTATTCTGACTAATCACTTCTCTCTTCTTCAAGTTTGTGATAGTTGTTGTGGACAGCACAGACAGAGAGAGAATTTCTGTGACTAAAGAAGAGCTCTATAAAATGTTAGCACATGAGGTGAGTAGACCCTCTCTTTTCTCTGCTTTCATACTTGCTGTGGGTAAAGGTCTGGGAGATACATGTTAAGGGAAGCAGATTGTCATGATGTTAGTGAAAGGTTCACACTTAAACCTGTAAGCTGGAGACAGTCCAGGAGGCAGCAAAGCCTCTCCAGTGAGCCCAAGGCAAACGTGGATCAGAGCTGTCTTGGTCCTGCTAAAAGCTCTGTCCTGTGATCCTCCCAGTATAGCTGTATATGAATTACAAATTTCTCAAGAGAATTCCCACAGAAGTAGCTTTTCAACATCTAAGCACCTCACTGAAAGAGAATCCCAGCAGGGTTAGGGCTGGAAGGGGCCTCAGGAGATCATGCAATCCAAGCCCCTGCTAAAGCAGGGGCACCCACAGCAGCTTCCCAGGATCACGATGGCCAGGTGGCTTTGGAATTTCTCCAGGGAAGGAGACTCCACAACCTCTCTGGGCAGCCTGCTCCAGGCCTCCAGCACCCTCACACCAAATAAGTTTCTCCTCTTCTTCAGATGGAACCTCCTGGCTTCCACTTTGTGCCCACTGCCCCTTGTCCTGTCCCTGGGCACCACTGACAAGAGTCTGGCCCCAGCCTCTTGCCCCCCACAGCTCCTTTATCTCTCACTGAGCATTGCTCAGCTCCCCTTCTGGGGCTGCTCTTCTCCAGGCTCCACAGCCCCAGGGCTCTCAGCCTTTCCTCCTCCCAGAGATGCTGCAGGCCCCTCAGCATCTTTGTAGCCTCCACTGGACTCTGTCCAGCAGTTCCTTGTCTCTCTTGAACTGGGGAGCCCAGGAGTGGACCCAGCACTGCAGATGAAGATCCTGACAGAAAATAGGACCTGTATATGGCCTTTGTGATTTTTCAGCTTCAATCCTTGTTAACAGCTGAATGAGGTCATTAAAAAACCAACCAACCAAACATTGTTTCCTCCAGCAACTTCATGACTGGCTTGGATAGCTCTGTGGTTGCTGAATGTTTTCTGATTTCATAGTGACACAGACACAGCCTTAGCCATGTGTGCTGTATGAACCAGCTCTGTAAGTGAAGAAGTGAGCTGCCTGTGGCTGTAGTAGCCATGCTCCTGTGTGTAGGGGGAATTGCAGGAGCAGGGTGGTATTTGCCAACTTTGAGAGACCTTCTTTAAAACTGAGCCCTGTACTGGGTCTAAAACTGAGCTGTCTGGGTCTGACTCAGAAATACTAGAGTGGTGTACAACCAGGAAGTACCCACTGACCTTTAAAGGTCCCTTCCAACCCAAACCATTCTGTGACTCTGTTACATGACCTGAACATCCCAAAGATTTCCATCCATCCATCCATGCAGGGCAGCACCACCAGAGCCCTTTTTACCTAAGCTTGACTCCTGCTGGGACTCAAGTTCAGTGCAGACTGGATCAGTTTGAGATGATGCAACTGGTGTCATTTACCTGGACTTGAGCAAAGCCTTCGACACTGTCCCGCACCACCTCCTGGTCTCCAAGCTGGCGACACATGGGTTTGATGGATGGACCACTAGATGGATACAGAACTGGCTTGATGGCCGCACCCAAAGAGTGGCTGTCAACGGGTCCATGTCCCAGTGGAGGCCAGGGACAAGCGGAGTCCCTCAGGGATCAGTCCTGGGACCAGGCTTGTTCAACATCTTTGTGGGTGCCATGGACAGTGGCATCGAGTGCAGCCTCAGCAAGTTTGCTGATGACACCAAGCTGTGTGGTGCAGCAGACACGCTGGAGGGAAGGGATGCCATCCAGAGGGAGCTGGACAGGCTGGAGAGGTGGGCACAAGCCAACCTCATCAGCTTCAACAAGACCAAGGGCAGGGTCCTGCAGCTGGGTCGAGGCAATCCCAGGCACAAATCCAGGCTGGGCAGGGACTGGCTGGAGAGCAGCCCTGAGGAGAGAGACTTGGGGGTGCTGGGGGAAGAGAAGCTCAACAGGAGCTCTTAATGTGCACTTGCAGCCCAGAAAGCCAATCAGATCCTGGGCTGCATCAGGAGAAGTGTGGCCAGCAGGGCAAGGGAGGGGATTCTCCCCCTCTACTCAGCTCTGGTGAGACCCCAGCTGGAGTACTGCTTCCTGTTCTGGAGCCCCTATGACAAGAGGGATGTGGACGTGCTGGAAGGTGTCCAGAGAAGGGCCACGAGGATGAGCAGAGGGCTGGAGCACCTCTCCTGTGAGGTCAGACTGAAAGAGTTGGGGCTGTTCAGTCTGGAGAAGAGAAGGCTCCCAGGTGACCTCATTGTGGCCTTCCAGTATCTGAAGGGGGCCTACAGGAAGGCTGGGGAGGGACTTCTCAGGCTCTCAGGTAGTGATAGGACTAGGGGGAACGGAATGAAGCTGGAAATGGGGAGATTCAGGCTAGATGTGAGGAAGAAGTTCTTCCCCATGAGAGTGGTGAAGCCCTGGAATGGGTTGTCCAGGGAGGTGGTTGAGGCCCCGTCCCTGGAGGTGTTTAAGACCAGGCTGGACGAGGCTCTGGCCAGCCTGATCTAGTGTAGGGTGTCCCTGCCCATGGCAGGGGGTTGGAACTAGATGGTCCTTGTGGTCCCTCCCAACCCTGACTGATTCTATGATTCTGTGACACTGAGCTTCCAAATTGGAGAGTCACTATAAAGATGTGCATTAAGTTGATGCCATTATACCCCAAAATCTTCCATCTCTCTGCCTTCCAGTATTAGAAAGTGGCTACAGGAGACCTGGAGACATTAGAAGGTCATTCTGTCCATAGGGGTGGTGACAAGCTTGGTAGTCAGTTTGTGTTGGCAGGATTCAGATAGTATGGAAGTTAAAATGAATGATGGAATGAAGACAGGCTGAGAGAGTTGGTGTTGTTCAGCCTGGAGAAGAGAAGGCTCCTGGGAGACCTCAGCAGCCCTCCAGTATTTGAAGAATACAGGAGAGCTGGGGAGGGACTTTGGACAAAGGTATGGAGTGACGGCACGAGGGGTGATGGCATCAAACTGGTAGAAGCTGGATTTAGATCAGACATGAGGAAGAAATTCTTCCCTATGAGGGTGGTGAGGCACTGGAACAGGTTGCCCAGAGAAGCTGTGGAAGCTTTAAGCCTGGAAGTGTTCAAAGGCAGGCTGGTTGAGACCTTGAGCAACCTGGTCTAGTGGAAGGTATCCCTGCCCATGGCAGTGGTGTTGGAACTAAATGATCTTAAAGGTCCCTTCCAACCCATTCTGTGATTCTATATTTAAACTTGGGGCATTCTTTACAAGACCTAAGGAGGTGCAAGACATTCTAAGCATATCCTTTGGGCACTCTAAAGCATTTGAGAAGCCACAAGTGCTTTGCCTCCTGCCTTGAGTTTCTGATTTTTGGTATTTAAGCTAAAATTGTGTTTAGTAACACCTACTAAAGCAGGTCTGGCTTTCTTGGCTGTGGGGGAGCATTAAATGTGCATGGGGACAGAACTGTTGCCGTTGAGTCTGCTGCTGTCAATGTCAGAGGTGAGCTGCACAGCCTGTTGCAGTCTCTGAGCATGATCTTCATCTAATCTCCAAGGGAAGAGGCAGAAGTTGTTAACAAACTGAATTTGAAACGAGGGAAGTCTGGAACTCCCAGCTGCATGAATGCCCTGGCTGCTTGGTGGGAGGCTCTTTGCTGTGCTCTCAGAGTCCTCATCTCACAGTAAATGTGCCCTATTGTTTTCCAGCAGGATGTTTTCAGTATATTCTGCTACCTCCAGATGCTGTGATGATTGAAGAGAACAACAATACACATGAGCTGACCCGAAAGTCAAATATTTACTTAGTCTAGTTTTTTCTTCCTTGCAGTCCTTAAAGGCTTTTTCTTGTGGCTGAACCAGTCAATTGAATTCTTGTGAGGGCAAAATGGAATTGCCCAGGTCACTTCCAACTATTTTCTGCACTAGGAGATTGTGAATTCTTTCTAAGGCTTGTAGAAATTGGTGTGCCTGATAGGCACTGAAGTGAGTAGAGTTCTCTTGGCTTCCTGCCTCTTGTGGTCACAGGGACAGCTCTTCAGAACTAAGTGTACTACTGTACTAGTGTCATTCCAAGTAGCTGGAGATAAAATAAGCTTGCCCCCAGTGCTGCTAGATTACAGAATCACCAAGTGGTGAGGGTTGGAAGAGACCTCTGGAGATCAGTCCCCTGCTAAAACAGGGGTGCCCACAGCAGCTTGCACAGCAGCATGCCCAGCAGCACAATGCCCAGCTGGGGTTGGAAGCTCTCTAGCAAGGGGAGACTCCACAACCTCTCTGGGCAGTCTGCTCCAGGCCTCCAGCACCCTCAAACCAAACAAATCTCTCCTCATCTTCAGATGGAACCTCCTGGGTTCCAGTTTGCATCTCTTGCCCCTTGTCCTGTCCCTGGGCACCACTGACAAGAGTCTGGCCCCAGCCTCTTGCCCCCCACAGGTCCTTTATCTCTTGCTGAGCATTGATCAGATCCCCTCTGGGGCTGCTCTTCTTCAGGCTCCACAGCCCCAAGGGCTCTCAGCCTTTCCTCCTCCCAGAGATGCTGCAGTCCCCTCATCATCTTTGGAGCCTCCACTGGACTATCTCCAGTAGTCCCCTGTCCCTCTTGAGCTGGGGAGCCCAGAACACTCCAGATGTGGCCTGACTGGGGCAGAGTAGAGGGGAACCTCCCTTGACCTCATAGTGCACCCCAGGTCACCATTGCCCTTCCTGGTCCTGAGGGCACATTGCTGGCTCCTGGGGAATTTGTTATCATAGAATCATAGAATCAGTCAGGGTTGGAAGGGACCACAAGGATCATCTAGTTCCAACCGCCCTGCCATGGGCAGAGACACCCCACACTAGATCAGGCTGGCCAGAGCCTCGTCCAGCCTGGTCTTAAACACCTCCAGGGACTGGGCCTCAACCACCTCCCTGGATAACCCATTCCAGGGCTTCACCACTCTCATGGGGAAGAACTTCTTCCTCACATCTAGCCTGAATCTCCCCATTTCCAGCTTCATTCCATTACCCCTAGTCCTGTCAGTACCTGAGATGCTGAGAAGTCCCTCCCCAGCCTTCCTGTAGGCCCCCTTCAGATACTGGAAGGCCACAATGAGGTCACCTGGGAGCCTTCTCTTCTCCAGACTGAACAGCCCCAACTCCTTCAGTCTGTCCTCATAGGAGAGGTGCTCCAGCCCTCTGATCATCCTCGTGGCCCTTCTCTGGACACGCTCCAGCACGTCCACATCCCTCCTGTAATAGGGGCTCCAGAACTGGAGGCAGTACTCCAGGTGGGGTCTCACCAGAGCTGAGTAGAGGGGAGAATCCCCTCCCTTGCCCTGCTGGTCACACTTCTCCTGATGCAGCCCAGGATCTGATTGGCTTTCCGGGCTGCAAGCGCACATTGAGAGCTCATGTCGAGCTTCTCGTCCACCAGCACCCCCAAGTCTCTCTCCTCAGGGCTGCTCTCCAGCCAGTCACTGCCCAGCCTGGATTTGTGCCTGGGATTGCCTCGACCCAGCTGCAGGACCCTGCCCTTGGTCTTGTTGAAGCTGATGAGGTTGGCTTGTGCCCACCTCTCCAGCCTGTCCAGGTCCCTCTGGATGGCATCCCTTCCCTCCAGCGTGTCTGCTGCACCACACAGCTTGGTGTCATCAGCAAACTTGCTGAGGGTGCACTCGATGCCACTGTCCATGGCACCCACAAAGATGTTGAACAAGCCTGGTCCCAGGACTGATCCCTGAGGGACTCCGCTTGTCACTGGCCTCCACTGGGACATGGACCCGTTGACAGCCACTCTTTGGGTGTGGCCATCAAGCCAGTTCTGTATCCATCTAGTGGTCCATCCATCAAACCCATGTGTCGCCAGCTTGGAGACCAGGAGGTGGTGCAGGACAGTGTCGAAGGCTTTGCTCAAGTCCAGGTAAACGACATCAGTTGCTCGCCCCTCATCTATTAATGCTGTCACCTGCTCATAGAAGGCCACCAGGTTTGTCAGGCAGGATTTGCCCTTGGCAAAGCCATGCTGACTATTCCCAATCACCTCTTCACTATTCTTCTGAGTCATTAGTGCCTCCAGGAGGATCTGCTCCATGATCTTTCCGGGCACAGAGGTGAGACTGACTGGCCTGTAGTTCCCCGGTTCCTCCTTCTTGCCCTTTTTGAAAATGGGAGTAATGTTTCCCCTTTTCCAGTCTGTGGGGACTTCCCCACTCTGCCATGACTTCTGGAATATAATAGAGAGGGGCTTGGCAACCTCATCTGCCAGTTCTCTCAGCACCCGTGGGTGTATCCCGTCGGGTCCCATGGACTTGAACACTTTCAGGTTCTTCAGGTGATCACGAACCTGTGCTTCACTTATGGTGGGCAGTTCTTCCTCCCTGTCCCTGGCATCGTCTGCCATGACCCCAGGAGTGTGGCTGGAGGCCCTTGCAGTGAAGACTGAGGTAAAGAAGTGATTGAGTACCTCAGCCTTTTCCACATCACTTGTGACCAATTCACCACTTTCCTTTCTGAGGGGGCCCACACCTTCCCTAGTCTTCTTGCCATTAATATACCTGTAGAAATTCTTAGTGTTCCCTTTAACCCCCTGGCTAGATTCAGTTGTCCCTCAGCACTCCTGGCTCATCCTCCCCAGAGCTGCTTCCCAGCATGTCACCCCTTGCCTGTACTGGTGCAGGGGATTCTTCTTCCCCAAGTGCAGGATCCTACATTTGCCCTTGTTGAACTTCATGAGGTGCCCCTCTGCCCAACTCTCCAGCCTCTCCAGGTCTCACTGAATGGCAGCACAGCCTGAGGTGTCTCAGCCACTTAGTCCTGATGTTTTAAATATTTCATGGACCTCATAAAGGAGATTCTTTGTGATGTGCTTGTCCCTGCAGACATCCCTCCTTTGATTCTGAAGCAGTGCAAATGCTGATTTTCCACAAATTCTGTGTTTCCTCTAAATAAAATACTGCTGCAGCTTGCCTTTTGCTGTCAGCTGCACTCTCAATGCTTGGGAAGGGGTGGGATTCCCTCTTAGAGGGCTTGTGTATAGGGAGAGCCTGCTTCTGGCTCTGCTGAGCCTCAGGGCTGCCTCACAGGCAGGCTTGGTGAGGTTCTACCAGGGCTTAAAGAGCTCACTCCTGCTGCAGAGTCTGCTGATCTGGTGCTCATGTCAATCTACACAACAGTGTGGTGTGGAAATGAAAGCCTGGCTCAGGAGAAGGCAGGGCTTGGTTTGGATGTAGAGGCGCCTGCAAGGTCAGGGTTAAATAAGATACAGGGTACCTCTGATCCTCACAGAGCACAAAAGTCCTTTCCATGGCTTTAGAGAGCATCCTAGGCAAAGGTTGGACCTCTGTGCTGCTGGATCAAGAGGTTCTCTGAAGGTAGATGGCAGTCAGCCTGCAGCATTGTGTAGTTCAGGGCTTTGTTTCTGCTAGGACCTGAGCTGCTCTGCTTTGTTAATCGTATCTTTGCCTCTGAAGGATGGTTTGTAATCACCTTTTTTTCCCCTTCTTTCTCCCTAGGACTTAAAAAAAGCAGGTTTGCTGATCTTTGCTAACAAGCAAGATGTCAAAGAGTGTATGACAGTAGCTGAAATCTCTCAGTTCCTGAAGCTGACTTCAATTAAGGATCACCAGTGGCACATTCAGGCATGCTGTGCTCTAACTGGAGAGGGGTAAGAGTTATTTCTGTCTGGAGAGGGGGAATCTGGAATGGATTTGGTGTTTTTATTGTGGTTTTTAACACAAATCCTTCCCCTGGCAATAGTAATTTTACACTTCCAGATTTTCTGCCTCAAAAAATGTTGACTTAGGATCAGTCATGATCTAAAAAACAACTTTTTGCCCTCAGAAGATGCTGACTTAGGATCAGTGATGATCTAAAAACCAACTTGGCTTCACCTTACAGTGATAAAACTTTATATGACTTGGGCCTCATGAGGGTGGGGTTGGAATCACCTAAAAGCTGTTCTGGTTTATTAAGAATAATTGTAATTAGAGATAAGTTCATTTTATAGCTTGAAGTGCTGGGATCTGAAGTCTCCCACTTGCATAATGAGATCTAGGAACTCTGGTGAGCTCAGAGTGAGCTCAGTGTTGCTGGAAATGATTCCTTCAGTCAGAACTGGAGTTCTCAGGAAGACTTGACATTGATGCCATGGAATAGAGAGCTTGTAAGGTCTAATACAGACCTTAGAGCAGCCTTCCAGTACCTGAAGGGGCCTACAAGAAGGCTGGGGAGGGGCTTCTGACAAGGGCTTGCAGTGACAGGATGAGGGGCAATGGGTTTGAGCAGGAAGAGGGGAGACTGAGACTGGAGATTAGGAGGAAATTCTTTGCAGTGAGGGTGGTGAGACACTGGAACAGGTTGCCCAGGGAGGTTGTGGATGCCCCCTCCCTGGAGATGTTCAAGACCAGGTTGGATGAGGCCTTGAGCAACCTGGGCTAGTGGGAGGTGTCCCTGCCCATGGCAGGGGTTGGAACTGGATGATCTTGAAGGTCCCTTCTACCCCAAAGCGTTCTGTGATTCTATGATCATCAAGTCCAACCATTACCTAACTCTGCTAAGCCTGGTGCTGAACCAGCAGCACTTTGTCCAGCCGTCAGAAGCAGTAGCTGGTGGCTGCATCAAACCATTCTATGAATTATCTTTGAAGGAATTCCCCTGAGCAGTGCCTGTGTTCCTTAAAAACTCTCTCTTTCTGTTCACAGACTGTGCCAAGGACTCGAATGGATGATGTCAAGACTCAAGATCAGATGATTTTTAATGACCTCTTTGCACAGACCTTGCTTCAGAAGAGCTGTCCCCATGGTTACCTTCCCAGTGGCAGAATTAATGGGTTAGGTGTATTTATACCAAACTGATTGCAACTTTATTTTCTACATTAGATGCACACACACACACAGACACACACATACTTGTATATAAATTAAGACCATGCAGCAAAAAGAAAGCTGCAGCTGATGGCTCCAGTTTGGCTTTCCTCTTTCTTTTTCCTCTGAGGATGAGTTTAAAAGCTGTGATCAACCTTCTTGTCAAGAGACAGCCACTCGGAACAGACTGGTGGTGAAGATGGAGAGGAAGGAGCTTTGACTTGAGTTCTGTTATTCCAGTGTAGCCCTCCCTAGGTGAAGATCTTGGCTTCATTACTCCAGTAAATTAGAGAGCAAATTGATGGCTTAGATACCCACCAACCTGCCAGTATTTTTAAGGTTCCTGATGTTACAAATGCAGAACTCTTTTCCTGTCTATGTACTGTACATATTTGTGTATATTTATACCTCAGTTTTAGGCTAACTGCAATCTGTTCAGACCAGTGTGTGAAGCTGAATCAGTATGTTGACAGCAGGACCTCCTATTTGACGTGGCCAATGTCGTCACCACCTCTTTCCCTTTGTTACCTGCGTGGCTGGAAGGCTCATCCAGGCGGGCAGGCAGGCGGCTCACCACGACTTGATAAAGCAAACTCTCTCTTAAGACCAGTGCTGGTTTCTCCCAGGATTTCTCCTTTAGGATGCCATGATGGATTTGGGGTGCATGGATTGAGCTGCAAATTGCAGTGTTGGCAAAGGATCCCAATGTATCAAAGGAGCTGCAAATGAGATGGATTTCCTTTGGATTAGGTGACTCTGGGTGATTCATGTGGTGCCATGCTCTCCTGTGGTACTGCTCTTCTGGGTTCTGCAGTACTGTTCAGTTATGATTCAAGGCTAGGACCTTTAGCTGTCAGAAAGGGAAAAAAGATCATCTCTCTGTTGTTTTTCCTTTTTCTTAACCAAAGAAGAGGCACAAAAATATGTTTAGAGTCCCACCGGAACCTTACAAACGAAATCGTACTCTGCATGAAGTGTTTGGGGGTTTTCAGAGGAAGGCACACTTTGATAGCATAAAATGTCTCTGTTTATATCTGTATGCAATGGATGGAACTGGGATGGGGAACAAACAGATCACACTACTTGAAAAGCCATCAGTCAGCCCTTGATGGTGTTCCCACAGCAGTTCCAGGGCAGTCCTTCTTGAAAAGAGAATTCCCTTGCGTGGTCCCCAGGTGAGTTAGAAGTGTCAGAACACTACATGGTTATCTGCTCTTACTGTAGCACCTGAGGGGATGGAGGTCTGCAGCAGCTCTCCACAGTGCCCCTTTTGGAGGACACAGGTTTGGCAGAGTGTCCAGAGTGCCCCTTTTGGAGGACACAGGTTTGGCAGAGTGTCCAGAGTGCCCCTTTTGGAGGACGCAGGTTTGGCAGTATCCGGAGTGCCTGTTTTGGAGGACACAGGGGTGGCACGGGAGTGTCTAGAGTGCCTGTTTTGGAGGACACAGGGGTGGCACGGGAGTGTCTAGAGTGCCTGTTTTGGAGGACACAGGGGTGGCACGGGAGTGTCTAGAGTGCCTGTTTTGGAGGACACAGGGGTGGCACTGGAGTGTCCAGAGTGCCCCTTTGGGAGGACAACAGGGGTGGCAGATGGATGCTCTGAGGCGTGGGCAGTGCTGTGGAAGTGTGTGTGTAGCCTTAATCCCAGGCTTTTTTATGTTGGGGATGGATATTTGGGAAGCAAAATGAAATAAGTCCCTGTTTCAAATGTCCCCCCCTTTTGTAGCTGATACATCTGGAAAAGGCTCTTTTTTTCTTTTCTTTTCTTTTTTTTTTAAAGAAAAGGCTTAGTTTGAACTTTTTAAGGTGCTTCTCTTTGGGATAATCTAATCAGCACCCCTGCCTTCCCCTCTGCCTGCTTCACGTCGTGAACCTGTGGGGAGAAGAAAGGGAGGCAGCCTCAAAAGTCTGTGTTTAACAAAGGCAGGTAAAGCATTTTACCTTTTTAATCTCTTTTTCTGGTATCTCTGCTGCTGACTGGCTGGGGAATCTGCTGTGTCTGTTCTACATTTTAACATGTACATGCATATATTTAGGGTGCATGCACATAGGTCTTGGTATTTAACTGGTGTATTGCAAACTGTATCCACGTTCCGAGAAGTAACAATGGACTGCAAAGAACTCTTCTCAGTTTGTCTGCAGGAAATGAGCTCTCTGCACACCCTTGCCTACAAGATGGAATTGTACCTTTTCTAGTCCTAAAAAAAACAACAACAATAACAGAAAAGAAAAAAAAAAAAAAAAAAAAAAAAAGCAGACTTGCTTCTAAACAGAGCTTGGGTTTTGAGTCTTGTGTCTTCCCTTTCACCCTGCTAAAATACTGTGCTGTGGGACTGTGAAGTGTCCCCTCTTTTTGGCTGGATCTCCAAAGGTTGTGTCTTGTGGTGGGATTTGGTTTGTTGGGAAGAAAGTTGAGTTGTTCCTGCTCACAGTGAGACACTGGAACTGGTTGCCCCAGGGAGGCTGTGGATGCCACCTCCCTGGAGATGTTCAGAGCAAGGTTGGATGAGGCCATGAGCAACCTGCTCTAGTGGAAGGTGTCCCTGCCTATGGCAGGGGGCTTGGAACTGGGTGATCGTAGAGAATTATTAGAGGTTGCAAGGGACCTTGAGGATCATCTCGTTCCAATCCCCCTGCTATGGGCAGGGTCACCTCACCCTAGATCAGGTTGCTCAGAGCCATATCCAGCCTGGCCTTAAAAATGTCCAGGGATGAAACTTTTACCACCTCTCTGGGCAACCTGTTCCAGTGTCTCACCACCCTCATGGAGAAGAACTTCCTAAACATCCATCTCACAGGTCCCTTCCAACCCAACCCATTCTATGAATCTGTGAAAGAAGCATCACAGAGCAGTCTTTTGGTATCTGCTTCTTGCTGAAATTTGTTGCTCACTCCCTGGCTGAAATGTGTGGGACCTGCTGCAGCTGGATTATGAAAGTGTGGTGGCTTTTCCAGGTATGGCTCATGTTGCTACCAGACACCTGAAGTTTACACATGGCTAAAGTTCACTCTTGGTTTTTTTAGCTTCTCAGTATCCTGCCCACTTCTACTTCCCATGGCCTCTGAGTGTGTGGTTCACTTCGTCTTTGTTTCACTAGCAGGAAGTTGGGAGTGAAGATGTGCCACAAAACCAACATCTTCTGTGCTCCAGAGAGTTTAGGATCCCAGTGGTTGGTTGTGTGTTGGATGGTGAACCATCCAGCCTTAACCTGACTACAAAAAAAAGATGTGGGGACACTATCTAGTGACCTTTCAGTGCCTGAAGGGGGATGCAAGAAAGCTGGGGAGGGACTTTTGGCCAGGGTTTGTGGTGATAGGGTAAGGAGCATTGGCTTTGAGCAGGAAGAAGGGAGATTGAGACTGGAGATCAGGAAGTGAGGGTGGAGAGACACTGGAACAGGTTGCCCAGGGAGGTTGTGGATGTCTCCTCCCTGGTGGTGTTCAAGGCCAGGTTGGATGAGGCCTTGAGCAACCTGAGCTAGTGGAAGGTGTCCCTGCCCATGGCAGGGAGGTTATAGCTAGGTGATTTTGAAGGTCCCTTCCAACCCAAACCCTTGTGTGATTCTATGTCCCATGTAATGATGACTTTTCTATCTATTCCGTGATCCCATCATGTTTTAGAGGGCAGATTTTCTCCTCAGCAGCTGGAATTCCATGGTGGCCAAAGCTTTCTGATACATTGAGTGCCTGTAGCGTTCCAGAGTTGGGAATGGGAGGAAGACACAGCTTCCTTGGAAGTGCTGGGTTTGCAGTCTCCATAAGGACGATGGCTTGTGTCCACAGTAGTTGGGCAACTCCTTGTCACCCCATTTTAAACAGAAGGGATGATTCCAAGTTCACAGAATCAGCCAGGTTGGAAGAGACCTCCAAGATCATCCAGTCCAACCTATCACCCATCCCTATCCAATCAACTAGGCCATGGCACCAAATGCTTCCTCCAGTCTTTTCCTGAAGATCTCCAGGGATGGCGACTCCACCACCTCCCAGGGCAGCCCATTCCAATGGCAGATCACTCTCTCTGTGAAGAACTTCTTCCTAACTTCTAACTTCTTCATCCATATTTCACCTTGCCTTTGCCTGGTGTGATTGTGCCTTTTAAGTGCCACAAAGCACAGCAACAGTGGAATGGTGTCATCTCAGAATGGTGTTGGGTTAGACATCAGGAGGAACTTCCTCATGGTAAGTGGTGAAACACTGGGAACAGGTTGCCCAGGGATGTGGTTGAGGTCTTGTCCCTGGAGACCTTCAAGATTAGACTTGATGTGGCCCTGGACAGCCTGGTCTAGATGGAGATGTCCTTGCTGACTGCAGGGGTGGGTTGGACAAGAAGAGCTTTGAGTGTCCCTCCCAACCCAATGCAATCTGTGAATCTGTCACCCAGCTGTTGTGGCAGAAGCTTTCGTAGGCAGGTTTGTCAGCCTGAAAGTTCCTCCCAAGCAGCAGTGTGCTTGCACAGCTGCTGAAGAGATGCACATCAGAATATACAAGTGTACACCCTCAGGGAAGGGTGGTGGCTGTGGTGGTCCTTTCCTCTTGTGGAAAGGTAGAAATGCTTTTAAATGTAGGCACCTGGTGGAGCTAGGGAGGAGCAGATGAACTTTTGAACACACCCCACACCCCCCTTTCTTTCTGTACGTGCTCCTTGCTTACAGCTCTTTTCCCTGTAGGACAATTCCCATTTTTCCCACCACTCTGCCCAAGTGAAATCTGCATCAATACTGCTTTGAACCTCACTCAGTTATTGTTTGGAGGCCATTGTCTTTCCTGTGAGTCACAACCTTGATTTCTATTGCTTTTGTGTTGCTGTGTTGCCTCAGCTTTCAGCTAGCACTGGAGGTTTGCCTTTGTTCTTCGTGGCGTCATTCTTAGGGTATTAGAGAGAAAAGGGGGAAGGAGCCTTTCAAAGTGGTTATTGAAGTGTGGTCTGCAGAGTGCCATTTTCCTAGGAAGAAAAAAAACCCAAATAACAAAGTCATACTTCAGCAATCTTAACACTTAAAATGTTTCTTTTGGTTTAGCAGATAATAAACTTGGTAAATCATCTCTGCCTTTGTGAGCTGAAAGCAGAGCAGATGTGTGATTGTGAGGAGAGCTGGGATGTAGAACCTGGAGAACGTGGCCAGGAATCTCTGTAGCTTCATTTTGTTCATGATTTAATTTTTTTTGTTCTCCAAGGAGGTTTAGTTGCTGTTTTCCTCTGCATTATACAGTATGGTCCTGGGTGGTGGAGTCACCATCCCTGGAGGTGTTCCAGAAACCTGTGGCCACGGCACTTTGGAACATGGTTGTATTGGGTTGATGGTTGGACTCGGTGATCTTAGAGGTCTTTTCCAACCCAAATAATCCTGTGACTCTATGTGTGGATGTTAAACATGTTTGATGGGCACCAAGAAGGACATTGAGACTCTTGAATATGTCCAGAGCAGGGCAGTGAGGAGAGGCTGAGGGAGCTGGGGTTGCTTAGCCTGGAGAAGAGGAGGCTGAGGGGAGACCTTCTTGCTGTCTACAACTCCCTGAAGGGAGGTTGTAGCCAGGTGGGGGTTGGTCTCTTCTCCCAGGCACCCAGCACCAGAACAAGAGGACACAGTCTCAAGCTGTGCCAGGGGAAGTTTAGGCTGGAGGTGAGGAGAAAGTTCTTCACAGAGTTGTTAGCCATTGGAATGTGCTGCCCAGGGAGGTGGTGGAGTCACCATCCCTGGAGGTGTTCAAGAGGGAATTGAACATAGCACCTGGTGCCATGGTTTAGTAGTCATAAGGTGTTGGGTGACAGGTTGTACTTGATGATCTTTGAGGTCTTTTCCAACCTTATTTATTCTATGATTCTATGACCTTCTACACTTCATGAAGCTCAAGTGGCTAAAATTCATTTAGTGATCCTTATTTTTCCTTCAACAACCTGGTCCAGTGAAAGGTGTCCCTGCCCATGGCAGGGGGTTGGAGCTAGATGATCTTGAAGGTTCCTTCCAACCCAAACCTTTCTATGATTCTATGAGGTTATAGCTGTTGTCAAATTCCCATCCTCTGTTCTCCAAGCACTGGTTGATAGTAGGCTGAACATGAGCCAGCAGTGTGCCCAGGCAGCCAAGAGGGCCAATGGCATCCTGGCCTGCAGCAGGAACAGTGTAGCCAGCAGGAACAGTGAAGTCATTCTGCCCTGTGCTCAGCACTGGTTAGGCCACATCTTGAGTCCTGTGTCCAGTTCTGGGCTCCTCAGTTTGGGAAAGATGTTGAGTTGCTTGAAGGTGTCCAGAGAAGGGCAACAAAGCTGGGGAGGGGTCTGGAGCACAGCCCTGGGAGGAGAGGCTGAGGGAGCTGGGGTTGCTTAGCCTGGAGAAGAGGAGGCTGAGGGAAGACCTTCTTGCTGTCTACAACTCCCTGAAGGGAGGTTGTAGCCAGGTGGGGGTAGGTCTCTTCTGCCAGGCTAGCAGCACCAGAACAAGAGGACACAGTCTCAAGCTGTGCCAAGGGAAGTTTAGGCTGGAGGTTAGGAAGAAGTTCTTCATAGAAAAGAGATTGGCCATTGGAATGTGCTGCCCAGGGAGGTGGTGGAGTTTCCATCCCTGGAGGTGTTTAGGAAGAGCCTGGCTGAGGCACTTGGTGCCATGGATTAGTTGATGAGATGGTGTTGGGTGATAGGTTGGACTTGATGATCTCAAAGGTCTCTTCCAACCTGGTTAATCCTATTCTATTCTATTCTATTCTATTCTATTCTATTCTATTCTATTCTATTCTATTCTATTCTATTCTATTCTATTCCTCAGACTTCACTTTGGAAATCCTGCATTTGTTCTCGTGTCAGGATGGTCAGCTGGGATTGTTTTCAAGGAACTCTGTGGAAGTCTCTTAATCCAAATTTGCTTGGCCTTGTAAGCCTCCTCCTGTGAGCAGGACCTTCTGAGTGGCCCTAATAAAGCATTAATTCTGTGACTGTCAGACTAATTACGTCTGGAGAATGGTTTGTAACTAATTGAGGTGGATGTAATATTAAAGCCTTTAACTGGTGCATCACTGAGCATTACAGGACAAGGGTGACTTGATGGCACCAAGAAAGAAAAATGTCTCTCTGTATAGTTCAGTGCTATAAATAGAGAATCCCAGCATGGTGGGGGTTGGAAGGGACCTCTGGAAATCATCCAGACCAGCCCCCTGCTAAAGCAGGGGCACCCACAGCAGCTTGCCCAGCATCACAGTGGTCAGGGTGAGACAAACATGACTTGAATGCAGTTGTTGCATTAAAAGTGCAGAAATGAGGGGTTCTAGGCATTGCCACTGCCACTTCTGTTCAGAGTGCTTTAGAATCGCAAGCAGAAAGGATATTCCTGCCTCACTGGGCTTTGACTGGGTCATTCTTATGTTGTCCAGGCTTCTTCACATCACTTCTTTTATTCCTACCAGGATCATGCTCATGGAGCAGGTCCAGAGGAGGGACACAGAGATGATCAGAGGGGTAGGGCACCTCCCCTGTGGGCACAGGCTGAGAGTTGGGGCTGTTCAGCCTGGAGAAGTGAAGGCTCCAGGGAGATCTTAGAGCAGCCATCCAGTACCTGTAGGGGGCTGCAGGAGAACTGGGGAGGGACTTTTGCTAAGGGCTTGTAGTGACAGGATGAGGGCAATGGCTTTGAGCTGGAAGAGAGAAGATTTAGAGTGGGTATTGGGAAGAAATTCTTTATGGTGGGGGCAGTGAGACGCTGGAACAGATTGCCCAGGGAGGTTGTGGGTTCTCCTCTGCAGGTGTTCAAGGCCAGGCTGGATGGGGCTTTGAGTGACCCAGTCTAGTGGGAGGTGTCCCTGCCCATGGCAGCAGGTTTGGAACTAGATGATTGTGAAAGTCCCTTCCAGCCCAACCCTTTCTATGAATCTCTGAATGGTAACTGGTCCAGTTGAAACTGTATCTACATTCCGTTTGATCAATGCTTTCGCCATGGCCTCAACTTCCATACTCCATTCTGTCCCAGGCCCTTAAATCCTGTCCCCACAGGCCTACACTCAGCCTGTAGTTGCTGTCCTAAGCAGGTGACTGAAGGCACCCAGCTCTTGGCTCCTTCAAGCACGAACAGAGCTCTAACACTGAACCTGCAGGTCTTTGAGGAGAAAGTAAACTGCTCAGAGGAGTGTATTACCAGTGGAGTTGGGCTGTAGCAGATTGTGTGTTACCAAATGCAGAGTAAGTCCTGTGCCCCATGTGTTTTAATCCCAAGACCAGAGCCACATTTCTGCTGATCACTTGTGTTCTCTACTTCTCTTTCTAAAAAGCTTCTCTCTTCTTTCTGAAAGCAGTGCCTGAAGGATGAGGCTGACATTGATAGTGCAATAAAACTTCATTCCAGAGCATAATTAGCACTTCAAATTAATTCCCAGCCCTGCAAGGGCTGGTGTTCTTTGGCTTGAGTGCTTCTGGGTCTGAACCTTAAGTGTGGGTATTGAAGTAATTCAGCTAAATCTTTTAATAGAGATATTTAATGTAATAAATCCCAATGATGGTTCTAGTCAGGAACTTTTCCTGGCATTTTAGCAGCACATTCCTTGAATTCTTTCCCCTTTTACCTCTTCCTGGCTTTTCAGATCTGATTTTCATCTAGTTGAAGGGAAGTAGATTTAGACTGGAGATTAGGAAGAAATTCTTAGCAGTGAGGGTGGTGAGAGACTGGAGCAGGTTGCCCAGGAGGCTGTGGATGCCCCTTCCCTGGAGGTGTTCAAGGCCAGGTTGTATGAGGCCTTGAGCAACCTGGGCTGGAGGAAGGTGTCCCTGCCCACAGCAGGGCGGTTGGAACTAGATGATCTCGAAGGTCCTTTCTAACCCAAGCTATTCTGTGTATCTCAACATGTCCATGCCTCTCCTGTGCTGAAAGCAGATGTGGGTGCTAAAGCTGAGCCCAGAAAAAGTGAGAGGTGCAGGGCAGTGAGCAGCTGGGGCATTTGGATGATATCTCTGCTTAAGCTGTCTGAAATTGAAAATTAAACCTCATTTCTGATTTTTCTGAAAGCAGAGGCCCCTCTGGATTTTGACCCCTGGGTTTCTCCTCACAACCCTCAAGGACAGCTAGCTGAGCTTTGCAGGCCATGGAGACCCTACACTGCCTGGCAGTGTAACACAGAATGCAGAAAGTGGTGGAGGTTTGTAGAGCCCAAAGAAATAAAACTCCTCTTTTCATGTTATTTGGTGGCAGGCACAGATCTGTTGAGGGCCTCTGGTTCCCTTCCCACATCAGCAGCAGATGGTGACGTCTATATATTCCTCTCCATGTGGCACACTTGGACCCATCTGTGCCCCACAAACAAGCCATGGCATGACTGGAGCTGCTCCAGAATGGTTACGATCATCTCCTCTTTCTGCCAGTCAGACCTTGATCCAAAACCTGAGTTATGGCTCATTTCAGGGGCCAGCTTTTGCATCCTGCCCAGGGTTCCCCTTTTGAAGCCACCTGGTCTAGTGGAAGATATTCCCTGCCCATGGTGGGGGGTTGGAAGTGGATAATCTTGAAGGTCTCTTCTAGCCTAAACCATTCTGTGATTCCATGATTTCTTGCTGTGTCTCCACATCCTAGATTCACAGAATGGTTTGGGTTGGAAGAGGTCTTAAAGATGATCTAGTTCCAGCCCCTTGCCATGGGCAGGGACACCTTCCACTAGAAGAGGTTGCTCAAGGCCCCATCCAGCCTGGCCTTGAACACCTCGGGCTGCTACCCTCCAGGGAGGCCAGATGGGGGCAGGATCCTCCTGTTTATTGGCAAGTACTCCAAACTAAAAGCTTTTATAGTTTAAAGGGAGTTTTGCTATATCATAGTATCAGTCAGGGTTGGAAGGGACCACAAGGATCAGCTAGTTCCAACCCCCGCCATGGGCAGGGACACTCCACACTAGATCAGGCTGGCCAGAGCCTCATCCAGCCTGGGCTTAAGCACTTCCAGGGATGAGGCCTCAACCACCTCCCTGGACAACCCATTCCAGGGCTTCACCACTCTCATGGGGAAGAACTTCCTCCTCACCTCCAGCCTGAATCTCCCCACCTCCAGCTTCATTCCATTCCCCCTAGTCCAAGGTGATCAATCACTTTAAGCCTCTGCTGCCACCAAAAGAAATCCTCTTCTCTCCCTTGCAGCACCACAAATGCTTGTTGTGGGGCTTGGGGACCTAACTGCCACAAAACTACTTTTGTTTGCAGCCTTCTGACTAAGTTACAGCTAAACCAGCATGGGTCAGGCTGTTTAAAGAGCTTTTTGTGCCACTGGCATGAAGTGGTAAGGAGCAGAAAGAAGGTAAGATTGAGGTGGGACTGAAAAACCTGGAGGTGTTGGGAGGGTCAGGATTCATTTGTGTGGTAGTAGTGATGTTTTAGCACTTCAGCCTGCTTTCAGCACAAGGCACACAGGGATCTGTTGGAGCAGGGCCAGAGGAGGCCACAGTAATGCTGGCAGGGCTGGAAGCCCTCTGCTGTGAGGCCAGGCTGAGAGAGTTGGGCTTGTGCAGCCTGGAGAAGAGAAGGCTGCAGGGAGACCTTCTGGTGGCCTTGCAGTGCTTAAGGAGCTGATCAGAAAGCTGGGGACAGACTTCTGAGCAGGGCCTCTTGTGACAGGACAAGGGGGGATGTATCTTTGGGTGCATTAAGAAAAATGTGGTAATGAGGTCAAGAGAGGTTCTCTTTACCCTCTGCCCTTGTCAGGCTGCAACTGGAGTACTGGGTTCAGGTCTGGGCTCCCTGGTTCAAGAGAGAGAGGGAGCTGCAGGAGAGAGTCCAGTGGAGGCTACAAAGCTGCTGAGGGGCCTGGAGCATCTCTGTGAGGAGGAAAGGCTGAGAGCCCTGGGGCTGTGGAGCCTGGAGAAGAGCAGCCCCAGAGGGGATCTGAGCATTGCTCAGCAAGAGCTAAAGGACCTGTGGGGGGCAAGAGGCTGGGGCCAGACTCTTGTCAGTGGTGCCCAGGGACAGGACAAGGGGCACTGGGCACAAACTGGAAGCCAGGAGGTTGCATCTGAAGACAAGGAGAAAGTTGTTTGGTGTGAGGGTGCTGGAGGCCTGGAGCAGGCTGCCCAGAGAGGTTGTGGAGTCTCCTTGTGTGGAGAGCTTCCAACACCCCTGTCCACTGTGATGCTGGGCAAGCTGCTGTGGGCACCCTTGCTTGATCTGGGGGTTGGACTGGATGATCTCCAGGAGTCCCTTCCAGCCATGCTGGGATTCTGGGATGCTATTTTGTAGATCATCACAGACTTCAATAGGAACAAGATCTGAATCCTTGCTTTATCTCACCCCCAGCAGTGAGGAACCAAAAGCCTCAGTGGGGTGTTGTGTAGATGTGGAAGTTCAGAATCCTGGGGGGGTGGTTAAAATCTAATGTAGCCTTTGCCCAGCAAAAGACCTGCAGCTGCTTGAGGTCTCTCTTGTTCAGGGCTCATTGGCACAATAAACCATTGATGTGAATTTAGGAACATCAAGCTAAAAATCTCAGGACAAGCCCTGCTCTTCAGGTGAGGTTTGCAGTAGGTAGCTTGGGTCTAGTGGTGAGGGACTTGGAAGGAGCTATGGAAATGGGGCAGCATTGCTCCTGGCTGCTGCTTGTCCCTCTGTGTGTCCTTGAGCGTGAGCCTGTCTGAGCAGATCCCCTCTTATGCAGAAGAGAATGGGGGCAAACCCAGGAGCAGATTTGAGGAGATATAACCTTGAGTCATGCCATCTGTGTGGGAAGGATGTGTCACCTGAGATGTGTCACCTAAGCTGCCTCGTTTCTCAGACTGTGGCAGGTACAAGCTTACTGTTCTGTGTGGTTACCTGGTACTGAAATCTTGCCTGGGCAAAAAGCTGCTGCTGGTTTCTTTGGGAACTGGGGACTTCAGAGGCAAAGCAGCAAGTGTGGTGGCTGGTAGGACAGTGTTCAGTCCTGCTGGTAAGCCCAGAGCAGCTGGTTCTCAAGATTTGGGCAATGCTGGGTTGAAACCTCACTCATAGAATTGGGTTGGTTGAATAAAACCTCTAAGATCATCGAGTCCAACCTTCAACTTAAGACCACCATGGCCATTAAACCATGTCCCTAAGTGCTATGTCCATGTTTCTTGAAAACCTCCAGGGACCTCATGCTCACCCTGGAGGAGCTCTGCCTCTCTGTGTGCCTAGGAAAGCCCTGATCCTCCTGGATTAGGCTGAGGCTGGAGTTCAAGGAGGTGATGTAGCTGCAGCTGATGGACATCCATGTCTTAAATGGTTCAGTCAGTTCTAAATGTGCAAACACATAGTAATAGTCATGGAATGGTTTGGGTTGGAAAGCATCTTTAAAGGTCACCCAGTCCAACCCCTCTGCAGTCAGCAGGGACATCTGCAACTAGAGTAGGTTGTTGAAAGCCAAACAACCTGACCTGGAATGGTCCCAGGCACAGGGCATCTACCACCTCTGGGCAACCTGGGACAGGGTCTCACCACCCTCAGTGTAACAAATGTCTCCCTTCTCTCCAGTTTGAATCCCCTCTTGTCCTGTCACAGCAGGTCCTGCTCAAAAGTCTATCCCCAGGTTTCTGATCAGCCCTTGAAGCATTGAGAGGCCACCAGAAGGTCTCCCTGGAGCTCCATTCCACCTTCATCCCCTCCATCAAGTGGTGGGTAAGGAACAATTTCATGCTTGCTGAGCACCTTAATTTATTATTTCATGTGAGGAGGGAAATACTGCTGCAGTGTGGGGAAGGAGGTGACCCCTGCTCTTGGGCAGATACTTTATTTGCTCTGCAATTTTTTGCTCCCTGAGGGCCTTCTAAAGGAAATAAACCCCACTGCTGATCCTGCAGGGTTGTCCCTGTTCCTGCAGCTCTTCCTGCTCTCAGGGGCAGGAAACTCAGAGGTTTTCCTGCTTCCCAGTCTGGAAAACTTGACATTTCTGCCCCTAAATTTGGGCTGTGTGGTGCTTAACTTGCACCTGAAAGAAAGGCTTCTCAGACACTGGAGCAGGCTGCTCAGGGAGGTGGTTGAATCCCCGTCCCTGTAGGTGTTTTAAAGCTGCAGAGGTGTGATGCTGAGGGCCGTGGTTTAGCACCAGAATTGGTGGAGGTAGAGAATGGTTGGACTGGATGAACTTAAAGCTCTTTTCCAACCAAAATCATTCTATGATTCTCTGATATGGAAGAAGAGTTGCTTTGAACCTGTGCAGGGATTTGGGGATGAATGGTTGCACAAAAACAGTGTTTCCATATCTGGAAAATGTTAAAGACCACGAAGCCACTGCTTTTCCCTTAGACAATGATGCTTTTAGAGCTGCTGCCTTAAGAAAGCAGCTGTAGCAACCAACCTTGTATCATCTGAAGATTAGGATGTACACTGAACTGCAAATTCACTCAGCTTGACGTGAAACAGAACCAGTTCTCCAGTCCTTCAGGTACTCATGTGTAAACTCAGTTTATTCTGGTTCTACATGAATGGAAGTTAAACCACAATCAACTTCCCCAACCTCCCCTCTTCATCTGTTGACACTTACAGCTTTAAGTTCCATGGGATTACTCTTCAGTTCACAGAATCACAGAATGTTAGGGGTTGGAAGGGACCTCCAAAGATCATCCAGTCCAATCCCCCTGTCAGAGCAGGATCAGGTTACACAGAATGTTAGGGGTTGGAAGGGACCTCCAAAGATCATCCAGTCCAATCCCCCTGTCAGAGCAGGATCAGGTTACACAGAATGTTAGGGGTTGGAAGGGACCTCCAAAGATCATCCAGTCCAATCCCCCTGTCAGAGCAGGATCAGGTTACACAGGAAAAAAGAGGTGGGTGTTGATAGTCTCCATAGAAGCAAACTCCACAACCTCTCTGGGCAGCCTGCTCCAGGGATTCAGCACCCTCACAGTGAAAAAGTTTTCCCCTATGTTCACATGGAACCTCCTTTGCTCCAGCTTGCACCCACTGCCCTTTGTCCTGGCACAGGACATCACTAAGCAGGGCTCCATCCTCCTGACACTGCCCTGCACATCTTTACCAACATGACTGAGGTCGCCCCTCTGCTTCAAGCTGCAGAGCCCCAGCTCCCTCAGCCTTTCCTCTCAGGGAGATGTTCCACTGCCTTCAGCATCTTAGTGGTTCTATGCTGGACTCTTTTGAGCAGTTCCCTGAAGTCCTTCTTGAAGTGAGGGGCTCAGAACTGAGCGCAATATTCCAGCTGTGGCCTCAGTGGGACAGAGTGGAGGAGCAGGGGAACCTCTCTCAAGGTTCATCTGCATTTTCAGCTTTCCAGGGTGGAAGCCTGCTCATGCTGGAGTTTTTGCAACTGGTTTTAAAAGCTCCCAAGCTAGAGCTGGAGCCTGATGGATTTCAGCTGGCTATGGATTACAAAACCAGCTGAAATTGAAAGCCCAGAGTGATCCCTGTCTGGCCTCTCCTGTGCCAGCCATCTCTCTGTAGGCTATCATCTTTCCTCTAAATCATCAGTTGAATGTGCTGCTAAAATCTCGGTCACCTCTTAGCCCAAATCAATGCTGACAATGTCACAGAGGCATTTAATGATCTGTTTTGAAGACCAGGAACCCCTTACTCATGGTGGCTTTTATAGCTTAGGGTGAGCTTTTACTGCAGACAGCCACACAGCAGGGATGTCACTGGCCTCCTGACGTGCCTGTGACACTTTCTCCCCACCCAGCTGCTCCCTATGTCTGTCCTTGGCCCTCAGGTAGCACCCAGGATCTCCTTACGGTGTCCTCCACATCCATCACCTGAGCCATTTCAGTGGTCAGGTCTAGGACACAAACCCAGCTCTGCTGGTATGTGGTTGGGATGGGGAATTGCCTTTGGTGACCACAGTAAATAGCCCAGAGGAGAAACACTTGAAACCATCATCACCTCTGAAGGATGAATCACAGAATGGTAGGGGTTGGAAGAGACCTTGGGAGATCACAGAGAGAGAATATATCTAGTTGGAAGAGACCTCAAAGATTATCCAGTCCAACCAACCCAGATAACCCACTGATTCTCCTCACTGGATTTGACTCTCCTTTAAAGACCTTGTAAAAGCAGGGCAATCATGGAATTGTTTTGGGCAAAAAAAGACCTTTTAAGATCATCAAATGCAATCATTCTCTAACTCGACCAAGTCTGATGCTAGGCCATGTCCCCTGGCACCACATCTCTGCCTCTTTTAAACACCTCCAGGGATGGGGATTCTACCACCTCCCTGAGCAGCCTGTTCCAGTGTTGGAGAACCCTTTCAGTGAAGAAGTTTCTTCCAATGTCCAACCTAAACCTTCCCTGGTGCAACTTTCCTCTCATCACTGTGCCAGGGGAGGTTTAGGCTGGATGTTAGGAAGAAGTTCTATACAGAGAGAGAGATTGCCCATTGGAATGGGCTGCCCAGGGAGGTGGTGGAGTCACCATCACTGGAGGTGTTCAGGAGGAGACTTGATGGGGTGCTTGGTGCCATGGTTTAGTTGTTTAGGTGGGTTGGATTGGTTGATGGGTTGGACGCGATGATCTTGATGGTCTCTTCCAACCTGGTTTATTGTATTGTATTGCACTTTTTACTAGGGAGTAGAGACCAACCCCCACCTGGCTCCAACCTCCTTTCAGGGAGTTGCAGAGAGCAATGAGGTCTCCCCATAGCCTCCTTTTCTCCAGGCTGAACAAGCCCAGTTCCCTCAGCTGCTCTTCTCCAGACCCTCACCAAGTGACCAAAGCAAACAGCTGCCTTACGCCACCCTACCCTCCCACATCCCTACCGAGCATAGCTGAAAGCGTGCTCAAGCACTGCAGGAGCTGTCCAGAGGTCTTCCCAAATGCAAGATAAGCTGCCTCCTTCCTTGAGAAGCAGGCAGTTCCCCACAGCACCACCAGCAGTACACCCTGCCCTGTGGTGAGAAGGCCACGCTTTGCACCGGGCGGCTGGGGGTTACAGGGCAGCAGGCGCAGGGGCTGTAGCCTCGTTGAAGGCCGCGGCAGCCTTAGCCACAGGCAGGGTAATTCTGCAGCTGTTTCTATCCGTCCACCAGCCACCGTGGTGTTCCTTTATAAAAAGACCCATGAAGTCATCAGGGAGGGCTTTAGCCTCCCCTGGAATTGTTTTCAAGGAAATGAGCTGAAAGTCTGCCAGGCTCAGTGGAATGAAAACTATTTCACAAATGAAGTTGGCCTCCCCCTGGCTCCTTTGTTGTAGAGGCACAAAACGCAGCCAGGAGCCCGAGTCCTTTCTGGCAGGTGAATGAGACAACCTGAGAGGATCCATAGGTCAGACTGGGACTCACTCAGCACCTCAGTGTGTGTGAGGGGGAAGGACAGAGGGGCTCAGGGGGCACCTACAGCCGTTGAGCTCCTCCGAATTGTACCACTGAGGGTCACAGAATTGTTTGGGTTGGAAAAACCTAAGATTATTAAGTCCAACCATCAACCCAACACCATCATGGCCATTAGACCATGTCCCACAGTGCCATGGCCACGGGTTTCTTGAACACCTCCAGGGATGGGGACTTCACCACCTCCCTGGGCAGCACATTCCAATGCCTGAGCACTCTTGCAGCAAAGAAATTGTTCCTCATCTCCAACCTAACTCCAATAGTGAAACTAGAGGCTATTTCCTCTCATTCTATGACAGAATCACAGAATGTTAGGGGTTGGAAGGGATTTCCAGAGGTTGAGTCCAGCCCCCCTACCTCCCTCCCATCAGAGCAGGATCAGCTATGGCAGATCACACAGGAGAAAAAAAACAGGTGGGTGTTGACAGTCTCCATAGAAGCAAACTCCACAACCTCTCTGGGCAGCCTGCTCCAGGGATTCAGCACCCTCGCAGTGAAAAAGTTTTTCCCTATGTTCACATGGAACCTCCTTTGCTCCAGCTTGCACCCACTGCCCTTTGTCCTGGCACAGGACATCACTAAGCAGGGCTCCATCCTCCTGACACTGCCCTGCACATCTTTATTAACATGACTGAGGTCACTCTTCAGGCTCCTCTGCTCCAAGCTGCAGAGCCCTCAGCTCCCTCAGCCTTTCCTCTCAGGGAGATGTTCCACTGCCTTCAGCATCTTAGTGGTTCTATGCTGGACTATTTCAAGCAGTTCCCTGAGGTCCTTTCTTGAGTGAGTGGCCCAGAGCTAAACACAATATTCCAGATGCAGCCTCAGCAGGACAGAGCAGTTACCTGATGCTAGGGAGAAGAGACCAACCCCTACCTCACTGCAGCCTCCTTTCAGGGAGTTGTAGAGAGCAATGAGGTCTCCCCTCAGCCTCTTCTTCTCCAGGCTGAACACCCCCAGTTCCCTCAGCTGCTCCTCACCAGCCCTGTTCCCCAGACTCTTCCCCAGCTTTGTTGCCTTTCTCTGGACACTCTAGCTCCTCACTGTCCTTCTTTGAGTGAGGGCCCAAAACTGAACCCAGGATTCATGGTGCAGCCTCACCAGTGCCCAGTACAGAGGTGCAATCACTTCTCTAGCCCTGATGGTCACACCATTGCTGATCCAGGGCACATTGCTCCTAGGACACAATGCCAGATGAGTTAGAGGACACTATTTGTGGTGGTATTATTCCTGATTACAATGAAATGTCAGCTTAGTGCCTTCAGTAATGAAGTCCTTGTCTCATTGTGTAGTGCCACTGCAGAGCTGAGCAGTAGGAGGCACAGCAGATTCCTTACAGCTGGTTAGCACTGTTAATAATAGTCCCGAGGAGTTCTCATGGTGGTCTCATGGTCTCCTGTGTTAATGACCTTTGTGTTGTGTTAATGACCTTTCTGGGAGCATTCTGCTGCTGGGAACTGCTTCTGTAAAGTCCTACAGGCCACAGCTAGTGAGTAGGCTTCATATTTTATGGACTACTGTGGATTGTATTTCAGGATGTGAGCTCCCCTGTCAGCAATGTCAGGCAGGAATGCTGAGCATGTGGCAGTCTTTCCCCTTGCTTTACAGTTGGAGGTGTTGGTCACTTTTAGTCTGACTGTTTTCCATTTAAATGAGTTGAGGAAAAGAGAGAAACTCCCCAGATGGCTCCCAGACACAGCTTACAGTTTCATACAATCACAGAATGCTTTTGGGTGAAAAAAACCCCTCTAAGATCTTTGAGTCCAACCATCAACCCAGCACCACCATGGCCATAAAACCATGGCCCAAAGTGCCATGGCCACAGGTTTCTTGAACACCTCCAGGGATGGTGACTCCACCACCTCCCTGGGCAGCCTGTTCCAGTGCCTGACCACTCTTGCAGCAAAGAAATTGCTTCTCATCTCCAACCTAAACCTCCCCTGGTGCAATTTCAGGCCATTTCCTCTCCTTCTATCACCTGGTACTAGGGAGAAGAGACCAGCCCTCACCTGGCTCCAGCCTCATTTCAGGGAGTTGAATTTTTGCTTCTGTTCTCATGTGGGTTCCAGAAGGACCTGGTCAGGCTGAAGAAGTGGACTCAGCTGAACCTCATGAGGCTCAATAAGGCAAAGTCCTAAGTCCTGCACCTGTGTCGGGGCAATCCTTGATATAAATCCGTGCTAGGGATAATGAGATTGAGAGCAGCCCTGCAGAGAAGGACTTGGAGGTGCTGGTGGGTGAGAAGCTGGACATGAGCCAGCAGTGGGCACTTGCAGCCCAGAAGGCCACTGGCATCCTGGTCTGCAGCAAAAGGAGCATGGCCAGCAGATGGAGAGAGGGGATTCTGCCACTCTGCTGACACCTCACCTGGAGGGCTGTGTCCAGCTCTGGGGCTCCCAACACAAGAGGGACATGGACCTCATTTCCTGGAGGTATGCTGATCCTGTGTTATCAGTAGCTTGTCTCTAGTCCTGGGTCTCCTGGATTTACCTTGGACCTGTGTTTTAGGTAGCTTGTCTTTAATGTCTGCTCTGTTTCCCACAGCTTCTAGCTGGATCCCCCTGGATGGATCTTGGCCCTGGTTCCTGGGGCAATGGTGGAGGCACCATCCCTGGAGACATTTAAGGTCAAACTTGATGTGGCCCTGAGCAACCTGCTCTAGTTGGAGGTCTCCCTGCTGACTGCAGCAGGGTTGAACAAGATGATCTTTGAGGGTCCCTTCCAACCTGATGCTTTCTGTGAATCCCTGGGGCATCAGTATCTTTCAGTAATGTCTCAGTGCAATAACTGTGGAATGACAAAGGCAGGAGAGATGAGTTCAGAACTAAAGGGCTGATCACAGCGTTTGCAGAAGGCAAGGTGTGTGTGAAGCCCTGGCCCTTCATCCCAGGTGATTTATGGCAGGGAATGCCTTTCTGTTCTGGCTGTGTTTATCCACTGCTGTCTCTGTTGCTGTTGGGGCGATGGGGAAAGTTGGCAGCACTGTTCAAAGGCACATGGAAGCCTCCTGCTGCCAAGCTTGGTTGGAGATAACAGATTCAGGGGGAAGATTTAACAAATGATATGAATGTGGACTGGGATATAAATTTATCTGAACCAGTTTATGAGTCCTCAAGAAATGGTTTCAGGTCAGTTCCACCACGAGTCACAACAACTGTTCCTACTGAATTCCTCACACTGAAGAAGTTCTTCCTAAGTCTAACCCTGCTCTCCCTCAGCTTCAAACCATTCCCCCTTGTCCTGTCTCTAGATACCCTCAGGAAAAGTCCCTCTGCAGCCTTTCTGTAAGATCCCTTCAGGTATTGGGAGGCAGCTCTAAGGTCCCCCTGGAGTCTTCTATGTTCCCCCAGGCTGAACACCCCCAGCTCCCTTAGCCTGTCCTCACAGAAGAAGTGCTCCAGCTCTTGGATCATCTTTGTGGCCTCCTCTGGACTCACTCCAGCACCTCTGTGTCCTTCTTATGCTGGCAACACCATAACTGGACACAGTATTGGAGGTGGGGTCTCACCAGAGCAGAGGGAGATAATTTGAATCTCTGAGGAATAAAAGGTTCTCTGCAAAGGACCTCCCCTTCCTTTCCTGGTTTATGCTCACTTAAATCAATATGGAGAGCTGGGCCCAGGTGAAGCTCCTGAGGTTCAACAAGAGCAAGTGCAGGGCTCTGCACCTGGGAACAATCCAGGCTGGGGGATGAGGTGACAGAAAGCAGCCCTGTGGGAAAGCACTTGGGGGTGCTGATAGATGAGAAGCTGAACATGAGCAGGCAGTGTGAGCTTGCAGCCCAGAAGGCAAATCACATCCTGGGCTGCAGCCAAAGCAGCATTGCCAGCAGATCCAGAGAGGGGATTCTGCCACTTTGCTCTGCTCTGGTGATACCTCACCTGGAGTGCTGTGTGCAGGTCTGGAGCCCTCAATATAGGGAGGACATGGAGCTGATGGAACAGGTCCAGAGGAGGCCATGAGAATGCTCAGGGGTTGGAGCACCTCTGCTATAAGGACAGGCTGAGGGAGCTGGGGGTGTTCAGCCTGGAGAAGAGGAGGCTCCAGGGAGCCCTAATAGCAGCCTGCCAGTACCTGAGGGGGGACTACATGAAGGATGGAGAGAGACTGTTTGCAAAGGCCTGCAGTGACAGGACCAGGGGCAATGGCTTCAAACTAGGGAAGAGCAGATTTAGATTGGATGCTAGGAACAAATTCTTTACCATGAGGGTGGTGGAACACTAGGACAACTTGCCCAGGGAGGTGGTTAAGCCTCATCCCTGGAGATATTCAAGGAGAGGTTTGACAGGGGTCTGGGCAGCCTGATCTAGATGGGGATCTAGTCCCTGCTGACTGCAAGGAGGTCAGACTGGATGACTTTTGGAGGTCCCCTCTGGCCTGGCCCACTCTATGATTCTATAAATCAAGCTAGCAATCTTGTGTTAACACAGGAAAGAGCTGTGTGCTGTATTTAAGCTCACCCCAGGAGCTCATGCTGGGAAACCTGAGCTGGGTTTGTGTTCTCGAAGAAGCTTTCCTTAGCTCTCTCTCCTTTCTGCTCAGCGCTTACGTGGAAAGCCTGCTGCTGTCTTGAGAACGTTTGGAGGAGAGATAAATCAGGGGCTTTGACATCATCTTGGTGATGTTTTCTTTCAAGACTCTCAGGAGGACCTAAGTAAAGAGCACTGGAGGGTGTGACAGGTGCTGTCATGTGAGGAGAACTACCCTTCAGAACTCCCCTTCAAGAGGCCAGTGACCAGATTCAGTTAGGAAAAAACACCCCAACAAACCAAGGCTGCTGCTGACTTCATTTTGTGTAAACATCTTGTGGCAACCCACAGTATCTTTTACACTCTGATTTTACCTCTTCAGCCTTGTTTTTTTCTCTTTTGAATCTTACACTGATTTTGAAGTTTCTACAGCTAGTTGGAGTGTTAGGTTGAGAAGCATTTCTTCACCTGAGTTCTCTTTGCTGCATGGTATCACCAAACCAAACCCCCAAAAAGCAACAAAACAAACCAAAAAACCAACCACAGATATTTGGCACCTCCTTCATATTCTTTGGGTTTGTTTGAGTTGATTTTTTCCCTTTGAATCCTCTCTTGATTCACTGTTTGAAATATCCCAGTTGGACACAGGGACTAGGCAGCCTGGAGATGTGGGCTCAGGAGAATATCGTGAGGCTCAGTAAGGCAAAATTCAAGGTCCTGCACCTGGGTTAGGGAAATCCTCATTATCAATCCAAGCTGGAGGCTGATGAGATTGAGAGCAGCCCTGCAGAGAAGGTTTTGGGGGTGCTGGTGGATGAGAAGCTGGACTTGAGCCAGCAGTGGGCACTTGCAGCTCAGAAGGCCAATGGCATCCTGGGCTGCATCAAAGGAAGCATGGCCAGCAGATGGAGAGAGGGGACTCTGCCGCTCTGCTCTGCTGAGACCTCACCTGGAGTGCTGTGACCACCTATGGGACCCCAACACAAGAAGGATATGGACTTGGTGAAGTGGGTCCAGAGGAGGGCCACAGAGATGATTCAGCCTCTAGGCTGAGTAACTCCAGTTCCCTCGAGTGCCCCTCACCAGCTTCATTGCCCTTCCCTATAGACTTGGTGCCATGGTTTAGTAGTCATGAGGTCTTGGGTGACAGGTTGGACTTGATGGATCCTTGAGGTCTCTTACAACCTGATTGATTCTATGACATGATCCAGGATCCCAATGTCCTTCTGGTACTGAGAGTCCCAAAACTGAACCCAGGATTTGATGTGTGGCCTTCCTAACCAAGCAATTTGATCAGTGAGATGACAGTTCCTTTGTTGTCCAGAAACATCAGGAAGAATGAAATGAGTTTTGGTTTCATGCTAATTTCCTTCCTTCTCTTCCAGCAAAGTCTTTTTGACTCATGGCAGTATGCTAAGTGGTTGGTTTAGACAACACACAGAATCACAGAGGCTAGGGATTGGAAGGGACCTCCAGAGATCATTGGGTCCACCCCCCTGCCAGAGCAGAATCACCTAGGGCAGGCCACACAGGAACACTTCCAAGTAGGCTTTGCAAGCCTCCAGAGAAAAAGACTCCACAGCCTTTCTGGGCAGCCTGTTCTGGTGCTCCTTCAGAGTAAAGTTTCTCCTTATGCTGGGGTAGAACCTCCTGTGTTCTAGCTTGTGTCCATTATTCCTTGTCCTATTACTGGCTGCCACTGAAAAGAGCCTGTCCCCTTCCCCTTGACACCCACCCCTCCAATATTTATAGACATCAACAAGGTCCCCCCCCTCAGCTTTGTCTTCTCCAGACTAAACAGTCCCAGGTCTTTCAGTCTTTCTTCATAGCAGGGGTGTTCAAGTCCCTTCATCATCCTCATAGTTCTTTGATGGACTCTCTCCAGCAGATCCCTGTCTTTCCCAAACTGGGGACCTCAAAACTGGACACAGTATTCCAGGTGTGGTCTCACCAGGGCAGAGTAGAGGGGAGGAGAACCTCGCTAGACCTGCTGGACACCCTTTTACTAATGCACCCCAGGGTACCATCGAGTTTGTGCTGCTACTCACCCTGTGTTAACCTGTCAGCATCAAAAAATAAACATGAAAATAAGACACTGGAGATGATGTACTCATGACATTTGGACTGCATTGCCTCTAAGTATAGTCTTTGTCATGACCTAGTATTTTCTATTAATACTTTAAGAAAGAGGATCAGCAGCACAAAAAAAAAAAAAGTGAAGCAGTTCTGGGGTTGTGTTTTATCCTTTCTTGAAAAAAAAACCACATTTTGGTGGTATTTCCATTTAAAAAACCCCACAATGTTTGAAAATATTGGGTATATTAAACCCCAAAATGAATACTTTTAGAAATAGTGATTCTAGCATTTCTGATTCCAGAGGACAGGATCAAAGGGAGCTGCTTTTATCAGTTTGTTGGGGACTTTTTTTATTAGGGTGGGGGTTTTTTGGTCTCTCCAGTTAGTTAATTGTTCAGCTGTTAATGAACTTGGAACCCATTCAGCATTAGGTCCTGACTTGCCTCCTGTGTTTTGGGTTGGAAGTAACCTCCAGAGGTCATCCAATCCAACCCCCTCTGCAGTCAGCAGGGACATCCCCAATTAGATCAGGCTGCCCCAGAGCCCTCTCCAGCCTCACCTTGAATATCCCCAGGGATGGGTCCCCAACCACCATCTTGGGCAACCTGTTCCAGTGGTCTGCTACCCTCATGATGCAGAACTTGCTCCTAGCATCCAATCTAAATCTGCTCTTCTCTAGTTTGAAGCCATTGGCCCTCGTCCTGTTACTGCAGGCCTTTGTAAACAGTCCCTCTGCAGCCTCTTGGCAGGCCCCCTTCAGGTACATGCAGGCCACTAGTCTCCCCAGAGCCTCCTCTTCTCCAGGCGGAACACCCCCAGCTCCCTCAGCCTGTCCTCGTAGCAGAGGTGCTTCAACCTCTGATCATCTTTGTGGCCCTTCTCTGGACCCTTTCTATCAGGTCCATGTCTTTTCCCCGTTGAGGGCTGCAGGCAGCACTGTGGGTGAGGTCTTGCCAGAGCAGAGTGGCAAAATCACCTCTCTGGGTCTGCTGGCCTCTTGTACTGAATGGTAATGAGTAAGGAGACAACAGGGCAAATGCTGGAAAATAAAGATATTTTGGCCTAGCAGAGCCTGTCGTTTCCTTTGCTTGTATGCTTCAGACCAGGCCTTAGTCCCTGTGCTGTCACTGTGACAGACATTGCAGGGGTGTCTGGCACATGTGCAAAGTGCAGTGCTTCTTTGCTCTGCCAGCTTAAGGGATGTACAGGTCCCATACTGACTCCTGAGAGTGCTTCCCTCAGCTGCTCCTAACACTGCAGCAAGTCAAAGCACATGGGCCTGATGGATTGGGTACGGAGGAGACCATGAAGATGATCAGAGGGTTTGGAGCACCTCTCCTACTAAGACAGGCTGAAAGAATTCAGGCTGCTCCTGGAGAGGAGAAGGCTCCAGCAAGACCTTCTCTGGAGACTTTCCAGACCCATCTGGATGTATTCCTGTGTGACTTGTGCTAGATTCTATGGTCCTGCTCTGGCATGGGGGTTGGACTCAATAATCTTCAGAGGTCACTTCAGACCCCTAACATCCTGTGAGACCTTAAAGCTGCATTTCAATATTTGAAGGGGACTTATATTGCTTGAAGACCTCCAGGGGTGGTGATTCTACCACCTCCCCGAGCAACCTGTTCCAGTGCCTGACCACCCTTATTGTTCCTCGTGTCCAAACTAAACCTCCCCTGGCACAATTTCAGGCCATTTCCTCCCATCCTATCACCTGACACTAGGGGAGCAGAGACCAGCCCCCAGGTGGCTCCAATCTCCTTTCAGGGAGTTGCACAGGGCAATGAGGTCTCCCCTCATAGGTCTCCCCTTCTCCAGACTAAACAATCCCAAACCCCACAGCTGCTCCTCATCAGCACTGCTTTCCAGACCCTTCCACAGCTTTGCTTGCCTTTCTCTGGACGTGCTCCAGTGGAGATCACAGCCTACAGGAAAAATTTGGACAGATGATTACCTTAGGTAAGCACTTTCTAAATGCTCAAGCACCAGAGTGGTGTTATTAGGGTTTGGTTTTGGGTTTGGTTTGGGTTTTTTCCCCAGCTTTGTGCAAAATCTGATAGGCAGAAAGGCCATGGTGTAAAAGGGAGGAAGTAACTTAATAATAGGAGTTAAAAAAATAGACAGAGTCAACCAAATATGTGTTAAAATATGGCCTTTTTCAGTGATACACTGCTTGCTCGTTCTGGGTGGCCTCCTGATGACCTCAGGAGGTTGAATTTAGTCCCTGTGATGTCAGCCGGTTTATCCACACAAAGGGCAAGACACAGCGAAGCCACTGGGATCTCTGGCACAAGGTTAGGAGGGGCTTGGACCTGATGGAGAGGGTCCAGAGGAGGGCCATGAGAATGATCAGGGGGTTGGAGCACCTCTGCTATGAGGACAGGCTGAGGGAGCTGGGGGTGTTCAGCCTGGAAAAGAGAAGGTTCTGGGGAGACCTTAGAGCTGCCTGCCAGGCCCTGTGCCTGAGGGGGCCTACAGGAAGGCTGCAGAGAGACTGTTTGCAAGGGCCTGCCGAGACAGGACTGGGGGCAATGGCTTCAAACTAGAATAGGGCAGATTTAGATTGGGTATCAGGAAGAAGTTCTTCACCATGAGGGTGGTGGAACACTGGCACATGTTGCCCAGGGAGGTGGTTGAGGCCCCTGCCCTGCAGATACTAAAGGTGAGGCTCGACAAGGCCCTGGGCAGCCTGATCTAGTTGGGGATGTCCCTGCTGACTGCAGGGAGGTTGGACTGGATGAGCCTTGGAGATCCCTTTTGGCCTGGACCATTCTGTGAATCTATGATTTTTCTGTGTAATTCTCAGTCAGATGCAAGGAGGTCTATTGAGTCTGTGATTCTGTGATGGATAGAAAGCCTCTTGAGCCTTCAAGGTGTTGTCTTCAGGAGGCAACTGCAGGCCTGCAGTTCCAAGACATGAACTGTTTGGGGTTTGCGAGGTGGGATCTGGCCTTGGCTTGTCAGCCTCTGCACTGGGATCCAGAGAGAGGCATTACAGAAGAAACACAAAGGGCTGAATGATCAAGGCAATGCCCAGATGTCAGTAACCAGCAGGAAGGCTGTAGAAAACTGGCAGTTCTGGAGCAGTTCTGTCTTTTAGGGGTGAGGAGTTACGGTGTGGCTGCTCTGGGGCCTTTACAGACAGAGCCTCTCTGTTGATTGCCCTCCCCTGTACTCAGCACTGCTGAGGCACCACCTCAGAGAGTGGGTTCAGTTTGGGGCCCCTCGCTACAAGAAGGACATTGAGGGGCTGGAGTGGATCCAGAGAAGGGCGATGAACATGGTGAAGGGTCTGGAGATCAGATTTGTTGAGGAGCAGATGAGTGACCTGGGGTCGTTCAGCCTGGACAAAAGGAGGTTGAGAGGAGACCTTCTGGCTCTCCACAACTCACCTGAAGGGAGGTTGCAGCCAAGTAGGGGCCAGTCTCTTCTCCCAAGAAGCAAGCAATAGGATGAGAGGAAATGGCCTCAAGTTCTATGGGAGGTTTAAGCTGGACATGAGGAACAAATTCTTTTGCAAAAGGGTTGACAAGCTCTGTCCTAGCTTGCCCAGAGCAGTGGTGGAATCCCCATCCCTGGGGGGATTGAAAAGCTGAACAGATGTGGTGCTGAGGGACATGCTTTAGCAGCAGATTGATAGTGCTAGTTCAATGACTGGTCTTGATCTTGGTCTTCTTCAGCCTAAATGATTGTGTGGAGTTGATGTCCTAGTATCTTAGGAGTTGCAGAGTTTATCCTTAAGGGACAGATTGCTTGCAGGAGCTTGCAAGAGAACTGCACAGCAAACCACATCCCGTTTGGAAGCGCTTGCTGATTTTTGTCAGCATAGCCATCAGGACAGAGGAAGGCAAGCTTCTGTCGAGCTAGGAAAGCTGATTTTAAAGCAGGTGACTGGAATGAGGTGTAAGAATATCCAATATTGTAGGAGTGACTAGGAGGGAATGTCTCTTGGAGGAAGAGCAATGTAAAGTACAACTGCTAACCAGGCCGTGAACCTGGACTTGTTGAAAAGGGACCACGAAGGGGAACGGTGAGTCACCAGCCACGGTGCTAATTATGGCATCAATGGAGATTTGAGCTGGAAACAATAATGAATTACATGTTTAATTAAAAACAAAATAAAAAAATTGGCTCTTCACTCCATAAAGGCTTGTCATCACTTCTGTAGATGTCACATTATGCATCCAATCAGTGCTTCGGAGCACAGTGACTCGGAGTTATTTCTGGAATGCACACACAGGGGATCTGGATGGGAGGGCAGAAGGTTAAGCTGACATTGCTCTTGTGAGACTCCATCAACGTGCTACATTCATTTTTAGACATCTTCAAAAGATGTTAGGAAAACTGAAGGGCTTTTAAATCAACAGAAATCAGATTAAAAGGGGGGAGGATTGCCTAGTAAAGCACAATGCTAAGTAACTGACAGCATAGAGCTTGCCTAAAGGAGAAAGGGAAGGCTCTGCAGCTCCCTGCAGAATATAAACTGCTTGGCAGTAGTGAATGAGATATGATATTTCATGTGGATATAAATATTAACCTCTGAAAAGAGTTAAGGGACAAGATGATGTCTCTCAAGGGCTCCTGACAATCATTTGTTGAATTCTGTCATGTAGTATATGAGATGAGATCATTGCTGGTATTGGATTTTAAATGCACCTCCTTGAAGAACTAAAGCCAGTCCTATAATGTGAATCAACTAGGTGACCTAAGAGGTCTCTTCTGTTACCACCACCATGATTGTGCTGCATACATCATATAAAATTTGACCACCTAAAATACTTTGTTCATTACAATTGCTCCTCTGTCACTCAATCTGTTTGTTATGTGTCCTTAGGCCTTCTTTACCAGGCATGTTGGTTGTTAATTGTGTTCAAGGTTTTTTTGCCTGCAAGTAGCCATTTTTCACATGTTCCAGGGTCCATGTGTTCAGCTCTGTACCATAAGAAGTGATGGAACTATTGACACATGATTTGTATCATGTTAAGTTGATAAAGAACTTCAAGTAGACTTGAGGGATGAAATTAAAGCCAGGCTTGTACTAAAAAAATTAATTCACATTCCAGACTTTTCTTCTTTCTCCTGAAGTTCAGAGATTCTTAAATTGGGGTAATTTTGATTCAGGCTCAACAGAGGAATTAATTTTTCTCTCATTTCAAATTAATTGTTATTATAAGTTCAAGGCCTGCCTGGATGCATTCCTGTGTGGTCTGCTTTAGGTGTTCCTGCTCTGGCAGGGGTTGGACTTGATGATCTTCAGAGGTTCTTTCCAACCCCTACCATTCCATGACTCTCACCTGAGAATGAAGGAAATGTCCCTTGTTTTCCATGCCAGTGCTCCCTCTGATTTGCCTAGGGACCCATTTCAGCAGGGACCTGGTGGAGTTCAGTCAAGCTCTGATGTGTTTTGGCTTTCCTTGGGAGCACAGAGGCACTCAGCTCTCCTCTCCTTCATGGTGCTGAGAACAGGTGGCCTCCTGTGGGGTCACCAAGTATATTTTGGGCTGAAACTCGAGCAGGCTGGAGCCAGATTGGCTGTGCTAGCCACATGAGTAATTAGGAGCTGATACACCAAGCTTGTTCTCGCCTGGTGCTGCTCAGGAGGGAAGGCTGGAGAGGCTTTGCTCCTAAGGATATTTACTGGATGTTGCTGGTAAGGACATTTAAATCCCATTTCACTTCTTTTCCCTGGAATGGGGTCTTGAGCTGTTTCCTGATCCTGTAGGATTTGGGGAGTTGTGCTTATGCCTTGCCCATAGAAGTCAGATGTTTCTGTTGGGATGACCAGTTGCAAATTCCAGTAAGAGGAAAAGAACCTGGAAGTCAGTTTGGGAAGCATAACTGAAGGTTATAATAGGGGCAGCTGGTAGAGATTGTATCCTTGTATTCAATCTCTGCTTCTAGATTTTTATTCATAACCTTTGGCCTACTTTTCCACACAAGATGCTGCTTATTAATGGGAGTTATTTTACTGATTAACATTCTGGTTTAACCAATTGATTAATTTTTTTGTGGGGGAGGAGGTAATTTCTCTCAACACATTGGAACTAAGAAGGGACAGTATCCCATGTCCCTATATTTAACCTGCAGTACTAGACTCCACTTGCCTCAGAAGGAATTGCAGCTTAGCCAGCTAAACAAAACCACCCCTGTCATTTGATAGTATTGGTTTTCATGGCAAATATCTTTGGACTCAGGAGCAGCTGTTCCAAAGCCTCATCCCCTACCAACATTAGAAACAGGGCTGCAGTCTCTGGTGGAAAATTGTACCTTTGCCTCACAGCAAGATCATTGCATTAATTAATTTGTCTAAAGGTTTTGATAGCAATTTGTGCTTTGCAATGCAGCCAGCTGTATGGATTTTCATCTTTTTTTAGGCCTGAAGAAATAGAGAAAGGGGGAGGAAAGGCCACAAGAGCTAAAAAAAAAAACCCAAACCCTCACAGAACATCTGTATAAGCAAATGCAGGGAAAACACAAACTGCCTCATTAACCTAAGGCCACTGAAACCCAAACACTTGCAATCTTTTCCTACATTATGTTTTTATTCATGAATGAGCACAGAATCTAGAGAGAAAGCTCCCATTCAAACAGGAGCTTGGGTGATGTAAGGAAATAACAGAGAAAAGTTGCAAGGGAATGAAAATATTCTTCATATCATCTTCTTGTGACCAAAAAAAACGATAATAATCAGCCTTCAAGAAGTCTCTTCCTCTGATTTTTGGGGCTGTTTGTTTTCTTTTGTGTGTTTCAATTCCAGCATTGGTGTCACAACTCTTAGAATATTGTCCCAGATTGTGGTTCAGATCAGCATGCTTGAGCCTTAACCCAACGCTTTCCCAAGATGGTCAAAGTAATGCCAGATCCAAACAACTTTCTGGAGTTCAAGTTCTTTCTGCTGTCTCAGGTTCTTAACCTGATCAGCCAACAAGGTTGGAATAATCTGATTAGTTGCTAACCATGGCCCCAGGTGCTTTATGAACTGGAATAGTAGTTTTTCACAGTCCTTTCATTCTTGGGCTAATACTGTCTTATTCATTTGCTGCTTGACCAGTGAGTGGGGGAGAGACAGAAGAATACCCTCAAAATGGAGGAAGAAGAATATGAGGAGGTTGTGGAGGTAAGAAGAAAGTCTGAGTGTAGAAATATTTGTTTCCTGCCTTGTGAATGAATTTATTAATCACTTCAATGAGATGTTGCTCATCAGCACTGATGGCTGCTTGCTGTTTGCTCTCTGAAAATCAGGGTGCTGTTAGGTGCCCGTTAAATGGTTTAATCAATAAAAAGCAGCAACAACAACAAAATTACTCTCAGTGGAGCGAAGTCTCCCTGGTTCCTGACATAGTTTCTCTGCTTAAATAAGGGTTATAACCATCCCACACCCCTATTGCAAGGCTTTCTGATTACTCCTCTGCATAATTATAGATGCAGTGGGCCATCTCTTTTCCCTCCTGGCTTGCCCTCTGTCATCCAATCCATGCTAGAGGGGGTGACTTGGGAAGCCACTTTCTAGCCTCCCCTCTCTGCCCACTGCAATGCAGAAATGCAGCAGTTTTGTGGTACCAGGGTATCACTAACCCATGTAACCTTAAATGTTGCAGAGGTGGAGCTAGATTTAAACCTGTGGATATCCATGGAGCTACATCAGGGACTGGTCTGTTGATGGGGCATTTAAATTCACTGTTCTATGCCTCACTGTTTAGTCCCAGCAATCTGATTTAAAAAATCCTTGGGAACTGGGGAACCTACAACTTGATGTTAAGAGTCAGTTCCATTGGAATGAGTTTGGTACTGGAGCAGGTAAGGGTAACAAACAGTCTGGTCTTACCTGTTGCTATGTTTCTATTCTGAAATGAAATTGTGTTATGAAACACATGAATGGTTATAACCAATTGCTCAGTGTTTTCCCAGAGTCACAGAATGGTAGGGGTTGGAAGGCTCCACCAGAGATCATCCAGTCCAACCCCTCCTGCCACAGCAGGATCACGTAGGACAGGTCACACAGGAATGCACCCAGACAGATCTTGAAAGTTTCCAGAGAAGGAGACTCCACAACCTCTCTGGGCAGCCTGTACTAGGGCTCCAGCACCCTCACAGCAAAGAAGATTTTCCTCATGCTGAGGTGGAATCTCTTGTGTTCCCGTTAGTACATGTTGTTCCTTGTCTTGTTACCACCAAAGAGACTGGCCCCTTCATTTTGATACTCACCCCTCAGATATTTATGTACAGAAATAAGATTCCCCCTTACCCTTCTCTTCTCCAGACTCAACAGCCCCAGGTCTCTCAGTCTTTTTTCATAGGAGAGATGTTCAAGTCCCCCAGTCATCCTTGTAGCTCTCTTTTGGACTCTCTCCTGCAGATCCCTGTCTCTCTTGAACTGAGGAGCCCAAAACTGGACACAGTATTGCAGGTGGGGTCTCACTAGGGCAGAGTAGAGGGTGAAGAGAACTTCCCTAGACTAGCTGTTTGAGGAAAAGAAGAATCTGGTACAAATGTAGACCTCTCCCAACTCTTTATCACTGACTGTTGATTTCTGTCACTGTGACAGCACTGAGCCTTGACTGGCTTCATAAATTTCAAATAGTGAATGAGACAACATTTTGCCAGTGGAATGAATTAAAGTTGGTTTGGAAGATAAGTGTTCTTGTTCAGAAAGTCCTTTATAAAGACCTACTTACAAACACACCAGGCCTTCATTACATTCCCAATTGCCATGTAAGTGTGTCTGTGCTTCCTGAGCTTTGTGTGCTCTCTGTAACAAAATGTACCTTTCTTTTTGGTCAATGTTTATTTGCTGCTGCTGGAATGATTCATAGATTCATAGAAGGGTTTGGGTGGGAAGGGACCTTGAAGATCATTCACTTCCAACCCCCCTGCCATGGGCAGGGACACCTGCCACTAGATCAGGTTGCTCAAAGCCTCAGCCAACCTTGAACATCTCCAGGGAGGAGGCATCCACAACCTCCCTGGGCAACCTGTGGTATGTTGGGGTTTTGTCTAAACAGCTTTTTATGGGTTCACTGGTGCTATGGAGAAAGGGAGACCAGTCAGTGTTGCAGATGGTACCAGAGAACGTTGCAGGCCTCTGAAGTTGTCTCCCATAGTCTTCTTATCACCAAAGTTATGAGATGTGGTACGGAAAAGTGGACAAAAACATGAGTGGCAAACTGACTGGGCTGCTGAGCTTAGAATGGTGCTCAGTAGTACACAGCCTAGCTGGCAGCCAGTAATTATTGGTGTCCTTCAAGGATCTGTAGCTGGGAAGAACTCTGAGGGCAGCTTTAGAGAGAGGAACCTACTGCAGTGCTCTCACTGTGCCAGACACTTGGAAAATGCTGGAGTTTGGAATGCTGCTTCTTTCTTTTAGTGTGGGCATCATTCTCTTCACTCTTGTGGGTAAAACTAGATAATGAACCTGCATTAATTGCCAGGGGGGAGGGGATGATTGATTAAGGAACATAAGGATAAAAATCTAATAATTAATGCAAAAACTGAGCAGGTGCTCAGAATTACTGAGGATGCCAATGTGGCTGTGTAGGAGCTGATGGACTACAGCACTGTTTCTCCACAGCTTACCAGAAGGTAAAATTTGCTCTTCTCTATGAGCTGAGCTAACAATGATTTATTTTTTTCCCTTTTTGTTGTGTTGTTTGGTTGTTTTTTTTTCCATAGTACTACATAGAAGAAACAATTATTGAAGAAGGTGAACCACATGAGGTAAAGGTCCCTGTCATGTTGCATGTGGTGTATGCCTGCATGTAATGGATGCATAATGCTCAATCAGTGACCCTTTGTGCTCTGAGGTCTAGTTTTCCATATAAAACACACAAACATCAACCACCACTTGCTTCTTAATGCTGTACTTCCTCTTGCAAGATCCTGGTATGGAGTGATCTCAAGGAATCCTGGCTTGTTCTTGAGCATCCTGTCTGCCACTCTTTGATTTCCATTAGAAGGAGCTGTGGGTGTGACCATCAGAAGAGCACTGTGCTAATTTCTGACCTGCCCTGTGTCATGCTGTCAATCTTCATGCCTGGCCAGCAGCTATTTGCACAGGAGCTGACAAAAAGAGGTTACATGAATAACAAGAAACACAGGCAGGAAGATTACTGAAGTAACATATTGACAGCAATCCAATTCTTAGTACAAAAGCAGATTAGAGCACAAAGGTCAGGGCTGGACTGGCTGCCAGAGGAGTGCCAGAGGCTCTCCAGGAAGCCCTCTGGCTTCCCAAAGGGAAGAAGGGAGAGAGAGTTATGGGCTGGGCAAGAAACTCAGCCAGCTGGAATCGAAAGAAGAACAATGCCATAGAAGAGAGACAGAGACACAAACCACCATGGAACCCAACCCCTGATGGCAATGAGGGCACCATTGGCACCACTGATGCTGGGGACAGGCACTGGGCAAGTCCCAGCCTGGACTCAGCAGCAGATAGGAAATGGATTCAGGAGATGAATTTTGGAAGTGGATTCAGGAACACAGGGATGGGGATGGAAGGGAGAAGGGACGGAGTCCTGCTGGGACACCAGCCAGGCAAGAAGGGGCTTGGCCCTGGGCATCCCTCAGCTTGCTCCTGAAGATTCCCTCCATGGGCTGCAATCCTTTCTTGGGCACTTGAGGGTCACCTGTCCTGGCTGCTCCTCCCTGCTGGTGCCACCTCTGCCGTGCTGCCCCCCAAGGTGTGGCAGAAGCTGTGGCAGTGCCCTTGGTGTGCAGAGGAGCAAGTCTCAGGCAGAGCCTTTCTGCAGCTAGCCTTTGGCAGGAACTCTCCCATTAGCTTTTGCCTGCTAGAAGCAGCCCCTGGCTGTGCCACCCTGCCCTGAACTTCATCAAGTGCCTCACTGAGCAGAGCTCAGAGTCCCAGCCCTGACCAGAACTGGTTCTGCTCTGTCTCAGATGACCACTATATGTTGATAAACAAGTAGGTAAATGATTTAATGGATGCTTGAGTGACTGATTATTGAAGCAGCACAGCTATGTTTCTGTCATGACTGTGATCTGGCCATGAGAAAATGCAGTTTAGTAGAAAAGGTGATTTTTAGGTGTTTGTTCATTTGTGGATTGTGTGTTTACAACAAGATCCCAAAGACTTGGTCTTGGCTGTCTCCTGTGTCCAGGCCTTTCCTTTTGCAAGTGGAAGATAATCTTTTTGTATAACAGGAAGCACCTTTCACCTGCCTTCACAACTTTCAGTGACATCTTTAGAAGCCTTGGCTCTGTTTCTTCAACACAAATTGGGCACTGAGAACATTTCTACACTTGGTTGTAGCTGCTGGTGGTCCCACCTGAGAAATCCCCAGGTTCCAGTGAGAAAAGAGGCCACAGGAGCTTTCTGAATAATTATCACAGAATGCTCTGGGTTGGAAGGGACCTCAAAGGTCATCCAGTCCAACCCCCTCTGCAGTAAACAGGGACATCCTCAACTAGATCAGGCTGCCCAGAGCCCTGTTGAGTCTCACTTTGAATATCTCCAAGGTTGGGGCCCCAACCACCTCCCTGGGCAGCCTGTTCCACTGTTCCACCACCCTCATGGTGCAGAACTTGTTCCTAACACCCAATCTAAATCTGCTCTTCTGTACTTTGAAGCCATTGTCTCTTGTCCTATCACTACAGGCCTTTGTAAACAGAATTTGATTATCAGCCATTCACTTCATTGCTTGGCAGGGGTTTAGGGTTCAGTGATCCCAGTAGGAAAATTGTCACTGATTTTTGGCCTTGCAGGTGGTTCCTGGATAAGCTCTGAGCATCCTTTTGCTAGATAGGGGAGGTGAAAATTGCTCATTGGATGATTTATAGTTATAAACCAAGTAACTCTTTTCTTCTTTATTCCCAGGTGGTCACTGAGATCACTGAGACTATTAGCACAGACTTCACAGGTCCTGAAACAACACAGGTCACCTACACAGCTGAGCCTGGAAAACCTGCTGCTGCTGCTGCTCCTGCTGCTGCTGCTCCTGCTGCACATGAAGCAGCTCCAGTCAGAAAGAAGACAATACGGACAAAAGTGGACGTGTCCAAGTTCCTGACGCCTTACCTGGAACACAGCAAAAAAATGAAGGACCTCTTCAGTGAGGTAAAGTCTTTCACAGAATCAATAAGATTGGAAAAGACCTCAGAGATCATCAAGTCCAACTTGTCACCTAACACCTCATGACTACTAAACCATGGCTTCCAATCCCTTTTTGAACACCTCCAGGGATGGTGACTCCACCACCTCCCTGGGCAGCACATTCCAATGGCAAATCTCTCTCTCAGTGAAGAACATTCTCCTCACCTCCAGCCTAAACTTCCCCTGGCACAGCTTGAGACTGTGTCCTCTTGGTCTGGTGCTGGTTGCCTGGCAGAAGAGACCAACCCCCACCTGGCTACAACCTCCCTCAGGGAGTTGTAGAGAGCAAGAAAGGTCTCCCCTGAGCCTCCTCTTCTCCAGGCTGAACAACCCCAGCTCCCTCAGCCTGTCCTCACAGGCCTGTGCTCCAGACTCCTCCCCAGCCTCATTGCCCTTCTCTGGACACATTTGAGTGTCTCAGTATCCTTCTTAAATTGAGGGGCCCAGAACTTTCTTGAGGAACACCAGCTTTACAAGTATTTAATAGGTACCTTCAAGCTGCTGTTTCATCTCCTATATTTAATTTTGTCATGTGTATTATTAATGTCACTTGCCTGAAGTAGGAAGTTTCCTTCTTTTAATTAGCCCTTCACTTGCCTGTTTCCTGCTGAAGTACATGAGGCACAAAAAGTGCCTTGAGGCAGATGGCTGAATGCTGTCAGAGATGTCAGGTAGTAGGACTCCTGCACTGCCTTCAATATTTGAGTGAAGGATCATAGAATCACGGAATTGTTGGGATTGGAAAAGACGCCCAAGATCACCGAGTCCAATCACCAACCCAACACCACCATGGCCACTAAACCGTCTCCCAAAGTGCCATAGCCACAGGTTTCTTGAGCACCTCCAGGGGTGATGACTCCACCACCTCCCTGGGCAGCCTGTGCCAGTGCCTGACCACTCCTGCAGCAAAGAAATTGCTCCTCATCTCCAACCTAAACCTCCTCTGACACAATTTCAGGCCATTTCCCCTCATTCTGTCACTGACACTAGGGAGAAGAGACCAACCCCCACCTGGCTCCAGCCTCCTTTCAGGGAGCTGTAGAGAGCAATGAGGTCTCCCCTCAACCTCCTTTTCTCCAGACTAAACACCCCCAGTTCCCTCAGCTGCTCCTCACCAGCCCTGTTCCCCAGACCCTTCACCAGCTTTGTTGCCCTTCTCTGGGTGTGCTCCAGCCCCTCAATGTCCTTCTTGTAGTAAGGATCCCAAAACTGAACCCAGGATGATAACAGAGACTAATATTTCTTGAACAGCAAAACCTCAGTATTATTTCTGCTAGTGTATTTCTCCACTCCTCTACACATACTCAAGAAAAATTCTTCTGTACAGTGTATAGGAACAAGCACCAACTTAATTTCCTGATATGGGATAGCAAAATAGGGTAAACCAATACTAGAGGATGTTGTGGAAAGGGGAAACTCACTCTGCTCAGAGCCCCTTTCCTACATTTTAATGTCTATTACCCACTAGCCTTCACTTTGTAAGGTTAATGTGAGATCATAGGTCTAAGAGTGCTGCCCTCACCCACATATGTTCCTTGTCTTTGGTCACTGAACCAAATAACTGTGAGCTTACCAGTATCAAGCTCCTAAGGAGAGTATAATCAGTTGGAAGTGATCTAAAGCAGGCTAAAAGTGGAAATTCATGGATGCATTCATAGAATTGTTTGGGTTGGAAGGGACCCTAAAGGTCCTCTAGTTCCAGCCCCCTTGCCACAGGCAGGGACATCTTCCACTAGAGCACGTTACGCAAGGCTTCATCCAGCCTGGCCTTGAACACTTCCAGGGAGGAGGCATCTACAACCTCCCTGGGCAACCTGTTCCAGTGTCTCACCACCTTCACTGTAAAGAATTTCTCCCTGATATCTAGTCTACAACTGCAATCTTCAAACTTCAGCCCATTCCCTCTCACCCTGTCAGTACAAGCCCTTGCAAAACTGAGTGAAGAAAACCAGTCGGTCGAAATAAGCACAACTCTGGAAATATAACTGAGTGATGGCCAGTTTCTACTATCCCATTATCTGCTCCAAATTCCTCTGCTAACCAGATAAGTCAGTCAATACTTGCTGCCCTCATTTCTGTGGCTACATTTTGATTGTCTCTGTTCTCTTCCAGAACAAGTACAAAGAAAAGTTCAGGAAGGAAAAAGGCAAACCATATGCTTCCACAGTCGATACCCCTGAAATCCGGAGAATCAAGAAAGTGCAAGACCAGCTCAGTGAGGTAGGCAACAAGGCTCAGAAGCACCCCCCAAAAAAAAAAAAAAAATGTCTTTGCTGAGTGCTAAAGCAGCAAATTGAGCCACAGTTTGAAATGTTAGAGGGATGATCTATATGGTGCTAAGGCAATCAGGAAGTTTGGCAGAAGCAAGAGTGAGGAACGCAGAGCTTGTGAGTTCTGTCTTGTCGGTTGGAATTGAGGGCTCTGAGGAATGAAGATGGGATGGGTCCTTTCTAGCTGACCTACAGCACTGCTTCATTTTGCCTAAAGAGGTTTGACAGTTCCTGATCAGGAATTACAAGCATGGGAGGTGATTCAGAGATTGCACTGGGTTTGGAGAGACACTCAAAGGTCATCTTGACCAACCTCGCTGCAGTCAGCAGGGACACCTCCAACTAATTCAGGTTGCCCAGGGCCACGTTAAGTTTGATCTTGAATGTCTCTAGGAACAGGAGCTTCAAACACAGCTCTGCGCAGCCTGTTGCAGTATCTCATCACTCTCATCGTAAAGAGCTTCCTCCTGATGTCCAACCTAAATCTCCCCTGCTCCAGTTTCAAACCTTTGTCCCTCACCCTATCCCCACAGGCCCTTCTAAACAGTTCCTCCCCAGCCTTCCTGTTGGTCTCCTTCAGATATTGAGATGCAGCTATAAGGTCACCCCAGCACCTTCTCTTCTCCAGGATAAACAGCCCAAATTCTTTCAACCTCTCCTTACAGGAGTGGTTCTCCAGCCCTCTGATCACCTCTGTAACCCTCCTCTGGACCCAATCCAGCAGGTCCATGTCACTCCTGTTTTGGAGCTAACCAGTGCTATAAGAGTATGTGTTGAATTCTGCTCCATTCCTGACTTAAGATACTTGGAGAAACATGATGCAGCAATCCATGTGCTAATGCTGCCTGAACCTGCTGTCAAGCTGGGAGTGGTATCACTACATCAGGGTGATTTTGTGCCCAAGCTGCTGGGCACAATGGAGTAGAATAGAATCATACCGGGTGTAAAAGACCTTTAAGATCATGAAGTCCAACCACTATCTTACTCTACCAAGTCTGGTGCTAAACCATGTGCCTGGTGCTAAGGCATCACATCTCTGCATCTTTTAAACACCTCCATGGGTGGGGATTCAACCACCTCCCTGAGCAGCCTGTTCCAGTGTTCAAGAACCTTTTCAAGGAAGAATTTTCTTCTAATATCCAACCTAAACCTCCTCTGGTGATACCTGAGGCCATTCCCTCTCATCCTGTCACTTGTTACTAGTGAGAGGAGACTGAGCCCATCTTGCTCCAAATTCCTTTCAGGGAGTTACAGGGAGCAAGGCCTCCCTCAGCCTCCTTTTGTCCAGGCTGAACAACCCCAGGTCCCTCAGCTGCTCCTCACCAGACCTGTTCTGCAGACTGGGGTGGTCGTGGTTTGACACTACAGCTGGTGTTTACATTGTAGTGGGCTGTGCAATGCAGATGTACCACACAGCATGGGGATCTCTCCATCTCCTTACACAGGGTGGAAGTACTCTGAGGAAGGACTCAGATTACAGAGGGACCCTACCTCCAGCTTGGACTCACAGCTCTTGAAGCTGTCTCCAAGCTGCATTTCTTCCTCAGTTAACTCACAAGAAGTTGGTTCCCATCGGGTCCATCTCTGAGGAACAGCTAGTCCTAAATATTTTCTTGATTTCAGATTCTGGGTGTTTGCAGTGTCAGGAAGTTGCCATTCTGCTTTTAGATGCCAAACTGTCAGGTTTTGCTGCAAAAATGAATGCTCTTTTTTTGGTGCCTGGTGCAGGTTAAATACCGCATGGCTGGGGAAGTTGCCAGAACTATCTGCCATGTTGATGAGAAGGCTATGGACATAGAACATGCAAAGAAGGTGTCACAGCAAGTGAGCAAGGTGAGAGAGAGCTCTGGCTTTCTGGCAGGGTTGGGGATGTTAGTGGATTGTGATGTTGCTGGTGTGAATAAAGGTTTGAGCTCAGGGCACTAAAGCTGTGTCTATAGAATAGGTTAGAAGCACAGGGAGAGAGAGCAGAGGAGTTAATAAGGTGAGTATAAATATGGAATGGTTTAGGATGGAAGGGACCTTCAAGATCATCTAGTTCCAACCCTGTGCCATGGGCAGGGACACCTCCTAGACCAGCTTGCTCAAGGCCCTGGCTTTGAACACTTCCAGGGTTGGAGAACTTCCACAGCTTCCTTGAGCAACCTGTTCCAGTGCCTCACCACCCTCATGGGGAAGAATTTCTTACTAATGTCTAATCTAAATCCAGTTTCTTCCAGATTGAAGCCTCCTCATGTAAAAAGTCCCTCTCCAGCTGTCCTGTAGCCCCTTCAAATCCTGGAAGGCTGCCCTAAGGTCTTCCTTAAGCTTTTCCTCCTCCAGATTGAACAACCCCAACTCTTTCAGCTTGTCCTCACATCAGAGCTGCTCCTTGGGTCATCTTCATGGCCTCCTCTGGACCTCCTCTAACAGTTCGATGTCCTTGTGTTGAGGGCTCTATTGCTGGACCCAGCACTGCAGGTGGGGTCTTATGAGAGTGAGGTAGAGGAGGGCAATCACCTCCCAAATGAAATGCTTTCAGTTGATGTTAAATGTTACTGGTTTAAGAGCTTTCTCCTTGGTAAAAAGCCTTTGTAGCAGGGAGTTAGTTCACAAAAGTCAGTGTTTTTGAATGATGGAGTAACAAATGCACTGCTCTTTCTTTCCAGGTATTGTATAAACAGAACTGGGAAGAGAATAAGGACAAGTACCTGCTCCCCCTGATGCTCCAGAGCTTGTGAATGCAATAAAAAACACAGCAATGTTCAGCAAGGTAAGAAGGGGGGAAAAAATCCCAGGCCTGGGCAGCTGAAGTGCAAGAATCATCCCACATCAGAGATGAATTCATAACAAGCATTCTGGCATTTTCCTATGGTTTAGAAACTCTATACTGAAGACTGGGAAGGAGACAAAACATTGTTCTATCCCTACAACGACAGTCCCGAGCTCAGAAGGGTGGCAGAGGCTCAGAAGTCTCTGAGTGATGTAAGTATCAAAGCTGGATTGACAGCTGGGGGGCTGTACAGTGTAACTTGGTGGTCTTCTTGGTGGACTTTGAGTAGGTAGAAAAGCTTCATAATGCAGCAGAAGGTCAAAAGACCTAGATGGGCTCTGACAAGAGTTCTATTTGAATAGAAAGATGCCTACTTCAGAGTGGAAAGCTGTTGGCAATTTGATGCCAGATTATGAGTGAAAATAATTTATTAAAGATCTTCTGAGGTAACCAATAAGAAGACCTCCAGTATCTCTCCAAATGCCCGCAGAAACTCTCAGCCTTGGCTCTAAGCCCAGTTTTCTCTGTTGTGACTCTGCAAAACTGTCTTTCTAGAAAATCACATGGAATGGTCTGGGTTGGAAGTGACCTCTAAAAGCCAGCTAGTCCAACCTCTCTGCAGTAAGCAGAGGCATCCTCAACTAGATCAGGTTGCCCAAAGCCTTGCTGAGCCTTATCTTGAATATCTCCAGGGATGTGGTTTCAGTTAATTCCCTGGGTAACCTGTTCCAGTGATCCACTACCCTCATGGTGCAGAACTTGTTCCTCATATCCAATCTTAATCTGCTCTTCTGTAGTTTGAAACCATTTGCCCTCATCCTATCACTACAGGCCTGTGTAGAAGTGATAAAAGAAGTCAGGCATTCATGAGGCTGTGTATTTGCTGATATCTAGATAGACAGAACTCTTCAGGTAATTCTCTAGATGTCCAGAAGTTCACTAGCCCATGTTTGTTAGGAGCAGCAGAGTACTATCCATGAAAACTTTCCCAAGGAACTGATTCTTTTCCTCTGTGTCCTAGCAAGAGACTTCTTGGTAGTCCTCCAGCATAGATGGATTGAAAGAGTTCACACTGCAGTAGCTGTGGAAAGACCTACTTTTGTTAATCACAAGAGATCATCATGTCTAACCCCCTGCCAGAGCAGGACCATACACTCTGGCTCAGGTCACAGAGGAACACATCCAGACAGGCCTTGAAAGTCTCCAGAGAAGGAGACTCCACAACCCCTCTGGGCAGCCTGTTCCAGTGCTCTGTGACCCTTACAGTATAGAAGTTCCCCCTTGTGTTGAGGTGGAACCTCCTGTGCTGCAGCTTACATCCATTGCTCCTTGTCCTATCCCAGGGAGCAAGTGAGCAGAGCCTGTCCCCTCCTTCCTGACACCCAGCCCTCAGATATTTATAAACATTGATTAAATCCCCTCTCAGTCTTCTCTTTCCCAGACTAAAAGCCCCAGGTCCCTCAGCCTCTCCTCATAAGGCACATGTTCTGGTAGTGTTAGCAGAGTTCTGTGCTCTGGTGCTTCAGCTGGGGGTTCCTCTAAGTGTTGACTTCTTTGCTGTTTGCAGATTGTCTACAAGAAAGGGCATGACGAAAGGAAATTGAAGTTTACTTCTCTGCCAGATCCACCTGATGTGGAACAAGCCAAGAAAGTGACAAAGCAGCTGAGTGATGTAAGTAGAGTGCAGAACTATTCTTTCTGCAGAAATTTCACATTTGGAGCTAGGGAGGCATAAAGGAAGGGAAAACAAAAGAAAAGACCAGAGCTCGTATGAAGAACCCTCTGGTTTCCAGTGCTGGAAGCCACTTCCCTTCTTCCTGAAGTGGCTCAGAGAAAACACTGGCGAGCCTCAGGGGAAAGGTGAAACTTTGTTCTTGCCAGTGAATTCAGTTTTCACAAAACATGTCTGAATTTATTGGTCAGCATGGTGAAGACCTCCTTATCAATCTTCTCCAGGCTAAACAGCCCCAGGTCTCTCAGCCTCTCCTCATCAAAGAAATGCCCCAGAACTCTCAGCATCTTTGTAGCCTCCGCTGGACTTTCTCTGGGCACCACTAACAAGAGACTGGCACTATTTTTTTTGTCCCCTGCCCTTCAGCTCTGGCTGAGCATTGAGAAGATCCCTTCTCAGGCTGCTCTCTCCAGACCAAACAGCCCCAGGGCTCTCAGCCTTCTTCCATTTGGAGGAACTCCTCATCGTTTCACTGCCTGCCTCTGTAAAACGTGTAGCAACTTTCAAAAGACCTTTGAAACCAAATCTGCAGAGTAAATCTGGAGTTGTTTCTTGGGGACTGAATTTGATGCTTTGCTTTTGTTCTAGGTTATTTACCACAAGGACTATAAAACCAATGTCAAAGGCAAGTGGAGCCAAACTCCATGCTACGATGTTGCAGTTGCAAAAATGAACGCAGAAAATCTAAGCATGGTAAGGGAAGTCGTCAGAAAACCTCTAACATCTTCATCAAACCTCTAACATCTTCATCCTCTGTTTACGGTAATGTGGAAAGCACTGACTGATTTTGCCTGTTTCATAGAATCATAGAATTATTTGGGTTGGAGAAGCCCTCTAAGATCCCTGAGTCCAACACTCAACCCAACACCACCATGGCCATTAGACCATGTCCCAAAGTGCCACGGCCACAGGTTTCTTGAACACTTCCAGGGATGGTGACTCCACCACCTCTCTGGACAGCCTGTTCCAGTGCCTGGCCACTCTTGCAGCAAAGAAATTGTTCTTCATCTCCAGCCTAAACCTCCCCTGGCACAAGTTCAGGCCATTTCCTCTCATCTGTCACCTGATACTAGGGAGAAAAGCCCAACCTCCTTTCAGGGAGCTGTAGAGAGCAATGAGGTCTCTCGTCAGCCTCCTCTGAACAGCCCCACTTCCCCTCAACTGCTCCTCACCAGAGCTGTTTTCCAGATCCTTCAGCAGCTTTGTTGCCCTTCTCTGGACCTGCTCCAGCCACTCAGTGTCCTTCTTGGAGAGAGGGGCCCAAAATAGAACCCAGTATCTGAGGTGCAACCTCACCAGTGCTGAGTACAGGGGAATAATTTGTTAAATAAGCTACTTGGTGGGTGTCTGATTTATGATGCAATTGCAGATGATAAGCTGTTATCTGTTTGTCTGTCGTCCTCACAGAGAAAATACCAGGAAGACTTTGAAAACATGAAAGACCAGATCTACTTTATGCAGACTGAGACTCCAGAATATGAAGCTAATAAGCGAGCTTCAGAAAACATCAGTAAGGTGTGTCCTGTGTGCTGCCTCTTGGCTACCTTCAGGAGAGTTCTGATGTCACAACATTGCCTAGACTGGAAAAGACCTTTAAGTTCATCCAGTCCAATCATTAGCCTGACACTGACAAGTCCTCATCTGAACCATATCACTAAGCATGACATCTACATGACTCTTAATTACCTCCAAGGCTGGGGACTCCACCACTTCCCTGGGCAAGTTTGTGCTGAAACTGTTTTGCCAACTGTTTCATTTTCTTATACACAAGAGATCTACCCCAGAATCACAGAATGACTCCAAGGATCATCTGTTCCAACCTTTCTAGGTGATAGTGTAGTTGAAATGAAATGGCCCAGCACCCTGTCAAGCTGAGTCTTGAAACTGCTCAGTGTAGGAGAATCCACTGCTTCCCTTGGGAGATGATTCCAATGTCCAGTTTTTCTCATGGGGAAACATTTTCTTCTGGAATCCAATGGGAATCTCCCCAGCAGTAACTTGTACCCCTTGCCCCCTTGTCTTTTCCATGGGACTCCTTATAAAAAGGGAGTCTCCATCCTCCTGGTAGCCAGCCTTTATGTACTGCTCTGTGGTAACAAGGTCTTCCCTAAGCCTTCTCTTCTCAAGGCTGGTCAAACCCAGCTTCCTCAGTCTTTCCTCTCCTCTAGGAAGCCTCTAACAACTCCTTAGCCATGCTTATCACAGAATGCACTGGGTTGGAAGGGACCCTCAGAGGTCATCTTGTCCAACCTCCCTGCAGTGAGCAGGGACATCTCCAAGTAGATCAGGTTGCTCAGGGTCCCAGCAAATTTGACCTTGAATGTCACTTTATGACCTTCCACAGTAGCACCCATCAAGTGATTTTTTCTTTCAGTGAAGCAGAATTTGCTTTCCTTGTTTGTTTGTGATGGTGTGTGGTTGATTTGTAGTTGGAACAAATCAATATTCTTAACCCAACCAATTTAAGCTTGCTGAATGTGGAGGAGTTGTCATGTTTTTGTCTCAGTGATGTTGTGCTGGACCATCTTTTGTCCAAAATACAGAATTTCTTTGTCTTCTGCACATTCTGCACTTGCACCTGCACCAACAAAGGCAATCTTGGGTCATTAGTTGTAAGAATGTGACTATTCAGGGATGTCAACTGATATCTGACAAATCACAGTGTCTGGAGAGGGACCTAGAAGTGGAGACATCAACTAAATGGCTCTTGCTTATCTCTGCCTCCCATCTCCTCACCCACTCACACTTCCAATCTGAGTGCCACCATGAATCCTAAATTAAAACCCAGGAAATCTGAGAAGCTCGTGATGATAAAGGTTAGGGAGCATCTGGCTTTTAATACTGATCTTTAAACCCTCACCCTTTTTAATTTTCATTCTTTTTAAAGAAAAATACAGAGCAGACTATGAGAAGAACAAAGCTATTGCAGATTACAATGTGCTTCCTGCTACAGAGAACCCCTTGCTGAGGCAATTAAAAGCTGCAGGAAACATACTGAGTGATGTAAGTATTATCAAAGTATCATAGAATGGGTTGGGTGGGAAGGAACCTTGAAGATCATCTGGTTTCAATCCCTCCCTCACAAGGGGTAGGGACACCTTCAACTAGACCAGGTTGCTCAAGGCCTCATCCAGCCTGGCCTTGAAGTACAGCAGAATGGTTTTCAGCCAAACTCAGTTTGTCACAAGGATTCTCCCTTGGATCTCTTGAGTTTTAAAGATCAATACCTGTCATGAGATTCCACCACCCAGAACTGTGTAGATAAAGAGAGATTTCTCCACACAGCAGTAGCTGTGGCATGCTTGGGGGTAGCTAATTATTGTGTAGTTCCTTTAGATCCCTGTGGAAAATGGATCACAATGGATCTTCCCTTCCTGCTTTAAGCAAGTTCAGCTGATGCCAATAAGGATAAGAGATGTGGCACTTTCACACACTCATGTAGTGCTCTGGTTATTCATTGTCATGGCTCTACTTGCTGTTTTCATCTGTCTGGAAAGAGGCTGCCTATTTCTCAGTCCCAGAACTTCCAAACCCATTAGCCAGATCTTCCTTTACAAACCCAAGGGTCACTACAAAGAGTTTAAATAATCATTGGAATAAAATTGCCCTCTGTTTTTTTTTCAGTCTTCTGGGAAGGCTTTTCCTTGAATCACTTCAGTTTTACTCTCGTGGGGTTGAAGGTGGTGTGATTCCCAGTGAATTCTGCCTGACCTGAAGTGATTTTTTCTTTCTTTTGCAGAAATTGTACAAAGAAGCCTATGAACAGTCCAAAGGAAACAGAATGAATTACTGTGACACCCCCAAGTTCCAGATTGACAGTGCCATGAAGAACTTCAGTGATGTGTGTATTGGATTTTTGTGGTGCTGTTCAGTACTGACCCCCTGATTTACTTGGGTTTATCAACTTGTCTTTGTTATTTCCTTTTTCCAGGTTAAATATAAAGATTCCTACCAAAAGAATATTTTGGGACACTATTTGGGCAGCTTTGAGGACCCACATCACACACACTGCATGCAAGTGGAAGCTATGAAGAGTGATGTAAGTGTGGCAGATGTCGTTTGCACCATCATGCTTCCATTTCAGAGAGAGCTCAGTTGGGGTTTCTCACTGACTGATGCTTTTATTCCTAGAAAAATTACAAAGCAGATTATGAGGAGGAAAAGACAAAATGCTACTTCCCTCAGACCATAACTCAAGAGTATGAAGCCATTAA